>JBBDGP010002206.1:692500-1913405 GCA_037952835.1 Lithobates septentrionalis
AACTGTTGCTTGGGTGATTGGTGCCCTCTGTACCAGCTTGGGAAAGAACCAGTTAATCTGAGCGCTACATTTATTACCTGTTTGTAATATGTTTGAAGCGCCCTACTCCCTTGGGAGCGGCTAAAAGTTCGTTCCTCCCTGAAGTTTGTTCCACTAGACCTTTCCCTCAAAAGACATGACACGCAGACAGTCATTAAACATTTGAACTATGTACATCTTTATTGCGGTTCCATGTTAAATGCTGCATTGCACCGGAAAGTCACTCTGAATAACTTCCAGTGTTTTTGAGTGATGAGAAATACAACTTTGAATCCAGAATAAATTAAATCTTCGTTAGTAAAGCTTCTATCTGGCATGAATTCTCATAATGTAATGCATCTCTCCTTCCTCCTGTTAGCCACCACTTCCTGACTGTACAGTCTGATTCTAACTCCATGAACGATATTCTGAATAACGTTCAGGAGATGACTTTTGGATTCCTCCAGGGAATTAGTTCTCTAAGCCCCAGCCCTGTTCTCCTGAACCCGCACACTAATCCCTATAAAGTCTCTCAGAAGTACTGTTCCCCTGGGTTACACTCACATGTGTTGCCGAGTAATCTTCCATGCCGCACACTTAAGATCCTCTCCCAGTCCTTGTGTGTCAGTAACGGCAACCGTTAAGAAGGATTCCCTGCAGTCTTTCCTTCATCTGCATATCTTGCTTCCCTCTTCCCCTTAGGAGAGAGCACTAAAGCTGTATCGGTATCCGCATCCTCCACCTGGATCTCTCCAACTCCCATGAGCATAGAAGCCCAGAAAGCATGTCCCTCTCCCCCGAAGGGGAGAGCACCCACACGAATCCTACTGGATCCTACATCCTCCAAAAAGACGAACGAACAACAACCACCCCAGGAAACATGTGACCAAACCTTTTATAGAAGTCCCGCCCCTGCCCAAACAAATTAATGATTGGTCCAGAGGGGTCTTCCAGAACTACCTGTCACTCTAACTTGTATTCCAGATCAAGACATGGAAAAAAAATAGAGGAAACTGCTCAAGTAAAGTGCAAGGGGTCGCACCCTCCTCTACTCTAGTAAACCTCCCATGCCAATCAAACCCACCAGCTTACACCGCAGGGTAAACACTGGCTATTTTGGCCTATTTCTACACCTAACTCTCTATTATAGCACTCACCTAAACCGGTGGGCGCTACATGTTCATACATCAGGATTTGAATTCGGCTCCGGGTCCTCAAAATGACCATCTAATACAGCCTTTATCAACCTTTTTACCCTAGAAGAACCCTTAAATTAATTTTCAAGTCCAGGGGAACCCCTGGACATTACATTGGTGGTTAATGGGAAGAATGCCCCCCCTTGCTGTGGTGGTCAGAAAACCACACTAACCGACAGTAAAAAAAAGATCATTGGCGTCATGCCTGGCTCCTCTAATTGGCTTTATCCCCAGAACTATGGAGGCCAATCAGCCAAACCTCAAGGAACCTCTAACCACTTTTGGTGGAACTTTGGGGTTCTACAGCAGCCTGGTTGAGAATGGCTGCTCTAAAAAATTTAGCGGCCAGTAGTACAACACAGGCTGTATAAATGGAGGTCAATCAGCCACAGCCCCAAGGAACCCCTAAACACTTCTGGTGGAACCTTGTGGTTCCACAGAGCCCTGGTTGAGAATGGCTGCTCCAATAAGTTTAGCGGTCACAGGCTGTATAAGCTCAGGCGATTTTAATAAAAACGCCGCCACAGCCGAACAGAAGGTAAAGCCTCCTTTGGAGTTAATGAAGACATTTGTACCTGATTAAAATGAGCACTTGCTGTGATACTTTGAAAATGAAGTGGTTTCCTACAAGTCTGCAGAGCCCTCCTTCAGCCATGAAGGAAGAATTTGTTCTGTACAAGCTAAAGACCATAAATCAAATCTTACTAGGATATGGTATCTGTTTAAAGATAATTCGAAAGACTGCTTAGTAAGCATCCTTTGAGCACACATTTACTACGGTTAGCCCCTTGAGCTGATGAAGCTTAAAGCCCTCTCAATCTCTTATGTAGTGTGATACCTCAGACTCACCAAGATCCTCTGAGACCTTCTTTTGAGACCTTCTGGCAGAAGGCAGCAGAGCAGGAATTCTATTTAATTAAGAAGACGGGGGCCTCCTTTTGGTGCAGATATTCGTTTGGTTACTGAGAGGAGATGGGAATCAGCACTGCAGAACGGAGCTAATTACACCCCAGAAATTCATTCTCTCTTCACTGTTCTATTAAGAACAGAGATTGCTGCGGCTGTCTTTCAGAGTGTGGCTCCACCTGTCACTCCAGCCCCGATGGAGACATTACGGTGTGTTAGATGTCGGGAGCTTCAAATGTCATTAACGCCACGAGAGGTCAGATGGAATTTTACAGTCGATATGCAGATCCGCTGCAGAATTTCAGACAGGCTGTCTGCCGGAGCTGAGGATTGTCGCAGCCAGTGATGAATATTTCCACTTATCTGGAGGGGGGCGGCTTTTAAATGCCACCGGCCTAATCTCCTAGGGTTGTCATTTCTGAGAGCTTGGAACTTTCCGTTAAGAAGTTTTAATCTGTGCGCAGTTCAAGACGTCTTAAAACATGCAAATTTCTAATAGGAGGGGGGGGGGGGGGGATCACTTTTTGGATTTAGAGCCATTTTCATGGTGACTGCCTTGCTAATTTTTCAAATACCCCTGAAGCATGCTTTTTCTTTCAACTAGAGCTCATCAGTAAAGGAAGGTCTGCTTCAGGTGAAGTGCATTAGGCCATTAGTTCTACATGTTATGAGCAAAGTAAGGTGATCTTATTTAAAGTAAACTCCATCTTTGTCAGGCTGAATTTACACTTGCAGCAGACTTTGCTGCTCCTCTAAGAAGTGGTCCGCAGTGGTGTTTGACAGGCGTGGAGGAGGCGATGTGTTTTAAACCCCATAAAGCCCACACCACTGCACTGCAACTGCATGCATTGCATGCAGTTTCAAGGCAGTTGTGACACAGCCCCATCCACTTGAATAGGACGCCTTTGACAGCGTTAATGCCTGGCAAACATAACAGGGGGTACAGGAGCGGACTGATAACTCATGGGGCCCCCGGGCAATAGGAGATTATGGGGCCCCCAGGCAATCAGAGATTATGGGGCCACACAGTATACAATCACACAGTATACAATCACACAGTATACACACAGTATACACAGACAGATGTAAAAAAAACACAGATTTATACATACTGTCCCTGGTTTTACTGAGGCTGGCAACCCTGATGGGGCCCCCTAGTGGCCCAGGGCCCTCGGGCAATGCCCGAGTGGCTCAATGGTCAGTCCGCCCCTGAGGGGGTATAATTTTTGTGCAGCTCCGTCTGGCTGCAGAGCTTGATATGGATTTTAAGAGTCAGCGACCCAATCACTTTTACAGGGCACTGAAGGTGCAGCTTCCTGACTGCCGTCTGTGGCCGTGGTGGTTCATGGGCTCTCCCATTCCTCAGACCACTGTAAACTACTCTACCAGGAGCACATTGGGGAACATCCATTCCCTGATCCCCCTTCCACTAATGAACCCAGAAGCAACATAAACTATAAACTATAAAGTTTGTAGAATTCATCTCCGTAACATCTCTAAAATTTGCCCCTTTTTAACAAATGAAACCACCAAGCTCCTCATTCACTTCCTTGTTATCTCTCACCTCTCCATAGACTATCCCCTCTTCAGTCTATCATGAATGCTGCTGCCAGACTTATCCACCCTACCAACCGCTCAGTGTCCGCCAACCCTCTCCTCCAATCCCTACACTGGCTCCCAATCACCCAGCAAATTAAATTCAAAATACAAACCACAACATACAAAGCCATTCACAACTCTGCCCCGAGCTACATCACCAATCTTGTCTCCAAATATCACCCAAATCGTCCTCCCCGCTCTTCTCAAGACCTCCTACTCTCAAGCTCTCTCTCATCTCCTCCTCTCATGCTCGTCTCCAGGATTTCTCCAGCGCCTCTCCCATCCTCTGGAACTCGCTACCTCCACCTGTCCGGCTATCCCCTACTCTTGCTACCTGCTGGAGATCCCTGAAAACTCATTTCTTCAGGAAAGTCTATAATGTCTCTAACTAATCTTTTCCAGCAGCTCATTCCCCACAGTTACAACCTTATGTACCATCTGCTATTAGATTGTAAGCTCTTCTGAGCACGGCCCACTTAATCCTCTTGTATTTTATTGTATTATAACTGTATTGTCTCTCTTTTATATTGTAAAGCGCAGCGTAAACTGTTGGCGCTACATAAATCCTGTATAATAATAATATTGTCAAAAGTATTGGTACACCTGCCTTTACACACATGAACTGGCATCCCAGTCATAGTCCGTAGGGTTCAATATTGAGTTTATAACGCAAAAAAAACAACAAAAAAAAACGCATCAAGCGCTATAACTTTTGTGCAAACCAATCAATATACGCTTATTGGGATTTTTTTTGAACAAAAAAATTTGTAGCAGAATACATATTGGCCTAAATTGATGAAGAAATTTGATTTTTCTAAATTTCTTTTATTGGATGTGTTTTATAGCAGAAAGATATATATATATATATATATATATATATATATATATATATATACACACGTATACATATATATATATATATATACACGTATACATATATATATATATATATATATATATATATATATATATATATACTTTTTTTCAAAATTTTCGGTCTTTTTTTTGTTTTAACGCAAAAAATTAAAAGAAAAAACGCATCAAATACCACCAAAAGAAAGCTCTATTTGTGGGGAAAAAAAGAAAAAGGACATCAATTTTATTTGGTGTACAGCGTCGCACGACCGTGTAATTGTCAGTTAAAGTAACGCAGCGCCGTATCGCGGAAAAAAATGGCCTGGTCCTGAATAGGATAAAACCTTTCGGGGCTGAAGTGGTTAAAGATATCTTTTGTTTTGAAAAAAAAAAAAGGATCACAAAGGAAAAATGAAACGCTAAATGCTTCCCCGACTCCCTTCCCGCGACTTTGCGATCTGAGCTGTAACGGTTGATGCGTCCGCACTACTAATAAAGGATAACTCTATAAGGGATGGATAAGGCTGAATTATTTTCTCTCAACTATTATAAGATGTTTATTACACATTACGGTAACCGGTTCAATTACGTTTTGGAAGAGAAATAGTAATTAAGATGTCAGGTTTATTGTTATGTATTAGTGGAGCCGCATAGAAAGGTTTACGGGAAGGGCGCACACTGTCTGTTGGAGATAAAGGGACGAGTGTTTTTCATTGTATAACACGCTCATGTTATTGAAAGGGTCCTAAATAGTCAGTTTGTTCCTTGAAAATTAAAATAAACCGTATTGGTCTTATTTATAACAAAGGTCTAATTGCGAGGCCATCTATCTGCTCTAAATTGTTCCAAGTTCTTTTCCAAATGTGTTTTCTGTATGTCAGTACTCTTCAGTCTTCATTATTAACCACTTGCTGTCGGGGGGGAGCATCTTCTGCTAGAAAATTACTTAGAGCCTTCAAATGTTATATATTTCCTGAAAGCAGAGGCCCTGGAGAGCAAAATGGTGGCTGTTGCAATTCTTTTAAGTCAAATGCAGATTTTCAGCAAAAGGAAAAATTCACTGAAAAGAATTTTAGGGCGCACAAATATATAGTTACATTGTAGGTGAGGTCAAAAAAAGAGAGGAGTCCATCAAGTCCAACCTATGTGTGTGATTATATGTCAGTATTACATTACATATCCCTGTATGTTGTGGTCATTCAGGTGCTTATCTAATCGTTTCTTGAAACTATCGATGCCCCCCCGCTGAGACCACCGCCTGTGGAAGGGAATTCCACATCCTTGCCGCTCTTATGCCCCGTACACACGATCGGAATTTCCGACAACAAAACTGTGGATTTTTTCCCCCCAGGCGCAAGTCTTTTGCGGACTCCAATGCCCTGTACACACGATAGGATTTTCCAACCACAAAATTCATGTTTTTTTTCCGACGGATGTTGGCTCAAACTTGTCTTGCATACACACAATTGTGAACGTGGGAACGCGGTGATGTACAAGACGTACGCCGAGCCCAGAAAAAGGAAGTTCAATAGCCAGTGCGGCTCCTTCTGCTTGATTCCGAGCATGCGTGAACTTTTGTGCGACGGATTTGTGTACACATGATCGGACTTTCCGACAACAAGTGAAGTTGGCGGAAAATTTGAGAACCTGCTCTCAAACATTGGTGTGCGGAAATTCCGACAGTAAATGTTAAATGGAGCATACACACGGTCGGACTTTCCGATAACAAGCTCACATCCAACATTTCCCGTTGGAAAGTCCGACCATGTGTACGCAGCATTACAGTAAAGAACCCTCTACGTAGTTTAAGGTTAAACCTCTTTTCTTATAATTGTAATGAGTGGCCACGAGTCTTGTTAAACTCCCTTCCGGGAAAAAGTTTTATCCCTATTGTGGGGTCACCAGTACGGTATTTATATATTGAAATCATATCCCCTCTCAAGCGTCTCTTCTCCAGAGAGAATAAGTTCAGTGCTCGCAACCTTTCCTCATAACTAAGATCCTCCAGACCCTTTATTAGCTTTGTTGCCCTTCTTTGTATTCGCTCCATTTCCAGTACGTCCCTCCTGAGGACTGGTGCCCAGAACTGGACAGCATACTTCAGGTGCTGCCGGACCAGAGTCTTGTAGAGCGGGAGAATTATTGTTTTATCTCTGGAGTTGATCCCCTTTTTAATGCATGCCAATATTCTGTTTGCTTTGTTAGGAGCAGCTTGGCATTGCATTCCATTGCTGAGCCCATCATCATCTTCTAGGACCCCAGGTCCTTTTCCAATACAATATAATACCCATTTTTTTTTTTTGCTAAATATGGGGTTGCATTGAGAAAGTAGATACCAAATACACTAGAGATTACTACTACACTAGATTACCAAAAGTATTGGGACACCTGTCTTTACACGCACATGAATTTTAATGGCATCCCAGTCTTAGTCCGTAGGGTTCAATATTGAGTTAGCCCACCCTTTGCAGCTATAGCAGCTTCAAGTCTTCTGGGAAGACTGTCCACAAGGTTTAGGAGTGTGTCTATGGGATTGTTTGACCAGAAGCGCATTTGTGAAGTCAGGTACTGATGTTGGACAAGAAGACCTGGCTCTGCTCTAAGTAATCCCAAATGTGTTCTATCGGGTTGAGGTGTAGGGGGGATTATGATGTGGGGTTGTTTTTCAGGGGTTGGCCTTGGCCTCTTAGTTCCAGTGAAGGGAACTCTTAAGGTGTCAGCATACCAAGACATTTTGGACAATTTCATGTTCCCAAATTTGTGGGAACAGTTTGGGGATGGCCCCTTCCTGTTCCAGCGTGACTGCACACCAGTGCACAAAGCAAGGTCTATAAAGACATGGATGAGCGAGTTTGGGGTGGTGGAACTTGACCGGCTTCCACGGAGTCCTGACCTCAACCTAATAGGACACCTTTGGGATGAATTAGAGCACAGACTGTGAGCCAGGCCTTCTCGTCCAACATCAGTGCCTGACAAATGTGCTTCTGGAAGAATGGTCAAACATTCCCATAGACACACTCCTAAACCTGGTGAACAGCCTTCCCAGGAGAGTTGAAACTGTTATAGCATTAAAGGGTGGGCCAACTCAATATTGAACCCTACAGACTAAGACTGGGATGCCATTAAAGTTCATGTGCGTGTAAAGGCAGGCGTCCCAATAATTTTGATAATATAGTTGTAGCCATGTCCCGGGGCTCTTTAGGCCTAATGGTGACCTCCAGAGTTAGGGACAGCTGACATCCTCCTGTGTAGAGTGGGTTACGAGGCATGGTGGGTGTAATGTAAGGTAGATTAATTGGTGCGAGACACTTCTTGAATGCAAAGAGATTTATTTTCTCTTAGAGAACTGTGGAAGAGAGGGTTAGGACCAGGACACCCTTTAGTAGTTGCAATGTTAATTAGCAGACTCCGAGACTTCTATAGGTGGACAGCCATGCAGGGAAAGGCACCCAGCCGGACATCACGTCTGCATGTGTAGAAACGCTCTCTCCTATGTCAACAATCTTGAACAGTTTCTAACAAAAGTTGTAATGAACTCTTTTTCACTTCCTCCACAATCTCTTTTTTAGATCTTCACTCAACTGAACTCCCAGTCTATCACTTAGACCTGCTGATCCACTGCCACTGGATCTCCTGAGCTCTTCCAATCTTCTCACTAAGTATCTTCCTCAAGCGTCACCACCGCGTCCCTGCTGGGTCCCTAGGTTCGCACTCCCATAGGCGTGCGCAAGGGGTGTGCCAGTTGTGCCTGGGCACACCCTAATCCTGGGGTTGGCAACCTGTCAATGGTGGGCAGCTGATAGGTAAACCGCAATCCTTTCTTGCCGACCCTCAGAACCTGGACAGGAGAGGTGGCGGGGGTGGAATTTAGTGGAACTGATCTGTATTTTCCTCCTGCAGCAGCTGAAAGTAGGCTTCTCCTCCTCTCCCTTTTGTCAACATTCAGCTGAGGACCACCACCCCTCCTTTCCCTGTTCCTCTTCCTTCTGTTTACCGGATCCCCATGTGCTCCCTTGCTCCCCCTTCCCCCCATTGTTTCAGAATGGAGAGCGGGGAAGAGGCCGGTAAACATGTCAAACTCATATGTGTTGGAGCTTTGGGGTGCACACCCTAATGCAATAGGCTGCGCACACCTATGGGCACTCCAGACACTCTTCAAGCTTAACCCCACTGGCCTGCTCATTCCCTGGCTTGGCACACAAGGCTGCTCTACAAGCGTCACCTCCACTGGCTGGGTCCCTGGCTTGACACCTTCTGAAATTTCACATTTCTTCATCATCCCGTTGGTGAGAATACTGCTCTGGTACTTGCTTCAGCTACTCATGGTGGTCCCTGGTAACAAGGTGGATGGTCTCTTAGTGGCGACAGTTTCCTCTCTACCTCCGATCACGACAGGTTCTCCGACTGGCACAACTGTTACTTCTGGTTGGACTGCAAGCCGCAATCCCAACCCTGCGCTGCTCTCTTGCTTCTGGATAGGCCCTCAGATAGCCTAGCAGTCAGATGTCCTCGGGATAGGCCTCAGGTCTCTGGCCTAGCAGCCCGGGGCAATACGACACACGTCCACCCAGACAGCCATCCAGGTGGCATAGAACCCCGATCACCTGACTCCACCCAAATAAATAGGTTCTCCCAGCAGGCCAAGGGACTCAAGAAAATCCCTGCCCATTGGCTGAAACACCCCATTCATTCCTAATCTGTCCTTGCAATGCCCTTGTCTTATGTAATGTCACCAGATACCCGGCCATCTAGTGACAGAAGAGAGAAGTGCAGAAATTCCAGAATTAGGGTGGAATCAATTGACCTCCTAACAATTGGCCAAGGCAACTATCACTTGGCAGACAAATTTAGGAGCAACCCTGCCTAAACATCAGGGTGCTACATATTTTATGTCAAGATTTAAAAATGAAAATGGCGACAAACTACGGCACTTAAAATTGTCCATAGATGATGTTTTAAAAGCCTTTACAGGATATCAATTTAGCGTTAAATTTGAATTAGGGCCCTCGACTTATTGCTCTCCCTTTGATGTTTGCAGCAATACCTCGCATTTTGTGGTGAAATCACCATTTACAGATGCATGTCGGACCTATGCACATGTTTGCATTTGCATGTATGTTAGGGTTGCCACCTGTCCGGGATTCACCTGAACAGTTCGGGTTTGGAATCATATGTCCAGGTTTCAAACTGCCTGAAACCCGGACACATTATTCAGACTGGACTATGGCTTCCCAGCAGGGTTGCTGGCTGCAGTTGTCTAAGCCAAGAGTGTCTGTTACACTCTCTTTCACACTGCACAAAGCCAGCACTAACAATCCCCCCCCCACACACACACACACACGGGAGAGGAGAGAGGGCTCTTCCTCCTGCCCTTACCCCTCTGTGTCTGCCCACACTCCAATCCGCAGTGCTGTACCTCAGAAAAGGAACATGGGGGCCGGAAATTTGAAGTCTAGCAGCCTCAGATACATCTGGATGAGAGGTGCTGACTGCCATGGGATGAGTGAGCTCACCATCCATCCCTGTCTGTGATTGAAGTCTCCCCCTTCTCCTACCTCTGAATAAGTACACTAAAGAAAATCAGGGTTCTCAGAGCATGCCTTACATCAGAGTTCCCCTTTACACTGGAGGCCACAGTGTTTCCCCTTACAGCAGAGTCCTCTCCATGCATCAGAGTTCTCAGTTTTCCCCCTTAAATCAGGGTCCCCAGAGCATCCCTTATGTCCCCAGAGTTCTGCCTTACATCAGAGTCTACAGAGTCCCCCCTTACAGTGTAAGATAACTCTGCGAGTGGATTCAGATGTAAAGGGGGAACTCTGTGGACTCTGATGTAAAGGGGGACTCTTGTGATTAACTTCATATGATTAGAAATGTTACTTAATTGCAAAATATATGTATAGTTTATACTATAAAAAAAAAAAATTCTGTTTACCGCTAAAGTGTTCGGGTTTGACTTGAAGAAAAGATGACAACCCTACTGTATGTGCAGGGGGGACAAGGGTGCTTTTTACTCTTTTGTAATTATTTTTATTTTATTTACATATTATCTTTACATGTCGTAGGCTCTTTACTCTGATCGGTGTTGCGGTGTGTCAGAGTGACACGCCACAGATCGCCGCGCTGTGCTCACCCACATTTTATCCTGCTGGACGTCATATGAAGTCCAGTCAGGATAACGCAACCACCGCCTGGCCATCATTCTGCTATACTTCCTGCCGGGCGGGAAGTGGTTATGTAAAGGTTTATACTCCCACAATCAACGTATGGAAATACAAAATATGCATTGAAATGCTGTAAGGCTCTGGATGGGGGCTGGGCGTGGGGATGAGGGTTCTGTAGGGGGTTGGGGGACTGTGCAGCAGACTTAGGCCTCTTTCACACGAGGGATCCATATGTCCGTTTTTCACCCTTCCGTTTTCGGATGAAAAACGGACATACATGTATCCCTATGGAGCGTCGGATGTCAGCGGTGACATGTCCGCTGACATCCGACCCGCTCCGATCCGAAAAGTGTAACGGAGGAAAAACCTACTTTTCCATCCGTTTTCGGATCGGATCGGATGACGACGGACACTACGGACCGTCATCATCCGATCCCCCCATAGGGGAGAGCGGCGCTCTGACAGGTCCGTCGCTGCACAGTGTGCAGCGATGCACCTGTCATCTTCCTGCTCAGCGGGGATCGGCGGAGCTATCCCCGCTGAGCAAGCGGATGTTCACGGGGCGGATCATGACTGATCCACCCCGTGTGAAAGAGCCCTTAGTGGCCCTGTATGGGATGAAGCTTCTGGAGGGAGCTGGGGCAACTGAGGTTATGGGGTCTTTTCAGGAGGCTGGGGACTTTGCAGAGACACTGTGGGAGACTGTATGATCATAGGACTGGGGGACATTGTTGGAGGCCTGGGGCACTATAGGGGAACCGGAGGCTGTGCAGCAAGCTAGGGGGTGCTGAGGGTTCTCAGGGGGTTTGAGGGCACTGTGGAAGGTTGAGGGGAACAATGGGAGCTTGAAGGCACTGTGAGGTGTCAGGGGATCTGCAGCTGTCTGGAAACCTTTAAGGAGGAGGCTTTGGCCTGGCACCACTGTCCTAGAGGACCTTGGGAGATGATTTCTCAGAATCGGAGTAACATTAACATTAGGAAGTATTCACTGTCTTCTTTTAAGGGTTTGCAAATAGATTAGTAAAATACCGCGCCTATCTAATAGGTGAAAACAGCTGCCAACACTACAGAACGACTGGGACTGTGTAGAAAATATAAACAAAAAGTGTAGTGCTAAGGTGAAAATAATGAAGAGAAGGTTTTGAAATAAGGAGAGGTGAAACCACAATCTCAAGTGGCCCGTAACCTCAACTTGGTCAAAACCGAATATATGTGTACACAAACAACGTGATATTATCACAGAAATACAAACAAATTGAAGTGCTCCTTTTTTTGAAAAGAGTGTGAATATAAATAAAAATAAAGTGAAAATACATCAATAAGTGATAATCTCAAAAGTCCACATTTGACTGGTGATGTAATACGAAAACTGTCCAAAATAGTAATAAGGAAGCATTAGGCCCATATAAATGATAAAGACTTGGTAATATAGTCCATATGTTGCATGGTGTGGTTGAAACACAGGGACCCAAGGCAGATATCCTTACAATACAAAGACTCGAGACCCAAGGCAGATATCCTTACAGAGACTCCGATTCAGGGGGGACCCAGGGCAGATATCTTTACAACACAAAGGCCCAGAAAAAAGTAAGGTAGAATACTCTTACCAACTTCGGTGGACTCATAAGCCGTGGGCGGTGAGTCGAACGAGCTTGTACTGTCTTGTGATCCGTGACAGTGTGGGGATGGAGTATACACCAGAAGACGTCCTCCTTGAATGGGGAGCCCGGAACCTGTCTTGAAGGTCTGCACGATCACCGTTTTCATCAGCATACATGGACCATGTAGAAAACAACGACAAGGAACCTCCACAATGTAAATCCAAATAAAGTTTTTCCTCAATTGGCATTTATTAGATCATTCACGATCATCCAAAACAATCCATAAAAATCGTAGTTAAAAATAGAATCGATTCAAAGCACAATAAAATAAGCGTGGTGTGAGTGGCTGGATACAGCAAGGAGACCCGACGCGTTTCGTCTGATGAGACTTCTGCTGGGGTATGTGCCAACCTCCACGCTTTTATACATATGTTAAAATAATCTCTCATGTACAGCTGTTGCCGCAACGTGCACGCTGACTTCCTGGATTGGTAGCGTGCGTTCCATTCAGGATCACGTGTTTAATGAAATTCACCAATGGGGTGCCGAGTGGTAGATCCGCCTCAGCAAAACCAAGCCTCAATATGATTATCGTCTCAGAGTGTACACTCATAGGGTGAAGGAACGCCCTCCTCTCCTAATCACCCAATGCGGATCGTCACCGTGGATGACGCAGACGTGACTAGCATCACGTAATAGCGTCTGACGTAACCTCTTGCATACATCATTGCGTCCACCCGAGAAACGGAAGCATACAACATGAGGCTATTGGAGCGCAACATGCGTTCCAAACAAATCATCCAGGAAAAGGAAGCGCCATGGATGAACAAGTACGGCTGTCTTAAAAGTCCGCCAAAACAAAAACAAAAAATGTATATGAAATAAATAAAATTAGATTGAATTGAACATCCCATTAATAAAAATGCGATGTCCAATCAGGAAGTCAGTATGCACCGTGGCTATGCTAGAAAACCGGAACTGCCAGATAACAAATATATGTCATTGTTCCTAGTATTAAATAAGCAAGAGGTGATGTCCCTCTAGATCTATGTCAGATCTCAATAAATGTAGGGCCACTGTCCCAAAGAAAGGACAAGCGGTCAGATTAACCTGTATATGTACCAGAATTTCAATTATTGGACAACAGATCTCGTTGAGAATCTAACAGCAATACAAATAACGGATACAAATGTATACTACAAAAGGTTAAAATATAAAATAAAAAATGGTAAAAAACAGGACCTAATAGTGAGCAAAAATTTAGTAGAACTAGTATTAGAAACCGCCTTAACCCTATAGGCCACAACCAAGGCCCAAATCTATGATCCGGCCAAATATATCAGCTAATGTTGTACAACTGGGGATTGAAACTACAAGATCCGAGGAGTGCCAAGACTAAGATTGATTAATGAATGAATTGATGTCCCATTCCACATTTAATCCAAGTGGCGTGAAACATCTTATTTGGTGTATCCAAAAAGTTTCAAGCCTTGACACTCCACGTATGCATGATTCACCTCTCCAGTGGGGGGTAAACCTGTCTATTATTTGAAATTTCGTGCCGGAGGGATCTCGATTGTGATGTAATAGGTAATGCTTAGGTACACTATGATTTGTACATCCATTCTTAATAAGCTTAATATGTTCACCAACCCTTATGGCGAAGGTACGAATAGTCCGCCCTACGTACTGCTTCCCGCAAGGGCAGGTGATGAGATATACTATATACCTCGTCGAACAAGTGACGAAGTGCTTCACAGAGTATTCTCTCCCTGTGGTGGTTGATCCAAACGTATCGATCTTCCGTGACCTAAATGCATTATGTTTGCACACCTTGCATCTCCGGCAAGGGAAGAAGCCCTTCATATCCTGAAAGAACGAGGGAACTGAAGGGGGGTCTGTTACATTGGGAGCTATCTGTCCCCTCAGGGGCTTAGCACCTCTATAGATTACTCCTGCTTGTTCTGGGAGGACTGGTCCAAGGACAGTATCGTTTTTTAAAACCCTCCAGTGCTTATGGAAGATGTCCTTGATCTGCCTATGTTGTATGGAGAAGTTCGTAATAAAAGACCATTTATGTCTATTTTCTACAATAGGTTTAGGTTGTTCAGAGATAAGGGAATTCCTATCTATTAGGGAGACATTGTGGATCACTTTATCTATCTCTGTTGCATCATATCCCTTGTTCACAAATCTCGACTTCAAGGTATCAGCTTGGTCGTAGTAGTCAGAGAGCTGCGAACAATTGCGTCTAATTCGCAGCATCTGACTTCGAGGAATAGACTTTAACCAGGCTGCATGGTGGCAGCTGTCGGTCGGAATGTATCCATTCCGATCCGTAGCCTTGAAGAAAGTCTTAGTAGAAAGGTGGTGGTCAACCACCGAGACTTCCAGGTCCAAAAAATGAATGGTCGACTGGCTAGCTTCATAGGTTAGCTCTATCCCAATCTGGTTGTTATTTAAAGTGCAAATAAATTCATCCAGAGATTGCATGTTCCCTTTCCATAGGAGGAGGATGTCGTCAATGTACCTAGCCCACAACACCAATTGTGGTGGGTCTAGGGCATAGACGACATCCTCCTCCCATTTGGCCATATATATGTTGGCCAGGCTGGGAGCAAATTTTGCCCCCATCGCTACCCCTTTCTTCTGGAGATAATAATCTCCATTGTACCAGAAGTAGTTGTGTTTGGTGGCAAAACACAATAGGTCCATAATGAACCTCTTCTGGGTACCTGGAATTGTGTTGTTCCTAGAAAGAAAGGAGTTAACTGCTTCAAATCCTAAGACGTGGGGTATGCAAGTGTACAATGCCTTGACATCGGCTGTAGCCAGAATAAGGTCCTCACTATAGGTGACTCGTTCAAGTTTAGCAATGGTATCCTTGGTATCCCTTAAGTAAGATGGTGTAGATTTCACTAGTGGTTGTAGGAAGAAATCAATGTATTTCCCGATGCGGGACGTGATAGAATTTATGCCGCTGATAATAGGGCGGCCAGGAGGTTGTGTGACATTCTTGTGTACTTTCGGTAAGTAGTAGATTACGGGAATACGTGGAGCAACTGGGACCAAGAAATTCTTCTCCTTTTTATCAAGGATTCCCAATTGGGACCCAGTATCTATCAAATCTATCAAAACTTTTTTGAAGTCAGAAGTAGGGTTTTTTGTTAATTTAAGGTATGTATCTGTATCGCTAAGAATTTTAGTCATCTCCGCATGGTAGTCTACTTTATTGAGAATAACAATCCCCCCGCCCTTGTCCGCCGGGCGGATAACGAGATTCTTCCGTTCACAGAGGGACTTTAACCCAGTTTTTAAGTTGGGGTCATTGTATATTCTTTTATCTGGTAGCCTATCTAGATCTTTAAGGACCAGATCCCGAAAGACCTTAATAGAAGGTGCCACTGAGCAGGGGGGGTTGAACAGCGATGGATTAGCAAGGCCGGAGTGTACTGCGTGTGACGTGATATCCATAGTCCTCGGTCTAATGGGATTAGACATGATGTATCTCTGAACGTTCAACTTTCTGATGTATTTGTGTACATCTATGAAGGTTGAAAATTTATTTAATTTTTTAGGGGGTACATATTTCAACCCTTTGTCTAATACTAATTTTTCGGCTTGGGTTAGTTCTACATTGCTCAAATTAAAAATGCCACTGTCTACTGAACACGTTTTCTTTTTCCTGGCGCGCCACCCCCCTCTGGAGCCGTGCCCGGATTTGGATTTCTTACGTGGCTTTCCCCTTCCCTGTGAAAATCCTTCCTCATGGGAGGTCCTGGTATGTTCTGGTTATAATTGAAGGGTGATCTAATATGGTAACCTTCATCCCTATCAGAATAGGGGTATCGGGAACCCTGATCATCATGAGATCTTCTCTCTCTGAGGGGCGAGAACCTATTTTGTGTGCGAATCGGGGTTCTCTGGGGATACTGATAATCCTGATAGTGATCGTAATGATCATTCCCTCTTCTCCAGGGGGACAAATCTTGTCTGGGGTGATCATAGTATGATCTCTGGTTTCTATTTCCTCTAGACCTACCTCTATTATTCCTTCCCCTCCCCCCATGATTGGAGGATGAATTCTTTTGATGGGGTATAGGTGTGAGGGGTCTGATGGGAGGGTGGTAAACATCCTGAGTAGGGGGCTCCCTCCTATTCAATGATGGTTGTGAATTTGAAGGGACTATACCTGGATTATTAACAGGTGCTTGTCCCATCTCAGGGGCCGTGATTGGTGGATTTTTGTCCTGCCAACTGAACACACACCCATTCTTATAATCGCAGATGTCCCTTGTATACTTTTTTTGTTTTTTAACCCTTTGTTCACGTTCTTCCTTCTCTAAGTGATCTTTCAAATTTGTAGAGAGTGAATTATACTCAGCTAATTGTTTATGTGGAAGGAGTTTATCCCTGATATCTTTAATTTCTGTGTCTAGGGTTATTTTCCTCAAGCGTTTTCGTTCAATCAAAAACCCTAGTCACTTGTTCGACGAGGTATATAGTATATCTCATCACCTGCCCTTGCGGGAAGCCGTACGTAGGGCGGACTATTCGTACCTTCGCCATAAGGGTTGGTGAACATATTAAGCTTATTAAGAATGGATGTACAAATCATAGTGTACCTAAGCATTACCTATTACATCACAATCGAGATCCCTCCGGCACGAAATTTCAAATAATAGACAGGTTTACCCCCCACTGGAGAGGTGAATCATGCATACGTGGAGTGTCAAGGCTTGAAACTTTTTGGATACACCAAATAAGATGTTTCACGCCACTTGGATTAAATGTGGAATGGGACATCAATTCATTCATTAATCAATCTTAGTCTTGGCACTCCTCGGATCTTGTAGTTTCAATCCCCAGTTGTACAACATTAGCTGATATATTTAGCCGGATCATAGATTTGGGCCTTGGTTGTGGCCTATAGGGTTAAGGCGGTTTCTAATACTAGTTCTACTAAATTTTTGCTCACTATTAGGTCCTGTTTTTTACCATTTTTTATTTTATATTTTAACCTTTTGTAGTATACATTTGTATCCGTTATTTGTATTGCTGTTAGATTCTCAACGAGATCTGTTGTCCAATAATTGAAATTCTGGTACATATACAGGTTAATCTAACCGCTTGTCCTTTCTTTGGGACAGTGGCCCTACATTTATTGAGATCTGACATAGATCTAGAGGGACATCACCTCTTGCTTATTTAATACTAGGAACAATGACATATATTTGTTATCTGGCAGTTCCGGTTTTCTAGCATAGCCACGGTGCATACTGACTTCCTGATTGGACATCGCATTTTTATTAATGGGATGTTCAATTCAATCTAATTTTATTTATTTCATATACATTTTTTGTTTTTGTTTTGGCGGACTTTTAAGACAGCCGTACTTGTTCATCCATGGCGCTTCCTTTTCCTGGATGATTTGTTTGGAACGCATGTTGCGCTCCAATAGCCACATGTTGTATGCTTCCGTTTCCCGGGTGGACGCAATGATGTATGCAAGAGGTTACGTCAGACGCTATTACGTGATGCTAGTCACGTCTGCGTCATCCACGGTGACGATCCGCATTGGGTGATTAGGAGAGGAGGGCGTTCCTTCACCCTATGAGTGTACACTCTGAGACGATAATCATATTGAGGCTTGGTTTTGCTGAGGCGGATCTACCACTCGGCACCCCATTGGTGAATTTCATTAAACACGTGATCCTGAATGGAACGCACGCTACCAATCCAGGAAGTCAGCGTGCACGTTGCGGCAACAGCTGTACATGAGATTATTTTAACATATGTATAAAAGCGTGGAGGTGGCAGGTTGGCACATACCCCAGCAGAAGTCTCATCAGACGAAACGCGTCGGGTCTCCTTGCTGTATCCAGCCACCCACACCACGCTTATTTTATTGTGCTTTGAATCGATTCTATTTTTAACTACGATTTTTATGGATTGTTTTGGATGATCGTGAATGATCTAATAAATGCCAATTGAGGAAAAACTTTATTTGGATTTACACTATGTGGAGGTTCCTTGTCGTTGTTTTCTATATGGTCCATGTATGCTGATGAAAACGGTGATCGTGCAGACCTTCAAGACAGGTTCCGGGCTCCCCATTCAAGGAGGACGTCTTCTGGTGTATACTCCATCCCCACACTGTCACGGATCACAAGACAGTACAAGCTCGTTCGACTCACCGCCCACGGCTTGTGAGTCCACCGAAGTTGGTAAGAGTATTCTACCTTACTTTTTTCTGGGCCTTTGTGTTGTAAAGATATCTGCCCTGGGTCCCCCCTGAATCGGAGTCTCTGTAAGGATATCTGCCTTGGGTCTCGAGTCTTTGTATTGTAAGGATATCTGCCTTGGGTCCCTGTGTTTCAACCACACCATGCAACATATGGACTATATTACCAAGTCTTTATCATTTATATGGGCCTAATGCTTCCTTATTACTATTTTGGACAGTTTTCATCACCAGTCAAATGTGGACTTTTGAGATTATCACTTATTGATGTATTTTCACTTTATTTTTATTTATATTCACACTCTTTTCAAAAAAAGGAGCACTTCAATTTGTTTGTATTTCTGTGATAATATCACGTTGTTTGTGTACACATATATTCGGTTTTGACCAAGTTGAGGTTACGGGCCACTTGAGATTGTGGTTTCACCTCTCCTTATTTCAAAACCTTCTCTTCATTATTTTCACCTTAGCGCTACACTTTTTGTTTATATCTTTTAAGGGTTTAGCTGGCTTAAATTATGTTTGAATAGCAACAGGGTCACTCTAAGGACCTTTAGCCTGAAAAGTTTTTTCTTTTAGAGTTTCGTTCTGTGATGATTAAAGTTTATACTCACACAACAAAGGTATGGGAATACAAAATACGAGCTGAAATGTTGGAAGTCAATGGATGGGGATGGGTGTCACTGTGGGGTTATTGGGGTTCTGAAAGAAGTTAGAAGACTCAGCAGTAGACTTGGTGGCCCTGTAGGGGATGAGGTTTCAGGAGGGAGCTGGGGCAACTGTGAGGAATGGGCTTCCTCCGGGAGGCTGGCGACTTTGCAGGGACACTGTGGGAGACTGTGGGACACTGTTGGAGTTTGGGGGGAACTAGCAGCAGTTCAGCAAACTAAGGGGCACTGGATTGTACTGTAGGCGGTTGGGGGGTACTCTGGGTGCTGAGGGCTCTCATGGGGTTTCATGGCAGTGGGGATGGTTGGGGAGGGGGGGGCTGTGGGTGCTGAGGGCTCTCAGGGGGTTTCATGGCAGTGTCGATGGTTGGGGGGGCGGTGGGTGCTAATGGCTCTCAGGGGGTTTCATGGCAGTGTGGATGATTGGGGGGGACTGTGGGTGCTGAGGGCTCTCAGGGGGGTTTCATGGCAGTGTCGATGGTTGGGGGGGGCGGTGGGTGCTGAGGGCTCTCAGGGGGTTTCATGGCAGTGTCGATGGTTGGGGGGGCGGTGGGTGCTAATGGCTCTCAGGGGGTTTCATGGCAGTGTGGATGATTGGGGGGGACTGTGGGTGCTGAGGGCTCTCAGGGGGGTTTCATGGCAGTGTCGATGGTTGGGGGGGGCGGTGGGTGCTGAGGGCTCTCAGGGGGTTTCATGGCAGTGTGGATGGTTGAGGGGGACTGTGGGTGCTGAGGGCTCTCAGGGGGTTTCATGGAAGTGTGGATGGTTGGGGGGGCGGTGGGTGCTGAGGGCTCTCAGGGGGTTTCATAGCAGTGTGGATGGTTGGGGGGCGGTGGGTGCTGAGGGCTCTCAGGGGGTTTCATGGCAGTGTGGATGGTTGGGGGGGCGGTGGGTGCTGAGGGCTGTCAGGGGGTTTCATGGCAGTGTGGATGGTTGGAGGGGATTGTGGGTGCTGAGGTCTCACAGGGAGTTTGGGGACAATTAAGGTGGTTAAAAGGGGGAACACTGTTGGCGTTGAGGGCTCTCGGGGCAGTCTGGAGGCACTGTGGGACCTTTCACAGTTTCCTTCTGTGATAATATTTACATTGATATTTATATAAACACGAAGGTAAATAAATAATGTATAGAGATTCATTAGGAAATGCTAATTAAGTACTTTAAATGGTTCCATTTATATAGATTGCTTTGCTTGTTAATGTCTTTCCAGCAATAGCAATGCTATACCTCTAGGCTGAATTTGAAACTCAATTTTTTTACTGTAACGTAATATGTGACATCTGCAAACAGTATGATAATAGTACATGTCACATACAGCTGGAATCTCAGGGATGGCAGATCTTGGATGTAAAGAGATAATACTAGTCTGGGTGTCGGTGTTATAAAGACTGTGAGAACGAAGCTTGTTAGTATGATGTCTATTGGACGGAATATCAATTTCTGGGACTTCAATGGGATTGTATAGGGAAAATGCCGTTACTGCAATATTCACGGATATCAACAGTCTAGCAGTGGTATTGGTATTTTTCTGATCTTGTTGGTCTAGCGCCTCGCTCACATGCTTTAACTGCTTCAGATCCGGGCCATTGCCAAATGACGGCAACAGCGCGGATCTAAATTGCCGGGACTACGTCCATTGACGTCGTCCCGTGCACGAGCGGCCTGCGCGCCCCCTGCAGGGCGCGCGCGGCGCGCTCGGTGATCAGCGAGTCTATGAGACTCGCCTGATCACAGATCAGAGTAAGGGGTTGGTCCCAACCCCTTACCACATGATCAGCTGTCAGCCAATGACAGCTGATCATGTGATGTAAACAGAGCCGGTAATCGGCTATTTTTCCTCCTCGCGCTGACAGCGTGAGGAGGAAAAAAAAACCCGATCACCGGCGGCCGTGATCGGGACATCAGTCCCGATCACGGCGATCTTATAACAAAAAGCAATAGGCAGCAGTGCTGCCTACCAGTGCCCACCATATTAACCCATCAGTGCCCACAGTGCCATCAATCAGCGCCACCCATCAGTGCCCACAGTGCCACCCATCAGTGCCCACAGTGCCACCCATCAGTGCCCACAGTGCCACCCATCAGCACCCACATCAGTGCCACCCATCAGCACCCACATTAGTGCCACCCATCAGCACCCACATCAGTGCAACCTATCAGTGCCCATCAGTGTCACCTACCAGTGCCCATCAGTGCCACCCATCACTGCCCATCAGTGCCACCCATCAGTGCCCCCCATCAGTGCCCCCCATCAGTGCCCCCCATCAGTGCCCCCCCATCAGTGCCACCTATCTGTGCCACCTATCTGTGCCACCTATCTGTGCCACCTATCTGTGCCACCTATCTGTGCCACCTATCTGTGCTACCTATCCGTGCCGCCCATCTGTGGCCATCAGTGCCGCCTTAACTGTCCCCATCAGTGCCGCCTTAACTGTGCCTATCAGTACCGCCTTAACTGTGCCTATCAGTGCCGCCCTAACTGTGCCTATCAGTGCCGCCTTATCTGTGCCTATCCGTGCCCATCAGTGCAGCCTATCAGTGCCCACCAGTGCCGCCTCATCAGTGCATATCAATGAAGGAGAAAAATTACCTGTTTGCAAAATTTTATAACAAACTATTAAACATGATTTTTTTTTTTTTCAAAATTTTCCATCTTTTTTTGTTTGTTTAGCAAAAAATAAAAACCCCAGCTGTGATTAAATACCACCAAAAGAAAGCTCTATTTGTGGGGAAAAAATGCTAAAAATTTCATTTGGGTACAGTGTTGTATGACCGCGCAATTGTCATTCAAAGTGCGACAGCGCTGGAAGCTCAAAATTGGTCTGGGCAGGAGGGGGGTTTAAGTGCCCAGTAAGCAAGTGGCTAGAAAATAACGTTCTGTTTAGCAAGGCTAAACAGAAATTTGAAAAAGAGGTCACACGTCTTAGTATGGTGTTTCCCCGAAAATAAGCCCGGGTCCTATGTTAATTTTTGGCACCAAAAAACCCAGTGGGGCTTATTTTTGGGGTAGGGCTTGACATATGCTGTCTTCTCTCCCCATCTCCCTCCATGTCTGTTAGGCCAGTGGAACTGAGTAAAAGTGGATGTAAAAAATCCCAAAATGCACCCAAAATACACAATGCAAACCGTGCATTTCTCTGCAATCTGTGATAAGCACCCTGTAATAGCGCCGTGACCCGTCAATCCTCTATTCCCGCACCGACGTTAATTTTCTGGTGCAGTCCAGGGCACGCTCCGAGCAGTGCAGAGGGAGCTGAGCGCCGCTCGGTGCTTACATGACCCGCCGGAGCTTCCTTCCCTGCTCTGAGGACTGCAGTGGGGGGGGGGGGGGGCGAGATCTGCAGCCGACAGCTGGGAGAAGAGGAGGAGAGCATCGGGGAGATAAGCTGAGTGCCGAGCGGCGCCACACAGAAGGCATTAATCAAACATAGATCACAGGACATATGGTACACAGTTCACACTATGTAAAACTGCAATAAAGTGCATTTTAGGATTTTACAATCTTTTTAAACTAGGGCTTATTTAAGGGGTAGGGCTTATATTGCAGGTCTTATTTCCGGGGGAAACACGGTATAACCTCTTTCCACCCACATAACGCATATGCGAAGGGGAAGAGGGTGGGCTTTAACGCCGACATGCCACACATTAGACACGTGCAATTCGTTTCGTTTCAAATTTGTTTATTTAAAGAGTTTAAAGAGTTTATTTAAGAATTTAGACAAATTTGATAATTCGGAAATATCTGAATTAACGAAAACCCGTTTAACGTATTTTTCCGAATATTCGTGAATTTGAATAGTCGAAAATTCGTAAATTCATATACAGCGGAACCTCGGATTGCGAGTAACGCGTTTACATAATCACACACATAGGTTGGACTTGATGGACTTGTGTCTTTTTTCAACCTCACCTACTATGTAACTATGTAACTATATATGTAACGAGCGTTTCGCAATACGAGCACTGTATTTCTAAAAATCCAAACTCGGTTTGCGAGTGTTGTCTCGCAAAATGAGCAGGATTCAGGCCAAAGCGGTGTGCAGTACTGCTTTTGGCCTGAGGTGGGGGGCGCCGGAGCCGAATGGCACCGATCGTCGCCGTTCGGAAATGCACGGAAGGGCCCGTGGACAGTTCGGCTGACCTCGGCAAACCTCGGAAAGGCTTGTGAACTGAGTCTTTCTGAGGTTTGCTGAGGTCAGCCGAAGTGTATTCAGGCCTTTTCGGCCGTTTCCGAGGCTCTCCGGTGCCCCCCCCCCACCTCTGGCCGCATGCAGTATTGCATCCCATTGAAGTCAATGCGGAACAAATTTTTTTTGTTTCCATTGACTTCAATGGGAAAATTCGCTTTGATATGCGAGTACTTTGGATTACGAGCATATTCCTGGAACGGATTATGCTCGTAATCCGAGGTTCCACTGGAATATTCGTAAATTCATAAATTCAAAATTTCGGAAATTTCTTAAATTTGATAATTCGAACATCCAAAAATAAGAACGAAAATTCGAAAATCTGAAATAATAACTAACTAATAATAACTTAACTATTACTAATTATTAAATTATAGGTATTGGAATTTCCTTTCAGATTTAGCTGTTAGAGAATGTAATGAATACATATATTTATCCAAAGTTACGAGTTATCCGAAATAACAAATGCTGTATCTAAACGAATAGAACGTAACAAATTATTAATAATAAATAACAATAATAATAATGTTTTATTATTATTATTAATTAGTTCCATTTCATTCGTTATGGAACAGTATGGTTGAAAAAGGGGGGGAAGAACAACCCTAATAGGACCTCTCCAATCCGGTCCAACCTTTTTCTAAAAAATTTTTTAGGACTATTGCGGTACCAAAGGGATATAAACCAATTTGTATAAAATCTTTGAATTTATTAAAGACGTTAAAATAATCCATACAGGGATATCCATTCCATTCGTTGAAATATGGCATTCATTATTTTGGATAATTCGTAACATCGAATAAATTTGTATTCATTACGTTGACTAACAGCCAAATTTGAAAGGATATTCCAATACCTATAATTTAATAGTTAGTTATTATTAGTTAATTAGTTATTATTTCGGATTTTCTTTCTTATTTTTGGATTTTCGAATTTTCACATTTCTGATTTTTCAAATTTACAAAATTTACGAATTTTCGGATTTTTAAATTTTCGGATTTTCAAATTTACGAATTTTCGAATTTACGAATTTCGATCATAACGAATGACCCGAAAAACTAAAAAAAACCCCCCAAAAACAAATAAAACGAAAACGAACAAATTTTTCGGCAGTGCACATGTCTACCACACATGTCTACCACACATACGCTCCCATGGGTGGCAGAGGTCTCTATGCTGAGAATGTTCTCCCAGCACAGTCACTGAGCTGTAAAAGATAGGTCACGGTCTCTACCAATGATCAGGAACCATCAGGTTCGGCTCCCAATCATGTGACCACCATTGATAGTAGTGACGTGATTGGGCAGATTTTCCCGACCTCTGGGTGTAATAGCCCATTTAAAGGGATGGGCAGGAAGGAAATAAGGATATTTTCTAAATCAACAATGGAATATGCATAATAATATTCTTTAGCCTGGGTTCATACATGCGGTTACCGTAATCCCTGGGTTTTGTGCGCATTTCCTGCACTGCATTCAAATTGCACTTGCGATCTGCAGCGGGTTTCAGTGCAGTCTTAACAGCGCCCCAAGCGCCGGTCGCAAACGCAGTGCATTTGCCCACATCGGATCGCATGGGGGTCGCATGGTACAAAAGCACTATGTGATCTGATTGCAGTGCAGTTCCAAAATTGGTGCATGCATGACTTTGGTGCATTGTGGTGCAATTTGAGCCCATTTAAATTGGTTCCTGTGCGATTTACATGCGGTTTATAGTGTGACCTTAAGCTTATTTAGAGACACAAACTTTAATTAGTCCCCCCCCCATTCTCCTTCCAATTTACAGTAATTGTCTGCTTTGATTAACCACATGCCAACCAGCGCACGGCGATATACATCGGCACAATGGCACGTCCCCTTTAAGAAGTGGCATTGTGGGCGCACGCGCCTGCCGCGTGCTCCATGCCGGGGCCGCGGGTCCAGCAGACTCAATGTCCGCCGGGTGCTTGTAAACAAGGCATTTCCCCATTCTGCCTATTGACATGACAGAGATCACTGCTCCCTGTCATGTCAGTGGTAGCCCACCCCCCCACAGTTAGAATCACTCCCTAGGACACACTTAACCCCTTGACCACTCCCTAGTGGTTAACCCCTTCCCTGCCTGTGTCATTTACACAGAAATCAGTGCATTTTTATAGCACTGATCGCTGTATAAATGACAATGGTCCCAAAATAGTGTCAAAAGTGTCTGATGTGTCCGCCATAATGTCGGAGTCAGGATAAAAAGTGCAGATCGCCGCTATTACTAATTTAAAAAAAAATTAATAATAAAAATGCCATAAATCTATGACCTATTTTGTAGGCGCTATAACTTTTGCATAAACCAATCAATATACACTTATTGCGATATTTTTTTTACCAAAAATATGTAGAAGAATACGTATCGGCCTAAACTGAGGAAAAAAATGTTTTTATATATATTTTTGGGGGATATTTATTATAGCAAAAAGTAAAAAAAAAATGCTTTTTTTTTTTTGTCGCTCTTTTTGTTCATAGTGCAAAAAATAAAAACCGCAGAGGTGATCAAATACCACCAAAAGAAAGCTCTATTTGTGGGAAAAAAAGGACGTCAATTTTGTTTGGGTGCAACGTCGCAGAAACCGCGCAATTGTCAGTTGAAGCAACGCAGTGCCGAATCTCAAAAAGTGCTTTGGTCAGGAAGGGGGTAAAATCTTCCGGGGCTGAAGTGCTTAACTACTTCTAGACCGCCGACCGCACATATACTGTGGCAGGGCAGTCCGGCTGCGTGAAACAATACACCTGTATGTTGTTCGCTCTTTCCGGGTCTGGGGCGCGCGTACGCCGCCTGCGACCCTTTTTTACTGTGTTTGGACACAGCGGGAGCCAATCAGCAGGTCCGGCGGACGTGATGTCCACTTGGAACCCGGTGATCACTCGTAGAGAGGCAGAACGGCGGTCTGCCTATGTAAACAAGGCAGATCGCCGTTCTGTCAGTGAGGAAGAGGGAGATCTTGTGGAACACGGATCTCTCTCTTCCTCCAGTCAATCCATCCCCCACACAGTTAGCAAGCACCCCCTAGGCACACATTTAACCCTTTGATTGCCCCTGATGTTAAACCACATCAATATTGGGCACTGCCCCCCCCCCCCCTTCCTGCCCAGGCCAATTTTCAGTTTTCAGCGCTGTCACACTTTGAATGACAATTGCGCGGTCATACAACGCTGTACCCAAACTAAATTTTTATCATTTTCTTCCCACAAATAGAGCTTTCTTTCGGTGGTATTTGATCACCTCTGGGGTTTTTATTTTTTGTTAATCAAATTAAAAAATACTGACATTTTTGAAGAAAAAAAGTTTTTCTTCGTTTCTGAAATTTAAATTTAGTTTTTTCCTTCACTGACAGGCACTGATGAGGTGGCACTGGTGGGCACCGATGAGGAGGCACTAATATGCAGAACTGATATGAAGCACTGATAGGTGGCACTGATGGGCACTAATAGGCGCCAATGATGGGCACTGATAGGCAGCACTGATGGTTATTACTGATGGGCACTAATTGGCATCTGTCATGGGCACCGACAGGGGTTACTAATAGGAATTGATTTGCATTCTGAAGGGCACTGATTGGCATCTGTCATGGGCACTGATTTGGTGGCACTCATCCGTGGTGGCACCTCTGATGGGGGCTGCGCTGATGATCAATGCGCTGATTATAAGCAAAGACCCCCCCCCCCCGCTCTGTCAGGAGAGCCGCCGATCGGCTCTCTCTTTCAGCGCGAACCCGAGGAAAGCCGGTTACTGGCAGTTCCTGGTTACCGCTGTGATCAGCAGTGATTGGTCTCAGCTAATCACGTGGTTAAGAGCCTACGTCATAGTATCTTTACCACGATCAGAGATGTGGTGTGTCGGAGCGACGCACAGCACCACCGATCGCAGCAATGCGCGCCTCCGGGGCCGCGCACGAGCGGCTTATCCTGCTGGACGTCATATGAAGTCAATCCGCAATAGGGTGGGCGGAAAGTGGTTAAAATGTTTAACGGTTACCAAAATAAAACCCAACCATGTTGTCCAGTACTCTCTATGTCCTTATAGACTCTGGAATAAATTGTATCTCAGCAGGTAATGCTGAGGAACCAGCATAATGGAAGTCATAGCAAATAATAGGCAGAGGTCACTGTGAGATGGTCTCATAAACCTGCATAGTTCTGAAAAGATGGACACGGAGAGGTGCCCCCCACTAATGTCTCAATGGAACTAGAATGTATCCTCACACAATAGATTGAATGATAAGAGAACAAAGGATAATATTATCCTGTATAAATGATGTTCTTGTGTTATAGAACAAAGCTATGCTGTATAGACCAGTATGACAAAACTTCAAAGCTAACCTTCACCCGACAATCAAATTTACCATCATTACCTTCCTCCCCCTGCCTCTAATTACATTGCAGTTCTTCTTTTTCTTTAGTGGAGTGAGAGCGTTTTTTTTTTTTTTTTGAAGGTCCATGCACCCACTTCTTCAAAGCCTTGGTGAGGATCACGTTGTTTCAAGAATGACTGCTCTCACTCAGGCGTTCGTGGTCATACCTCAGATATGTGGCGCAACTGGTGTCTACAAACATGTGCATGCTCTTTGGTTCACATTGACATGCGTGTGGGGGACGATAGGGTTGCTTCTACATTTTGTTGACTTACATTATTTTTTATTTTTTTGCTAAAACACACACACACACACACTATATACACTACAGTATATTACCAAAAGTATTGGGACACCTGGCCTAACACGCACATTAACTTTAATGGCATCCCAGTCTTAGTCCGTAGGGTTCAATATTGAGTTGGCCCCGCCCTTTGTAGCTATAACAGCTTCAACTCTTCTGGGAAGGCTGTCCATAAGGTTTAGGAGTTGTCTATGGGAAAGTTTGACCATTCTTCCAGAAGAGCATTTGTGAGGTCAGGCAGTGATGTGGGCAAGAAGGCCTGGCTCGCAGTCTCCACTCTGATTCATCCCAAAGGTGTTCTATCAGGTCAGGACAGTCAAGTTCCTGCACCCTAAACTCGCTCATCCATGTCTTTATGGACCTTGCTTTGTGCACTGCTCCAAATCATTTGGTGGAGGGGGGATTATGATGTGAGGTTGTTTTTCAGGGGTTGGCCTTGGCCCCTTAGTTCCAGTGAAGGGAACTCACTAAGGCGTCAGCATACCAAGACATTTTGGACAATTTCATGCTCTCAACGTTGTGGGAACAGTTTGGGGATGACCCCTTCCTGTTCCAACATGACCGCGCACCAGTGCACAAACAAGGTCCATAAAGACATGGATGAGCGAGTTTGGAGTGGAAGAACTTGACTGGCCTTTAGAGTCCTGACCTCAACCCGATAGAACCACAGCAGGTGGCAGGAGCAAGGGGATCAGGACCTTTAGGCTGGATTCACACCTATGCATTTTTAGTGCTTTTTGCATTTTGCAGATTTGCACTACAGTCCAGTTAACATGGTTTCCTATGGAACACGTTCTGTAGAGCAAATCTGCAAAATGCAAAAAGCACTAAAAATGCATAGGTGTGAATCCAGCCTAAGGCCTCATTTATGCATATAGTATCCCCCAGCGGATCACTTTTCAGAGTTATGTTTTATGTCACCTCCTCTATGACTGTTTTAATCCCTAAAAGACTGAACCACCACGTTGAGACTGCATCCTTTGCATGTGATTGTGGGGCAGTTGCCATGCAGCCTGTTCACTTGAATGGGTCGCATTTGGTGCTTGGTACTGTCTGCCGAACAGGAGAGGGGACATGTTTGCTGTGTCACAATGCAAAGCCCCCATACAGCAGCTTTTACAGCTTGGCGGAAGCGGAAGTTGGGGGGGGGGGTAAAAGACATGGCTTAATCGCCGGTTTCCCCCCCCCCCCCCCCAGCTGCAAGTCAAACCTAAGCTGGCCATACGAAAATTCTCAGTTCATTTGACAGCTTGACGAATGTTATTCAACATTACTTTAGTATTTTGCTTGTTTTTAACATTCACTGCAATGCCCTGTACGCACGATCGGACATTGATCGGACATTCCGACAACGAAATCCATCGGATTTTTTCCAACAGATTTTGGGCCAAACTTGTCTTGCATACACACGGTCGCACAAAGTTGTCGGAAAATCTGATCGTTCTGAACGCGGTGACGTAAAACAAGTACGTGGGGACTATAAACGGGGCAGTAGCCAATAGCTTTCGTCTCTTAATTTATTCTGAGCATGCGTGGCACTTTGTGCGTCGGATTTGTGTACACACGATCGGAATTTAAACGATCGGATTTTGTTGTCGGAAGATTTTATATCCTGCTCTCAAACTTTGTGTGTCAGAAATTCCAATGGAAAATGTGTGATGGAGCCCACACACGATCGGAATTTCCAACAACACAATCTGATCGCACTTTTTCCATCAGAAAATCCGACCGTGTGTACAGGGCATTAGAAGTTCATTATTTTGGGGAAAAAATTCCATCCTGCTGCTTAGAATTTTTTCATTGTTGCAGTTGAAAACATCTGCCAATTTGACCCTATTAATTAGAAAATCGAATGAGCGTTCATAAAAATAAATACAATTTTAATGAACTTCTACTAGTATATAGTCAGCTTTACAATGCAGTAAAAACTGAGAATAAGCTAAAAATAACAGTGCCAAACATATGGCTGCTGCTGTGAGCTTGTTTTAACCACTTGTAGCCCAGTGATGTGTGTATACAGTCATGGTCAAAAATATTAGCACCCGTGCATTTCTGTCAGATAATGCACCACTTTGCCCAGAAAATTGTTGCAATTACAGATGTTTATAGGAATGAAATGATTAATCGATAAAATCAATAATGAAATTAGTTGTCAACGACTTTCATTATCGATTAGTTGGTCACAGCGCGCACCTTCCCCCTTGCCCGTCAGCTCCGCCTCCGTCCGAGTGTTCTTTCTACAGGTGATACTCGAAAAATTAGAATATCGTGCAAAAGTTCATTTATTTCACTAATACAACTTAAAAGGTGAAACTAATATATGAGATAGACCAGTGATGGCGAACCCTGGCACCCCAGATGTTTTAGGCTTCATGCACACGAGACGCCGAAAGCTGAAACCGGCGTTAAGAAACGCTCGTTTTGCCGCGTTTAGCCGAGTTTTACCGCGTTTGCGTCTAGAAGCGTCTGCAGAGCAGAGAATGACATTTTGCGACCCAACTTTGGGGCCCCGTATCTCGGGGCCACTTGGTGCTAGGAACCCCAAATCTGGTGTGAAAACACAGTGGCACTACAACATATCCAAAGCTGGGAATCCTAGCTCCAAGTGGCCCCGAGATACGGGGCCCCAAAGTCGGGTCGCAAAATGTCATTCTCTGCTGCAGAAAAATGCTTGACATTTTGCGACCCAAATTTGGGGCCCCCTATCTTGGGGCCGCTTGGTGCTAGGAACCCAAAATTTGGTATGCTAACACAGTGGAACTAACACTACAACAAAATGTCAAGCACTTTTCTGCCGCAGAGAATGACATTTTGCGACCCGACTTTGGGGCCCCATACCTTGTTGCCACTTGGTGCTAGGAACCCCAAATTTGGATATATTGTAGTGCTGCCACTGTGTTTGCACACCAAATATGGGGTTCCTAGCACCAAGTGGCAACAAGGTATGGGGCCCCAAAGTCGGGTCGCAAAATGTCATTCTCTGCTGCAGTTTACCATCATATTTCTGTGTTTTCTGGTCCAAAAAATAGGGCTCCTTTAAAAACACAGGCGTTTAGCCGCGTTTGGTGTCTGAAACATGGAAAACTTTTGCGTCTGAACCCTTTTTTTTTGCTTCTGGAAAAACAAGGTTAAACGCAACTGCCTAAAAAACACCAAAAAACGAGACTGTGTACATGGACACATAGGATAACATTGAGTGAGTTCAGGGACAGTTGAAAAAAGTGTCCAACTGCCTCTAAACGCGCGTTTAACAGCGTCTCGTGTGCATGAGGCCTTAGAACTACATTTCCCATGATGCTCATGCACTCTGCAGTATAGTTGAGCTTGGGAAATGTAGTTCCAAAACATCTGGGGTGCCAAGGTTCACCTTCACTGAGATAGACTCATTACATACAAAGCAAGATAGTTCAAGTCATGATTTGTCATAATTGTGATGATTATGGCTTACAGCTCATGAAAACCCCAAATCCACAATCTCAGAAAATTAGAATATTACATGCAATCAATAAAACAAGGATTGTACATAGAACAATATGGGACCTCTGAAAAGTATAAGCATGCATATGTACTCAGTACTTGGTTTGGGCCCCTTTTGCAGCAATTACTGCCTCAATGCGGCGTGGCATGGAAGCTATCAGCCTGTGGCATTGTTGAGGTGTTATGGAAGACCAGGATGCTTCAATAGCGGCCCTCAGCTCTTCTGCATTGTTCGGTATCATGTCTCTCATCTTTCTCTTGGCAATGCCCCACAGATTCTCTATGGGGTTCAGGTCAGGCGAGTTTGCTGGGCAATCAAGCACAGTAATCCCACAGTCATTGAACCAGGTTTTGGTGCTTTTGGTAGTGTGGACAGGTGCCAAGTCCTGCTGGAAAATGAAGTCAGCATCCCCATAGAGCTCATCTGCGGAGGGAAGCATGAAGTGCTCCAAAATCTCCTGGTAGACGGCTGCGTTGACCCTGGACTTAATGATGCACAATGGACCAACACCAGCAGATGACATGGCTCCCCAAATCAACACAGACGGCCGCCTCTCTCCTCCTCTTTGCTGACGTCAGCGGGGGGATACTCAGCCCGCTTTGCTGCCTCATGAGAGGAGAGAGAAAGAAGAGAGAAGCAGCCGGTCACATGGGCACCAAGCTGCAATATCAATAAGGTATACATACAGCAGCTTACTTTTCAAAGTAAAACAGTGACATGAATGATATTTCTGAGAGGACAAGTGCCCCACCATTGGTGTTCCTGTAGGGGGGTTGTGCACATCATTGGTGTCCTGAGGGGGAATAGTGCCCCATCATTAGTGTTCCTGGGGCGGAATAGTGCCCCATCATTGGTGTTCCTGGGGGGGAATAGCACCCCATCATTGGTGTTCCTGGGGGGGGATAGTGCACCATCATTAGTGTTCCTGGGGTGGGGGGATAGTGCCCCATCATTAGTGTTCCTGGGGCGGAATAGTGCCCCATCATTGGTGTTCCTGGGGGGAATAGCTCCCCATCATTGGTGTTCCTCGGGGGGGATAGTGCCCCATCATTGGTGTTCCTTGGGGGGGTATAGTGCCCCATCATTGGTGTTCCAGAGGGGAAATAGTGCCCCATCATTGGTGTTCCTGGGAGGAATAGTGCCCCATCATTGGTGTTCCTGGGAGGAATAGTGCCCCATCATTGGTGTTCCTGGGAGGAATAGTGCCCCATCATTGGTGTTCCTGGGGGGGAATAGTGCCCCATCATTGGTGTTCCTGGGAGTGCCCCATCATTGGTGTTCCTGGGGGGGAATAGTGCCCCATCATTGGTGTTCCTGGGGGGAATAGTGTCCAGTTATTAGTTTTCCTGGAAGTGGGAAGAGTAGTGGCCCATCATTGGTGTTCCTGGGAGGAATAGTGCCCCATCATTGGTGTTCCTGGGAGGAATAGTGCCCCATCATTGGTGTTCCTGGGAAGAATAGTGCCCCATCATTGGTGTTCCTGGGGGGAATAGTGCACCATCATTAGTGTTCCTGGGGTGGGGGGATAGTGCCCCATCATTAGTGTTCCTGGGGCGGAATAGTGCCCCATCATTGGTGTTCCTGGGGGGGATAGTGCCCCATCACTGGTGTTTTCCGGGGGGGGGGGGAATAGTGCCCCATCATTGGTGTTGCTGGGGGGAATAGTGCCCCATCATTGGTGTTCCTGGGGGGAATAGCTCCCCATCATTGGTGTTCCTCGGGGGGGATAGTGCCCCATCATTGGTGTTCCTTGGGGGGGTATAGTGCCCCATCATTGGTGTTCCAGAGGGGAAATAGTGCCCCATCATTGGTGTTCCTGGGAGGAATAGTGCCCCATCATTGGTGTTCCTTGGAGGAATAGTGCCCCATCATTGGTGTTCCTGGGAGGAATAGTGCCCCATCATTGGTGTTCCTGGGGGGGAATAGTGCCCCATCATTGGTGTTCCTGGGAGTGCCCCATCATTGGTGTTCCTGGGGGGGAATAGTGCCCCATCATTGGTGTTCCTGGGGGGAATAGTGTCCAGTTATTAGTTTTCCTGGAAGTGGGAAGAGTAGTGGCCCATCATTGGTGTTCCTGGGAGGAATAGTGGCCCATCATTGGTGTTCCTGGGAGGAATAGTGCCCCATCATTGGTGTTCCTGGGAAGAATAGTGCCCCATCATTGGTGTTCCTGGGGGGGAATAGTGCCCCATCATTGGTGTTCCTGGGAGTGCCCCATCATTGGTGTTCCTGGGGGGGAATAGTGCCCCATCATTGGTGTTCCTGGGAGTGCCCCATCATTGGTGTTCCTGGGGGGGAATAGTGCCCCATCATTGGTGTTCCTGGGGGGAATAGTGTCCAGTTTTCCTGGAAGTGGGAAGAGTAGTGCCCCATCATTGGTGTTCCTGGGGGGGTTTCTTGTACTATAAACCCCATCATGACAAGATACCTGTAGATGACCTGTGTAACACTCCTTTTTTTTCATTATTATTTTAAATAAACGAAAAAATGGCACATTACGTTTTAGTTTAATGATTTTTTCCGATTAATCGAAAAAATAATCGGCCAACTAATCGATTATGAAAATAATCGTTAGTTGCAGCCCTAGATGTTTAGGCATTCTTGTGTTTACTTCTTTTGTTGTATTGGTATGACATAAAAAAGTGGAGAAACAAAAAGCCAAATCTGACACGTTCCATGCAAAAATGGACAGGACAAAATTATTTGCACCTTTTCAAAATTGTAAGAAATAATTGCATTCCACATTTGTCATGCTCCTGTAATTTGTAGTTAAACTCACCTGTATCAATTATCAGGTGCTGACAATGAAAAATAGAAATCACACCGGCAACCAGTTAAAAATTTTGAAAAATTGACTCAACCTTTCTGTTGTGTGTCTCTGTTTCACTTCTCCATGCTCTGTGTGGGCCACATGGAGAAGAGAAAGCACAGCAAAGAATTGTCTGAGGATTTGAGAACATAAAATTGTGGAAAAGCATGGACAATCTCAAGGTTACAAGTCCATCTCCAGAGATCTTAATGTTCTTGTGTCTACTGTGCACAACACTGTCAAGAAGTTTACAGCCCATAGCACTGTAGCTAACCTCCCTGGTTGTGAACAAAACAGAAAAATTGATCAAAGAGTTTGCTAAAGCTTACCTGAGGAAGGCAAAAATCCTTTTGGGAGAATGTGCTGTAGACAGACGAAACGAAATGACAACTTTTTGGTAAGGCCCAATATTCTACTGTTTTCAGAAAAAAGTAACGAGGCCTTTAAAGAAAAGAATACAGTCCCTACTGTCAAACATGGTGGAGGTTCATTGATGTTTTGAGGTTGCTTCGGTGCTTCAGGCACTGGATATCTTGACCGTGTGCATGGCATTATGAAATCTGAAGATTACCAAAGAATTTTGGGTGCAATGAAGGGCCCAGTGTCAGAAAGTTGGGTCTCTGTCAGAGCTCATGGGTCTTATAGCAGGACAATGACTCCATGCACACATCAAAAAGCACCCTGAAATGGTTTAGGACAAAGCGCTGGAGAGTACTGAACTGGCCAGCAATGAGTCCAGATCTAAATCCCATAGAGCACCTGTGGAGAGATCTTAAAACAGCAGTTGGGAAAAGGAACCTTTCCAATCCGAGAGACCTGGAGCAGTTGGCGAAAGAAGAGTGGTTCAAAATTCCAGTAGTAGAGAGGTGTAAGAAACTCATTGATGGTTACAGGAAGTGATTGATTTCAGTTATCTTTTTCCAAGGGGTATGCTACAAAATATTAAATTGAGGTGCCGATAATTTTGTTCAGTTCATTTTTGGAGTTTTGTGTGGAATGTGTCAGATTTGGCTTTTTGTTTGTAGGTCTTTTTGTGTCATAGCAATACAAACAAAAGAAAATAAACATGAGAATGCCTAAATATTTGTAATTGCAACAAATTTCTGTGTGAAGTGGTGCATTATCTGACAGAAATGCAGGGGTGCCAACATTTTTGGCAATGATTGTATGTATACAGTATCTCACAAAAGTGAGTACACCCCTCACATTTTTGTAAATCTTTTCTTCTATCTTTTCATGTGACAGCACTGAAGAAATGACACTTTGCTACAATGTAAAGTAGAGAGTGTACAGCTTGTATAACAGTGTAAATTTGCTGTCCCCTCAAAATAACTCAACACACAGCCATTAATGTCTAAACCACTGACAACAAAAGTGAGTACACCCCTAAGTGAAAATGTCCAAATTGGGCCCAAAGTGTCAATATTTTGTGTGGCCACCATTATTTTCCAGCACTGCCTTAACCCTTTTGGGCATGGAGTTCACCAGAGCTTCACAGGTTGCCACTGGAATCCTCTTCCACTCCTACATGATAACAGCTGGTGGATGTTAGAGACCTTGCGCTCCTCCACCTTCCGTTTGAGGATGCCAAACAGATGATCAATAGGGTTTAGGTCTGCAGAAATGCTTTGCCAGTCCATCACCTTTACCCTCAGCTTCTATAGCAAGGCAATGGTCGTCTTGGAGGCGTGTTTGGGGTCGTTATCATATTGGAATACTGCCCTGCGGCCCAGTCTTCGAGGGGAGGGGATCATGCTCTGCTTCAGTATGTCACAGTACATGTTGGCATTCATGGTTCCCTCAATGAACTGTAGCTCCCCAGTGACGGCAGCACTTATGCAGCCCCAGACCATGACACCCCCACCACCATGCTTGACTGTAGGGAAGACACACTTGTCTTTGTACTTCTCACCTGGTTGCCTCCACACATGCTTGACACCATCTGAACCAAATATGTTTATCTTGGTCTCATCAGAACACAGAACATGGTTCCAGTAATTCATGTCCTTAGTCTGCTTGTCTTCAGCAAACTGTTTGCAGGCTTTCTTGTGCATCATCTTTAGAAGAGGCTTCCTTCTGGGATGAAAGCCATGCAGACCAATTTGATGCAGTGTGCGGCGTATGGTCTGAGCACTGACAGGCTGACCCCCCACCCTTTCAACCTCTGCAGCAATGCTGGCAGCACTCATACGTCTATTTCCAAAAGACAACCTCTGGATATGACGCTGAGCACGTGCACTCAACTGCTTTCGTCGACCATGGCGAGGCCTGTTCTAAGTGGAACCTGTCCTGTTATACCGCTGTATGGTCTTGGCCACCATGCTGCAGCTCAGTTTCAGGGTCTTGGCAATCTTCTTATAGCCTAGGCCATCTTTATGTAGAGCAACAATTCTTTTTTCAGATTCTCAGAGAGTTCTTTGCCATGAGGTGCCATGTGTAACGCACAGTGACCAGTAAGGGTCGGTTCACACTGGGGCAACACGACTTCAGCGCGACTTTGCACGGCGACTTCAACGCGACTTCAACGCGACTTCGACGCGACTTCAGCGCGACTTTAGCAAATTACAAGGCGACTTGAAGTCGCCTCCATGACAGGCGACTTCGCCTGTGGCCAATCAGCTCTCTGGGAGGGAGGGGTTTTCCCTGCAAAGTCGCTTGACTTTACAGAGAGATCCGACTTGGAGGCGACTTCCATAGATTTGTATGGTACAGGTCGCCTACCAAGTCGGATCAAAGTAGTACAGGGAGTACGCTCTGAAGTCGGAGCGACTTCAGTAGCGTCTATTAAGACGCTAGCGTTCACTCCCATTCAAACTATTTCTGGGGCGACTTGAGGGCGTACAAGTCGGATCCCAAGTCGCCCCAGTGTGAACCGAGCCTCAGAGAGTGAGAGCGATAACACCAAATTTAACACACCTGCTCAACCATTCACACCTGAGACCTTGTAACACTAACGAGTCACATGACACCAGGGAGGGAAAATGGTTAAATGGTCCCAATCTGGACATTTTCACTTAGGGGTGTACTCACTTTTGTTGCCAGCCATTTAGACATTAATGGCTGTGTGTTGAGTTATTTTGAGGGGACATCAAATTTACACTGTTATACAAGCTGTACACTCACTACTTTACATTGTAGCAAAGTGTCATTTCTTCAGTGTTGTCACATGAAAAGATAGAAGAAAAGATTTACAAAAATGTGAGGGGTGTACTCACTTTTGTGAGATACTGTATGTGTGTGTTTTTGTATTTGTATAAATATACCGTGTGTGTATCTGTGTACAAATACCGAACAGCAAGTGGTTAAGAAGCAATGTCATGGATCAACATATGTGTAGGCTGCTCTTTGAAGACTGAGAACTGCAGCATATTTAAAAAGAGTTGAAGTAAACATTCAGCATTAATAGTCTAGCAATATAACTAAATCCCTGGGGTAATGCAGAACAGGGAGCTTGAACAGAAAATCGTGTCACTTTGGGATGGATGCAAACGCATCCCATCCCCCTCCTGAGTTATAAATCACAGCAGTATAGCAGTACAATGATGTATTCTCAGTCCTCCTAGTGACTACGCACCCTCAGCTCAAGAGGGTGATGACCCTGTGAGGTTCAATGATATATTATTTAATATAAAGCCAAGTCACCATCTAGGTGATCAAAGTGCAGTGGCAATGCAAACGTTAAAGATCTATTTATAAAAAAATTCAGTAAAAGTGCATGCACATTTATTCTGTGCAAATTGGGGCAAAAAACAAACTTTATTATGCTACTCGCTGTGCTGGTCGAATGTTTTTCATTTATTTAAACCGGAAGATACTGCAGTTGGCCACTAGATAGTGCTATTATTTCTATAATATGTAGTGCCATCCAGTGGCTAAATGCTGTATTTTTCATTTTAAATCAAAGGAGAACGATCAACCAACACAAGAAATAGCCTAATAACATTTGTGTTTGCCCCCATTCACACAGAATGAACATACATGCAATTTGCTATGCACGTTTTTTTTTTTTTTTTTTTAAAGATTCACCCCTGATGGCTAATATATCCCAAAAAAATAAGCGCAGATATAGTGATGTGGCAAAATAGCTGTAGCAGGATGAAATGTGCTGTAGCGCTGAGTCCCCGCCTTTGAGAGTCATGGACCCCTGTTATTCAAGTTATTTGCCTGCAAAATATAAGTAGAGAGAAGTAGACAAGGGAGGGACAGTGGGGGTGGGGGCGTGCATGCCACACATTGGGGGGGTATCAGGCCAGCCCTGCTCGCCGCTTAGGTGTGACACCCAGGGCCGGCCGTCAGTTTGCCTTACTAACACAGGAGGCAGAACAGGACTGAAGCAGCAGCGCTGAATAGACTGTGAGTGTTGTCTGACTTAACTTTCCAAGTTAACCACCAAGTGATTGCTTGCTGGGGGGGGGGGGGGGGGACTGTGTAATGAAAAGGGGTCCAGAGGCATGGGGGGGCTGTGAAATGTAAAGGGGACCAGAGGTGTGTGGGGGGGCTGTGTAATGTAAAGTGGTCCAGATGTGCAGGGGCTGTGTAATGTGAAGGGGTCCAGAGGAGGGGGTGATACCAAGTTTTACTGCACCAGGTGACACCAACCCTAGTAACGCCACTGGCAGTAGCACACAGTAGGTGTGCCACTGCCAGTTACATGGATTTCTGTCTGGTACCTGATGACAATCCTCGGGTCGGTTGGCGCTGTTTTTGCAGAGGAGGATGAGGGGCCTGGCCGCCAGGGGAGCAGAAGGAGGAGGCTTCTTCCGTGTTCCGGGCCGCAGTATGCATGAATCTATCCATTATACATATAGGGGGTGGCGTGGAGAGAGAGGGGGCGGAGCCCGGGCGCCCCTAATGGATGGGCCGCCACTGCTGCCCATAGAAATCAATTACAGGGTGCAGCTGTGCATGGGTATGCGCTGGTACATGTGTAGGAACACATACATAATTGATTTCTATGGAAGGCTGTATGCAGCAGCTGTGGATCCTGGGCTTGAAAATGCACCTGAATTTGATGTTTTACATCATCAAATATGATGCAAGTCCCTGAATTTGATACATCAGCCTCTTGCAGTCTACTGTACAGCAGAGTTAGAGAGGGGTAAAGAGAAACCGCAGAATGAGACGGTCGGTTGTGCTACCGTGCAAGGGGCATGCTGATAGGAGGTGAGAGCAGAGTGACCAGAGAGATGAACTCATCAGTCTGCTGCTTCTCCTTCAACTGTCCAGTCACTGTGGGGAGAAGACCTGTAGGTGAAAGTGAAACTACAACTGAGAAAGATCAGATCCATTCCTGGACTAGATTAGACAGTGCTGTATGGCAGAGCTGTGTAAATCTCAGAACTGGATGGTCAGAAATATAAATCATTTGGCAGGTAAAACAGCTCTCGTATACAGTGGGGACGGAAAGTATTCAGACCCCCTACATTTTTCACTCTTTGTTATATTGCAGCCATTTGCTAAAATCATTTAAGTTCATTTTTTTCCTCATTAATGTACACACAGCACCCCATATTGACAGAAAAACACAGAATTGTTGACATTTTTGCAGATTTATTAAAAAAGAAAAACTGAAATATCCCATGGTCCTAAGTATTCAGACCCATTGCTTAGTATTTAGTAGAAGCACCCTTTTGATCTAACACAGCCATGAGTCTTTTTGGGAAAGATGCAACAAGTTTTTTCACACCTGGATTTGGGGATCCTCTGCCATTCCTCCTTGCAGATCCTCTCCAGTTCTGTCAGGTTGGATGGTAAACGTTGGTGGACGGTCATTTTTAGGTCTCTCCAGAGATGCTCAATTGGGTTTAAGTCAGGGCTCTGGCTGGGCCATTCAAGAACAGTCATGGAGTTGTTGTGAAGCCACTCCTTCGTTATTTTAGCTGTGTGCTTAGGGTCATTGTCTTGTTGGAAGGTAAACCTTCGGCCCAGTCTGAGGTCCTGAGCACTCTGGAGAAGGTTTTGATGCAGGATATCCCTGTACTTGGCCGCCTTCATCTTTCCCTCAATTGCAACCAGTCATCCTGTCCCTGCAGCTGAAAAACACCCCCACAGCATGATGGTGCCGACACCATGCTTCACAGTTGGGACTGTATTGGACAGGTGATGAGCAGTGCCTGGTTTTCTCCACACATACTGCTCAGAATTAAGGCCAAAAAGTTCTATCTTGGTCTCATCAGACCAGAGAATCTTATTTCTCACCATCTTGGAGTCCTTCAGGTGCTTTTTGGCAAACTCCATGCAGGCTTTCATGTGTCTTGCACTGAGGAGAGGCTTCCGTTGGGCCACTCTGCCATAAAGCCCTGACTGGTGGAGGGCTGCAGTGATGATTGAATTTCTACAACTTTCTCCCATCTCCCGACTGCATCTCTGGAGCTCAGCCACAGTGATCTTTGGGTTCTTCTTTACCTCTCTCACCAAGACTCGTCTCCCCCGATAGCTCAGTTTGGCCGGACGGCCAGGTCTAGGAAGGCTTCTGGTCGTCCCAAATGTCTTCCATTTAAGGATTATGGAGGCCACTGTGCTCTTAGGAACCTTAAGTGCAGCAGAAATTTTTTTCTAACCTTGGCCAGATCTGTGCCTTGCCACAATTCTGTCTCTGAGCTCTTCAGGCAGTTCCTTTGACCTCATGATTCTCATTTGCTCTGACATGCACTGTAAGCTGTAAGGTCTTATATAGACAGGTGTGTGGCTTTCCTAATCAAGTCCAATCAGTATAATCAAACACAGCTGGACTCAAATGAAGGTGTAGAACCATCTCAAGGATGATCAGAAGAAATGGACAGCACCTGAGTTAAATATATGAGTGTCACAGCAAAGGGTCTGAATACTTAGGACCATGTGATATTTCAGTTTTTCTTTTTTTATAAATCTGCAAAAATGTCAACAATTCTGTGTTTTTCTGTCAATATGGGGTGCTGTGTGTACATTAATGAGGAAAAAAATGAACTTAAATGATTTTAGCAAATGGCTGCGATATAACAAAGAGTGAAAAATGTAAGGGGGTCTGAATACTTTCCGTCCCCACTGTATGTGTTTAGTTTTTCTTTAGCTGTTTGATTAGAGCTCAGCTTTGTCCTTGGAATAATTTATGCAGCATGCAAGCTTTAGCTGTGTACTTCTATGTTTATTTATGTAATTTCACAATTATATCAATTACTCAGCTATGGTAACTTAAATGTAACTCTAATCAAGATAAAAAAACTACTTGAAAAATCACATAACGGATGCATATTTACCTGGATTTCTTTTTGAATTGTAAACCATAGACCTGTCTGAAGGTTATACATTATGCAGATAGAGCGCTGGCGGTTGGGGGAGGAGTCATGGTTGAATGGTGCATTTTGTATAATGTCTACTGCATACATACTAGCAGGTTATTATAGGAGACATCTTTTCCTGATAGAAACTCATACATTGTAGAGCAGTGTCCAATAAACTTGTGAATAGCCTCCTACAATTCAAAAATAAAAATAGGCATAAAGGCAGTAAACAATATATAACACACAACATAGTATAAACAACTAGCCTGCACAGCTACTAAATGCAGGGATTTATCACAGTCTGTAGACCAAAAGACCAAACCTCACCTCCCTTGCTTACCCAGACCAGTCAAAGTACTACTGTCAAGACGTAATAAGCTTGGGTTCAGCCCAAACTTGGATTCGGCCGAATCCAGAAGCCAGCTGTCATTTCTCAGCCGGTGGGCCAATGAGCCGAATCTGCCCATACAGAAAGGGGCAGGGATGCTCAAGACATTATTGACCTAATGGCCATGTTAGGTCAATGACATTGACCAATTAAAATCACATTGCCATTTGAGGTCAATGACATTGACCATTAAAACCATGTGGCCATATTAGGTTGATGATGTTATGAGCATCCCTGCTGTCAGTGCTGGGCCAATGAAAAGGGAGCGTATGTTCAAGACACCATTGACCAATATGACCACATGACCATATTAGGTCAATGACACTATTTGGCCATATCATTGACCGAGCACTGACCACTGGGATGCATGTGACATCACATAAGGCCACATTGTTCTAGAAATCAATGTCATTGACCTAACATATCCACCTACGTGGCTATATTAGATCAATGATTGCATGGGCATCCCTGTCCCTTTGTATATGTGTAACTACAGGTTGTGGAATTCCCCACCCACAGCTCATTGGCCCAACACTGACATTTGACTTCTGGGTTTGGCTGAACATGAGCCCAGAGCCAAACTCAAGCTAATCCTCCCTCCTTGCAGCTGAAAATGTTAATAAACTCATTTTAACATTTTAATATCAAGAACTGCAACCGATGCCAATGCTTACTTTTTGTGCTGTTGCCTCTTCTTCTTTACTACTTCTCCAGAGATCGTTTCCCAAGGTTCCAAATCTTTCTGGGGAATCCCTGCAGGGGCCTATGGAGTCACTTTTTCATGTGCTCTGCCAGACGAGGGACTCCAAGGCAATGCTGCTTGACCCAAAATGCACAGGCAGCCAGGGAGGACTCGACAGGGTATGCATGCACAGTGGCTAAGCTGGTGCTTAGAATTATGGGACATATAGTCGCAAGGAAGGGAAGTTAGGTGGAATTTCAAAGAAGGTGCAAGCTCCCTGACCAAGAGTTCAGAGAAACGTCACACGGCAGCCCAGAGACTGCGGTGGTGAAGATAACAAATTTTAAGCATTTCTGGACTTCTCTTTCAGCAAGCATTTATTGTCCAACTCAGTCAGGTGATGGCTCGACCACTGTTCCTATTTTTTTTCCAGACAGTTTACTAACAGGAATGGTAACAGCTGATTGGAGAAAAGCCAACATGGTACCAATATTTAAAAAAGGGCCGGGATATATCCCTGGAAACTACAGGTCAGTCAGCCTAACATCAATAGTCTGTAAGCTACTGGAGGGGGTGATAAGGGACTATAGCCAAGATTTTAGTAATGAAAACAATATCATTAGTAGTACAGTGCCTTGCGAAAGTATTCGGCCCCCTTGAACTTTTCAACCTTTTGCCACATTTCAGGCTTCAAAAATACAGAGATATAAAATTTTTATTTTTTGTAAAGAATCACCAAGTGGGACACAATTGTGAAGTGGAATGAAATCTAATGGATTGTTGAAACTTTTTTAACTAATAAAAAAATGAAAAGTGGGGCGTGCAAAATTATTCGGCCCCCTTGCGTTAATACTTTGTAGAGCCACCTTTTTGCTGCGATTACAGCTACAAGTCGCTTGGGGTATGTCTCTATCAGTTTTGCACATCGAGAGACTGAAATTCTTGCCCATTCTTCCTTGCAAAACAGCTCGAGCTCAGTGAGGTTGGATGGAGAGCGTTTGTGAACAGCAGTTTTCAGCTCTTTCCACAGATTCTCGATTGGATTCAGGTCTGGACTTTGACTTGGCCATTCTAACACCTGGATACGTTTATTTGTGAACCATTCCTTTGTAGATTTTGCTGTATGTTTGGGATCATTGTCTTGTTGGAAGATAAATCTCCGTCCCAGTTTCAGGTCTTTTGCAGACTCCAACAGGTTTTCATCCAGAATGGTCCTGTATTTGGCTGCATCCATCTTCCCCTCAATTGTAACCATCTTCCCTGTCCCTGCTGAAGAAAAGCAGGCCCAAACCATGATGCTGCCACCACCATGTTTGACAGTGGGGATGGTGTGTTGAGTGTGATGAGCTGTGTTGCTTTTACGCCAAACATATCGTTTTGCATTGTGGCCAAAAAGTTCGATTTTGGTTTCATCGGACCAGAGCACCTTCTTCCACATGTTTGGTGTGTCTCCCAGGTGGCTTGTGGCAAACTTTAGACAAGACTTTTTATGGATATCTTTGAGAAATGGCTTTCTTCTTGCCACTCTTCCATAAAGGCCAGATTTGTGCAGTGTACGACTGATTGTTGTCCTATGTACAGACTCTCCCACCTCAGCTGTAGTTCTCTGCAGTTCATCCAGAGTGATCATGGGCCTCTTGGCTGCATCTCTGATCAGTCTTCTCCTTGTCTGAGCTGAAAGTTTAGAGGGACAGCCAGGTCTTGGTAGATTTGCAGTGGTCTGATACTCCTTCCATTTCAAAATGATCGCTTGCACAGTGCTCCTTGGGATGTTTAAAGCTTGGGAAATCTTTTTGTATCCAAATCCAGCTTTAAACTTCTCCACAACAGTATTACGGACCTGCCTGGTGTGTTCCTTGGTCTTCATGATGCTCTCTGCGCTTTCAACAGAAACCTGAGACTATCACAGAGCAGGTGCATTTATACAGAGACTTGATTACACACAGGTGGATTCTATTTATCACCATCAGTCATTTAGGACAACATTGGATCATTCAGAGATCCTCGCTGAACTTCTGGAGTGAGTTTGCTGCACTGAAAGTAAAGGGGCCGAATAATTTTGCACGCACCACTTTTCAGTTTTTTATTTGCTAAAAAAGTTAAAATATCCAATAGATTTCGTTCCACTTCACAATTGTGTCCCACTTGTTGGTGATTCTTCACAAAAAATTAAAATTTTATATCTTTATGTTTGAAGCCTGAAATGTGGCAAAAGGTTGAAAAGTTCAAGGGGGCCGAATACTTTTGCAAGGCACTGTAATCAGCATGTATTCATGAAGAATAGTTCTTGCCAGACAAATCTATTATCATTCTGTGAGGGAGTGAGCTGCAATCTAGATAAAGATAGGCCGGTGGATGTGGTATATCTGGATTTTGCAAAGGCATTTGCTACAGTTTCCCACAAACGTTTACGTTACAAACTGAGGTCTGTTGGCATGGACCATAGGGTGAGTACATGGATTGAAAACTGGTTAGAGGGGCATAACTAAAGGGTGGTGATAAATAGCGAATACTCGGAATGGTCCAGTGTGGTAAGTGGGGTCCCCCAAGGATCTCTCCTGGGACCAGTTCTGTTTAATTTACTCATAACTGATATAGAGGATGGAATAAACCTTTCAGTTTCAATATTTGCAGATGATACAAAGCTAAGCAGGGCAATAACTTCACAGTAAGATGTGGAAACCTTAATGGAGGACCTCAATAAAAAATTGGGTTGGCAACAACCTGGCAAATGAGGTTTAGGCTGGATTCACACATGTGCGGTGCGAATTCCAGCTCTAGTTTGTCTGCGAAGAGAAAAAGCAGCTGTTCAGCGGTTCCTGTCCGTTGTAGCTGCAGATCAGCTGACCTGGGAGAGGGGGGAGGTGTAGTGAGGAGGGGGAGAGAATTTGTGTTCAGAACAGAACACATCTGCGAATTAGATGCAATCCCATAGAAGATTATGTGTCTGAAATTCGCACCGCAATGCATAGAAAACGCACACGGAATGCATAGAAAACGCACAGAGTGCGGATGTAACGCACATAAGTGAACCAGACACATTGAAAAGAACAGACTTTTAAATGTTCTGTGAATTGGATGCCGTGTAAGCCGCATCCAAGTCACATAGGTGTGAATCCAGCCTTAATGTTGAAAAATGTAAAGTAATGCATTTGGGTGTTAAAAATACGAATGCAAGTTACTTTCTAGGGGGAGAACCTCTGAAGGAATCTAGGATTGAAAAGGACCTGGAGGTCCTAGTAGATGACAGGCTCAGCAATGACATGCAATGCCAAGCTGCTGCAAGCAAAGCCAACAGAATATTGGCATGCATTAAAAAAGGGGATTAACTCCAGAGATTAAACAGTAATTCTTCCGCTCTACAAGACTCTGGTCCAGCCGCATCTTGAGTATGCTGTCCAGTTCTGGGCACCAGTCCTTAAGAAGGATGTGCTGGAACTGAATAGAATCAGGAGAAGGGCAACTAAAGGATCTCGGCTATGGGGAAAGACTACAAGCATAATAGTGATATACAAATACCTCAATGGTGACTATAGCAAAGGGTAAAAAACCTTTCAGTGAAAAGGAGTTTAAAAAGACACGTGGCAAGTCACAGAAATTGGAAGCAAAGTGGTTTAACCGTAATCTGCATTGAGGGTTCTTTACTGTCAGAGCTACAGTATGTGGAATTCTCTTCCACAGGCAGTGGTATCAGCAGGAAGCTTCGAAAGTTTAAAAAAACAGTTCGGTGAGCATCTTAACGATCACAACATACAGGGATATACAATGTACTATTGACATAAACACACGCACACACAACACAGGTTGAACTGGATGGACTGGTTTCTTATTTTCAACCTTACAGACTATGTAACTTTGCAACCAATAGCTGTTCACATTATATATTTATTTGTGAATTTGTTGTGTAGCCATGAAACCCTGTCTTAAGGGCCGGTTTATACCACAATTTTTGCGTTCTGGATGGATTTTTTGCATATGCATTTTTTCCCTGTTTTTTTCTTCATCGCACTTGAGGACATGTGGATTCCAGTGCGTTTTCAGTGCGTTTTGCTGCATTTCAGGTGCATTGCATACAGAAAAAACACAACATGTTCTACGTGTGTTAATTGCACTGGAACGCACTGCACTGGTGTGAACTAGAGTATACGCCGTATGTGCGTAAATTTGCATTCACACGTGGGCTTAAATCTCTAAATGCAGCTTGTGTGTGTCCACTAATTTATGCCTATGAGCAGGTTTAAACAAGTATAACGTACAGGTAGCGCATTCATCACTATGGGCAGCTGTAATTTGCAGGCGTGGAAGTACGCCCGCATTTTAGGTTGTATGGCTTCATGTGTCCATGTGCATGAGACCTAAATGTAATAATTAGTATGTTTGGCATCATGTCTCACAGTACACAGCTTTGTTAAGCAAAGTTTTGGGGTTTTTATTTATTTATTTATTTTTTTTGTGAATCTGTTGCAGCTTTTCTTGCGTGGAGATTCACCAGTAACAGCACTTCCTGTCGCAGGCTGACAACACTAATCCATGGCTTTGCATTGCTAATGCCGCGTACACACAAGCGGGATTTCCGACAGAAAAAGTCAGATGGGAGCTTTTCATCGTATATTCCGACCGTGTGTATGCCCCATCGGACTTTTTACGTCGAAAATTCAGATGGTCCTAGAAAGAGAACATGTTCTATATTTTTCCGATGAAACAAATTCCTATTGGGAAAACCGATCGTCTGTATGCTGTTCCGACGTACCAAAAATTACGCATGCACTGAAGCAAGTACGAGACATTGTACGTGTTGTCCTGTCATACGTGTTGTACGTCACCGCGTTCTTGACGGTCGGAATTTGGTGTGACCGTGTGTATGCAAGACAGCTTGAGCGGAATTCCTTCAGAGTTTATGCCGACGGCAAAACCGGTCGTGTGTACAGGGCATAACAGTGTTGTCAGCCTGGCATGTGCACTCCTTCAGTTGGCTGTTCAGCTGCCTATCTGAAAGACCTATTTGCCAGCTCTATGTCCATCAGAAGGAGCACACACCTCAGTTACATAGTAGGTGAGGTCGAAAAAAAGACACAAGTCCATCAAGTCCAATGAATAGATAGTCTTGGGGTAAGACCTGCTAAAACCAAGTAATTGGCAAGTCAGTGGGATAAATGCCCCTTACTTTGGTGGCCAGCGGAAAGAATGGCCACCTTACAGTGGTGGTCAGAATGCCACATTTATAAACCCCTTGGTGTTCTGAAGCTGGCTCTGCCAAGTAGCATTGGCACCATCACATGAGAAGTCAATCAGCTATAGCTTAAGGAACCCCTACCGTCCTCTGGAGGAACCCTGGGGTTCCATGGCACTGTGGTTGAGAATGGTTACAGTAAAATATGATGATATACATACTGAAAAATACATTTTGGATTTACATACATTTTACCATTTACTCATGGAGCTATCAGCGACATCATCAAAAGTATCTATCAAAATCCACTGTTGCTTGAGGGCACAAGCATTAACCATTGCCATTTACATGGCATTTAAAGGTAAATATCAAGAAATGGTATAAACGGTATTTTGTCTCTTTCTTCAGGCGGCTCTTATGACGATGATAATTTTCCTGCCCAGAATGAAATCATGAAAGGTCTGATGTTCAATAAGATACTGGCAGGGAAAATAATAGCATGGGATATACCATGCAGAATACAGTATCTGTCTGTAAGATATATTACAATAATTTTATCACCAGCTATAGAATGCCATGAAGCTCAATTTCCGCCACCCACGAACAAACATAAAAGCCGTGACCTTTTTCCAGAGAGAAAAATGCTGCGTTCCTCTGTATTAACCAGGCAATACCTCACCTGCATACAGACCATAGTCAGAGACGCTCGAAGGGTAATTTCTAAAGCAGCGTTGTGGCCATAACACGGCTTAAAGTGGAACTTCACCTTCCCAATTTTTTTTTTTGTCCCATTTACCTTTGTGTTCCTGACCTGAGAGGGATGGGAAAAGGAGCCAACCACCAAGTCAGCCCCTTACCCCATAGTCTCCATATATTAGGACTTAGTCAAGGGGGATAGGAAAGAAAAGAGAAGAATAGGAAAAGGGACGGGGGTGGGGGTGGGGGAGGTGTACCGAGAAATATTGTGAGGAGAGGGGGTGGGGTAACACCAGCTACCTTCTCCATCTACTTCAGGTAATGACATATGTTGTATATAGGCCAAAGTGCCTTTAGATTGTATCTCTGAAAATAGTAAGGGACCGTAGAACAAATTAATTGTTGTCTTGTATCAGTTCTTGATAACTTTGAGATTTTCCCTAATTAATCCAGGTTTCCCATATATTCCAGAAAAGCCATCTTTTTTTATTGAAAATATTATATATAATTACAGTGCTCCCAATTGTGTAAACATCACAACAAATCAAAAACTCGGTGGAAAAAAACGTCCATATAATTGTGCAAATTTGCTCCAATCAATAAAGTGCAGTTGTGCTTCAGACTTCAAGGTGCATCACACACCCTTCCTGTGTCCCAAAAGGAATGGATCCCTAGCTTTTCAGTCCAGGGGTCATTCAGGCTTGAACGTTGGCAATGGAATGGCAATTCATAGAAGAGTCCGATGAACAATCTCCCCCAATCGTGATGGTCATAGGTAAATATTGGCACCAAAAATGAAAGATGACGCCTTGTGGGAGGGCGAAACACGTTGACGTAATTTCCGGTGTTCGAGTCCAAACGATGTCACTTCTAGTTTCAGTGGAAAGCACGCTGGATGCAGTGTTTCCTTGATTTTATCACTGCAATACCAATTTTTCTAGTCTGTAAGTACCTTACCAGGTTTGCGCATTAAAATCCTACCAAACTGTACTTCGCTATTAGTCCTTCTTTCATTTTTGGTGCCAATATTTAACTATGACCATCACAATTGGGGGAGATCTTCATTGGACCCTTCTGTGAATTGCCATTCATGGCCAACGTTCAAGCCTGAATGACCCCTGGACTGAAAAGATAGGGGTTCCTTTTGGTGAGTGGAGGTACAGGAGGGGTGAGTGATGCACCTTGAAGTTTGAAGCACAATTGCACTTTGAAGCACATTTGCACAATTATATGGACTTTTTTTTTCACAGATTTTTTGATTTGTTGTGATGTTTACAATATTGTGTACGCTGTAATTATATATACGGTCATTTTTTCATTTTGTCAAGTGTATAGCACTTTGTGTACAGCAGCTGTAAATACTAATGGAAAAATGGAAATTACCGCACTAAAACGAAAAAAAAATAACTAAGAAAAAGAACCACAAAAAATAAAAAATAAATAAAATAAAGCAGCTGCTAAAACTGTGAGATACACACATGTACAGATATGAAATTCAATGTAGCAGCGCTATACAAATAAAAATAAATAAAATAACACAAGAAAAAATAGTGACTAATCCAAAATAGTGAATGTATGTGAACTACAACACACAGCAACATGTGTAAGAATAATAAACAGTCCATAAAAAACACATCAGTGTAGATTCTTGTGATATACACTGCTCAAAGACAGTGCACCTCCACCACATAGAATGCGTGCTTACCAAAAGGCAAGCCTATATGAGCCTGCGGCTAAAATACCCAGCCAGGGCCTCTATCCGGGGGGATGTTGAATGTCCACAGGAATTGCAACTGGAACTATGCACCAAACGACCAGGGAGACTCGAACATCAAACCACCAGAGGGATAGGTCAGGCGTTACCCAGAAAAAGCAAAAAGACTCTCCATAGTGTAAAACATACCAAAGGTTTAATAAAAACTTTTAAAATCGCACTTGTGAAGTTGTAACGATCAAGAGAAAAACAACCGGCCGGCTTGCGAACACCTGTCCACTGAGTACAGTGTGATGACATCAGCATGTCAACCTCCCTCCGCGCGTTTCGTCACAAACTGGCGTCATCTCGGGGAAACTGCAATCACTAGTTTAATAATTTAACTTCTAGCGTGATTCAATATATACTATATACTTTTTTCACATCTTTTTTATTACATCACTGGGAGCTGGCTATCTCTCCCCGCTTCTTGCAGGAGAAAAAAATGTCCTACTATAGAACATCAGGCAAATTGCTGTGTTCTTGTGTTGGGCAATGTGGTCTAATGCTACTGAACCAGCCCTTACCACACTGCCTGGCGTTCCTGACATTAATGAGCACCCTCCCTCCAGATGCTTACTTACCTGAGAAGGACTAGGGCACCCTCACCAATGTTTACACAGGACAGCTGTACTAGGTTAGTAAGCAGCTGAGGAGGGATAGTTTAGGTCAGGAGGGTTGTAGAAGTGTTCAAGTGTTAGCTTTCAATCACACCTAAACAGGTTGTTGTGCATTTCCAGATGCGCTACAATAAGATTTCTATTTCATTCCATGGGGCCCGTTCACATCTGAGCGATGTGCTGTCTCTTGATACCCCAAAGAAGTGCCGGTGCTGCTTTGAGGCAGGATCCTGTGTTTTGGCCCCATAGACTTCAATAGTAGAGCGTGAACACATGTATAGCATGCAGTTTTTTGCATATTTTTTTCCTAACAACCAGTTTGGTCCTCCTAGTAACCTGGTTTCATTGGCTTAAACAAAAACGCTTATCGCTGAAAAACACTAGTAAAAAAAAATGCTTCAAAAATGCCTGAAAAAGCCGACTCTGATATATGAACCAAGCCTGAACATTGCCAAATATGCTTTGATAAATGGTCGATTTCTTTCCAAATTGATCCCTTCGGATAGGAATGGTGGATGTATAGTGGACAACCCATGTGATTGAAATGCCACGCCAGGGTCATCATTAGAAATCAAGGGGTCTTGATCATTGGAGGAGAGCAGGCACAGCCAGAGAACTGACCGTGTTGTTCTCTCATGCCTAGTGTGGTCCGTTTTAAATAGGAAAGCAGAGGGACTGGCAAAAACACCAAAGATTTCACGCAAAGGAAGCAATACAAAGAGAACAGAATACTGTTTTTATACAAGTACACTGTACAACAGGCACGTATCAGGAATATGAAATGTTGGGGTAACATTCAGCCCTGGTCAATCGTCTCAGTTTGTTTGAAATTGAGTCTAAGTCGATCAGAAGGGAAGTTATGGCCATTAGATTGTTTGCGGATTTGATCAGTTTTGATCCACACCTGGATCGAATAATAAAAATGAAGAGTGGCCCCCTTAAGTGTCAAAATAAGACTTACCTGCTAAATTAAATTGGTACTGTATAAGTCTTCCATGCAAGTAAAATAGAGGATACTCACCTCTTCTGTGCCGCTGATCTCCATCGTAATGAAGAGAAATGGCTGCCAGGAGAATCTTGGCAGTCCAAGATTTTAAAAAGAGCAAAGATGGGACAAGAAAGTAAAACATCTCTTCTTTACATTGGGGTTGTCTTCTCTAACTTTTACTTTTGCAACAGGGCTGCTTTAATGAAGCTGCTGCAACCCATTGGGGAGAGAGGTGGCTCTGTCAAGGTGGCAGCTATCGTCTCATGATGCTCGTTATCCAGCTTTATTCTTACTTTACTTTGCCAGACGTCATTACAAGTCTTCCATTGCGAACTAGCATGCTATGAAAAGCGACGTTCACTTTCCAGCTATTCAGTCGGTGAAGTTAAACAAACAAGACATGTCCTCAGATTTGCATAGTTGCCAAGATTTTCAAATCATTTCCAGAAACCCCTTGCTGTTGAGCAGCCTATTTCAAATTATTACGCACAATTACTGTCCCAGAGCTCGTTATGGCGCTATTAAGAAAATTGTGAAACTTCGACTAAATTGGAATACGCTTTTTTAATTTAAAAATATTATCTTTAAAAAAGCCCAGAGTAAAATTACAAAGATGAACGGGAGATACAAAAATTCTGGCTTTTACATTTTCAGGTACAAATCTTCCTTCCTACTATTTCGGGAACTGTCAGGTCATATACAATGCTATGCAAAAGTCTTATGCCGCGTACATGCGAGCGGAATTTCCGTCAGAAAAAACTTGGATGGTTTTTCCAATGGAATTCCGCTCAGTCTTGCTTTGCATACACACGGTCACACAAAAGTTCTCTGAGCTTTCTACCGCCAAGAACGCGGTGACGTACAACACTACGACGAGCCGAGAAAATGAAGTTCAATGCTTCCGAGCATGCGTCAAATTGTTTCCGAGCATGCGTGATTTTTTGCGCGTCCAAATTGCATACAGACAAACGCATTTTCGAATAGGAACTTTTTCTGCCCGAAAAATAGAGGACCTGCTCTCAATCTTTTGCTGGCTGGAATTCTGCCAGCAAAAGTCCGATGGAGCATACACACGGTCGGAATTTCTGACCAAAAGCTCACATCCGACTTTTGCTGGCAGAATTTCTGATCGTGTGTCTGGGGCATTAGGCAGGTATAAAAGAAAATAAAAAAATGCTCTAAATGAACAACACTTTCAGAAATAGAAATGTTAATAGTTTATTTTTTTATCAAATAACAAAATGTAAAGTAAATGAAGAGAAGAGAAACCCAATCAAATCAATATTTGGTGTGACCGCCCTTTGCCTTCAAACCAGCATCAGTTCTTCTACTATAGATACACTTGCACACAGCTTTTGAAGGAACTCGGCAGGTAGGTTGCTCCAAACATCTTGGAGAACTAAGCATAGATCTTCTGTGGATGTAAGCTACCTCAAATCTTTCTATATCTTCATGTTTTTCCCAGGCACACTTGATGTTGAGATTAGGGCTCTATGGGGGCCAAACAATAACTTCCACGACTCCTTGTTCTTTTTTACACTGAAGATAGTTCTTAATGACATTGGCTGTATGTTTGGGGTCGTTGTCCTGCTGCAGAATAAATTTGGGGCCAATCACACGCCTACCGGGTGGTATGGCATGATAGATAAGTATCTCCCAGTATTTCTCAGTACTGAGGACACTGTTAACCCTGACCAAATCTCCAACTCCATTTGCAGGAATGCAGCCCCAAACTTGCATTGTCATTAGGAGCAACAAGGAACTGGGGTGCAGAAAAATGGCAGCAGGTGCTCCTAGTATCAAAATCTGAAATATTTGCATATATGCAAGAGACAGTTTGTTCACTGAAGGGCTTATACAGTAATGAGTGTCTGCAGGCAAGAGTGAAGCATGGTGGAGGTTCCTTGCAAATCTTTGGAGCTTCTTTAGGGCATTTGTGAATGGGCTGCCCTCTGCGTGACTAGCGGAAGCTTTCTAAAACAGCAAAAAATAAAAACACGAATGGGAACTTGAGTTCCTGTTATGCTCAGGCTTCAACCCAGCCTTAGGTTTGTTATTAAAAGTAATAGCTATACTTTTTTAAAACTTAGCTCCAACGGGACCCCTCACCCTCCCTATTAAGACAATATGCACCATCAGACATCAGGTTAGTAAATTGCCATACCTTGGAACCCTCCAGATTTCCTCCAGAGGCTCCTACTAATCAAAAAGAATACTGGGGGCATGTCCAAGATGGCCACTGAAGCAGTAGCACATTGAGAGAGCTCCGGTCCCTTCTGTGTTTTTTCGATCTGTTCCCCTGCAGATCGCACGCTGAGCTGTACCGGCAATAGCGGGTTTAACCCTCGTGACCGTTATGACCAGAGGAAGGCAGTCGTCTGTCACTCGCAACTCTGCCAACAAGCCCTTATCCACCAGCGGGGCAGGAGTGCTTCCCGCCGGAGCTGCCAATATGGCAACTAAAACGGAGGACACAGAGCCCACGCTGCTCAAGCAGGCTAATTTTGCAGCCCTATTGCAGGCAATAACAAACATGCCAGACCACCCTCACGAGTAAGATTGATTAAAGTGGTTGTAAACTCTCCCCGACAACTTTGTCCCATGTAAATCAGCATAAAAAACCCTAATGAACACTGCTTGTAGATATCTCCTTACTTGCTTAGTATTGTTGTAATCCTTTTTGATCTTTGGAATGACTTCACTGAGCATGCCCATATCTCCCCTGATTTACAGCACACTCTGTGTACTTGTCTGTCTATTATCAGATCTTCCTACAGCACAACACTGATATCCCATGAGACTGCATAATCACTCAGAGCTTCCTACTACACCCCATGTGACCATGTGACATCACATGGAGTGTAAACTTGGACAACGGACAGCATTACTGCAGCCTTATCAGCTGAAGCTGATAAGACTGTCACAGGCAAACAATAGATAATAGGCACAAGTAAATACTACAAAATACTATGAGCAGTGAAGCAGGGTTTCCATAGAAACGTTGGATTGAGAAGGAGGCTTGGTTAACAGTACAGGAAGTGCTCAATGTAAGGGCAGAAATACACTCTACTGTGGACTCAGAAAACAATACTTAAGATGGCGCTGCCTAACCCCTGGAAACAAGTTTTTTAAAGTTTCTTTAAACAGTAAGTAATATGCGATTTGGGCTGGATTACAGTGGTTATAGTTTGATAATTACTTATTAGAATGGACTAAATGAAAAGCAGCATCAGAATGGAAGAGTTTAATTCCTCTTTAAGTAAAACTGGACAAAGGGCTGATGCGGAAAGACATTTTCAAATGTCTTCAATGTCAAATTCCGTGCTCGTCTGACGGTCGAACGTCACGTGGGGGAGTCGGAAGGAGTCAGAAGGCATTCTCCATGACCATACAGACACCCTACATTAAGAACTAAAGTGAAGGCTCTTGAATCCCGGGCAGAGGATGCGGAGAATTGTAACAGGAGAAACAACCTCCGCATAGTGGGCCTCCCGGAGGGGGTTGATGGCTCTGATCCTGCGGCCTTCACAGAACACTTGCTCCGTACACTTCTCCCACACACTCAGTTCTCAGCCTTTTTGGTGGTGGAGAGAGCGCACGGGATACCTGCTACCCGAGGGCCCTTGGCCCCCCCCCCCCCCCCGTGCACCTTAATACTGGGCCTGCTTAAATTCCGTGACTGAGACCGAGTCCTGAGGTACTTAAGTGTTTCACTGTTCACAACCCCAACTGGGCGTAAAGCACAGCCATGTTTGGGGGCTGATGTGGGAGGGGGGGAGTGGGGAACCTTACTTTTGTGTACATTTTTTCGTTGGTTTCATTTTTATTTGAGGCACATGGTTTTACTCTGTCTACCAGGCAGCAGAATGCGTTCTGCCCCACCTGCTTACACAGTTTATGCTATGCTCATGTATTGTAGAATATTTCTATCTGTGACTGTGTCATATGTGAAGATCCAGAGACTGTCTACAATAAACACTTACCAATGATGCCCCCCCCCCCCCCCCTTACCATTTTTTCTTGGAATGTTCGAGGTTTGAATTCCAAGTTTAAACGTTCTCTCATGTTCAGATATCTGAAAAGATATCATCCCCACATCTGCATATTACAGGAGACGCACTTAATGGGGAGCAGGGTACTGGCTCTCAAAAAACCTTGGTGGGGTACGTATCACTCAACCTACTCATCCTATTCCAGGGGAGTCAGTGTTCTGATCCACAAGTCTCTGCAGTTTTCTCTCCTAGATCTCCACCTAGACTTAGAGGGGAGGTATGTTATACTACATGCTATCTGTGAGTTAATTATTACTGGCCTCTACATCCCTCCTCTAGCCAATCTAGTACTATTGCAAAAAATGGTGCCACTTTTGGCTCTCTATCCTACGGCGAATATTCTGTTGGCTGGGGATTTTAACATGCCTCCGAACCCTAGCCCAGATAAACTTAATTCAGGCTCTGCTACAGATTCTCCATTGTCCCACTGGGCTAAGGTTTTTGGTCTGTGTGATGTGTGGCGGTGGAGGCACCCTTGGGAGAAACAGTTCACCTGCCATTCTACTACATATGCTACATTCTCCCGGATTGATCTGATATAGGTCAGTAACCCTTTACTCTCTCGCACCCACGATGATCCGATACTGTCGCGAGGAATGTCAGACCTTGCCCCAGTGCTGCTGACGCTCAGCATTGACTCTGGACCTTGTTTTTGGAGACTGTCTCTATTCTGGGTAATGGATGAGCGGGTGGCCGCGGGGATGACAAAGGAGCTGTGTGACTATTGGGTACATAATCGAGGTACTCCCACTCCAGCTTTGGTTTGGGATGCCTTTAAGGCACATGCTCGAGGTCAGTACCAAGCTACTAATGGTAAGGTTCGCAGGGAGTCTAGCCTCTCCATAGAGGAAGCTGAACACAAGGTTCAGGCTTTAGAATCTTAATATGTAGTCAGCAGAGGTGAGGGGACCTATCACAAAATGCAAGCATTGTATAAAGAAATAGCATTGCTGCGTGCTATCTCCTGCCAGAAGCTTCTACTTTCCCAATCCCAGAGGATTTTTGAGCAGGGTGAGAGGACAGGCAGACCCCTGGCATGGCTGGCTAGGGAATGCTCTACCACATAGCACATTGCTAACATTAGAGATGACAGTGGCTCTTTAGAGTCTGACCACTTGCAGATTATTGCTCAATTTGAAGGGTATTATGAGTGCCTTTATATATTTGTCGGCTGCACATCCATGAAGCAAATATCCCATTCTACCACATCCCAAAGATGCTCTATTGGATGGAGATCTGGTGAGTGTGGAGGCCATTGGAGTACAGGGACCTCATTGTCATGTTCAAGAAACCAGTGGTGAGATGATTGGAGCTTTGTGACATGGTGCATTATCCTGCTGGAAGTAGCCATCAGAAGATGGGGACACTGTAGTCATAAAGGGATGGACATGGTCAGCGACAATACTAAGATAGGCCGTGGTGTTTAAATGATGCTCAATTGGTACTAAGGGGCCCAAAGTTTGCCAAGAAAATATCTCCCACACCATTGCACCACCACCACCAGCCTAGGGTTGCCACCTCATCCCTTTGAAACTGAATGCATATTAATTACACAGGTTCTGTGGCTGATTAAGGTGGTAATTAAACCCCCTTGGTGCCTTATCTGCATTAAATTTGCCTCAGAACCTGTGTAATTCATTATGTGTTCAGGTTTAAAGGGATGAGGGGGCAACCCTACACCAGCCTGAGCCGTTGATACAAGGCAGGTTGGATCCATGCTTTCATGTTGTTTATGCCAAACTCTGACCCTACCATCTGAAATCGAGACTCATCAGACCAGGCAACGTTTTTCTAATCTTCTATTGTCCATTTTTGGTGAGGCTGTGCGAATTGTAGCTTCAGTTTCCTGTTCTTGGCTGAATGGAGTGGCACCTGGTGTGGTCTGCTGCAGTAGCCTATCTGCTTCAAAGTTCTATGTGTTATGCATTCAGAGATCGTATTCTGAATATCTTGGTTGTAACGAGCGGTTATTTGAGTTACTGTTGCCTTTCTGTCATCTCAAACAAGTCTATTCATTCTTGTCTGACCTCTGATATCAACAAGGCATTTTCCTCCACACAACTGCCACTCACTGGATATTTTTTTTTTTTGGACCATTATCTGTACACCCTAGAGATGGTTCTGCGTGAAAATCCCAGTAGATCAGCAGTTTTTGAAAATCTCAGACCAGCCCGTCTGGCCCCAACAACCATGTCACGTTCAAAGTGACTTAAATCCCCTTTCTTCCCCATTCTGATGCTCGGTTTGAATTTCAGCAAGTTGTCTTAACCATGTCTAGATGCCTAAATGCATTGCAGATATCCCAACCTGCAAAAGCTCATTTCAGGGAGGCGGTGCTCCGCAGGCCCCCCGTGGCAAAATGTGGGCGTGGCTTAAATTGCGCTACATATTGGGAGTGGCTTAAAGGGCTTAAAAGTCTGAGATGACTTTCATAGTGCAGAATGCAGTAATGTTAAATAGGGAATGTACTGTGCGGAGTGTACGGCGGTGGGTATAATGTGCAGTGGACGGCGGTGGATAGTATGTACAGGGCAGTGTCAGTAGTTGTTTATTTTTATTTTTTTACAATTTAATTTTTTTTTTTTTTTGGTTTTTTTTTCAAAATGCTTTTTGGGGGCCAGTGGACTTGGTCAGTAGAGCAGTGGATGGTGTCAGAATCTTTTACATTTTTTTTTACAATTTTATTTATTTCTTTATTTTTACAATTTATTATTGTATTTTTTGTTTTTCACAATGATTGGGGGTGGGGGAGGGGGGTAGTGGACAGTGTCAGAAGAGCAGTGAATGGTGTCAGTGTTTTTTTTTTATTTACAGTTTTGTTTTTTATTTATTTTTTTATTTATTGTTTTTTTTTTTTTTTTTTTTCTTCACAGTGCTTCTGGGGAAGGGGGTGGGGGATATGCGGCAGTGGACGGTGTCAGTAGAGCAGTAGACGGTGTCAGTAGAGCAATTTAAATTGTTTTAATTTTTTTTACACTGCTTTTTGGGGGAGGGGGTTGGGGCAGTAGACAGTGTTGGTAGGGCAGGGGGGAGTGGTGTCAGCAATTTTTTATTTTATATATTTTTTTTTACAAATTATTATTTTTTAAATATGTATTGTTTTTTTTTTCTTATCAGTTCTGTTGGGGTGGGGGGGGGGGGCTTTAGTGAGATATCAGGGGTCTAAACAGACCCCTGACATCTCCCTTTTGAGACATGGAAAGGAGTGAGGACACAGATTCCACAGTCCCTTTCTCCCGTCCATTCATAAACTGAAGCAGAGTAATCACAGGTGATCAGTTATTACAGGACACAGAGCGATAGCTCACTGTGTCCAATTCAGAAAAGGAAGGGTCGGTAAATTACATATTTACCGACACCTTCCTCCGCTCTCCATCTTGACACATCCCCCCCACAGCCGGTGGGAGGGGAGGGATGCCGGGGGTGGACGAAGGGGGAGGGACGGAGGACAGCGGACTGCAGGAGAACAGAGGGGGACACATGGATGACACCACTGCCGCCCAGGATCAGCCCTGCAGCCGGGAGACCGCAGGGCACTCGCGGGTGTCTGGGAGCCTGCTACCAAATGCATTGTTGCCAACATTGCAAAAAAAAATATGTGGGACACTTTTTTGGCGGTAGGCGGAGCTGTACAATAATTTGGAGCGGGGCATTCGTTTGTAGGCGTGGCTTAGCAAAAAATACAAGCGTGGCGCGCAAAGTGTGCCACTGCGAAAAATGGGCGTGGCTTATGTGTAATAGCGGGCGTGGCTTAAATGGGCGTGGCTTAAATGGGTGTGGTTAGAGTCTGAGATGAATGAGGGATGGAGAGGGAAAGGGGGAGAGGGGAATGACGGGACAGCAGCCCCAGATCCTACACAATAAAAATATGTGTATTCTAGAAAGTTTAACAATCAGCAGATAAAGACACTCCAAACACCTGGTGTTAACGCTTCAATCATCCCGGCACCATGGTTGTTATGGTGTCAGGATGATTGAAGCGCATTATTTCTATTATTACATTGTAATATAAAATTAAATCATTCAACTCACCATAATGCTGAATCAGTGGGATCCCTGAGCGTGTCACTAGCCATGTCGCCTGCCATCAGCAGAGTCTGTCCTTGCATCAGGTGCCCCCGGCAGAGTCTGTCCTTGCATCAGGTGCCCCCGGCAGAGTCTGTCCTTGCATCAGGTGCCCCCGGCAGAGTCTGTCCTTGCATCAGGTGCCCCCGGCAGAGTCTGTCCTTGCATCAGGTGCCCCCGGCAGAGTCTGTCCTCGCATCAGGTGCCCCCGGCAGAGTCTGTCCTCGCATCAGGTGCCCCCAGCAGAGTCAGTATAGACCCCCTTAGTGCAGACCCCCCTCCATCAGTGCAGACCCCCTCAGTGCAGACCCCCTCCATCAGTGCAGATCCCCTCCATCAGTGCAGACCCCCTCCATCAGTGCAGACCCCCCTCTATTAGTGCAGATCCCCCCTCAGTGCAGCCCCCCCTCTATTAGTGCAGCCCCCCTCTATTAGTGCAGACCCCCCACTCAGTGCAGCCCCCCCTCTATTAGTGCAGACCCCCCTCAGTGCAGCCCCCCGTCTATTAGTGCACACCCCCCTCAGTGCAACCCCCCTTCTATTAGTGCAGACCCCCCTCAATTAGTGCAGCTCCCCCTCAGTGCAGACCCCCCTCAATTAGTGCAGCTCCCCCTCAGTGCAGACCCCCCCTCAATTAGTGCAGCCCCCCCCTCAATTAGTGCAGCCCCACCCTCAATGCAGCCCCCCCCTCAGTGCAGACCCTCCCCTCGTCCAGGAGCGGCCGGTGTTCTGCCAAGAAAGTTCCCCTTTGGCAAGTAGGTACCCCCTGTACTGTGCAGGCGCAGCGCTTGCGCTGTACAAGACGGCGGAAATAGCCGAGCTGGGGATCTTTTCGGCAAGACACGGCGGCGCCGTGTCTTCAGTGGAGAGGGGAGGGGCCGTGCAGCTAAAGAAGCCGATTCATTGGCTGCACGGATCGAGCCCCCTTCCTCTCTCCACTGACTGAACACTAGGGGGAATATCGAGCAGCGGCGCCGGCCGCCATTTTGCTGGAGTCAGCTGCTCCAAAAATTAAAACAAAACAACATTCCCGATTTTCCTTATGGAAAATCCCGATTCGGGACAGCCTCCAATCGGGACGAGGGTCCCAAAACCGGGATTGTCCCGGGAAAATTGGGACTGTTGGCAACTATGCAAATGTGGGAAACTCCTGCACTTCGCAGAAGACTTGGGATGTCTGGCATTGAGTTGCTGCCATGCGATTGGCTGATCAGCAATTTGTGTTACCCAGCAATTGAACAGGTGTACCTAATAAAGCGGTATTTTTTACAGAAATTTTGGCTTTGATAACCCATACCTCCCAACATTTTGAGTTGGGAATGAGGGACACCTACTAGCAAACGTATGTTGGCATAGGACACGCCCCCTGCCACACCCCTTATAGGGGACATATCCAAAAAAAAAAAAAAGGGGTTAATTAAATCCACAAGTGCTTTTTACCACCAATATTCCTTTATATTGGCTTTTAAAATTGACAAATGCAGCAATTTATAATTTGGATGGAAGGTTTAGCACTGTGAAACACTTTTTGAAAGATAAAAAGTGCATTTTATATACATCTATATAGATCAGACCAAGATGAGGGACAAATGGGGAGGGAAGAGGGACATTGCTCCAAATCAGGGACAGTCCCTCGAAATCAGAGACAGTTGGGAGCTATGGATAAACTGTTGTACAAACATTGTGCGACTTAAAAAAATTGGAGCTACCGCTAATTTATTCTCCAGGGTCTCCGCTTATAGAAAATATCATGTTTGAGGTTCTAAGTAATTTGTGTGTGAAAATTTTAAATATTTGCCTTGGTGGACAAGCAATTAAACTGTAATTGTTTTATTGAATGGAAATCATTCCTGCTGATTGGATGGAAACTTTTTAGAGAGACTGGACAATATTTCCGGGAACTTCACAGCACGTGACTCAGGCAGGGCCAGTCATGTGACTCGGACCAGCCCAGAGGGCGTGGTGAGCATGACGCGGTCACGTGGTTCCTCATTGACGTGTTCCTGGTCATCTGATCCGAACTCGATCATCGGCTGAAGTCTCCGGAGAGGACAGTGTACAGGGGGAGTCATGGCCAGCCAGTCCGCGGGGATCCAGCAGCTACTGCAGGCGGAGAAGAGGGCTGCTGAGAGGGTGGCGGAGGCCCGGAAACGTGAGACTCTAATCCGGTCACTTGTTGATTCATTGGGAGCTCTGCTTCTAACTTGCCGTGTAAAGACTACAACTCCCAGCATGCTTTGCCGGGCTGTAGCTCAGGAGGAATGCTGGGAGTTGTAGTTCTTCAGGCTATTATTTTATTCCAGGAGCCCACAACTTGTCCCTGTCTGGCTGCTTGTGACTACCAGTCAGTGAGTGAAGCCGCACTCTGCTACATGAGCATTCAATCAACTTTATTGATCAGAACATTCTACACACAGGCCCCTCCCTTCTGATATGGTGCACCCTTAAAGGGTCAGTTCTCTCTGATGAAGAGTTGGGGTGAAATGTATCAGAGGGGAGGGGTCTGCCGAGAGTTGTATGTACCGATCTGAACAATAAAGGTAATTGAATGGTAACATAGCGGTGTGTACGGCTTCACTCATCACTCACTGACTAGGATAGGGTGTGGGCTCCTGCAATGAAAGGACTACAAGTCCCAGCAATCCTCAGCTGCAGCGTGGCATGCTGGGAGTTGTAGTTGTACACTGCTGAGATTTTTTTCTAATAGTCCAATATGGTGAGATCTTTTAGGAAATGTTTAAAGACTGCGAATGTGATACAGGTGTGGTTGGACCCTGCGGAGAGGGTGGCTCTGCGGAGAGGGAGGCTCTGCAGGGGGGGAGAGGAGAGGAGGGAGGCTCTGCAGGGGGGAGAGGAGAGGAGGGAGGCTCTGCAGGGGGGGAGAGGAGAGGAGGGAGGCTCTGCAGGGGGGAGAGGCTCTGCAGGGGGGGAGAGGCTCTGCAGGGGGAGAGGCTCTGCAGGGGGAGAGGCTCTGCAGGGGGGAGAGGGGAAAGGCTCTGCAGGGGGGAGAGGCGGGAGGCTCTGCAGGGGGGAGAGGCGGGAGGCTCTGCAGGGGGGAGAGGAGGGAGGCTCTGCAGGGGGGAGAGGAGGGAGGCTCTGCAGGGGGGAGAGGAGGGAGGCTCTGCAGGGGGGAGAGGAGGGAGGCTCTGCAGGGGGGAGGGAGAGGCTGCAGGGGGGGGAGAGGAGGGAGGCTCTGCAAGGGGGGGGGGAGAGGAGGGAGGCTCTGCAAGGGGGGGGGAGAGGAGGGAGGCTCTGCAAGGGGGGGGGAGAGGAGGGAGGCTCTGCAGGGGGGGGGGGGGGAGGAGGGAGGCTCTGCAGGGGGGGGGGGGAGGAGGGAGGCTCTGCAGGGGGGGGGAGAGGAGGGAGGCTCTGCAGGGGGGAGAGGAGGGAGGCTCTGCAGGGGGAGAGGAGGGAGGCTCTGCAGGGGGGAGAGGAGGGAGGCTCTGCAGGGGGGGGAGAGGAGGGAGGCTCTGCAGGGGGGAGAGGAGGGAGGCTCTGCAGGGGGGGGAGAGGAGGGAGGCTCTGCAGGGGGGAGAGGAGGGAGACTCTGCAGGGGGGGAGAGGAGGGAGGCTCTGCAAGGGGGGGGGAGAGGAGGGAGGCTCTGCAAGGGGGGGGGAGAGGAGGGAGGCTCTGCAGGGGGGGGGGAGAGGAGGGAGGCTCTGCAGGGGGGGGGGAGGAGGGAGGCTCTGCAGGGGGGGGAAGAGGAGGGAGGCTCTGCAGGTGGGGGGGAAGAGGAGGGAGGCTCTGCAGGGGGGGGGGGAGGAGGGAGGCTCTGCAGGGGGGGGGAGAGAGAGGAGGGGGAGAGGAGAGGAGGGAGGCTCTGCAGGGGGGAGAGGAGGGAGGCTCTGCAGGGGGGGGAGAGGAGGGAGGCTCTGCAGGGGGGGGGAGAGGAGAGGAGGGGGGAGAGGAGAGGAGGGAGGCTCTGCAGGGGGGGAGAGGAGGGAGGCTCTGCAGGGGGGGAGAGGAGGGAGGCTCTGCAGGGGGGGAGAGGAGGGAGGCTCTGCAGGGGGGGAGAGGAGAGGAGGGAGGCTCTGCAGGGGGGGGAGAGGAGAGGAGGGAGGCTCTGCAGGGGGGGGGAGAGGAGGGAGGCTCTGCAGGGGAGGAGAGGAGGGAGGCTCTGCAGGGGGGGGAGAGGAGGGAGGCTCTGCAGGGGGGGGAGGAGGGAGGCTCTGCAGGGGGTGGAGAGGAGGGAGGCTCTGCAGGGGGGGGGAGAGGAGAGGAGGGAGGCTCTGCAGGGGGGGGAGAGGAGAGGAGGGAGGCTCTGCAGGGGAGGAGAGGAGGGAGGCTCTGCAGGGGAGGAGAGGAGGGAGGCTCTGCAGGGGAGGAGAGGAGGGAGGCTCTGCAGGGGAGGAGAGGAGGGAGGCTCTGCAGGGGAGGAGAGGAGGGAGGCTCTGCAGGGGGGGGAGAGGAGAGGAGGGAGGCTCTGCAGGGGGGGGGGGGGGAGGCTTGATGAGGGAGGCTCTGCAGGGGGGGGGGGAAGAGGAGATGAGGGAGGCTCTGCAGGGGGGGGGAAAGAGGAGATGAGGGAGGCTCTGCAGGAGGGGGGAAAGAGGAGATGAGGGAGGCTCTGCAGGAGGGGGGAAAGAGGAGATGAGGGAGGCTCTGCAGGAGGGGGGAAAGAGGAGATGAGGGAGGCTCTGCAGGAGGGGGGAAAGAGGAGATGAGGGAGGCTCTGCAGGAGGGGGGAAAGAGGAGATGAGGGAGGCTCTGTAGGAGGGGGGAAAGAGGAGATGAGGGAGGCTCTGCAGGAGGGGGGAAAGAGGAGATGAGGGAGGCTCTGCAGGAGGGGGGAAAGAGGAGATGAGGGAGGCTCTGCAGGAGGGGGGAAAGAGGAGATGAGGGAGGCTCTGCAGGAGGGGGGAAAGAGGAGATGAGGGAGGCTCTGCAGGAGGGGGGAAAGAGGAGATGAGGGAGGCTCTGCAGGAGGGGGGAAAGAGGAGATGAGGGAGGCTCTGCAGGAGGGGGGAAAGAGGAGATGAGGGAGGCTCTGCAGGAGGGGGGAAAGAGGAGATGAGGGAGGCTCTGCAGGAGGGGGGAAAGAGGAGATGAGGGAGGCTCTGCAGGAGGGGGGAAAGAGGAGATGAGGGAGGCTCTGCAGGAGGGGGGAAAGAGGAGATGAGGGAGGCTCTGCAGGAGGGGGGAAAGAGGAGATGAGGGAGGCTCTGCAGGAGGGGGGAAAGAGGAGATGAGGGAGGCTCTGCAGGAGGGGGGAAAGAGGAGATGAGGGAGGCTCTGCAGGAGGGGGGAAAGAGGAGATGAGGGAGGCTCTGCAGGGGGGGAAAGAGGAGATGAGGGAGGCTCTGCAGGGGGGGGGGGCACTGCAGGGGGGAGGGAAGAGGAGGGAGGCTCTGCAGGGGGGGGGGGAGAGGAGGGAGGCTCTGCAGGGGGGGAGAGGAGGGAGGCGGGAGGCTCTGCAGGGGGGGAGAGGAGAGAGGCTCTGCAGGGGGGAGAGGAGGGAGGCTCTGCAGGGGGGGAGAGGAGGGAGGCTCTGCAGGGGAGGAGAGGAGGGAGGCTCTGCAGGGGAGGAGAGGAGGGAGGCTCTGCAGGGGGGAGAGAGGGAGGCTCTGCAGGGGGGGGAGAGGCGGGAGGCTCTGCAGGGGGGGAGAGGAGAGGAGGGAGGCTCTGCGGGGGGGGAGAGGAGAGGAGGGAGGCTCTGCGGGATGAGAGGAGGGAGGCTCTGCGGAGGGAGAGGCTGTGGGGGAGAGAGGGGCTGGGGGGCGCCGTTCTTCAGGGGATGGTGGGAGGCTGATTGCGCTCTGCGGAGGAGAGGGGCTGTGGGGCGCTCTGCAGGGAAGAGGGCCGCTGTGCTGGGAGAGGGGCTGGGGAGGGTCACCATTCTTCGGGGGATGGTGGGAGGCTGATAGCGCTGTGCAGGGGGGGGGGGGGGGCGCCGTTCTTCGGGGGATGGTGGGAGGCTGATGGCGCTCTGCGGAAGAGAGGGGCTGTGCGGGGGGTGGGAGCCGCCGTTCTTCGGGGGGGCGGTGGGAGGCTGATGGCACTGTGCGGGGGGGGGGGGGGGCCATTCTTCGGGGGGAGGCTGATAGTGCTGTGTGTGGGGGGGGGGGGCACTGCCGTTCTTCGGGGGATGGTGGGAGGCTGATTGCGCCCTGCGGGGGACGGTCATGTTCTGTACATACATTACAGGTGTAGTTGGAGACTGGGGGATGAGGACTTCTTTTTGTACATATCTTGATGCCCCCCACTGGCTCCTGGAGTCCACAGGCCAAACAAATCTCCTTTATTTCTGGAATCCTGTGTATCACCTGACTGGTAGTTGCAGACTTCTCCTCTTCCTCCTCCTCTTCCTCTAATCTGCAGAGCATTATGAAAGCAGTCATGGGTTTTGTACATTCCTTCTTTTTGTGGGAGGGGGTTGGCTGGTTTAGACCGTCCATCCAATGCATTTCATTTACTGAGCGCTCTGACCTCCACTTAGACCTCATTAAGTGATTGCTATCTCTATGTGGACATCTATTCAGTCTTACTTCCATTAATACATTCACAGATGACTTGCATTTTATTCCTTCCTCATCCCTGGCTGAACACTTCTGCATTTTCTGCCCTGTTGCACATTGTGCCTGAAGCCGACATACACTGTACAATGGAGATAGGAGGAGCCCAAGGAAATGTGTGATTTGGTGTTGAACCTTCTTTGGATGAAAATTGTGTTTGATCTCTGCACATGTAAAGTTTGCACACCCTGGCAGAAATTGTGAAATTTTGGCATTAATATTGAAAATATGACTAATTGTGCCAAAAAAACGGTCTTTTTATTTAAGGATAGTGATCACATGAAGCCATTTATTATCACATATAGTTTTTGGATCCTTTTAAAATCATAATAACAGAAATCGCCCAAATGGCCCTGATAAAGTTTACATACCCTGGAATGTTTGGCCTTGGTACAGACACAGAAGGTGGCACACACACAGGTTAAAATAGCAATTAAAGGTTAATTTCCCACATTTGTGGCTTTTTAAATCACAATTAGTGTCTGTGTATAAATAGTCAATGAGTTTGTGAGCTCTCACATGGATGCACTAAGCAGGCTAGACACTAAGCCATGAGGAGGTAGGAAAGAACCGTCAAAAGACCTGCGTAACAAAGTAATGGAACTTTATAAAGATGGAAAAGGATATAAAAAGATACCCAAAGCCTTGAATATGCCAGTCAGTGCTGTTTAATCCCTTATTAAGAAGTGGAAAATTCGGGGCTCTTTTGATACAAAACCAAGCTCAGATAGACCAAGAAAGATTGCAGCCACAGCTGCCGGAAGAATTGCTCAGGATACAAAGATGAACCCCACAGGTATCCTCAGGAGAAATACAGGCTGCTCTCCAAAAAGATGGTGTGGTTGTTTTTAAGGAGCACAATTCAACGATACCTGTACATAACAGAGCTGCATGGTTGAGCTGCCAGAAGGAGTCCTTTACTGCACCAATGCCACAAAAAAGCCCAATGAGGCATATCAAGGTGTTGTTGGGCACTCTGTAAATAGGCTTTTTTGTGGAACTTGTACAGTAAAGGTTTCTTTCTGGCAACTTGACCATACAGCTCTTTACCTGTGGGTTTTTCTTTGTATCCCGAACAGTTCCTGTGGCAGTTGTGGCTGAATTTTTTTTTTTTTTTTTTTTTTTTATCTACCTGACCATGGCCTGGTATCAAGAGATCCCCCAAACTTTCCACTTTTTTTTAAGTGAACAGTACTGACTGGCATATTCAAGACTTTGGATATCTTTTTATATCCTGTTCCATTTTTGTAAAGTTTCATTACCTTGTTACGCAGGTCTTTTGACCTTTTCTACCTCCTCATGGCTCAGTATCTAGCCTGCTCATGGCATCCATGTGAGAGGTAACAAACTCATTGACTATTTATACACAGACACTAATTGTGATTTAAAAAGCCACAAATGTGGGAAATTAACCTTTAACCGCTTTCCGACCAACCACCCTAGTTTTACTGCGGCAGGTTGGCTCCCCTGTGCGAGCTGTCGTAGCTATAAAAAAAAAACGCAATAAGCTTATATTGATTGGTTTGCGCAAAATTTATAGCGTCTACAAAATAGGGGATAGTTTTATGGCATTTTTTATTAATTTTTTTTTTTTTTTTTTACTAGTAATGGCGGTGATCATTGACTGTGACATTACTGCGGACAGATCGTACACTTTTGGCGCTATTTTGGGACCATTCACATTTATACAGCAATCAGTGCGATTTAAAAATGCATTGATTACTATGTAAATGTGACTGGCAGTGAAGGGGTTAACCACTAGGGGGCAGTGAAGGATTTAAGTGCGTCCTAGGGAGTGATTCTAACTGGGGGGCGTGGCTATGTGTGACACGACACTGATCACCGCTCCCGATTACAGGGAGCTGTGATTAGTGTCCTGTCACTAGGCAGAACGGGGAAATGCTTGTTTGCATCAGCATTTCCCCGTTCTTCCTCTCCGTGAGACGATCGTGGGTATCCCCGCGGACACAGTCCGCAGGACCCGCGATCACATTCACAGAGCTTGCGGCGCGCAAGCAAACCGTTGCTTAAAGGGTAACGTGCAGGTACGTTAATATGCCTGTACGTGCCCTTCTGCCGACATATATCGGCGTGAGCCGGTCGGCAAGCAGTTAATGTTCAGTGATGACCTCTACTCTGATAGAGGTGACACTTTAGCTTTTTCAATAAATGTTTGTTTCATATTTTCATTATTGTGTATGACTATTTAAAAAATCTCTGGGTGTCTCAAAGCCCCGGTGCTCCTCACCATTTCCCCTTTCCTTTGTGGGCCGTGTTGTATACGAATTGGGGCTGACGCCCACCATTGGTTATTGTTGGCTGTATATGGGCTATTGCACTAGAATTAGTAATTCAGAATATAGAAAGAGGAATTAGGGACTTTCCTGACTGTACAGTGTTGTAGAAATCACAAGACTGAACACATTTACAAATGCTTATGCCGGTAATCCTATTTGTATTTAGTGCTGTGCTTGGAACTCCACTTGGTCTATGACATTACTGACTGTGATAATGTAGCTCTTGTATAAAGTGACCAGCAAGGACCTGAGTATCACATGGCTGCACTTTTTCTTCTAATCCAGGAAAGAACAAGCGTCTGAAACAGGCAAAGGAGGAGGCCCAGGCTGAGATCGAGCAATACCGGCTGCAGCGAGAGAGAGACTTCAAGGCCAAGGAGGAAGCTGTATGTATTTGGGTGATATTTTCAAAAGGCCAATTATTGGTTAGAGCTAACGCAATATATCTAAGTGACCCTAAAGTGATACTAACGTGTTATTTTTAGCTAAAAAAAAAAAAATAAACTAAAAATGTTCTACTTGCCTGCTCTGTGCAGTAGATTTGCACAGAGCAGCCCCGATCCTTCTCTTCGGTGCTCCTGGCCCCTCCCTCCTGTTTGAGTGTTCCTAGAGCCAGCAGCTTGCTATGGGGGCACCCGAGCCAAGCCACAGCTCCCTGTGTCCATTCAGACACGGAGCCATGGCCCCGCCTCCTTTTTCTTTCCTCATTGGCTGACTGATTTTGACAGCAGCAGAAGTCAGTGGCGCCGCGCTGCTGTCTCAGCCAATGAGGAGGGGAGTCCCGGGCAGCCGAGACACTCCTACAACATCGCTGGATCGAGATGGGCTCAGGTAAGTATTGGGGGGGGGGCTGTTGCACATGGAAGGCTTTTAATCTTAACCACTTGCAGACCAGAAGATTTTCCCCCTTAATGACCAGGACGTTTTTTGCGATACGGCACTGCATCGCCTTAACTGACAGTTGCGCAACACTGTTCCCCAACAACATTGACGTCCTTTTTTTCCCCACAGTTTTCTTTAGATGGTATTTGATCACCTCTGCAGTTTTTTTTTTTTGTATTATTTTTTTTTTTTTTTGCCTTATAAACAAAAGAGCCACAAAAAAAAAAAAAAAAGATTTTTTACTTTTTGCTAGAATAAATATCCCAAAAAAGTTTAGGCCAATATGTATACTTCTACATATTTTTAGTAAAAAAACCCCCGCAATAAGCGTATATTGATTGGTTTGCACAAAAGTTACAGCGACTACAAAATAGGGGGTAGATTGGCATTTTTATAATTGTTTTTTTAAGCGAGACTGCGACGTTGCAGCGAACAGATCGGACACTTTTTTTGGGACCTTTGACATTCATACAGCGATCAGTGCTATAAAATTGCACTGGTTACTGTATAAATGACACTGGCAGAGAAGGGGTTAACACTAGTGGTGATCAAGGGGTTAAATATGTTCCCTGGGAGGTGTTTCTAACTGTGGGGGGGCGAATGGATGAGGAGAGAGATCGCTGTTCCTAATCGCTAGGAACCGCAGATCTGCCTCTCTTTCCTTGTCAGAATGGGGATCTGTCTGTTTACATTGCCAGATCCCCGTTCTGGCTTTTTCCGGGTGGTCGGCAAACATCGCGGCCACGCGAATTTGGTCCTCCGCCGTGCGTGCCTGCTATGGCTCCTAAAGGAGCCGACGTACAGCTACGGCGATTCGCTGGAAGGAGCCGACTTGCTGCCTTTTAATGACGGCGGCTGGTTGGCAAGTGGTTAAAGTGCATGTAAACCCGAAACATCAAAATTGAAATAACCGGTCTACCTCACACAGCGAAGCAATAGACGCCATCTGCAGTAAAGAAAACCGACGCGCAAAAATTTTTTGTGTCGCCACCTCTCCTTCTGTGACTGACAGGGCATGAGAGAAGGGGGCGTGTGTCCCACAGGTTTCTCTCTCTCTCTCTCTCTCTCAACACCTGTGCATCCCCATGCAAGAAAACATGGGGCCCTGCACAGGCATACAAGGCCATACATGCATAATATTATACTGTTCAAATTAAATGGTGGGGGGTGTGCTTTTTGTTTTGTTTTTTTTTGTTTCCCGTTTTGCATAGAGGTTTAGAACCCCTGTCAGATTTTTTTATAGCTCTGTAAATCTGCAACGGGGAGACAGGCAGAAAAAAATATAGGACGGGGCCGTTCTTATTGCACTATTATCACTTTCTGTCTGGTGAAAAGTTGTATGTAGGACAGGAAGTGAAGGGAAACTTTAATGGCATCCCAGTCTTAGTCCGTAGGGTTCAATATTGAGTTGGCCCACCCTTTGCCGCTATAGCAGCTTCCACTCTTCTGAGAAGGCCGTCCACAAGGTTTAGGAGTGTGACTATGGGAATTTTTGACCATTCTTCCAGAAGTGCATTTATGAGGTCAGGCACTGATGTTGGACAAGAAGTCCTGGCTTGCAGTCTCCGCTCTAATTCATCCCAAAGGTGTTCTATGGGATTAAGGTCAGGGCTCATTTGTGCACTAGTGCGCAGTCATGTTGGAACAGGAAGGACCATCCCCAAACTTTTCCCACAAAGTTGGGAGCATGAAATTGTCCAAAATGTCTTGGTATGCTGACGCCTTAAGAGTTCCCTTCACTGGAACTACGGGGCCAAGCCCAACCACTTAAAAACAACCCCCCACCAAAATCTCCCCTCCACCAAATGATTTGGACCAGTGCACAAAGCAAGGTCCATAAAGACCTGGATGAGCGGGTTTGGGGTGGAGGAACTTGACTGGCTCGCACAGAGTCCTGACCTCAACCCGATAGAACACCTTTGGGATGAATTAGAGTGGAGACTGTGAGCCAGGCCGCCTTGTCCAACATCAGTGCCTGACCCCACAAATGCGCTTCTGGAAGAATGGTCAAACATTCCCATAGAAACACTCCTAAACCTTGTGGACAGCCTTCCCAGAAGAGTTGAAGCTGTTATAGCTGCAAAGGGTGGGCCAACTCCATATTGCACCCTACGGACTAAGACTGGGATGCCATTAAAGTTCATATGCGTGTAAAGGCAGGCGTCCCAATACTTTTGGCAATCTAGTGTTTGTGGAAGCCTAGCCTTAAAGCCCACTTCTGTGGTGCTGCATATATATGTGAGGTCAGTGTCAAGAGGTTAATGAACTAACAAATGCTCTTTATTCTTGATCGGTTTATCTGAGCGTTGCTGTGTTTTTTTTTAGGCTTTGGGCTCCCATGGAAGCTGCTCTGAAGAGGTGGAGAAGGAGACATCTGCAAAGATGTCCATAGTCCAAGAAAACTACACGCAGAATCAAGAACTTGTATTAGAGCAACTGCTATCTCTTGTTTGCGAAATAAAACCCGAAATCCACATCAACTATCGCTTCAGCGGCTAGAGAGGACCCATGTGCGCAGATGGGTTGTTCCTGCCTCCTTTATTGCTGTCCTTTTATTTATTGTGCCCTAGGCTGTGATAAGCCATTTTCTTGAATCTAGCACCGCCCCAGTGTAGTCTATGCAATTTATTATTCTAGCAGAGGGGGCCCTTTGTGGGTGCCAGTAAGATGAATATTTTACCAAAGCCTTACACGGAGGGTTAAGCTTTACACGAGGTTGGGTCATTGAAAAGGGAAGTAGCCGTCAGGAATTGGTGGGACGAGGAGGGGTTGGTGAGTCGTCTTGTGTTTGTAGTTTTGAGGAAGGAGCGAGTATTAGTCAGTTTCTACTACTGGTTCTTAGTTTGCTTTTTCCATGTATACCTTTTTAGAAATAAAATAATTTTCTTTTTCCTTCATGACCAGTGTCGTTTTTTGCAGCTTTCTTATTGGGTCCGTGAGTACATCTTCTCTGACCAGGTAGCCGTTTTTGTTGGATCACCATGAAAAAGAAGCTTACCGGTTTCCTAGGAACCAGTCATGTTCAAGGTGCAAAGTTTGTTTTTATACACTGAGGTCAGGGTAAGGCATAAACATTAATTTCACCTTTTTGGACCATGTTTCATGGTTGTCATTTTTGGGGTGTACATGAAGCATGGTCGCATACCGTATCCCCAAAACCCAAACTGCCCCCTTCCTGAATCGCAGGGTGCTGGAATCTGTGGAACACTGTCAGTGGTTTTTCGCAGACTCTCTGGAATTCTGATGCTCTTCTGAACAACAGATGCCGGTGCGGGTGAGGGATTCGTGTACCTTTTTGTTAACAAAAATGTAAATTTTTTACATGGAGGAGCCGCGGACACTCCATCCTTTATCGCACCACTCAAGCATTGGGCCTGGATTGAGTTCATGCTTGTGTTCACCTTTTTGTGAGTATGTTGAATTTTATCTTTCCAATAAAGAGTCTTGCGATAATGCCCTCAGCTGGTGCGCCCTTTTTCTTTGTTTCAGTTCCTGGTTTGTTGATTTCCCTCATCTGATGTGCCCAGCAAGGCCTTTATGTTGCAGAATTCGTTATTGTTAGTTTCTCGTTCAATATTTTTATTAAGATTTACATGAGATATACATAACAATAGAGGTCGACCGATATGGGTTTTTCTCTGTCCGATGCCGATATTTACAAATCGCGGTGGCAGATGGCCGATATGTGATGCCGATTTTTTTGGGCCGATATATTAGGCCGATTTTTTTTTTTTTTTTTTTTTTTTTTTTTACCTTCATCTCATAAAATCTAACAGTTAGACCCCTTTCACAATGGGGCGTTTTTCAGGCGCTTTTGGGCTAAAAATAGCACCTGTAAATTGCCTGTCAAATGGCTCCCCTGCAGTTTCAGTGTGATATCCCGAGTGCTTTCACACTGAGGCGATGCGCTGGCAGGATGTTAAAAAAAAAAAAAGTCCTGCAAGCAGCATCTTTGGAGCGGTGTATACCGCTTTTCCACCACTCCTGCCCATTGAAATGAATGCATACCGCTGCCGAAGCGCCTGCAAAGCGTTTCGGCAGCAGCGCTTCAGGGGCGCATTTAACTCCTTCCTCGGCCGCTAGCTGGGTTATAAGCGCCCTGCTAGCAGCCAAATAGCACCGCTAAAATGATGGTAAAGAGCCGCTAAAACTAGCAGCGTTTTACCGTCAACGCATGCCCGCTCCAGTGTGAAAGCAACCTTCAGTGATACGGAAATTTTTTTACATTTAAACATTTTATTAAACAAAACAAACCTCCAATCAGTTCACTTGTATGTAGAATTTTGATTAAAAAAAATATAAAAAAACACCTCTTAAATATTAAATACACAAAAACAGGTAATCAAAACTTCTGGATGAAAAAAAATGGGCTAACTTTACTGCTTAGTTTTTTTAATTTATTAGTGTATTGCATTTGAAAGACCGCTGCGCAAATACCGTGTGACATAAAATATTGCAACAACCGCTATTCTATTCCCTAGGGTCTCTGCTAAAAAAATATATATAATGTTTGGGGATTCTAAGGGATTTTCTAGCAGAAAATACAGGATTTTTACTTGTAAGCAACAAATGTCAGAAAAGATTTAGTCTTTAAATGGTTAAACTGAGAACTTCTACACATGGAGCTCAGTCCATTCATAATTGTAAGCATTGCATCCTTCAGGTTCTTTTTTATCAGATTTGGCAGGCTGCCCAGAGAGGGGGAGAAGTCGCTTCACACAGGCAACTTGCACTGACTTCTATGAACAGAAGTCTTTTGCAAGTCGCGCTGAAGCTATATCGGCTTTTTTTATCAGCACAATCGGCCGATGCCGATTAAGTAAAAAACACCAAATATCGGCCGATATATCGGTCGACCTCTACATAACAATCTGTAGGCTTATACATGGGAAACAGTCAAATCATGAATAATAAAAAATGAGTATATAAAAGTCACGGTATGTTCAACAGGAATTAGATCTGAAAATAAGACTTGTAATAATATAGATTCACTTAAATGGCCAACATTAAGACCCCGAAAACGTTGGTGTATTTAATGAAATATGCCTCCAGACCACCCATCCACCCCTAATGGGCACAAACAGTGGAGGGGTGGGGGCAAAGCTGTATAAATCGGGAATATTTACACCAAAATCATTTTAAATATTGCGAAAGACATAAGGGGGTCTAGGTATTCCAATCATAAATTACACATGCCATTTATATTCGATCAAAAAACTAAGAATTAAGAGAAATATCAGATAAAAAAAAGACAGTGCTTGTCAATTTCAAAATATAAAACCATACATGTAAGAAGAGAGATCCCCTTATCTGTCAGGATAACAAAAGATAGGAAGAAGAGAGAAACAGGGAAGAAAGAAAGAGAAGGAAGGGTCTTCCATGGTGGTAGTGCAGCCCACACCCAAAAAATGCATATCGTTAATAAAAATAAATAAAATAAACGATATGCATTTTTTGGGTGTGGGCTGCACTACCACCATGGAAGACCCTTCCTATTTCTTTCTTCCCTCTTTCTCTCTTCTTCCTATCTTTTTCTTGTCCCGACAGATAAGGGGATCTCTCTTCTTACATGTATGGTTTTATATTTTGAAATTGACAAGCACTGTCTTTTTTTTATCTGATATTTCTCTTAATTCTTAGTTTTTTGATCTAATTAAGGGGGAAAAAATATTTAACCCAAGCTTTCCACATTTTGTTGAATTTACCGATATTATCATTTTCTATGGCCGTCATTTTGGCAAATAGAAGGGCCTTCAACATCCTATGTTTGGCTTCAGCCACAATTAAGGTGGGAGATTTCCAAGCCTTGGCTATAGTTTGTTTGGCTGCGGTTGTAAGATTAATGAGAAATTGAAATTGAGTATGAGTAAGTGCAGCTGGTTTAAGATTTAAGAGGGCCACAGCTGGGTTTGGGAGTATAGAGATTTCCAAGGCTTTAGAAACCATATCCAATATCTTTCCCCAGAAATCTTGAGTTACCGGACATTGCCACCAAATATGGAAATGCGTACCTGATGAGGAACATCCTCAAACAATTTTCTGGGTATGCTGGGATAAATTTTGCAATCCTTGCTGGTACCAAATACCAATGTGCCATAACTTTGAAATTGGTTTCTAATGCATAACAATTTGGGGAAGAAGTTTTGGTGGCCAGCCAAATATTGGACCAGTCATCTTCGTCAAATGTACAATTCAAATCATGCGACCATTTAGCAACATATGAGGGAAATGAGTCGTTGGGTATAGCGGTGAGATGTTGATATAGGAGTGAAATCAGTCCTCTAATATGTGGGTCACTCTTGCAAATACGTTCAAATTGTGACATTTGGTTAAGAATCGAACCTGTACTAATGAGAGGCGTATAAAAATTCTTGATTTGCAAAAAACAAAAAGATTTAGTCCTAGGAAGCCCAAAAGTTTCACAAAGTGTAGGTAATGTATGAAAATCAGTGGAAGATGTAAATTTGTGTAGCCGGGTCAAATTTGTAGTTAACCATGCTGCAAAAGAGTTTTGGAAATTTCCAGGCAGGGTAGAAAGCTGGATTCTTGAGGAAAGAAAGGAGGGCATTATGTGGGGATTGAAGATTATGAGAAATTTTAAATTTGTCCTATATAGCCAAGAAATGTTTAGTAATGGGATTGGAAAGGTGGGCTCTATCTTTGGTTTGAAGCCATAGCAGATTAGCCACAGAAATGGGGTCACTGTCAATGGACTCGACAGCCACCCATAAGGGGCTTTCTCTAGTAGCATGATATTTAGGGAGCTGTGATAATTGAGCCGCATAATAATAGGAAAAAAAAATTGGCACGCCCAGCTCCTTTTTTATTTTTAGGAAGATAAAGTGTTGCAAGAGGTATTTGGGGTTTGGTAGGTCCCCATATAAATGACATAACACTTCTTTGTACTAGTCTTAAGAAATATGATGGCATTGAAATAGGAAGTACTCTAAATACAGAAATTTCGGTAATATTATCGTCTTTATAGCATTAATTCGCCCTAACCACGACAAGGGCAGAGAAGACCACTGTTTCATTAGTCCGGTGATTTGTTTCAATAATGGAAGGTAGTTTGCTGCAAAGATATCTGTCAAGGAGTTTGTAAGTTGGACTCCTAAATATAAAAGTTGGTGAGATACCCAGTGAAAAGGTAAAGAAGATTTAGCTTGCATTAGTTTAGTGTGTGTTAAAGAAATATTAAGTGCATTCGATTTTTGTAGGGTTAGCAAACAGAGCGGAAATATGAGCAAATTTATCCAGTAAGTCTAGTAAATTTGGAGCAGAAACATGTGGATGAGTTAGGAAAATGAAAACATCTGCAAATAGACAGATCTTATGCTGTAATCCTCACTATTGTTGGTTTCTTCTGAAGTCTGAGACAGAAGAGGAGCATTTTGGGGGGGGGGGGGGGGGCGGCTATCTATGTAGACTCCCTTTTTTAAAGTGGTTGTAAACCCACTTTTGAAAAAAAAAAAAAAAAAACACCTGCAAGACAAAGGCATAATGAGCTAGTATGCATAGTAGCTCATTATGTAATACCCCCGCTGCGGTGCCCATACACAGCACCGGCCGGCGACATCACTCCCGGGGGTTACTTCCGGGTATCGCGGCTCCGGCGCTGTGATTGGCTGGAGCTGCAATGACGTCACTCCCGCTGGAGCCGCCGGTAACGGCACACTCGCTGAAGCAAACGGCGCGTACGTTGTGCCTATGATGTCGGCACATGCAAATACAGGGATATCTCCTAAACCGTGTAGGTTTAGGAGATATCCTGGGTAACTACAGGTAAGCCTTATTATAGGCTTAGCTGTGGCACAAAGTGGTTGTAAAGGGTTTACAACCACTTTAAGAGTCTGTCTTCTGTAGCACTGATTATTCTTTACTCCTCCCTCCCGTGCATGTTCAGGCCCATGCTAGCTAGGACATTCTCGGCTGTGTAGTGGGTGGTGTCATAGCAACAGGTGACTCCTATCCAAGCCTATCCAGCTGCCAGCCGGCAGATTCTCTAGCCGACAGATGAAAGTATATGTATGAAAAAGGTATGGTGCTACCTCATAAATAGATTAATGTGCTAACCTACTACAATAAATGATCCATTTGGGTCTTAATGGTTCATAACTTTCAGCCAATAATTCATAAAAAGGTGTAGAATTATCTTACACAAACCAAGAAAAGTCCCATTACCGTATATAAAGAAGATGCTACCAGTCTATTGAGATAGATAATGGTAGGAATGAAGCAAATGATGATGATTCACTTCCAAACCGCATGGAAAGTTCAAACTCACCACCGCTCATCGACTGGGACCCCTAAAGGACAATGGGGTTCCCTGTAGCCAGCAATGTAGGAGATGATGGTTCCTTATTCTCAGAAAACTATTAGGCAATCGTACTCAGGAAAAAAAGACACATAAGAAGGATCATAGCTGGGTTATATATGCAGGTAGATATAATAATGCCCACTCACATTAGGAAGTGCTAAATGCTAGCACCAACATAAACAGCCTAGGTACCTCTGCATGCCATCCTGATGGCCACAGCATGCGTTCCAAAGCCGGGGGACGTGGAAATCAATAAGACCGGAAATGACCATTGGACATTTCCAGTCTTATTGGTCCTGCTTATGTGTCTTTTTTCTGAGTACGATTGCCTAATAGTTTTCTTAGAATAAGGACCATCATCTCCTACATTGCTGGCTATAGGGAACCCCACTGTCCTTTTAGGGGTCCCAGTTGATGAACGGTGGTGAGTTTGAACTTTCCATGCACAGTTTGGAGGTGAATCATCGTTTGCTTCATTCCTACCATTATCTATCTCAATAGACTCGTAGGATCTTCTTTATCACCGTGATTGGACTTTTCTTGGTTTGTGTACGATTATAATTCTACACCTTTTTTATGAATTATTGATTCAAAGTTCTGAACGATTAAGACCCAAAGGGATCATTTTATTGTAGTAGGTGAGCACATTAATTATCTATTTGAGGTAGCGCCATACACCTTTTTATTTTCATACACCCTTATTATTCTACAGTGGTTTATTCACTTTTAATGGGGCAGCATCACTCATTTATTTAGTCGCTGGTTGGCACCAATTCTCGTCACTTTATACGAAAGATGAAAGTAAACAAAGCATTGAGGGTGCTGGTGACATCATTGTCCAAATATGGCAACGATCATATTTTGACAATGATAACACGAGTCTCTGCCCTTTTTGTTTACTTTCAGCCAGCTGGCAGCTGATAGGGGCAGAATAATCAGTTGCTATGGTGCCAACAGCCGCTGGCTTCATAGGAACCTGTGCAGGAAACTGTCAATCATGATGGTTTCTTTATATAAATTTTTTATATCTATATAGTTTAATGCACATTGCACTTTGGATAGTTTCTTGGCGTTGATTGTCACTATACACTTCATACTAGCACAAAAGCCTCGCTCTGAGCACCGGCGTCTCTCTGTATGGCAAAATTAATTTAGAGTCTCTTGCGGCCATAGCCGCAGATTGGATTCTAACAGTAGCGGTAAAAATAAATTGGTCGGGAAGCTTAGTGAAACATTTCTAAAATAGGCTGTTTTAAAGGGCCTTCCTGCCAAATAAGTGTTGTAACATCTTTAATGAAGTCCCCTGTGTGTTTTTGAATTTGGCACGGTTGTGCTTGGCTTCGTCCACACACATCATTCAAGCCTTGGATTGTTGACATTACTAGTCCTGTCTGCCATCGCGGCAGAGGGACTGTGCAGAGCCGTGACGGTTATCCTTTCTCCCTTAGGCCCCTGTAATCCAGTTGCACTTCCTCCAGCCCAGGTCTATACCTCCATACAGACCTAAGGCTGGGAGAAAACATTGGAGGAACCTGTGCATCGCACTTGGAGCCCTTTCACACTGGGGTGTTGGGGGGCGTTGGCGGTAAAGTGGTGATTTACCGTCGTTTTAGCTGTGCTTTTTGGCCGCTAGCGGGCCCTTTTAACCCCCTCTAGCGGATGAAAAAGGGTTAAAAGCGCCCGCAAGGCGGCGCTGCCCATTGATGTCATTGATGTATACACCGCTCCTACAGAGCCTCAAAGATGCTGCTTGCAGGACTTTTTTTTGACGTCCTGCCAGCACACCGCTCCATTGTGAAAGCCCTTGGGCTTTCACATTGGAGTGAGAGGAGCTTTGCAGGCGCTATATTTAGCGCCTATTAAGCACCTCAGTGTGAAAAGGGGTCTTATTGTGGATGCAGCACTCTGTGGGCTGGATTGTAACAATTTTGTAAATACACATTTTATCATTAGATCAGTGCTTCTGCATATACTAATTTAAGCAAAAGTAGAAAAAGGGTGGACTAAAACTTTAAAGAGCGCTTGTCACACAGAGAAGGAGGGCAAACTGCAGCAGACGTGAAGTACAGGCACCTAGCCGGACCTGTACATAAGTACAGCCACCCCCTGAAGTTTCTTGTCGCGGCTAGAAAAAAAAAATGCCAAACTTGATGGTATAGTCTGAGCTTGCCAGAAAGCTTTGTTTGCACATTCTTATTGGTCACTGATCGGTAGCTTCACTGACCAATAGGAATGTGCATGAGGTAGGAAGGGGTGGGTGGGCAAGCTCTCTCAAAGTGCTAAAGCTAATGTCAGAACGCCCTGAAATTTGGCTGTGCCAGAAAGGGTTTTCAAGGCTGCTGCTGGTATGTGCACCCCTAGATGCCTAAACTTTCTACCTACAACAGTCCCCTCCTTTTTTCTCTACAGTGACATCAGCTCTTTACCTCGCTACCACCGTTTTGTACAAAAAATGGGAAGGTGGGCATCTACAGCGCTACAGAAGTAAGGCATGGGTGGCCAGTGTGCCCATTCAATGTTTGTGATGGAGCTGTCATTGGACCGCGCGCATCACAGCCAAACGGCACAGAGCTGTTCTGATCTATTTTGATGGTTATCTATTAGGAGTGATTAACTAGGTTTTACCTACCCCAAAAGTTCATGTCACATATTGCTTAGATTAAGTTAACTGTCAGCACCTCACTACTCTCTAACAATTTATTTATGAATAGTCAAGGATAAGCTATTTAAGTGAAGGCGGCACGCTTCATATACCTTTTTTTTACCCCACACACAGAGTGGTAGCGTGAGAGTAACGCATAACAAAAGTCTCTTGTGTGCTCTTCATAATCTCTTCAAAGTGCTCTTGATTACTTGTTACAGATAAGGTCATAATTAGCTTGTGTCCCTTAGAGTTTCAACTCCTTTCCAATGCTTCCACAATAAAAGGTGCCTGTATGCTCACTCTCTCCTTTCTTTGCAGGTCCTCATCCGCTTCTGGGATATATTTCCCAATTGCCATAAAACAAAAGGCTATATATCGCTTAACCTTCCAAAATGATTTATTGTTGTCCACGGTAAAAAAAAAAAAAAAAAATTCTACTCACATTCACTTCTGCACTAGCGCACTACTTTAAACAACATTACAATGTATTTGCTGATTCTGGTTCTGCTGTGGTGATGGTGTCCTCCAAAAGCTCTGCCCCAATACGTTTCGTCACTGACGCACGTGACTTCCTTAGAGGAATCGGCTTGTGTTTACATCTCAGCAACCCCAACTTCCTAATCTGTTGCCTTTCTGCTTTATTCTTGCGCAGCTGATGGTTCTGCTTGTTCCTGTAAGGCATATTGCTACCACTGACCACCAATGAAAGCAGAGCACAATAATTCAGCAAGGAAGGGGTTGTGGAACACTCACTCCCTCACTTTTTCTAAGTGCCGGTTCACACGGGCGGCTTCAAAGTTGTCCGGCTCTGAAGCCGCCCCGTACAGGGCGAGTGGCAAAATAACTTCTGTATAGAAGTCAATGCAAGCTGCTCTGAAGTCGCCCCAAAGTAGTACAGGAACCTTTTTCTAAGTCGGAGTAACTTGAGTCGCTCCTATTCTGTGGTAAGACTTGAAAACGCTCTCCATCCAATCTGACAGAGCAAAAGATGGGCAAAAATGTCACTCTCTAGATGTGCAAAGCTGGTAGAGACATCCCCAAAATGTCTTGCAGCTGTAATTGCAGCGAAAAGTGGTTCTACAAAGTATTGACTCAGGGGGGCTGAATACAAATTCCCCCCACACTTTTCACATAGTTATTTGTAAAAAAAATTGGAAAACCATTTATAATTTCCCTTCCACTTCACAATTATGTGCCACTTTGTGTTGTTCTATCACATAAAATCCCAATAAAATACATTTACGTTTTTGGTTGTAACATGACAACATGTGGAAAATTTCAATACTTTTTCAAAGCACTGTATGTTTTGAGAGAGATTTGGCTTCCCTATTACTGGATCGGGTAGCAGTGCATATGCTTGGAACCGATTGATGACTTTTATCTGGAGGTTTATAACTGTGCTATTTGACCATTCAATTCCTAACGGTAAGAGGATGTATTATTGGGGTGAAGGTGAAGGACTCCTTAAATCTACGTCTTTAAGCACCATTTTTTTATGGATTTATGATCATTAGCATTAATTTGATTTTATGTGCGTGCATATGCTAATTATCTTTAACATCTCTCAATTGATAGCACTGACTGGGCCATTCTAACACATGAACATGATTTGATCTAATCCATTCCATTGTAGCTCTGGCTGTATGTTTAGGGTCGTTGTCCTGCTGGAAGGTGAACTTCTGCCCCAGTCTCAAGTTTTTTTGCAGACTAACAGGTTTTCTTCTAAGATTGCCTTGTATTTGGCTCCATACATCTTCCCATCAACTGTGACCAAATTCCCTGTCCCTGCTGAAGAAAAGCATCCCCACAACATGATGCTATCACCACCCTGTTTCATGGTGGGGATGGTGTATTCAGGGTGATGTGCAGTGTTTGTTTTCCACATTTTGCTTGTAGGCCAAAAAGTTACATTTTGGCCTTATCTGACCAGAGTACCTCCTTCAACATGTTTGCTGTGTCCCCCACCGGGGCTTCTCGCAAACAGGACTTCTTATGGCTTTCGTTCAACAATTGCTTTCTTCTTGCCACTCTACCATAAAGGTCAGATTTGTGGAGAGCACGACTAATAGTTGTCCTGTGGACAGATTCTCTCACCTGAGCTGTGGATCACTGCAGCTCCTCCAGAGTTACCATGGGCCTCTTGGCTGTTTCTCTATTTATTGCTCTCCTTGCCCGGCCTGTCAGTTTAGGTGGACGGCCATGTCTTGGTAGGTTTGCAGTTGTGCTTTTACTCTTTCCATTTTCGGATGCTGGATTGAACAGTGATCCGTAAGATGTTCAAAGCTTGGGATATTTTTTTATTACCTAACCCTTTTTTAAACTTCTCCAGAACTTTATCCCTGACTTGTCTGGTGTGTTCCTTGGCCTTCATGATGCTGTTTGTTCACTAAGGTTCTCTAACAAACCTCTGAGGGTTTCACAGAACAGCTGAATTTATACTGAGGTTAACGTAAACACAGGTGGACTCGATTTTACTAGTTAGGTGACTTCTGAAGACAATTGGTTCTACAAAATTTTAGTTAAGGGTATCAGAGTAAAGGGGGTAGAATACAAATGCACGCCACACTTTTCACATATTTATTTGTAAGAAATGTTGAAAACCATTTATCGCCCTTCCACTTCACAATTATGTGATGGTCTATCACATACAATCCCAATAAAATACATTTACCGTTTTGGTTGTAACATGACAAAATGTAGAAAATTTCAAGAGGTATGAATACTTTTTCAAGGCACTGTAGTTTAAAAGGAGAACAAGGCCACCTCATAGTGTAGTAAGAACCACAAAGAGATCATTTATTAAAGTATTGCACTTGCAAACATCAGTAGAAAAAACAGCGTGTCACATAACGGTTTCAAACCATCAAGATAGCCGCAGTTTGTGCCTGTGTGCAATGACATCACACATGACTCCACCTATGGATTGTATGTCTTATGCTGTGCCTTTACATCAATTATCCATACAAGCATTTCTTAACACTGCACTTATTTTAAATGAAGGGAACTACCAAGCTCAGCACTCATCTGGTTAAACTAGATATGTGGATTTTTTTTATTTAATAGATCAAAATAATTTCTGAAATTACCAATTGGTGATCCAGAACACAAATGCTGAGTTCAGAAGTGAATAAGCGCTCTCGATCGGTGAATAGGCAGAGGAGCAGAAAGGGATGACCATGATTTTGATTATGGGGTGGACACCCATAATCGCTTCTTTCCATTGAGGGATAGAGAAGGTCCCATTAGTCATGGCCCAGAGAACTATGATAGTAGGGATTATGAGCACTTTAGGCCACCCAGGGATTACTCTAATGGATCGAATGATAACAATCAGGAACAACATTCTTGGGGTTTTCCCAGACCCAACCAAGGGGTAAAAAGGCCTGTAGGAAACAAAAAGGAACAAGAGGGGCAGGAGAGCAAGACTCAAAAAAAAGAAAGATGTTAACGGGGATGGTATCTTTAATTTAAGCTACCAAGTGTTGACGAATTCGGAAATAGCATTAGTAAATAAAGGTTTAAAATTTGCACCCCCAAAGAAATTGAATAAATTTCAAACATACATGGACATTTACAAGTATGTTTGTAAAATTAATATCAAAAAACATTTTGCAAGCATTCCGGCAAAACAAGGAGGATCAGTCCAACAGGAATATCGGCATTCTGGACTAGCAAATGCCTCCACATTCAATCCCCCTGGAGTTTTGTCACCCTCGTTGAGGGTCTTTAGATACGTTGTTCTGAGGGACTTGGAATCCATTAAAAACACAAATTGCAAGATGGAGAAAAATCTGGAAGAGGGACTGGACTCGCTTTGCAACAATAAAGAATTGGTTATCCGCCCAGCCGCTAAGGGTGGGGGAATTGCTGTCCTGGATCGGAAAGATTATCTTCAGGAGATGCATAAGATTATAGAAGATCAGGACACCTATTCCCCTACCTGGTAATCCTGTCATCCAGTATAAAAAAAAAAACTTGCAAACATTGGTACAGAGGGGATTCCAGTTGGGCATACTTAATGAGAAAAAAAAAAATCTGATTCCTAAGGCTCCGCGAGTTGCAATGCTGTATTGTTTACCTAAGATTCACAAGAGTCTTAGTTACCCCCCCGGGACGTCCGATAGTGAGTGGTATAGACTCCATCACGTTCCGGGTGGGCAAGTATATAGACAATTTTCTTCAGCCATTGGTGGACACAAGGGACACAAGACATGTGATTATTCTGTTGTCCCAATTAAAGCCTAGTGGTCACACTTGCTTGGTGACAGCTGATGTTGCATCACTGTACACCATTATTCCGCACAATCTGGGGCTGTCAGCTGTCAAATATTATCTGGACATCTTTTCACAAATACCCCAACAACAGGAATTTATTATAGATTTGCTCGAATTTGCTGCAAACCATAATTACTTTTGGTTTGACCATAGCTATTACCAGCAACGGTGGGGAGTAGCAATGGGAGCCAAATATGCCCCGAGCTTGGCCAACCTTTTTATGGCCAAGTGGGAGGAGGACGTCATCTATATGGACCGTAGCCCACACTTAATTTTCTGGGAGAGGTACATCGATGACGTCCTCCCCCTATGGGATGGAACCATCTCCCAGCTAAATTAATTTTTTTCCTCCATCAATGAGAATGACAGAGGGATCAGATTTGTTCACAAAGCAAGTCAGGAAAAAAATAATTTCTTGGACCTCACAATAATAAAAGGTGAGGGTTGCTTCAAGACAATCACTTACTTCAAACAAACTGATTGTAACGCCCTCCTACCTTTGGACAGCTGCCATAGTGACTCTTGGCTGAAGTCGATACCAAAGAGCCAATTTGTCAGGATGAGACGAAATTATACGGAAATGGAGGATTACAAATTTCAAGCTGGCATTTTAAAAAACCGATTACAAGAAAAGGGTTACGATTTGGGCCATTTCTTAGAGGCCACCATAGAGGAGGTTGCTAAGCTAGATAGATCAATGCCTCTGGATGCAGGCCCTAGGAAGGTTAAGAAGAGACCTGTCATACCTTTCATCACAACATATTCGACCCAACATTATCTGATCAAAAAAAATCATACGCAAACATTGGCACTTGTTAGGGAACAATAGGATTATTCGAACATTCCTACCAGCTAACCCACAGGTAATCTTCAAAGGGGTTCCCTCTCTTAGGGATAGGGTTAGGTCCCAATGGGATCCACCCACCAAAAAAGTGTCTTTCTTCCAGAATCTGAGAAGATGAGTAAAACTGAAACCTTTGTTTCAACAAGTACTTCTAAGGAACATAAAATCGAACCATTTGTCACCTGCAGCTCTATGGGAATTGTTTATTTATTACAATGCCTGTGCGGGCTTCAATATATTGGCAGGACCAAGCGATCGATGCACGTTCGCTTGGTAAGAGCACATCGCCAATATTAAGATTGGTTTCAAATATCATTCCGTTTCCAAACATTATGATATGTTCCATAATTGTAAACCCAGCTAACACACTCTTTCTGGGAATTGATAAATATAGCGCCCATTGGAGGGGTGGTTCCCTAGTTAGGGAACTGACAAGGCTAGAGATGGCTTGGATCCATAGGGTCTCAACATAGATACAGATGTCAATGCTTTCATAGATAATGGATAAGTGATTATGGATGTGAACCAGATCTGAGCTCCTGGATGACCCCTATTCTAAGGGTGGATGCACCATTTTAATGCACATAGATGTAGTGAAATATACTAGTGACATACGGGAGCTAATAAATGTCTACAATTTTTTTATTTTACTAATGGATGATATTGGCGGTACATTAAGACTTGTAGGATTTTATTCTCCCATTGTGGGGGGTGCCTGATAAGGGCCCTCTGTTGGAGATGTTCTATAATCTTGCAGTTATTCACTACCGATTGTTTTCTTTGTCCTACATGGAAATACAGGGAAGATGTCATATAGAAATACATAGGCATTTTTCTTGTTTGTATATTCCCCTTCCATTTTTTCCATTTTTCATCTTTTTCTCTTTTAGTACGTACAATAGAACGCAGTTCTTTTCTATTTGACATATTTTTCTCTCTTTTCCCCATTTTTAATCATACAAGGTTTAAATTTTCTATTTAATGAGCAACCACTACATTGCGGCCTAAAACTGCAACGTTATGTGCTGACAGATCGCTGGAGGTCACTGGAGGGATGTCCCTTTTAAATAGATAGACCAGGTACGATCCCAGTGAGATGCCATAGAAGCATAGTGGAACTGTTGCTATTACTTCCTACGATGTGTGGCACATCTTGGGTTGTATTTGATGTGATGAAATTACCACACTGTGCGATTTTAAATGGAAAGATGATTTTAAGTAGTTAATTTTGGCAGTGCTATAGTATTTAGTATTCCGCATTGTAAGGGCAGTAGCCCCATTCCAAGATGGTGGTTCCTGTAAGGGGGGCACCCGGAGCTCAGAGCTGGGCGTTCCCTTCTCGATGTAGAGTATAATTGGCGGTGAGTCAGCACGCCGCCCGTGTCCCTGGACGACATCATCTGTGACGAAACGGTGTAGGGAGGAGCGGTGTGCTGACGTCACTGCAAACAAACGCTAGGTCCCGGAAGGAACAGGCTGTTATCGAGAGCCAGCCGGCTCGAATACTTTATGACACGCTAATTTTTTCTTGATACATTGTATGTGCAATCTTGATTTTAATATTATTAAATGTTATGTTGAATTACATTATGGAAGCCTTCTTTTTTGACATGGGGAACCGCTGACCATGGGCTATTTCAAGGATAACTCGAGCAGAGGAGAGGGGATATCTGGCTGGCAAACATAGAGACCCGGGCTGGGGTATAAGCCACAGGCGAATGTGATCTCCCTAAAAAGAGATTAATACAGCTGGTAAGTGTCAGTTGTTTCTCAGGTGGAGGAATCTTTCTGTCTCAACTCATCACTACTTCTTGGGTGTTTTTCGTTTTAAGTCACCAATGATCAGTGAGCTGAGGATTTCCTATATGAATTCAAACTGGGAGTGCTACTTGATTGTGGAACCTTCTCTTTAAGAACATTTGTGGTGTTGACTTTCCCACAAGACTTTTCGCTTCTAATAACATTTTGTGATTCATATATTTTTTTATCAAATTTTATTATTTGGGTTTAACAACTGCACTTTATATGTTCACATTTTGGAGCAACGTTATTCAGTGTGTATCACCAGTAGATTGGGAGCTATTTCACCTTCAGTTTGACACTGATATTTAGTATATGTGGATATATGTCACCATACGTATATATTTTTACACAGCGCAGCTTATTATTTTTTTAGATTTTCCATAACAGATAGTGTTAGACATCCTTGAACCTGGAAGTGCTCAGGGCTGAGCGCTTTGGGCTTCATACTTAACACAAGAGATCAGCTGCTCTCCATCTTGACTAGCGATAAGCTCACGTGTGTTCAGATACTAGCCCAAACCTGTCTGAACTAATCCACTAGGAAGCTGATGCTGCAGATTACCAATCATAAGCATCTGAGGCATTCCCCGCCCCGCAGTGGCATGTATACAAGGGGTGTGTAAAAGTGCGACTGTGGGGTGCCTGGTGAACACGCCTGAGATTGTCTCTAATCCTGACACCCACCATGATGGTCTTGAGGGCAGGTAATCCTGGGTCACATGGTGGCAGACAGCACATTACAAGCACTGTAGAAGTGATTAGGTGGCTATACAGCTGCCCAAATAACTTCCATTAGAAAGCTTGGAGTAAAAGTGCAAACAAACTCCTGGCTGATATAGCGGCAAGGAGTTTGTTTACATGCCAGCACTGTTGCTGTAATAGTTACAGCAGCGTCAGCAGAAAAGGGTTTGAGGCTCCACCAAAGATGTCTTAGTCGAGCCAACAAAAATTAGCAAAAGCTTGCTTACACATTGCTCTTATAGTAGCTGAAGCCCATGTAAACATAAACTGGGTCTCATAAGAGTGGAGTGTAGTTTTGCAACAGCTGGAGGTCTGCTAATTGCATAGCCCTACTATACAGTATACTTAGTATAACTAATACCATAGAGCAGAGGCGTTGCTAGGTGGCAAAAAGACCAGGGGCTTCAGCCCGAAGTCCAAGAACCAGGGGGGGGGGGGTCGCGGCTTTTTTTTTGGGCTGGGTGGTGGGGTTGTGTGACTTACCAGTGACCATTACACTGACGTACATACACTGACCTGCCTGACCTACATTATACACTGAGCTACATTATACACTGACCTACATAACCTACATTACACTGACCTACATACACTGACAGTGACCAGTAACCTGCCTGACCTACACACACTGACAGTGACCAACCTGACCTACATACACTGACCAGCCTGACCTACACACACTGACACTGACCAGCCTGACCTACATACACTGACCAGCCTGACCTACATACACTGACCAGCCTGACCTACATACACTGACCAGCCTGACCTACATACACTGACCAGCCTGACCTACATACACTAACAGTGACCAGTGACCTGTCTAACCTACATACACTGACCAGCCTGACCTACATACACTGACAGTCAGGCCCGGACTGGGACAAAAAATAGGCCCGGGCATTTTGGATTGAGCAGCCCATGACATGTTAACCGGCCCCTTCCCCACTCTCCACCCTGACAGATCCCCTGAGAGAGGGGAGGGGGGAACCCAGCAGAGGTGTGGAGGGGGGGGTGCGACCAGGAAAGAGCATGGGGGTTGGAGAGCACAGGGAAGAACCTTGAGAACATGGGGTGCGGCGACAGCACAGGGGAGAGGCAGAGAACACAGGGAGGAAGAGGAGAGCACAGGGGGGCAGCGGAGAGCATTGGGGGAAGGTGGAGAGCCCAGGGAGGACAACGGAGAGCATGGGGGATGTGGACAGCACAGGAGGGCTGGCGGAGAGCATGGGGTGATGGGAAGACCGGACAAGCACAGGGGGGAGTGGCGGAGAGCATAGGGGGAGGTGGAGAGCATGGGGGGAGGTGGAGAGCATGGGGGGAGGTGGAGAGCATGGGGAATGTGAAGAGCACAGGGGGAAGCGGAGAGCGTGGGGGTAATGTGGAGAGCACCGGGGGGGGGGGTGGCAGAGAGCACGGGGGGGGGGTGGCAGAGAGCACGGGGGGGGTGGCAGAGAGCACGGGGGGTGGCAGAGAGCATTGGGGAGGTGGAGAGCATGGGGGGGAGTGGAGAGCATGGGGGGGAGTGGAGAGCATGGGGGGGAGTGGAGAGCATGGGGGGGAGTGGAGAGCATGGGGGTGATTGGAGAGCATGGGGGTGATTGGAGAGCATGGGGGTGAGTGGAGAGCATGGGGGGGAGGTGGAGCGTATGGGGGGGAGGTGGAGCGTATGGGGGGGAGGTGGAGCGTATGGGGGGGAGGTGGAGCGTATGGGGGGGAGGTGGAGCGTATGGGGGGGAGGTGGAGAGTATGGGGGGAGGTGGAGAGTTTGAGGGGGTGGCGGAGAGCATGGGGGGAGGTGGAGCGTATGGGGGGAAGGTGGAGAGTATGGGGGGTGGCAGAGAGCATGGAGGGGTGGCAGAGAGCATGGAGGGGTGGCAGAGAGCATGGAGGGAGGTGGAGAGCATCGGGGGGAGGTGGAGAGCATCGGGGGGTGGCGGAGAGCATGGGGGGAGGTGGAGAGCATGGGGGGAGGTGGAGAGCATGGGGGGAGGTGGAGAGCATGGGGGGTGGCAGAGAGCATGGGGGGTGGCAGAGAGCATGGGGGGTGGCAGAGAGCATGGGGGGAGGTGGAGAGTATGAGGGGGTAGCAGAGAGCATGGGGGGAGGTGGAGAGCATGGGGGGAGGTGGAGAGTATGGGGGGGGAGGTGGAGAGTATGGGGGGAGGTGGAGAGTATGGGGGGTGGCAGAGAGCATGGGGGGGGAGGTGGAGCGTATGGGGGGAGGTGGAGAGTATGGGGGTGACAGAGAGCATGGGGAAGGTGGAGAGTATGGGGGGTGGCAGAGAGCATGGGGGGGTGGCAGAGAGCATAGGGGGTGGCAGAGAGCATGAGGGGGTGGCAGAGAGCATGAGGGGGTGGCAGAGAGCATGAGGGGGGGTGGCAGAGAGCATGAGGGGGGGTGGCAGAGAGCATGAGGGGGGGTGGCAGAGAGCATGGGGGGTGGCAGAGAGCATGGGGGGAGGTGGAGCGTATGGGGGGAGGTGGAGAGTATGGGGGGTGGCAGAGAGCATGGGGGTGGCAGAGAGCATGGGGGGGGAGGTGGAGCGTATGGGGGGAGGTGGAGCGTATGGGGGGAGGTGGAGCGTATGGGGGGTGGCAGAGAGCATGGGGGGGTGGCAGAGAGCATAGGGGGTGGCAGAGAGCATGAGGGGGTGGCAGAGAGCATGAGGGGGGGTGGCAGAGAGCATGAGGGGGGGTGGCAGAGAGCATGAGGGGGGGTGGCAGAGAGCATGGGGGGTGGCAGAGAGCATGGGGGGAGGTGGAGCGTATGGGGGGAGGTGGAGAGTATGGGGGGTGGCAGAGAGCATGGGGGTGGCAGAGAGCATGGGGGTGGCAGAGAGCATGGGGGGGGAGGTGGAGCGTATGGGGGGAGGTGGAGCGTATGGGGGGAGGTGGAGCGTATGGGGGGAGGTGGAGCGTATGGGGGGAGGTGGAGAGTATGGGGGGTGGCAGAGAGCATGGGGGGGTGGCAGAGAGCATAGGGGGTGGCAGAGAGCATGAGGGGGTGGCAGAGAGCATGAGGGGTGGCAGAGAGCATGAGGGGGGGTGGCAGAGAGCATGAGGGGGGGTGGCAGAGAGCATGGGGGGTGGCAGAGAGCATGGGGGGAGGTGGAGCGTATGGGGGGAGGTGGAGAGTATGGGGGGTGGCAGAGAGTATGGGGCGTGGCAGAGAGCATGGGGGTGGCAGAGAGCATGGGGGGGAGGTGGAGCGTATGGGGGGAGGTGGAGCGTATGGGGGGAGGTGGAGAGTATGGGGGGTGGCAGAGAGCATGGGGGAAGGTGGAGAGCATGGGGGAAGGTGGAGAGCATGGGGGGTGGCAGAGAGCATGGGGGGTGGCAGAGAGCATGGGGGGTGGCAGAGAGCATGGGGGGTGGCAGAGAGCATGGGGGGGAGGTGGAGAGCATGTGGGGTGGCAGAGAGCATGGGGGGAGGTGGAGAGTATGAGAGGGGGGGTGGAGAGTATGAGAGGGTGGCAGAGAGCATGGGGGGAGGTGGAGAGTATGAGGGGGTGGCAGAGAGCATGGGGGGAGGCGGAGAGTATGGGGGTGGCAGAGAGCATGGGGGGTGGCAGAGAGCATGGGGGGTGGTAGAGAGCATGGGGGGTGGTAGAGAGCATGGGGGGTGGCAGAGAGCATGGGGGGTGGCAGAGAGCATGGGGGGTGGCAGAGAGCATGGGGGTGGCAGAGAGCATGGGGGTGGCAGAGAGCATGGGGGGGAGGTGGAGCGTATGAGGGGAGGTGGAGAGTATGGGGGGTGGCAGAGAGCATGGGGGGGAGGTGGAGCATATGGGGGGAGGTGGAGAGTATGGGGGGTGGCAGAGAGCATGGGGGGAAGGTGGAGAGCATGGGGGGAAGGTGGAGAGTATGGGGGGGGGAGGTGGAGAGTATGGGGTGAGGTGGAGAGTATGGGGGGTGGCAGAGAGCATGGGGGGGGAGGTGGAGCGTATGGGGGGAGGTGGAGAGTATGGGGGTGACAGAGAGCATGGGGAAGGTGGAGAGTATGGGGGGTGGCAGAGAGCATGGGGGGGTGGCAGAGAGCTGAGGGGGTGGCAGAGAGCATGAGGGGGTGGCAGAGAGCATGAGGGGGTGGCAGAGAGCATGAGGGGGTGGCAGAGAGCATGAGGGGGGGTGGCAGAGAGCATGAGGGGGGGTGGCAGAGAGCATGAGGGGGGGGTGGCAGAGAGCATGGGGGGTGGCAGAGAGCATGGGGGGTGGCAGAGAGCATGGGGGGAGGTGGAGAGTATGGGGGGTGGCAGAGAGCATGGGGGGTGGCAGAGAGCATGGGGGGGAGGTGGAGCGTATGGGGGGAGGTGGAGCGTATGGGGGGAGGTGGAGCGTATGGGGGGAGGTGGAGAGTATGGGGGGTGGCAGAGAGCATGGGGGAAGGTGGAGAGCATGGGGGGTGGCAGAGAGCATGGGGGGTGGCAGAGAGCATGGGGGGTGGCAGAGAGCATGGGGGGTGGCAGAGAGCATGGGGGGTGGCAGAGAGCATGGGGGGGAGGTGGAGAGCATGTGGGGTGGCAGAGAGCATGGGGGGAGGTGGAGAGTATGAGAGGGGGGGTGGAGAGTATGAGAGGGTGGCAGAGAGCATGGGGGGAGGTGGAGAGTATATGGGGGTGGCAGAGAGCATGGGGGGAGGCGGAGAGTATGGGGGTGGCAGAGAGCATGGGGGGTGGCAGAGAGCATGGGGGGTGGCAGAGAGCATGGGGGGTGGCAGAGAGTATGGGGGGTGGCAGAGAGCATGGGGGGAGGCAGAGAGCATGGGGGGAGGTGGAGAGTATGGGGGGGAGGTGGAGAGTATGGGGGGTGGCAGAGAGCATGGGGGTGATGTGGAGAGCACGGGGTTGGCAGAGAGTATGGGTGCGGTGGAGAGCCCTGCGGGAGCAGCAGAGAGAAGCAGGATAGGAGGATCGGTGGGGGCGGCTGCATATAGAAGAATCATTTTCTCCATCTTCCTCCTGCAGTCTCGGAATGCCTGCTTCTCCTCTACCTCTCACAGGCATTCCGATACTGCAGGAGGAAGATGGAGAAAATAATTGTTCTATATGCAGCCGCCCCCACCGATCCTCCTATCTAGTTCACAGGGAAGGCTGAACTTACGTTTTCTGTTCCGGCACCTCTCGACATAATACCGGCTCCAAGGTGTCTGCTCTGGCTCCTCCCCCCGGCACTGACGGCTGACCTATACGTGCGGCCGTGCAGCCGTGGTGAGGCCGAAGGCGTCTCATTTAGCTCCTCCCCCCGGCTGAGCTCCGGGCGGCCGCGGAGAGGCTGGATGAGCGGCACAAGCTCAAGCCTTGGGCCATGCAAGGACTTGCAGCCTGGCGGCCCCAGCGGCCGCGGCCCACCGGGCAAATGCCCGGTTTGCCCTATGGCCAATCCGGGCCTGCTGACAGTGACCAGTGACCTGCCTGACCTACATACACTGTGTGTTTGACCTACCTCAGCTCAGCCGTGGTGTGTGGTCATAGCAGGCAGTCAGTCAGTCACCCGTCACCATCAGAGAGGAGCCAAGGAGGAGAGGAAAGTCAGCCGCCCGCCCGAGCGGGGATGTAGCGCTCCCGCCTTCTGGAGCCTGCAGGCTAAGATGGATGTCACGTCACACGTCGCTCGGTCCTGACATTGGCGCTGCAGGCTCCAGAAGGCGGGACCTGCGGCACTCGGCCACTACGGCAGTCGGCCACTTTCGGCCGCGCTCACAACCAGATCGGTCCCGGCGCTCGGGGCTAACAACGGAATTCAGCATTCCATAGACTCTGGGCTTTTGGGGGTCACATTCGGGGCTTCAGCCCCCCCTAGCCACCCCCTCCCGATGCCCCTGCCATAGAGAATGTATACTGATGGAAGTTCACAAGCTGCATATGTGTTCTGGGTCACTAAATAATGAAGCAAAGACTATGATCAGTATGGCCCTGGAACTTCAACCTTTTAAAAATGTGACTGTCCCTATGTTGACATCCTGACAATTTACTCCGAAATTACCCCTAGATGCATAGCTTTACTTTTGCTGAAGCAAGCTCTTTAAATGTTGTCCCTGTTCTTAAAGTGTCTGTAAAGCTTAAAAAAAACCCCTGCAAGTTAAAGGCCTAATCTGCTAGTATGCATTGAATACTAGCACATTATGAAAGACTTGCCTTGAAACGAAGCCCTCCAGTGGCGCGCTGTTACCGCTGCAGAGGTTTCCATCTTCACCAAGTCCGCCTTCTGGGTTCGCGGGCTGCGGCCTCTTGAATGGCTGAGCCGCGATGACGTTACTTCCGTGCGCATGCTCTGAAGCAGCGCCACGGGTATGCCGTTTCTTCAGAGCGCATGCGCCAGTGCACGTTTAGGAGATATTCATTTAATCTACAGGTAAGCTTTATTATAAGGATACCTGTAGGTTAAAATCAACATACAGACTTTACCACCACTTTAAGCACCCCCCCCCCCAATACCACAAAGATCTGAACCGGACAAGACCACATGCAGAAGATGTGTAGAGCGGTTGTGTATATTCTGTGCTCCAAGCACTGTGTTGCAATCCTAATGATTAAATGTTTTAGAGAGAAGCCTTGCTGTTATTCATACCATCTTTCGAATCTGTTACTTCCTCTACCTTGGATATGGAAATTGTAATTCTTTAATGTGTTGTGTTTAATTCTTTCAAAAAAGCACGTGCCGGAAATGTAACGCTCCCATTGGTTGTGCTCTCAACCAAACTGTCAAACCATCCAATGGCTGGTGTCCTAACTGATCACATGTGCAGCATCATGGCAGTTGTAGATTTAACAGAGGCTAAGATGGCAACTTCCTTGGCTGAAAACAATAGGAGGGTTTACTTTAAGCTTCGTACACACGATCAGATTGTTGGCCAACAGAGCATCAGACTTTTGTCTGAAGGGCATGTGCCAGGAACTTGTCTTGCATACTAACAGCACACAATTGTTGGCCAACAAACATGAACGTAGTGACGTACTACGTGGAATTTCAGCTCTTGAGCGCCACCTTCTGGGCACCTTCTGTTAATCTCGTGTTTGGTGAGCATTGATTCCGAGCATGCGTGTTTGTACTTTGGACTTTTGTGTAACGGATTTGTGTGTACACGATAGTATAATCTGACAATAGACTATTGTCCGCTGAAAATTTACTAGCCTGCTATCCAACATTTGTTGGTGGAAAGTTGGACAACAATTGTCTGAAGGAGCGTACTAACGGTCGGATTTTAGGCAAACAGTCTGTCATCACACAATTCCCTGCCAAAAATCCGATTGTGTGTACGAGGCTTTACACTTTAAAGGATCAGTCTAATCAGAATATTTCTGTGTCTATATTAGAGATTCAAAACGTTGCCCTTCCCCCACTGCTACCTGGAGTATCTTACATTACCCATAACAGGGGTCCCACTCTTAAGTGGTCAACATCAGAAACCCAGCCCAGCTACCCTTATTTTTTTGCATTTAAGTCTTTTGCCCTGTACACACGACCGGTTTTTCCGACGGAATTCCGCTCAAGCTGACTTGCATACACATGGTCACACCAAATTCCGACCGTCAAGATTGCGGTGACGTACAAACACGTACGACGGGACAACACGTACAATGTCTCGTACTTGCTTCAGAGCATACGTCATTTTTGGTACGTCGGAATAGCATACAGACGAGCGGTTTTCCCGATAGGAGTTTGTTCCGTCTGAAAAATATAGAATATGTTCTCTAAGTCTGTCTGAATTTTCAACGTAAAAAGTACGATGGGGCATACACACGGTCGGAATATACAATGAAAAGCTCCCATCTGCCTTTTTCTGTCGGAAATTCCGCTCACGCTCATTAGAGGACATTTGATGAAATCTGTTATGCCCTGTACACACGGTCGGACATTGATCGGACATTCCGACAACAAAACCCATGGATTTTTTCCAACGGATGTTGGCTCAAACTTGTCTTGCATACACACGGTCACACAAAGTTGTTGGAAAATCCGATCGTTCTAAACGCGGTGACGTAAAACACGTACGTCGGGACTATAAACGGGGCAGTAGCCAATAGCTTTCTTCTCTTAATTTATCCTGAGCATGCGTGGCACTTTGTGCGTCGGATTTGTGTACACACGATCAGAATTTCCGACAACGGATTTTGTTGACGGAAAATTTTATAGCAAGCTCTCAAACTTTGTGTGTCGGAAATTCCGATGGAAAATGTGTGATGGAGCCCACACACGGTCGGAATTTCCCACAACAAGGTCCTATCACACATTTTCCGTCGGAAAATCCGACCGCGTGTATAGGGCATTATGAATTCTTCTATTATAGAATTTTATGACTTTCATGTGTTATGGAAAATTAGCATAGTAAAAACGTCAATACCAATCATACTGAATGAGAGATTGGAAGGTTAATTCTATATGGGGGGAGCAGGGGCAGTTGCTGAGAAAATTTCTTGGAGGACTTCAGTCCTCCCCCTGTAAACTTTGAGAATTAATTGCTCCACAATGCCTACAGCTACAAAGACAGTGGCTTGTTTGAAAAACACACTTCAAGCATGTTAGGAATATGTAAACACTTAAATGCCCATAGCATGGCTACGTGTCCATTTAAAAGTATACCTAGCCAATTCAAACTTATCGTATGATAAAAAAAAAAATCAGCTGGGCAGAGGTTACCCCTAGTAAGGACCTCTTATGGAAATGAAAAGCAGAACTAGACATGACATGACTTTTCCTTTAAAGGCTCAGCTCAGTCTAGCCCCTTCCTGCCTCTTAAGCTGAATATCTTATCTGCATATCCAACCAGATTGGGCAATGACCCTAATGTCCACTCAGACCCACAGACACCTCTTGTGTGTGGTCCCCTGCAGGTGCCACACACACGAGGTTCAGTGACGTCTGGCTGCACGCCAAGGTGGCGATTTTATACCTGTATGCCTTTCATTGATGTAAGTGTGTTTCTTTGTGTTTTTAAACAATACATTTTAGCAATATTACGCTATGTGCATCTTTCTCTTTATTGGCATATGATATACTTATATCATCATATTGGAGTAAGCGCCATAGATGTGGATTAAAGATCTTGGAATCCCGTAAAGTTTGCGACTGGGGGGAGACATCTCAACTAGTGACGTAGGATAAAGACCTTGCAAATGTAAAGCTTACTGCTGGTGAGTGGGGACCCAGGAGAGGAGCATGGAGTGGCACTTTTATCCTCACAAGCAGAAGTGGATATGTTTATTTTGCACTAAGGCCCGGTTCACACTGATGCGTTGTGATTTTGTTCAGTTTTTTGTCCTTTTTTGAGGTGCGAATTTACCGCGACTTTACCGCGGATTTACCGCGAATTTCAGGAGTTGGATATAGCTGCGATTGATAGTCTAGCCAATGGAATCATAATGTAAAAAAAAAAAAGTCTTAACTTCCTGTGTACTTCCTGGTTTTTGTGGATAGTAGTGTGGTGGAATTCGCACATATGTGAACCATCAATGCGATACAAGAACGATTTACATTGATGTCTATGGAGACTAAATTCGCAACGCAGTAAACTCGCACAAGACCCTTTTTTTAATCGCATCGCATTCGTAGATGCGATTAAAAAAAGGGTCTTGTGCGAGTTTACTGCGTTGCGTTCACATACATGCGATTCGAATCGCAACGCATGTATGTGAACGACTGTCATTGAAAACAATGACTTTAGGGATGACATGCGAATTTAAAGTGTTTTTGACGCATCGCATTCGTCATGAACTCGCATCAGTGTGAACCGGGCCTTAAGGACTTTATTCTATTTCCACTTTGTGTTTGGACAAGCACTTTAATATATTATTGTTTATTTATTTGTATATTTAGGAGCAGCGCTGAGTTTAATCATTTTGTATGGTCTTGATAATACAAGGGCTTTCCTAATGAGTTGACACAATGGGATTTATTTACTAAAGCTGGAGAGTGCAAAATCAGGCTCACTTCTGCATAGAAAGCTTCAAGGTTTTATTGCCAAAGCTTAGTTGAACAAGCTGAGGTTTGAGGCTGATTGGCTACCATGCACAGCTGCACCCCATTCTGCGTGCACCAGTTTTAGTAAATCTACCTAAATGTTTGTTCAGTGCGCCTTTCCCACCCTGCTCCATAAACCTAAGCAGGAATGACCTATTGGTGTGTTTAGGAATGTAGCGATTGGAACAGTTGTCTAAGAATGGTTGGACTGGCTGTATTTGTGACCGTCCTCTAGTGCAGGGATCTCCAAACTATTGCCCTTCAGCTGTTGAGGAGCTACAAGTCCCATCATGGCTCTGCCTTTGGGAGTCATGTCTGTGGCTCTGAGTCTTGCAGTGACCCATGAGACTTGCAGTTCCTCAACAGCTGGAGAGCCGTAGTTTGGAGACCCCTGTTCTAGAGCCTAGATACCCATCTATAGACTTTATTGTATTGCATCCTTTCTAAGCCCATCTCCAGCTTTTTCTTTAACCACTTCAGCCCCGGAAGGATTTACCCCCTTCCTGACCAGAGCACTTTTTACAATTCAGCACTGCGTCGCTTTAACTGCTAATTGCGCGGTCATGCAATGGTGTACCCAAACAGAATTTGCGTCCTTTTCTTCCCACAAATAGAGCTTTCTTTTGATGGTATTTGATCACCTCTGCCGTTTTTATTTTTTGCGCTATACACGGAAAAAGACCGAAAATTTTGAAAAAAAATGATATTTTCTACTTTTTGTTCTAAAAAAAATCCAATAAACTCAATTTTAGTCATACATTTAGGCCAAAATGTATTCGGCCACATGTCTTTGGTAAAAAAAATGTCAATAAGTGTATATTTATTGGTTTGCGCAAAAGTTATAGCGTCTACAAACTAGGGTACATTTTCTGGAATTTACACAGCCTTTAATTTATGACTGCCTATGTCGTTTCTTGAGGTGCTAAAATGGCAGGGCAGTACAAAACCCCCACAAATGACCCCATTTTGGAAAGTAGACACCCCAAGGAATTTGCTGAGAGGCATGTTGAGCCCATTGAATATTCATTTTTTTTGTCCCAAGTGATTGAATAATGACAAAAAAAAAAAAAAAATTACAAAAAGTTGTCACTAAATGATATATTGCTCACACAGGCCATGGGCATATGTGGAATTGCACCCCAAAATACATTTAGCTGCTTCTCCTGAGTACGGGGATACCACATGTGTGGGACTTTTTGGGAGCCTAGCCGCGTACGGGGCCCCGAAAACCAATCACTGCCTTCAGGATTTCTAAGGGCGTACATTTTTGATTTTACTCCTCACTACCTATCACAGTTTTGAAGGCCATAAAATGCCCAGATGAAATAAAACCCCCCCAAATGACCCCATTTTGGAAAGTAGACACCCCAAGCTATTTGCTTTGAGGCATGTTGAGTCCATGGAATGTTTTATATTTTGACACAAGTTGCGGGAAAGTGACAATTTTTTTTTTTTTTTTTTTTTTTTTGCACAAAGTTGTCACTAAATGATATATTGCTCACACAGGCCATGGGCATATGTGGAATTGCACCCCAAAATACATTTAGCTGCTTCTCCTGAGTATGGGGATACCACATGTGTGGGACTTTTTGGGAGCCTAGCCGCGTACGGGACCCCGAAAACCAATCACTGCCTTCAGGAATTCTAAGGGCGTACATTTTTGATTTTACTCCTCACTGCCTATCACAGTTTTGGAGGCCATGGAATGCCCAGGTGGCACAAACCCCCCCCAAATGACCCCATTTTGGAAAGTAGACACCCCAAGCTATTTGCTGAGAGGCATGGTGAGTATTTTGCAGCTCTCATTTGTTTTTGAAAATAAAGAAAGACGAGAAAAAAAATTTTTTTTTTTCTTTTTTCAATTTTCAAAACTTTGTGACAAAAAGTGAGGTCTGCAAAATACTCACTATACCTCTCATCAAATAGCTTGGGGTGTCTACTTTCCAAAATGGGGTCATTTGGGGGGTTTTTTTGCCACCTGGGCATTCCATGGCCTCCGAAACTGTGATAGGCAGTGAAGAGTGAAATCAAAAATTTACGGCCTTAGAAAGCCTGAAGGCGGTGCTTGGTTTTCGGGGTCCCGTACGTGGCTAGGCTCCCAAAAAGTCTCACACATGTGGTATCCCCGTACTCAGGAGAAGCAACAGAATGTATTTTGGGGTGTAATTTCACATATTCCCATGGCATGTTTGAGCAATATATCATTTAGTGACAACTTTGCGCAAAAAAAAATAAAATAAATAAAAAATTGTCTCTTTCCCGCAACTTGTGTCACAATATAAATTATTCCATGGACTCAACATGACTCTCAGCAAATAGCTTGGGGTGTCTACTTTCCAAAATGGGGTCATTTGGGGGGGTTTTGAACTGTCCTGGCATTTTATGCACAACATCTAGAAGCTTATGTCACACATCACCCACTCTTCTAACCACTTGAAGACAAAGCCCTTTCTGACACTTATTGTTTACATAAAAAAATAATTTTTTTTTGCAAGAAAATTACTTTGAACCCCCAAACATTATATATTTTTTTTAAAGCAAATGCCCTACAGATTAAAATGGTGGGTGTTTCATTTTTTTTTTTCACACAGTATTTGCGCAGCGATTTTTCAAACGCATTTTTTGGGGAAAAAACACACTTTTTTACATTTTAATGCACTAAAACACACTATATTGCCCAAATGTTTGATGAAATAAAAAAGATGATCTTAGGCCGAGTACATGGATACCAAACATGACATGCTTTAAAATTGCGCACAAACGTGCAGTGGCGACAAACTAAATACATTTTTAAAAGCCTTTAAAAGCCTTTACAGGTTACCACTTTAGATTTACAGAGGAGGTCTACTGCTAAACTTACTGCCCTCGATCTGACCTTCGCGGCGATACCTCACATGCATGGTGCAATTGCTGTTTACATTTGACGCCAGACCGACGCTTGCGTTCGCCTTAGCGCGAGAGCAGGGGGGACAGGGGTGCTTTTTTTTTTTTTTTTTTTTTTTTTTTTCTTTATTATTATTATTTTTTTATCTTATTTTTAAACTGTTCCTTTCATTTTTTTTTTAAATCATTTTTATTGTTATCTCAGGGAATGTAAATATCCCCTATCATAGCAATAGGTAGTGACAGGTACTCTTTTTTGCAAAAATTGGGGTCTATTAGACCCTAGATTTCTCCTCTGCCCTCAAAGCATCTGACCACACCAAGATCGGTGTGATAAAATGCTTTCCCAATTTCCCAATGGCGCTGTTTACATCCGGCGAAATCTAAGTCATAAAATGCTCGTAGCTTCCGGTTTCTTAGGCCATAGAGATGTTTGGAGCCACTCTGGTCTCTGATCAGCTCTATGGTCAGCTGGCTGAATCACCGGCTGCATTTTCAGGTTCCCTGTTGAGACAGGAGAGCCAGAGAAAAACACGGAAGACGTTGGGGGGGGGGCATTCCCTCCCACTGCTTGTAAAAGCAGTCTAGAGGCTAATTAGCCGCTAGGATTGCTTTTACATGAAAGCCGACCGCTGGCTGAAAAGAATGATACCAAGATGATACCTAAACCTGCAGGCATCATTCTGGTATAACCATTCAAAGTCGTGAATGGCGTACCTGAAGACAAAAAAATGGTTAACAATAAAGCACAGTAAACGGTAAAGTATAAAAAATTGCATACCTGAAAAACAAACATGATAAAACATAATAACAATAAAACATTGCAGAATAGAATACAGTAAAAAAGAGCAGAACAATAGAGAGAGAGAATAGAGAGAGAAAGAACAATAAAACGACAACTATTTTTTTTTTATTTTATATTTTTGTATGTGTTTTTTTTTTTTTTTTTTTTTGTAACTAACTTTTATAACTGTACCCGGTTCCAGGTTCGGGTCTCTCAAAATGCGATGGCATCTTGGGAGACCCTGTGAAAGTGCGCCTAGTCTGTGGAATGCTGTACCCTACGCTAATAGTCAACTAGTGCATGGTAGCGTTCAAAACATTCACCAATGCAAAGACCAGGATTGTCAGGACAGGAGGGACAATAATAGCGGGTGTCACGCCTATATCCGCGCTTGCTGCAGACACAACATCTTTTTTGGGGGGGTTCGTTGGGTAGGGGTACTCGGGAGGACATAAAGAAAATGCCTCTCATGCAGCCGACTGCATTTGGTTGGGGATGTGAATGGGGGAAGTACGGGCGCTGCAGAAGCGGTGGGTTCCCAATTAGGATTGGCGAATGCAGCAGGAAGGGCACTATGGGCACGACGGGCCTGTGTTTGTCTTTTTGGTGGCAGCGGGACACTACTTGTGCTTGCCACCTCACCAGCTTGAACTGCACTTATGGGACTCGCCACGTCACCAAGTGTTACTGCAGTGCTGGTTTGACTACGACCGGGGTGTACTAGGCCGCTGGCGCTTGCCAGTTCACCAAAACGCTACCAAAAAATCTGTTAGCGATCGCAGGGATCAGGCCTGACTCTGCGAACGCTGCAGTTATGCGTTTAGTGTTCTGTAAGTGACAGTGATCGATCGATACTGCACTTGGGTGGGCTGGGCTGGGCTGGGCCGGGCGGAGGGGCAAAACGCAGGTGCTAGCAGGTATCTGGGCTGATCCCGCTAACACTGCGTTTGTGGGAACCCTAAACTGCTGGGGACGCCAGTATAGATCTGATCGGATCAGATATTGATCCGTTCAGATACTATACCACTAAGGGAGGCGTATGCTGCGTGCGTGGGTGTTAGCGGTACTGGCGCTAATCTGACGCTGCCTGGGGCTGGTGCTTGCCAGTTCACCAAAACGCTACCAAAAAAACTGTTAGCGATCGCAGGGATCAGGCGTGACTCTGCGAACGCTGCAGTTATGCGTTTAGTGTTTTGTAAGTGACAGTGATCGATTGATACTGCACTTGGGTGGGCTGGGCCGGGCGGACGGGAAAAACGCAGGTGCTAGCAGGTATCTGGGCTGATCCCGCTAACACTGCGTGTTTGGGAACCCTAAACTGCTGGGGACACTAGTATAGATCTGATCGGATCAGATATTGATCCGTTCAGATACTATACCACTAAGGGAGGTGTACGGTGCGTGCGTGGGTGTTAGCGCTACTGGCGCTAACCTGACGCTGCCTGGGGCTGGTGCTTGCCAGTTCACCAAAACGCTACCAAAAAAACTGTTAGCGATCGCAGGGATCAGGCCTGACTATGCGAACGCTGCAGTTATGCGCTTAGTGTTTTGTAAGTGACAGTGATCGATCGATACTGCACTTGGGTGGGCTGGGCTGGGCCGGGCGGAGGGGCAAAACGCAGGTGCTAGCAGATATCTGGGCTGATCCCGCTAACACTGCGTTTTCGGGAACCCTAAACTGCTGGGGACGCTAGTATAGATCTGATTGGATCAGATATTGATCCGTACAGATACTATACCACTAAGGGAGGCGTATGCTGCGTGCGTGGGTGTTAGCGGTACTGGCGCTAATCTGACGCTGCCTGGGGCGACGCATATCACCGCCGGGCGATCAGGGGGCTAAACCTTTATTTGGTAATAAACGGCGGGTGCCCTGACACTATAAAAAATAAACGAACTAACCAGCGTCACCCGTAACAGTTATACGGTGATCAGTGGTGAAAGGGTTAACTAGGGGGGCAATCAAGGGGTTAAAACATTTATTAGGTAGTATATGGGGGTCCCTGTCGCTATAAAACGCTGACGGCGAACCTAAATATTTATGTCCCTAACTAGCGTCACCAGCGACACTAATACAGCGATCAGAAAAATGATCGCTTAGCAACACTGGTGACAGGGGGTGATCAAGGGGTTAAAACTTTATTAGGGGGGGTTAGGAGGGTACCCTAGACCTAAAGGGGGCCTAACATTCACTGCCCTAACACACTAACTGTCACAAACTGACACCAATACAGTAATCAGAAAAAAAAAAAACCAAAAAAAAAAACCTGCTTTGTGTCAGTTTGTGACAGGGGGGGGGGTGATTGGGGGGGGATCGGGGGGCGATCGGGGGGGGGATCGGGGTGTAATGTGTGCCTGGCATGTTCTACTGTGTGTGTGTGTGTTGTGCACTCACATTACATGTCTTCTCTCCTCGGCCCGGAACGGAAAATACCGAGCCGAGGAGAGATGACATCATTTCCTCTGCCTCTGTGTACAATACAGAGGCAGGGAAATGATCCCATTGGCTGGGAGCGATCGCGAGGGGGGGGGGCACGAATGGATGGCCTCCCCCTCACCACCGATCGCCGGGGGACATTTGCCGACCGTCGCAGGCATCGGGGGGGGGGGTCCGATCGGACCCCCCACCCGCGGGCAGGCAGGGACGTACAGGTAAGCCCTTATGCCTGCCCGTGCCGCTTTGTCGACGTACATCTGTGTGCGGCGGTCGGCAAGTGGTTAAACAAAATCTTTTCTAAGTATTATATGCTCTCTCTATGCTCTGGAAATGCCCTTCAAGTCCTCCTCCATGGTCCAGCACCTGTCCTCTTCTTGGGTAAATGGCACCCAGCATCAACCTATTTTCTGTGAGCTTCAAAGCATCATGGACAAATCCTATGGCATCATTCTCTGCAGTATAGACGGTTTCCCATTGCCATTGTAGGAAGAAGACGTCAGGATATCACATGACTGGCCAGAAGGCTGCTTGAAAAAAAAATGTAAGTATACAAAAACATTTTTAAAAATTGCAAGGGGGGCTTTAATGGAAAGATCCACGCAAATAGAACAATGGGAGGTCTATGAAATTGGACAAGGTCATTTTTATCTTGCAAGGTCCTAAAACATAGGACCTTGCTTACTTTTGTATGTTACAAATATTGGATCTGCTTTTAAATTCGCTCCTTCTCGTGTTTCTGAAGGTCAGCAGCTTGTGCTTTAACCGAGTCTAGGCCAAGGCTGCAGCCACTGCAGAAAATGACTGAACTAGATACAAGTTCCATATTGTGAATCACTAGCACAGAACGGGGTGGTGTGTATTTTGAAATATTAATGAGATCAGCATGTGTTCACATAGGTAATGAAAATTAGCGCTCAGGTTACAATAGAATGCCATTCTGCTCTCTTCAGGAGTAGCAGATGCACAGCAAGGGGTTATATTTAGTATCTACACATTAAAATACTGAGCGCTGCAGTTTTGTGTTAGAACAAAAAGATTAATTGCCTTTTCACTCCTACCTGTTTTAGCAGCAAATGGCAATATTCTTTCAGTTTTTTTGCAATTACTTTGTATTGTATTCCAGGTAACAATACCTACATGAGATGCAATAGCCGTTCAGCTATAACGATTTACTACTGGTGCTATTTGCTTAACAAGGGCAGAACAGGGACTTGGCTCAAGTGAACTGCTCTATGCACATAATGCAGTACTGTGCTTCTATGGGAGGAATAAACATAGAATTTTAAAGGGTCAGGCCACCCAGAATTGATATTGCAGTTTTAGTTGGGACAACCTTGTAGGAAATTGGGCCACAACTGCAAAAGATTTTGAAAGAAGCACCTCTGTGTTTAAAGGTATAGTTCACCTTTATCATAAAACAGTCTATGAAGACAGTGGCGGTGCGTCCATTAAGGGCGCAGGGGCGCCGCCCCCTCTCTCCAGCCACCCCCCTATATGAATAATGGATAGATAAATGCATTGCATGAATCTATCCATGGCCGCCGCTACCTCCTATCCAGGCGTCCGGCCCCTTTTTGGACACGGGCGCCTGAATTCCAGCGGCGGAGGTGTATTTTTTAAGCACCTGAGTAGAGCCATAGGCTTCAAAAAAGGTGAACTCGGAGCGCAAAGCACTGCGCTTGCAGTTCACCCAGGTGTGTTAGAAAAGTGAATGAATAGTGACATCATTTGAGCACAGTGGCAGCATTTAATGGCACAGTGGTAGCGTTTGATGGGCACAGTGGCTGCGTTTGGGCACAGTGGCTGCAATTGATGGGCGCAGCGGCTGCATTTGGCATGGATTAGAGCACGGCGCTACCACTGGTTCTCATGTATGGTTAACCCCCTCCCCACTGGTAATATGTACCTGGTGATGGCTGGAATGTTGTGGAGGCCTCTCTTGCACCTCTTGCCCAACACTCCTAAATGTGGAGATGGAGAGTGAGGGCACGGAGTGGCACGAGTGCTGAAGTAGCTGGCTGGCGAAGTCAGCAGTTGCTCATGGTGACAGGCCACATAAAATAGGCCACTGAACGCTAAGTACGCTCACTAATTCGTATGCGTACGTGTGCATGCATGAATGCAAGCACAATGAACTGGAATATTACATCCATTGCCTCTTTGTCTAGATGTATTGGCATGTGAGTAATGCACACGTGCATGAATATGAGAATAAGCCTGCACTGATTTTCTGGTGCTGGGAATCTGATTTACCTTACAGATCCCTTCCCTGTGCTTCCCCGACAGTATATTTTCGGATCATGTCAGAGCTCACATGCAGTTAACCTCTTGTTCCACCTCCTAATGTGACCGTGTTTAGGACTGCTAAATGGCCACTCAGGCCTGACTGAGCACTGCATTCTGGGAGGAGATTACATGCTCGTCTATACTTGGAAGGACCTGGTATTGGAGGGCTCCAACAGAGTAACAAAGCAGTATGGTAACACTGCAATGGTGATTATCAACTGGTAGGGGGAGATCTTAGAAGAAAACCTGTCACTTTGCTTAAATGGTTGAAGTGACAGCTTCCATTGAAGCCAGTAGTAAAAGCACTGATGTGAGTTTTTCTGTAATAGGGTGACAGGTCTCATTTGCATGGATGCAAACTTTCAGGTTCTTGGGTGGATTCCCAGACACATGGTAAATGCTACTTGGTTGATAGAAAGCTGTGGGCTTGCATGTGGGCTCTTTGTATGTAATATGGGTGAGTGCCAGTGTAGAGTGGGTCAGAAGACTGGAGCGTAGCAGTTGTCTATCACATGGAGTGTGCTGGTTCCATGTGCGAGAAGAGTTCAGCACCTGGCAGAAGAATAAGATCTGGTTAGGGTGCCTAGGTCCGACTCCCAGCGCAACTTCAACTGGTGAGCAATGACATCAGGTCTTATTCGGTAGGTATAGAATTGGGAGATCAGTTTTTTGGAATCCTTCCCCATGACTATATCTACTGGGAGTGGGATCTCAAGGGCCGGGATGGGGCCGCCAAGCTGCGTGTTGAGTGCGTGTCGAAGTTGGAGATAGCGGAAGAACATGTGGTTTGGTACAGCGAACTCATCTTTAAAGGGGTTGTAAAGGTATAAATTTTTTCACCTTAATGCATTCTATGCATTAAGGTGAAAAAACTTTTGACAATACTGCCGCCCCCAGCCCCCCCATTTTACTTACCTGACACCTCGAAACTCAGCCGCTCGCTCCCGATCTCCATTTCGCCGCTCAGCCTGGTCGCTGATTGGCTATAGTGGATGGATTGAAAGCAGCACAGCCATTGGCTCACGCTGCTGTCAATCACATCCAATGACGCGGAGCGCCGGGGGGCTTGGCCGAGTGATACAGCGAGCGGCTATATCACGGGAGCGCGCCCGCAATAACTAACCACCATGCGAGGGAGCTCGCATTAAGGTGGTTAGTTCTTGCGGGGAGGAGCTGAAACAGCCGCCGAGGGACCCCAGAAGAGCAGGTTCAGGGCCACTCTGTGCAGAACGAGCTGCACAGTGAAGGTAAGTATAACATGTTTGTTATTAAAAAAAAAAAAAAATTACCTTTACAACCCCTTTAAGTGTTTGGAAAAGTTTGACCGCCCCATGGGCTACAACTTGTGTTAAATATATGACGTCCTAAGAGACCCAGAGGTTGTGATCGGGGACAGAGGTAAGTTCAGGGAGATTGGGGTTGTCCCATAAAGGGGTGTGGGAGTGTGGAGAGGGTGCCTGACCAATGCGCATGGCAGTGCGCCAAATTTTACAGTGGTGTATTAACATTGGTCCCCCTTTGTAGTGTGAGTTGAGACGCGGGGTTCACAGAATAAGATTTGAAAGGGGTGCAAGATCGGGCCAGGGGATTGTGAACATACCATTTGAGAGTAGCGGACTTTATCTGAGAGATTAAAATGGAAGAAGTGGGAAAGTTGGGCCGCAATGTAATATATGTAAAGGTCGGGTAATGCAGTGCCTCCTAGTTCAGTTGGACATTTAAGGACCTTCCACGATAATTTGTGTCGGGAGGGACCCCATACAAAAGTGTTAAGAATAGATTCCATTGCTTTAAATATGCGCGGAGGAAGATGTATTGGAGATTGCCAGAATATATACAATAATTTGGGAAGAAGGATCATCTTTACGAGATTAATACGTCCCATAACCCCCAGGGGAAGCCTGGACCACGCTTGTGTTTTGAGTTTTAGAGTGTTGAATAGTGGTTCAATATTAAGTGCTATAAAATCAGGGAGTGAGCGGGAAATTTGTATACCTAAATATTTGATGTTGCTGGCTCTGACTAATGGGAGAGCAGCCTGCTCGGATGTGGGGGCGCCCAAATCCAAGGGGAGGATTTGAGATTTGGCCCAGTTTATCTGAAGCCCGGAATACATACCAAATGCCATAATTACATGCAGAGCTGCCTGAACTGAGGGGCCTGAATCCGCTAGGTAAAGAAGCATGTCGTCAGCATAAAGGCTTATCACCTCAGTCAGACCTCCGCTGCGAAGACCCTGGATATCAGGGTGAGACCGAAGCGCTATCGCAAGAGGCTCGACTGCAAGGGCATATAGCATGGGTGAAATGGGGCAGCCCTGCCTCGTGCCGCGCGATAGTGGGAAGGAGGGGGGATATTCTACCATTCACCTGGATACGTGCTGTAGGGGCATAATAAAGCAGCTGCAGCCATTTTATAAACTTCGGGCCAAAGCCAAATTTTTTAAGGCATTCCCACAGGTAACTCCACTCCACTGAGTCGAACGCTTTAGCAGCGTCGAGACTGACCACTACTCTACTACCGATGTTTGTGTGTTGGGATTGGAGATTCATATGGAGCCGGCGAAGGTTAAAAGCCGTGTTTTTGTCTGGCATAAAGCCAGTCTGATTGGGGTGTATTAGGCTGGATATCACCTTGTTGAGACGTAGGGCTAAGATTTTGGCAAGTATTTTGACATCTAATTGGAGGAGAGATATGGGCCTATATGACTCAGGGAGTGAAGGGTCCTTACCTGGTTTAGGTATAAGAACAATAAGGGCTTCGTTCATGGATTTGGGAAGAATGTTGGTATCAAATATATGTGTATATAGTTTACTTAATCTGGGAATTAAGGTGTCGCCGAATTGTTTGTAGAATTCAAGAGGAAGCCCTTCAGAGCCAGGAGCTTTGGATGTAGGGAGTAGGGTCAGAGCCTCAGTAATGCATTCTATGGTTATGGGTGCTTCCAGTTGGGTGATCTGCGATGTAGAGAGCGTGGGGAACTCTATGGCTTGCAGGAATTCTATAAGTTCAGCTTGTGCGCGGTGGGAGGTGGAAGTGTACACTGTTGAATAAAAAGACCTGAACTCTTCAGCAAACTGTTCAGGGTCAGTGGTTTTGACCCCGGAGGCCGTCTGCAAGGAGACCACCACCGGGGGTTTGTGATCTAGATGAGCCATGTAGGCAAGAAGCCTGCCTGCTCTTTCCCCATGTTCATAGACACGTTGCTTGCTAAAGAAAATACCCTGTTTGGCCTTTTCAAAATGCAATTGGTTTGTGAGTCTAGACTGTTTATGTACCAGGGAGGCGTTTGCAGCCGTGGGATTATTCTGGAAAGTTTTCTCTAGGGTGTGGAGATGTTCCTCCGCCTGGCATATCAGTTGTTTGGATGTGGCCTTATGTCGATTGATGCGCGTGGAGAGAATCATGCGAGCGTGCATCTTAAAAGCCTCCCATGTGGATCCGGTCAGGGCAGTGCCATCATTTGTACGGAAGTAATGGTCCCATTCACGCTGGAGACCATCCAAGTCTGGGAGGATAGTGAGCCAAAAGGGATTCAGCCTCCAGACCCGGGCAATAGAAGGAGATGGCATCCGTAACCTGATCCAGTAAGGAGAATGGTCGGATAGCACCCTAGCATCAAATCCCGCATCGGTCAAATAAAGAAGGAGGGAGGGAGCAAGGAATATATAGTCTATGCGGGACATAGATGATCTTGAGGGGGTGAAGCAGGAGAAACGTTGCTGTGTTGGGTGCAAATGTCTCCAGGTGTCCGTAAGGGCAAATTCTGTGAGAAATTTCCCAAATCTGGTGGTGTGGATAGTAGGAGGTGTAGGGTTAGCGAGACTTATCCTATCAAAATGTGGAGCTATGACTGCATTAAAGTCCCCTGCCCAGATTGCGGGCACTGAGGGATACTGAGACATGAAATCTATACCCAGCTGTAACATTGCAAATTGAAATGGAGGGGGGATGTAGAAGGTCAGAAGAAGAAACTCCAACCCCCACACCCCCCCCCCCCCACGGTAACATGCAAGAACAATGACCTACCCTGGGGATCCGACTGCAAATTATGAAGCTGGAACTGCACTGTTTTAGCGACAAGGATCGCCAATCCCACAGGAGTTGGAAGTATAGGGGGCATGGTACACCCAGCCCACCCATGGCTTCTTAAGGCTCATTTGTTTCTGGCCTGTGAGATGGGTTTCGACAAGGATGGAGATTTCTGCTCGCTGCGATTTTAGGTGTGAAAGAACCGCGGTCCGTTTAGCCCTTTCGCCTAGGCCACGGACATTCCAAGTTAGGATTTTGAGCGTAGCCATGGCAGTGAGGTGAGGATAGGGAATTGCAGTCGGAGCTCCAGGGGGTAGCAGAATATGCATAGCATAGCAAACATCATAAAACAGTAGTTAGTCATAAAAACATAAGTGTAGGACACAACAAGAACATGAAGAGCAATGAGAGAGCTCCAGATTCGTGGCCAAGGAGCAGCCGCGTAAAAGAGGCTGCCGCCCCTTGCACACAGACATATAAGGAGAGTAATGTCCATTATAACCAACCGCCACATATAATTAAATTTGTACCTGTCGTTCATCAATATGGACTTACAATTGAAAAAAAGAAAAAAAAGAAAAAACATAACATAACTAAAAACAACAAAAAGAACCGATTCTGTACTCTGATCCAGCAGGGCAGAATGAACTCGCTGCCATCCCATAGAACTAAGGAGGCAGAGGCTGGACAGGGAAACATTGGTAGGAAGGTGGAAGTCAGAGGTGGCACGTGTACCACAGTCCTGATGCGACCAGCAAGGTCGGTGGGGGGCGAACAAACTGAAGAACGCACAGTGGTGCGGGAGATGGTGTCCAGCTCTCAGATTGCGAGTGCGTGTGCACCGCTCGAGGCCAACAGGTTAAACGTAGTGGGGGATGGGATGATATCTGGCTATGTAGTATTAGGGGGTGCAAGGAGGGAGTTCAAGCATATACCCGGTATGTAGGGTGATATAAGACATTACTCACAGTTCCCGGTGGTAATAAGGTATAGCAGGTGAAGCGTGAACAGCGCAATGTCCAGATACAAACAGCCAGTAGTTTCAGTGCAGATCGAATGAGGCTTTTCAAGCCGGGCCCAAATCGGGTTCGCCGCGTTGCTCCAGCCAGGAGAGGACAGCCTGGGGGTCTTCAAAGAACTGCGCCCTACCGTCATATGTCACACGGAGACGGGCAGGGAAGAGCATAGCATATTTTATGTGATGTATGCGAAGTTGTCGTTTCGCCTCAGTGAAGCGCGCCCTTTTCTTCTGTACTTCAGCAGAGAAGTCCGGGTAAACCGCCACGGTGACATTACCAAGGGGGATGTTGCCTTTTTCACGAGTGAGCCGGAGTACTGTGTCCCGGTCTCGATAATTCAATAACTTCGCTATAAATGTTCTTGGAGGGGCTCCAGCAGGTGGGGGCCTTGCCGCCAGGCGGTGAGCGCGCTCCACTACAAATGTGGAGGAGAAGGCCTCCCTGCCAAAAGTTTGAATAAGGAGGTTTTCCAGGAAGGTAGGGGGATCAGCGCCTTCAGATTTCTCTGGCAACCCCACAAAACGGAGGTTGCACCTCCTCAGGCGGTTCTCCATCTCGTCCTGCTTAGAGAGAACCGTGCTGAGCTGGTGTTGTAGTTGCTCAGTGGAGATCTGAAGTGGATGTAGGTCATCTTCCACGTGTCCAACTTGCTCTGTTTCAGTCAGACGATCCCGCAGTTTTTGAACATCTTGCTGAATTAAGGATATGTCGATTTTCACCTCCTCAATTCTGGAGGTGAGAGTAGATTGGCAAAGAGCAATAGCTTCCAAGACCCTGGCTGTATCACCAGATGTGTGATCGTCAGGAGCAGGGGGCTGAACGGCGCCATCTTCCTCTCCCGGGTCCCGATCGTCATGGCGGTATTGAGCCAGCCTGGCCGCAGTGCCAGTTCTTTTAGGAGGAGACATGCCTGGATGCAGGTGGATAAGCAGGAGAGGATAGGCGAGTTGCTTGTGAATAATGAATCCCCTAGGATCGGTATGTAGAATGAATCTCGAGCGGAGCTCTCACCGCACACGTCCTACTCCATGCAGTTCCAGACCACGCCCCCCCACGCAGACCAATTTGATGCAGTGTGCGGCATATGTTCTGAGCACTGACAGGCTAACCCCCCCACCCCTTCAACCTCTGCAGTAATGCTGGCAGCACTCATATGTCTATTTCCCAAAGACAACCTCTGGATGACGCTGAGTATGTGCTCTCAACTTCTTTGGTCGACCATGGCAAGGGTTGTTCTGAGTGGAACCTGTCCTGTTAAACCGCTGTATGGTCTTGGCCACCGTGCTGCAGCTCAGTTTCAGGGGCTAGGCAATCTTCTTATAGCCTAGGCCATCTTTATGTAGAGCAACAATTCTTTTTTTCAGATACTCAGAGCGTTCTTTGCCATGAGGTGCCATGTTGAACTTCCAGTGACCAGTATGAGAAAGTGAGAGCGATAACACCAAATTTAACACACCTGCTCCCCATTCACACCTGAGACCTTGTAACACTAACAAGTCCAATTTGGACATTTTCACTTAGGGGTGTACTCACTTTTGTTGCCAGCGGTTTAGACATGAATGGCTGTGCGTTGTTATTTTGAGGGACAGCAAATTTACACTGTTATACAAGCTGTACATTCACTACTTTACATTGTAGCAAAGTGTCATTTCTTCAGTGTTGTCACATAAAAAGATATAATAAAATATTTACAAAAATGTGACGTGTGTACTCACTTTTGTGAGATATTATATGTACTGTTCACTAGCTGCGACGTTTCATCACTTTTGTTAATGGCCATATCTGAAACTGGAGAGGAGTGCCTCGAAACCAGATTTTTGGTTGAATTGGCAGACTTGAGCAGATGTGAGATGGAGGAGAAATTCAGCGTGGCTTACATATCACCCCTTACACATACACACACTCTTGTTATTTGAGTACCAGGTGTAAAGTATCCAAAGTCTTCAAACCTGCACTTCTCTGCTTTCAGCCATTATCTACTGCAGTGGTCTCCAAACTGTGGCCTTTTCTTTGCCCTTATCTGGCCCTTGGGGCACTATTCTTTTCACTGATAGGGGGCACTATTTCTCCCACTGACACTTAACAATGGAGCATGATTCCTCCACTGACACCAACAATGGGGCACTATTCTTTCCACTTACACCAACAACGCTGAGATACTATTGCTCCCACTGACACCAATGATGGGGCATTATTCTTCCCACTGACTCCAACAATGGGGTACTATTCCTTCCACTGACACTAATGATGGGCACTATTCCTCCCACTGACACCAATGATGGGGCACTATTCCTCCCCTAATAACAAAGATGGGGCACTGTTTACTGTCACTGACACCAAGACAATTTCTACTCCCACTGGCTAGAGTCTAGCCCCTCTATAGTCTGAAAAACAGTAAACTGGCCCTTTGTTTAGTAAGTTTGGAAATCTGTCGCCACCAATCATCTCACCAATGAACTGAGACTAATAAAGGGTTCTCCCATGTCAGCACAAGTGCGCACTTCAGAGGACAAAAATCAATATGTCTGTCAATGTTAGTTGAGAAGTTCAAGTGTGAAAATTTTAGTAAGTGCACCGTACTTGCCTATTGGATACAGTTGTTTGAGAGAGATCGTTATTTATCTCTGTTTCACCATTGCTGAAACATATTTCTCTGAAAGGCTTCAACTCTATGATATGGCACTGAATGAGTTCTGATGAGCTTGCATTTATCTGCTTGATATTTTGCTCATGAATGGTATTTGACAAATTGAACTGTTGTGTTTTACGTATACTTGGTGGCATTTAGAAAGGAGTACTTCTAAATATAAAGAACATTTGTCTGTCATTTTGCAGGTCCGTTCTGCATTTCACACCCCACTGCTAATGTTGGCAGAAAGCACTTGGAGTGTATGCATGAGTGCCTGAAAGGTTCCTCAACCTGACCGTCTTTGCTGTTTTGAAGTACTACAAGACTTTGCATGCTATGCTAGTAGGCTGCCATACCAAGCTGTGATTTCTACTTTACTTACATCTTATTTATAATGAAGCATATCTAAACCCAAAAACAAAAATGTAATCTTTTATTTTGAATTTATATTATTATATTCTTTTAATATAAAAGGACAGCTTGACAGTCCTAAGGTATGGTGGCTGCATTCATTTTCTTTGTCAGCCTTTTTTTCCCTTTTATATTCACCTGGTAATCCCGCCAGTAAATCACTTCCAGTCCTAGGATGAAAATGTTCACTCACACAAAATTTTTGAACGTGCGTTCATACAAACATTCGATGACCTGATGATTATCGTTTTGAAAATACGGCAAAATGTATTTTGGTTTTGACATTCGATTTTAGATTGAATGGACTTTATCAAATGAAAAAACATACACTGTTAGAATAGTGGCAACTGGTTCTGTATATTTTGGGGGGGGTGGCAAACTAGACATCCCGCCGCCAAACCCGACAATCCCACCCCTCTTTTGATCTATCAGCCGGCCCCACACTTACCCCATCTAGGTCGCGGGCAGCTTCGCCTCCTTCCTGTGTCTCCTCCTCCTCTGCGTCTCGTCTTCCTTCCGAGCAGCGGCAAATAAGATCGCTTCTCCTCTCGGCCAATCAGGTCTCACACGCTTCCTAAATGGCCAGGAGGAGAATCAGGAAGGTAATAGCAAATATTTTGCTATTGTCACACAACTGAGTGGGCTCAGGGCGCAGTGCTCTGTGCCCCAAGCCCACCATTTTTTGAAGCCAATTAAAGCCTCAGGCTCTAATCATGTGCTTCAAAAAAAAAAAAAAAACATTGAAATCCAGGCGTCCTGCGCCCTGCATGTAGATTGTGGCCTAATGGACGGGCCGCCACTGTGTTAAAATGTCCTTTGATAAAAATGTTTCATCCTGCTCCTTTGATTTTTTGTTACTGCGGTAAAAAATTCATGTCGGGTTGACCCCACTAACAATTAGAAAATCAAATAAACTTTCTTAAAATTAAGCATTTTGAACTAAATTCTACTAAAGTATGGCCAGTTTTTAGCAGCTCAAAAGATTTTCTGCAAGATCAACAGGTATTTTATTTGTTGTTTATCAAACTGATTTAACAAATATTTCCAATGTTATAATTAAAGTGGTCGTAAACCTCTATGTGAAAAATGAACAAAGCATATCTTTCTATAGTGTGTCTCCATCCAGAGCACTAAGTGTCATTACTGTCCGCTGCCTCGTTCCTCTGCTATCAGCATTAATCACTTTTGGCATGTTTTCCTGACACCAAGAGAAAAATGGTGGCAGGGGAGGGATATCCAGGCACACAGCCTGTGATTGACAACCTCAGTTCTGTTCCTGTGTGCTGTGTCCCCTCCCTCCAATCGGCTGTCTCTGAGCTCTGCAGAGTGCAATTTCAGTTCACCACCTCCTACTTTCTGAAAGTTCAGACAAGCTGTATAAATTCTGTACTTTGGCTGAAGAGAAGACTGTAGATAAATAGGTACAACTTATGTAGTAGAATTTGTTTCATCTCTGTGTATCAGCTGAGCAGTGTTGCCGAAGTGACAAGATGCCAAAAATTTACTGACGGCACCAATTTTTTTACTTGCACAACACATGAAATTTACAGCCAGCCAAATTCTTGGCTGACACCCTAAAAAGTACATAAAATTACCCTTTACAGTGCAAATATCAATATTTAAAGCACCTTTACAAAAAAATAATAAATGCACATTTTTTTGCAGGTAAAAAAAAACACATTTATATATTTTTTTGTTAGAGGCCTATAAAGAATTGCACCCGTGATTAGCAGATCGTGGGTGTAATGCCACGGTCCTGAAGACTGTCTGTGTAGCTGTCTGCCCGTACCTCTGATACAATGAATAATGCAGCCGGGTAGGTATAGCCCCACACGACCACATTTTTTATTTTTAGATTGTGACAGCGAGTGGGGGTAGAAGATCCCCCACTCGCTGTCAAAATGGGAGATCGGGATGGGGGCTGGTGTATCTGTAACATATTACACCCTATATATGGCGCTACTTTTACATCATTTTTTTTCACACAAGTAGAGATTTCTTTTGGTGGTATTTTGATCACCACTGTTTGTTTTATTTATGTAATACAAAAAAAAAACAAAAAGGCAGAGCTACATATCAATGAACACAATCCAATTTATTCCAGGTGTGCTGTCATAAAAAGTGCATACATATATGAAAGTCCAATATCTATTGCAAATATATGTGATTCCACAATATATATATATATATATATAGTTAAAGTCTTTTGAATAGTTCTCAATTACAACACTGCAGTAGTGACCTGTCACCAACACCTCCACAGGTGAGAAGAGAGGGAGGTGAATAGACCCCCTTATGAATAAATGCTTACCAGACAGCGCTGGAAAAAAAAGCATCAACATCAATCTTGGATAATCTCTCTGAATGGATTTCACTTTGAAACTTATTAAAAAACGGGAGGATGGATCACACACCAATGGGCTCATTCCGAAGTGAAAGATAAAAACTCCATAGCGTAATTCTATTTTAAAAAAATTATTACATTTCAAAACATCCCCCTTTTAGCACTTACTTAAAATCAATATCACATCAACATTTTGGTAGTGAAAACAGCGTACAATCATATGGGGAAGAGCCCAGGCGGTGTCTCCTACCACATTCTGCTCAGCTCTCTAGCGATAGTGGTGTCCCGATCGGCATGCTGATGTCACATATGGTCATCGTTTAGCCCACTCTGACACGTTTCGTCATCAACAACATCATCTGAGGGTGTGGCTTAACGACGCGACGTACCATTCTTATATACTGGCCCAATGCAGGCTGTTAACCCCTCGTATGCTACGGGCAACAACCACCGCCATAATATCGTATCCATCAGCATCGGTGAGCCCAAGTGGCTGACCTACCTCCCCCAGCATGGACCCTATCCATGACCGAGGAGAGGAGACAAGCCCCACAGAGCCACCGATGCAAGCAGAACTCAACAAATCATTATACTTTTGTCTAATTAAATATGAAATGCATACAGAATGCACTGATAAGCTTATGCATCAATCTAATCAAATAAAACAGTATATGGTTTGATTGAACTTGAATAATAATCTATATTTAAGTCTACAGTCCAGACCGTGAACCAATTTGATTGCCAGAGTAACTACAAATTAGAAGATAAACGCTATGTGTAATTAAATTAAAATAATTAATATAACATTTCTAAAACTGATAAAATAAATGATTCCCTAATTAGAACAGAATTAATTTGCCCCACACCAATATTAATCAGCCATAAAGAATTAGTAAGGGAGTAAAGAATGAATGCTAGCCTAAATTTAATAATCACTGATAAAACGGTTAACATCAAGTTCTATATTCATTCCACCAGGAGTCAAAGTATTCATAAGAAATATCCATCGTGTCTCTCTCTCTTAGATATCTCCCGTACTAAATTAGATGACCTGCAGTTCGGGTGAATGCAATCGACCCAAACCCCCCCCAAAAAAATTTCAGACCGGTCCTGGTTGTGATCATTTTTAAAATGTAAAGACACGCTATGGTATTTGAACCTGATCTCTATATTATGTATATGTTCTGAGATGCACTTCTTCAAAGTCCTTTTTGTCTGCCCTACATACATCAAGTTACATGGACATTGTAGGACTTGCACCACATGTGTAGTGTTACAGGTGATGAATTCTGACATTTTTAAAGTTTTTTTTTTATTGTTACCAGTAGAGATGAATTCTGTCAATCATCTAATTGGACTATTAACTTGAGAGCAAACCTTGCATCTCCTACATGGAAAGAACACAGCGCAATCCCAAAACATACATGGTCTGAGAGGGGGTCAAGCACTTTTTTGACTACCCTATCCCCAAAATTGGGAGCCTTTCTATCAATGAAAGAAGGATTTTCTGTCAGTGCCTCATTAAGGACCCTGTCCATACATAAAATGTGCCAATGGCGTCTAAAGATGTCTTCAATTTCTTTGTATTGTGCATGAAAGTTAGAGATAAAGCCCCATTCCTGTCTTGAGCTTAGCTGACGTTCTTTATCTCTCAAACAGGATTCTCGCAGGGTTTCTCCCAACTCGTGCACAATTTTATCCAATCGTTGTTCACTAAACCCTTTCTGTACAAATCTGTCTTTAATAATTTTAGAGTGTGTAAAAAAAGTCACTGTCTGTAGTACAATTTCTCCTCACTCGGATCAGCTGGCCTTTAGAGATATTTTTAAGCCAATGGGGGTGGTGGCCACTACTGAGCGGGAGATAACTGTCCCTCTCTGTAGGTTTGAAGTAAATGGTCGTGATCAGTGAATCACTGTTATACCCGTAATCCTACTTTATGTTATTATTATTGGAATTAAGTTCTACCAGAAACTCATGCAGTGAACTCTCGTTTCCTTCCCAAATAAAAAATAGAGGTCATCAATAAACCTTTTATAAAAAAGCAGACCATCTCTTTTTTTGGCAAACACAAATTTGTCCTCCCATTCCACCATAAATAAATTTAGAGAGACTGGGAGCAAACTTTGCACCCATCGCAACACCTCTTTTTTGCGAATAAAACTTATGATTATACCAAAAGTAGTTATGAGACAGGCAAAAATCTAATACCTGTCTCAAAAGCACTTTCGGTTCGAATGGTATATCATCTCGTCGGCTTAATGCCCACTTTAGGGCCAGCAGAGCGTCATCATCCTGTATGATAGTATAAAGTGATGACACGTCTGCTGTCACCAAGAAGATTTCAGGCTTCCCTACCAAGTTAATTTTACGAATTAACTGTAGAAAGCTTTTTGTATCTTAAGTATGCTTAAGACACTCGCTTGTAGGAAAGTGTAAAGGTATTGTCCCAATCTTGCTGTGACCGACACTATACTTTTCACAATAAGGGCATCCTGGAGGGTTCATAGGGTCTTTATGCACCTTTGGTAATGTATAAATCGTTGGAATTCTACAAAAACTAGGTACCAAATATTTATATTCTTTCTTATTAAGGACTTTTTTGTCAAATCCCAAATCGACCAATCGTTGTAGATCTTTCTGGTACGACAAGGTAGGATCGGAATTCAGCCTGACATATGTGCGCTCTTCAGATAACGTATTGTCGAGTTGAGTATCATAAAAACTCTTGTCCGTAATTACCACACCTCCGTCCTTATCAGCTGGGCGTATTTTATTGTCCCTTCTTTCCTCAAGTTGCTCAATGCCTTCCTAAATAAATCTTGAATTTGTATTTTTCTTTGGTATAATATAATCCAAGTCTTTCAAAACTAAATTCTTAAAGAACTCTACATGGTGGTTTGCCGTATTGGCTGGATTGAACAGCGACCTATTTTATAAACCGCTGTCCACACCTGTCACCATGTCATTATTCCTAGGTCCACTATTCAGAAAATATTTCTTTAAATTGATCGTTCTTATATATTTATGTATATCCATATATACATCAAACTTATTTAAAGTTTTTTTAGGGGCACATTTGAGTCCAGTATTTAAAATGTTAATTTCTTTGTGGGTCAGTTAAATTTTGCTAAGATTATATATTCCCACTAATCCAGCTCCTTCCTTTTTTTTTTGTTTAAATTGGATCCTCCTGCCTGCCCTATACCCTATCTTTCCCTTCTTAGTGGTTCTGGTGGGTGTTGGTATGGCCTCTCCTCGTGTTGGGGTTTCCACCATCCCTGATGGTGGGGGGAGGGGGGGCTGGGGACGAGGTGGCGACTTGCCCAGTAACCCCCAAAATCCCCTCTTCCCTTGCCCTAAAAAGGAAGTGGGGACCTAATGTTTCCCCGTTCATATTGTATCAAAGGATCAAATCTATTATGTACTGTATGGGCATAAAATACTGGTAATCGTTGTAAACTTGCGATGCCCTTTTTTGTGAGCCCCCTCTCAATCTATTTCCTCCTTGCATCCCTCTTCCCCTACCACCCCTCTCTCTGGCATTCTGGGGCTGAGGAGTTAGGTGATAGAGGGGATTGCGTGGTGTAGAATGAGCTTCTGGGTTAAGGTTACTTTGCCTCATCCTGATCTGTGGAGTGTCAGGAGGGTCAGGAATGATAGTGGTGACCACTGGTAAAGTAAGTTTATTTTTCCATAAATAAATGGAGTCACTTTTAAAATCGCCCATATCTCTATGGAACTTTTTAACTTTTTTCTTTTTTGTGTCCTTATCGACCTTATCCAATTTTTTATTTATACTATTATTAAAATCTATCCATTGTTGTGCATCTTTAATAGGATCTAATTAAGTATGTAATCCATTAATTTTATTCTCTAATTTTATGATTTTATTTTGTTTCCGCTTAAGAACTAATTCCTGCAATTTAAAACCCACCCCATTAAAAAAATCAAGCCATTCTGTCATAGATTCTGAATCGTCTAAACCATCTTGGGGAGTTACCGCCCATCTTAAACTAATCACAATATTTTTTTCTTTCAGGTACTGTACAATGTTTACTGTGTGTATTGTGTACTGTTTTTACTGAGTGATGTGCCGGTTTTAATCTCCCTGCTTAGCAGGAAGCAAAAATACGGCACGTCACTGCTGTCTGTAGAAAGCTCTATGTTATTTACCAACACAGAGCTCTCTTCTGTCATTCGCTCAGAAGATCAGCTGGTTCTGGCCATAAATCATTGGCCCGGGCCCACTGATCAGCTTGTGCTGTAGCCAATGAAAGTACAGCCTGGCTGGCCAGCACAACTGTGCCCCCTACCTGAAAGTGCTGGATCCCATACATGTACATGATGCAGCACAGCGAGGTCACTCTGCCGCAGTAAATCTGCAGTAGGCAGTGCATAACAGTTAAGCTACAAACCTGTATCTAGTGCTATTAACAATGTGTTTTAAGGTATAACAAAAGGCAAAACACATATTTCTCCATTTACATGAAGGTCAGGTTAATATAACCCAAGACAGAGTACCCCCTTACATCAGAGTCTGCAAGGTTCCCTTTTACAATTCAAGGGGAACTCTGCGGACTGTGATGTAAAGGAGAAATCTGTGCAGTCTAATGTAAGGGGGAATGCTGCGGATCTTAGTGTAAAGGGAAACTCTGTAAGGGGGTCTCTGGTCACCAGAGCACCCTCCCCTTCCTTACACATGAATCCACAGAGGTCCCCTTTACATCACAGTCCAGAGTTCCCCTTTGCATCACAATAATCAAAGTTCTCCCTTACATCAAAGTCCACAGTGTTTCTCTTTAAATCAGAGTCCATAGGGTTCCCCCTTAAGCCTCGTACACGCGATACGATGGTTGGCCAACCGAGCGTCTGTTTTTTGTCAAAAAGGCGTGTGCCAGGATCTTGTCTTGCATACTAACGGTACACAATTGTACGGTACACAATTGTCGTGTAACAAACACAAAGTAGTGACGTACTACGAGGAATTTCAGTTCTTGAGCGCCACCGTTTGGGCCCCTTCTGCTAATTTCATGTTTGGTGAGCATTGATTCCAAGCATGCGTGTTTGTACTTGCGACTTGTGTGACTGACTTGTCTGATTTTCATATAGTCAGTACACAGATTTGTGTACTGACCATACGAAAATCTGACGTCAAACCGTTGAAAATTTACTAGCCTGTCATCCAACATTTTTTGTCCGAAAGTTAGACAACAATTGTCAAAAGGAGCGTACTAACGGTAAGATTTTAGGACAACAGCCTGTCAACAGACAATCCCCTGCCAACAATCATACCGTGTGTACAAGGCTATAGGGTGTAACTCAGCAGACCCTGATGTAAAGGTGAAACACTGTAGACCCTGAATTAAGAGGGAATGCTGCAGACCATGATGTAAAGGGGAACTCTGATGTAAGGGGGTTTTCTGGTCACCAAAGTCCCCTCCCCTTACACAAGAGTCCAAAGATTCCACCCTTACATCAGTGTCTGCAGGATCCCCCTTGTAGTGCAAGTGGGAACGCTGCAGAAAATGATGTAAGCGGGAATGCTGCGGACTCTGATGTAAGGTGGTCTGTAGTTATCAGAGCCCCCCCCCCCCCTTTACATCAGAGTATGCAGAGTGAACCTATATCAGAGTTCCCACTTACATCAGGGTCTTCAGCATTGCCCTTTACATGAGTTCCCCTTGCACGGTAAGGGGGAATCCGGCATAATCTGATGTAAGGGGAAACTCTGTGGACACTTGATTTAAGGGGGAACACACACACAGATTTTGTATGTCCCCTGGAGGCTAAAGCTGTCTGAAATATAAAAAAAAACAAAAACACACACACACATCTTGTAGATAGATATGCCCCAGCTCCTGTCCTTTTCGTCCACCTACCTCTTATGCCATGTCTGTCCAAATTTCTTCCCCAGTCCTAACGCACCATTATCCTGATTACAGCCAGCCCAGATGACAACTCAGGCGGGCAGCGATGCTCCCAAGTCCCAGGCCCCGGCTCTTCCCCCTCCAGTCCTGGCTGCTGTTCATAAAAGGCACCAAGTGGTGCCATGACGTCACTGTGCATGTGCCTCCCCCTGCCCAAACATGGCCAAGCTTGGCCGGCTTTGGAACTGCGCACAGGCGACTGCTGTCCCTAACGGACATTTACGGACAGTTTTTAAATCGCCAGAGCTTTGCAAACTGGCCAAGAGTTTACCAACGGTTGGCAACCCTGCACCTGAGGCCAGTCACTTCACTGTATTAATATAAGGGTTTTGCAAGCACTTTAACAGACCAAAAGGGAGCAAATAAAAGAAGTTTCTTACTTATTTATTAACATTGTAAAGTATAGGTGTTTTTTAAAGTGAAACCTTTGCACCCTCAAAAAAAGTGGTTCTGAAGTCTAACAGCTTTTACCTTTAACCACTTCAGCCCCGGAAGATTTGGCTGCTTAACGACCAGGCCATTTTTTGCGATTCTGCACTGCGTCGGTTTAACTGACAATTGCGTGGTCGTGCGACGTTGTACCCAAATATTGACGTCCTTTTTTTTTCCCCATAAATAGAGCTTTCTTTTGGTGGTATTTGATCATCTCTGCAATTTTTATTATTTGCGCTATAAACAAAAAAAGGGCATCACATTTTTAAAAAAACACTATTTTGTACTTTTTGCTATAATAAATATCCCCAATTTTTTTAAAAAAAAGCTTAGGCCGATATGTATTCTTCTACATATTTTTGGTAATAAAAATCGCAATAAGCGTATATTGATTAGATTGCGCAAAAGTTATAGCGTCTACAAAATAGGGGATAGATTTATGGCATTTTTATTATTATTTATTTATTTTACTAGTAATGGCGGTGTTCTGCGTTTTTTATGGGGACTGCGACATTATGGCGGACACATCGGGTACTTTTGACACATCATTGACAATTATACAGCGATCAGTACTAATAAAAAAGGCACTAATTACTGTGTAAATGTCACTGGCAGTGAAGGGGTTAACACTAGGGGGCGATCAAGGGGTTAACTGTGTTCCCTAGTGTGTATTCTAACTGGGGGGAAAGGGGACTGACTATAGGAGATGACAGATCATGGTTCCTAGCTATTAGGAACTCACGATCTGCCTCTCCTCACAGAACACATCCCTGTTTTGCCTCTTGCGCGCGACCGACTGCCATGAGCATCGGCACCCCCGCTGTGCAGCGGGCGCCTGCTATCCCGCTTAAAGGAGCCAACGTACAGCTATGATGGCTCATGGGATCGTGCCGACCTGCCGCAGTATAATGACGGCGTCTCGTCGGCAAGCGGTTAATGTGTTTCCTGCATTAAGGTAAAAAAACTCCTGCTGCTGTCAGTCAAATCCTGTGAGAAGGGAGCAGGGGCCATGGCCGAACTGGGCTGGGTGTGTCTATGGACGTTTACAGCGCGGCTCGGGAGTATGCCTGCACAGCTGCCCCCATAGCACACAGCTTTTCTATAGGGGCATCCGCAAGAAGAAAGTGCCAATGGGGGACCCCAAAAGAGGAAGTAAGTGACTATAGTAAGGGACTGTTCTGTGCAATACCATTACACAGAGCAGGTAGGTATATTATATTTTTTATTTTAAAGGAGAAGTACAGAGTACAGCCAAAGCTCGTTTGGCTTTACTTCTCGTGGATCACAGGAGTGAAGTTCGTTCTGCACTTTTGTGACCGTATTCAGCTGACAGCGTGCTGAAGGCTCGGGCAAGATCGTGACAATGAAGTCGGGATCCACCCACGTACCTGGACCCCCACCTGGCTCAGGCCCTCAGCAAGCTGCTGAGAGCCTGAGCTAGCCTCTCCCACCCCTGCTCACCAGCTCCCTGTTCACGGAGCTGTGAGAACCAAACAATCGGTGGTGTTTGATTGCTCGGTTCTCAGTGTCAAGGGACAGATGCAGCATCGAACCGATGCTGCATTCACCTAGGTAAGTATGATTCTTAAAAAAAAAAACCATACATCTCTTTGAAATACAAAAAAATAGGCTTTAATATCACTTTAATGCAATTAAAAAATATAGCTGTGTCTAATGTGCTTATATTATTCATATGGATTAAAAGTAAAACTCTAAATTCTTTACCGTAATAGGATAGTCCACCGAAAAGTGATATGTTGGTTATGGGTACAGCTTGGTGGAGTCAGATCTTGGCTTTCTACATGTCTTGATACTCCAACAACATGCTCAGGTTTTGTGTTACAGCATCTTCTAAAGCATTGTCTAGCTTTAAAAGAAAATTAATTTTAAATATACAACAGGACAAATTAATGTCACCTACCTGGAGGACAATGGTGATGAACTTGAGGGCAGGGACTGAAGTGAATGTGATTATATATATATTTTATACAGTTGTGCTCATAAGTCTACATACTCTGGCAGAATTTATGATTTCTTGCCTATTTTTCAGAGAATATGAATGGTAACTCGTGGTTAGTGTTTGGCTGAAGCTATTTATTATCAATCAACTGTGTTTACTCTTTTAAAATCCTAATGACAACAGAAACTACCCAAATGACCCTAATTAAAAGTTTACATACCCCAGTTCTTAATACCGTGTATTGCCCCCTTTAACATCAATGACAGCTTGAAGTCTTTTGTGGTATTTGTGGATGAGGCTCTTCATCTTCTCAGATGGTAAAGCTGCCCATTGCTCTTGGCAAAAAGCCTCCAGTTCCTGTAAATTCTTGGGCTGTCTTGCATGAACTGCACGTTTGAGATCTCCCCAGAGTTTCTCAATGATATTGAGGTCAGGAGACTGAGATGGCCACTCCAGAACCTTCACTTTATTCTGCTGTAGCCAATCATAAGTCGACTTGGCCTTGTGTTTTGGATCATTGTCATGTTGGAATATCCAAGTACATCCCATGCGCAGCTTCCTGGCTGATAAACGCAAATGTTCCTCCAGTATTTTTTGATAACATACTGCATTCATCTTGCCAACAATTTTGACCAAATTTCCTGCGCCTTTGTAGCTCACACATCCCCAAAACATCAGCGATACACCTCCGTACCTTTCATCATAGGCCTTGTTGACTCCTCTCCAAATGTAGGGTTTATGGTTGTGGCCAAAAAGCTCAATTTTGGTCTCATCACTCCATATGACTTTGTGCTAGAAGGTTTGAGGCTTGTCTCTGTGCTGTTTGGCATATTGTAAGCGGGATACTTTGTGGCATTTGCGTAGTAATGGCTTTCTTCTGGCGACTCGACCATGCAGCCCATCCTTCTTCAAGTGCCTCCTTATTGTGCATCTTGAAATTTTCTGGCAGTTGTGGATGAAATTTTAGTTGGTCTACCTGACCGTGGTTTGGTTTCAACAGAACCCCTCATTTTCCACTTCTTGATTAGAGTTTGAACACTACTAATTGGCATTCTCAATTCCTTGGATATCTTTTTATATCCCTTTCCTGTTTTATACAGTTTAACTACCTTTTCCCGCAGATCCTTTGACAATCATTTTGCTTTCCCCATGACTCAGAATTGACAGTCCAGAAACTCATTGACCTTTTATACACACACTAATTACAAGCAAACAGATCACAGGTGAGGATGGTTACCTTTTTAATAGCCATTCAAACCCCTTTGTGTCAACTTGTGTGCATATTATCAGGCCAAAATCACCAGAGTATGTAAACTTTTGATCAGGGTCATTTGGGTAGTTTCTGTTGTCATTATGATTTAAAAAGAGTAAACACAGTTGATTGATAATAAATGGCTTCAGCCAAACACTAACCATGAGTGAAAGAAATGTTTTTGTGTTATTCATATTCTCTAAAAAAGAAATCATAAATTCTGCCAGGGTATGTAAACTTATAAGCACAATAGTGTGTGTGTGTGTGTATATATATATATATATATATATATATATATATATATATATATATATATATGTGTGTATATATATATATATATATATATATATATATATGTGTATATATGTGTGTATATATATATATATGTGTGTGTGTGATATATATATATATATATATATATATATATATATATATATATATATATATATATATATATATATATATATATATATATATATATATATATATATAGCACTGTGTAAATTGATGGTGCTATATAAGTACCTCTGCCGGGCCATGGTCTCCTCCTATGCCCCCAGCCAGCCCTAACCTCCCACAGTGCCACCCGGCCTTCCATAGTTGCCTGGAGTGCCTGTGCCCCTCCACTTCCCACAGTGCCCCCAGGCCCCTGAGAGCCTGAAGCCTCACAGTGCCCCCTCAAGTTCCCAGAGAACCACCAACCTCCCTGCAGTGCCTTGTAGCTTGCTGCAGAGCCTCCAGCCCCCCATAGTGCCCCCAAACCTCCAACAGTGTCCCACAGTTTATCCCCAACCTCTTTTTGTGCCCTCCAGTCTCCCTCAGTGCCTCTGCAAAGCCTTTAGCCTCCTGGGGAGACCCCCAGCCCCCCACAGTTGACCCTAATGCCCTCCAGAAACCTCTTTCCCAAACAAGACAGCCAAGTCTGCTACAGAGTCATCTAAACGCCCCCAAAACCTCCTTTCCCCCACAGGAAAATCCAGCCGCATCCAGAGCCTTCTAGCATTTCAATACATAAAGTATTTTGTATTTGCATACTTTTACTTTTTTTTTTTTGTTGCTGTTGGGGAGAAGAAGGTTTTGAAAGAATTTACTGGATCCTGGTCTCAATAAGGTTGAGAAGCACTGATGTAGGATGTTTGCTCATGCACAATTGATATGTTAGCATGGTCATCTGGAATGCAACACATAAGCTCCAGTAATATGGCCATGTTAGCACAACAACTATGGCTGTGGGAGTGCAGCAGCCACTGTAATAAACCTCTCTCCACATATTTTGAATCCTTGTATGCATAAATCCCTATGCACAAGTATAACCCTGTCATCCAGCATACCTCCCAACTTTTTGAGATGGGAATGAGGGACACCTATCAGCAAAATTATACAGGTATAGGACACATCCCTGCCACGCCCACTTAAAGGAGAATTGTACAAAAAAAACAAGATTGGTTAAACCCACAAGTGCTTTTTTTTACCACTACTATTCCTTTATATTGGCTTATGGAATTTACAAATGCAGCAATTTAGAAATCAGATGAAAGGTTTAGCACTGGAAAACACTTTTTGATAGATAAAAAGTGCATTTTATATACAACTATATAGATCAGACCAAAATGAGGGACAAATGAGGATGACACAGGGGCATTGCTGCAAATCGGGGACAGTTGGGAGCTATGCATCCAGTACTCCTTTGCATGTTGTTTATGTATTTATGGCCAGTTTTTTAGCCTTCATATTCATCAGGATAAACGTAGCCGTGTTATGGTCCTGTCACATACCTAGTAGAGGCTGAGCTGATGGGATGGCTCTCTCTTACACCACCTGTCCTGTCTTTACCCTGAGATACTGACTGGGTATGGCAGGACATGGAGTGACACAGGGGCTTGTGGTAAGTCCTGGTCACTTGGAGATCTGGATCATGCAGAGTGGCAGTAGATGTAGAGCAGGAACTTGTGGTGGATGTTCTCACAGGAGCTTGTGGATGCAGAAGACAGAACCATGGTCAGGCGAGCAGAAGTTGGAAGCAACCAGGCTTCGGAGATGCAGGTTCAGGAGACATGAGCGTCAACTGAAGCCAGGCCTGGGTAAATATTACACGGGCAGAAAACGGTACTAAAACAAATACCAAGATGCGTAATCACACAGCAAACCAGAGGGGACAGAACACTGAGGAGCGGGGAAGAGGGGACAGAACACTGAGGAGCGGGGAAGAGGGGACAGAACACTGAGGAGCGGGGAAGAGGGGACAGAACACTGAGGAGCGGGGAAGAGGGGACAGAACACTGAAGAGCGGGGAAGAGGGGACAGAACACTGAAGAGCGGGGAAGAGGGGACAGAACACTGAGGAGCGGGGAAGAGGGGACAGAACACTGAGGAGCGGGGAAGAGGGGACAGAACACTGAGGAGCGGGGAAGAGGGGACAAAACACTGAGGAGCGGGGAAGAGGGGACAGAACGCAGAGGAGCGGGGAAGAGGGGACAGAACGCAGAGGAGCGGGGAAGAGGGCACAGAACGCAGAGGAGCGGGGAAGAGGGCACAGAACGCAGAGGAGCGGGGAAGAAGGGCACAGAACGCAGAGGAGCGGGGAAGAGGGCACAGAACGCAGAGGAGCGGGGAAGAGGGCACAGAACGCAGAGGAGCGGGGAAGAGGGCACAGAACGCAGAGAAGCGGGGAAGAGGGCACAGAACGCAGAGGAGCGGGGAAGAGGGGACCGAACACAGAGGAGCTGGGAAGAGAGGGCCGAACACAGAACCCTATGTGATGAAAATAAAAATATTAAGTAATAAAAAAATTAAAGTTGCAACCAAGCACATAAAATCCCCCCTCCAAATTTTTTTTGGAGACCCCTCCCATTCCCACATATACACACATGAACATAAACACACCCGTCGGGGGCGCCTATGCATGAACGCTTCCATTGTGATACACATGTTATGTGTCCCCATGCCCAGCGGAATGAGAGCAATATTTCCAGCACCAGACCTCCTCTGTAACGCTAAACTGATGACCTATAGGGGGCTTTTAATGCATCACGTATGGAAAATAAAGTACTCGGGTTTGTCGCCATTTTATGGGTGCACGCAAATGTCAGGTTTGACATGCTAGGTACTGTATCTATTTACTCAGTGCAACTTCGTCTTTTATATTTTACTAAAAATTTGTGACATTTTTTTGTTTGTTACTGAAAGTGTCCTTGACCTTTGCGGTAATATCATGTGACAGCCTAAAATTATTTTTTAAACGTATTGCAAAAACAGCTCTAGCAGCGAAAGGGTTAACGTCCATAAACATCAGGATCACATTACAGTTTGTCTTAAAAGTTCATCTTCTTTCAGCTATCAGTTTGTAAAAAATGTTGGTGCAACCTAATGTTCTGTAGTGATGGTCATCTACATCTAGCAGCCGTCGTGCACACTACTTCGTTTAACCACTTGCCTACTGGCCACTTTAACCCTCTTCCTGCCCAGGCAAATTTTTAGCTTTCATCGCTGTCATATTTTGAATGACAATTGCGCGGTCATTCAACACTACCCAGATGAAATTTGTATCATTTTTGTAGCACCCTCTAGTGTGCTAGAAGAATAGTGCAGGTTTTTTAGAATAGGTACCTTTCCTGGCTTGGCAGGCAGCCAAGCCTGGCTGTTTTTTTGTGATCTGGGTTGGGAGTGGCTCCGAGTAATGCTGGGTGACTCACAGGTGGTTTCACCAGGACCTCCTACTTCTTTCCAGAATCTTCTGGTACTTTCTGGAAAGAGAGGTGGAGAGGGGAGGTGGAGCCACCTGGGGTGTTCTAAAGAGCCCTGACCAACCCCCAGAATGGATTGGCAGGGGGCAGGCCTTAAATACCCAGGGTCAGCCCAGCAGGGGAGGAGTTGATCAGGTGGAAGAAGGAGATGGAGTGTTAGGCTGTCGGGCCATTGAGGGAGCTCCCCAGTCGGGGGGGGGGGGTGACCTTGGGCTCTGGTGTGGACGGGACCCTATTACAACCCGCGGAGGTGTCCTGGACAGGAGGCACAGGAGAAGCAAGCAAGGAGAGCAGGAGAACACTGCCGGGCAAGTCTCCAGGAGTTCCACAGAGGCAGTCAAGAGCGCTGGTGAGTGTACCCACCATCAGGGATGACTGAGATGAAGCAGTCTGGGATGGGTGCAGAGCCAGTCTGGACGATTGTGGTGGCACGGGCAGTGGAAAGGGGCAGCTGCAGCCAGGAGGGCTGGCAGTGCCTGAAGAGATGCTACTGGGAACAGTAGTCACAGGGACAGCTAGCACTGGGACTGTTCTAGATTTCTTTCTACACCATAGGGGCCCGCGGTCCCTGCCCGTAAAGGCATCTGCTTTAGGCCTGGCTGAGTCAGTGTTGGGCCTACATGCTAGCTAGACTGAAAAGAGAAAGGAATTGATTTGCAGAAGAGAGGAGTGATCCTCTGCAAGAAAGGAAGTGCAGGAGGAGAAAAGGAGATTGTATATATTGTGATGTATATAGTAGTCCCAACTTTGACTTTGATCACCTGGGCATCTCATAAGTTCCCATCCCCATGCAAGTTTAATTCCCCTCAATAAAACATAAAAACAAGTGCAAGGACTGCTTTCTTGTCTTGGAGTGAATGAAAAGTGTTTGCCTGGCTGGGGCAGGGTGACAGACGGACTACTACACTCAGCAGCCCCTAGGGGGGTACCGCTACATCTTTTTTTCACACAAATATCGTTTTCTTTTGGTGGTATTTATTCACCACTGGGGGTTTTTATTTTTTGTTAAACAAACGAAAACAGACTGAAAACTTTGAAAAAAATTTTTCATAGTTTGTTAATAAAATTTTGCAAACATTTTTCCCCTTCACTGATGTGCGCTGATGAGGCTGCACTAATAGGTGGCACTGATGAGGCGGCACTGGTGGGCACAGATGAGGAGGCACTGATCTCTCAGAGGAGGAAAGGAGAAAGCTGGCCAGTCATGTGATCACAATCTTGGCATTGAAATGAGGTATTTGCAGCATTTATTTTTATAAATCGCACACAGAGGCGAATACTACAATAGGAGACAGTGCTGATGGCGTATACAGGTTAGAGTGTCTTAACAAGCACTTTAAAGGGAACAAAAACCCTCCAGCCAAATCGGTGCATAGCACAGTAAACGCTTCTTAACCACTTGCCGACCAGCCGCTGCAGTTTTAGTGCGGCAGAATGGCACGGCTGGGTGAAACGACGTTATGTTACGTCGCTTTGCCCTGTGGCCACTAGGCTGCTCGCCCCCGGAGCCGATGCGAGTGCCCGGCGGGCGCGATGACCGCTGGGCTCCCGCGATCGTTTGTGACACACAGATCTTGGTTCTCTGAGGGGAGAAAAGACTGATCATGTGTTCATACAAAGAATGACCAGCGATCTGTCATCTCCCTTAGACAGTCCCATCCCCCCCTTCAGTTAGAACACAGCGAGGGAACACAGTTAACCCCTTGATCGCCCCCTAGTGTTAACCCCTTCCCTGCCAGTGACATTTTTACAGTAATCAGTGCATTTTTATAGCACTGATCGCTGTATAAGTTCCAGTGGTCCCACAAATGTGTCAAAAGTGTCTGTTGTGTCCACCATAATGTTGCAGTCCCGATAAAAATTGCAGATCGCCGCCATTACTAGTAAAAAAAATAAATAATAAAAATGCTATAAATCTATCCCCTATTTTGTAGACGCTATAACTTTTGCGCAAACCAATCAATATACGCTTATTGCAATTTTTATTACCAAAAATATGTAGAAGAATACATATCGGCCTAAACTGAGAAAAAATTTGCTTTTTTAAAAAAAAAAAAAATGGGGATATTTATTATAGCAAAAATTACAAAATGTGTTTTTTTTTTCAAAATTGTCGCTCTTTTTTTGTTTATAGCGCAAAAAAATAAAAACGCAGAGGCAATCAAATACCACCAAAAGAAAGCTCTATTTGTGGGGAAAAAAGGACGTCAATTTTGTTTGGGTGCAGCGCCGCATGACAGCGCACTTGTCAGTTAAAGCTACGCAGTGCCGAATCGCAAAAAATGGCCTGGTCATTCAGCAGCCAAATCTTCTGGGGCTGAAGCAGTTAAATCCTATTATCCCATTGCATATCCCAAAAATATGTTGATTCTAAAGCTACTTCTAAATGCTGCAAAAAAGTCAATTGCTCATCATTTGAGCCACAAATTGCCAAACTTTCTGCAACCCAGATATTATGTTGAATACAACAAATTTTTTTGCCTACTAACAAAAATTTTAAGGCGAGTGATTCTGTAGCTCTGTACCAATTTGAAAAGTCCATTTGATCCCTTAATACGAATGGTCTCATTGGGTAACCTGTATAGGTTTCTAAGGAGGCAGGAAACCGTTACGGACACTTCTGGCGCTAATTTGTTACACGGAAAATAACACAAACATTTGCTTTCTGCAGATCAAATTTGACAAAGGCTCCAGGCAAAGCTGGAGGGACAAATACTAAGGTAAGCTGGATCTGTTGACAGCTTCTACTGGCGGTTATCTGGACCTTCCGCCTGTTTAATATTTGTACCTCCCATGGATTCTCTTTAAGCTCTTTCTTGTTCTGTTATCTCCCTATCTTTGGCTTTGCTGCTCACTTTTGTACATATGGTTGCACAAGGACTTTAAACGCTTCCCGCTTCCAAGGTAAATTAGCGAAAAAGGGCTTCTGTCAAAACTTTACCCAGGGGGGTCTCTCTGTCGTCTGCACGAGCCAGAATCTAGATCCAAACCAATTAAATGGAAAATATTATATAATATGCCAAATGTAGCATGAAAGACAAGTAGAGTAAATTAGTTTGGCATTAAACTAAGATGTGCCACTTTCTTGATGATCGCTTTGTGGTTTTTGTTGGGATGGACTAAGCCATCTGTTTTAACAATTATATTTTTGTGTGGCATAGCTTTGTCTTCATTTAAAAAAAAAATTATGAAAGAAGACAATAAGCTCAATAGGCCCGGAGCCCAAAGAGAACGTGTTGTGGATTTGTACATTTTTTATTTCTTTATTTATTATAGTCAAAATGAAAAAAAAATTTATAATGAAAGATAAATATTATATATCGTGCTCCTTAGCTAATTTATTCTTTATTTCTCCCAATCCAGTGCTTCCAAAGGGATACTGGGTCTTAGCCTACACCATTTTGAGGTCGGCACAATGGACCTTAGCTTATAATTGGAAATCGCCTAACCTTTCCCGTTGAACGCATGTGGGTGTATACACAGTGGTGAATGACTGCCCACTCCCTCCCTCCCTCCCTCCATGCCCACTAACCAGCTAAACACAATGAGGGCATATTACATGTAGATGAATGGAGGCTTCACCTCCCTTTTGTTCTAAGACACAGGCTGGAGGGGTGTGACATAGTTACATAGTAGGTGAAAAAAGTCCATCAACTCCAACCTATGTCTGTGAATGACAGAATTCCGCCCACACCATGTTATTTTGCACAAAATAATAAAGATTTAATTTCAAGATATATATTTGTACAACCATTTAACCACTTGCTGACCAGCCCCCGCTGTATACGGCAGCAGGTCGGCTCTCCTGTGCAAATCGCCATAGCTGTGGCAGCTCGCGCAGTTGTGGGCAGGCGCGTGCACGCTGCAGGAGCGTGCCCACGGGTCGAGCGGACTCTATGTCCGCCGGCGAACCGCCATCCCCTTGCACAGAGGCAGAACGGGGATCTGCCTTTGTAAAGAAGGCGAATCCCCTTTATATATATATATAAAATAAAAAAAAATAGTTGTCGTTTTATTGTTCTCTCTCTCTCTATTCTCCCTATTGTTCTGCTCTTTTTTACTGTATTCTATTCTGCAATGTTTTATTGTTATTATGCTTTATCATGTTTGCTTTTCAGGTATGCAATTTTTTATACTTTACCGTTTACTGTGCTTTATTGTTAACCATTTTTTTGTCTTCAGGTACGCCATTCACAACTTTGAGTGGTTATACCAGAATGATGCCTGCAGGTTTAGGTATCATCTTGGTATCATTCTTTTCAGCCAGCGGTCGGCTTTCATGTAAAAGCAATCCTAGCGGCTAATTAGCCTCTAGACTGCTTTTACAAGCCGTGGGAGGGAATGCCCCCCCCCCACCGTCTTCCGTGTTTTTCTCTGGCTCTCCTGTCTCAACAGGGAACCTGAGAATGCAGCCGGTGATTCAGCCAGCTGACCATAGAGCTGATCAGAGACCAGAGTGGCTCCAAACATCTCTATGGCCTAAGAAACCGGAAGCTACGAGCATTTTATGACTTAGATTTCGCTGGATGTAAATAGCGCCATTGGGAAATTGGGGAAGCATTTTATCACACCGATCTTGGTGTGGTCAGATGCTTTGAGGGCAGAGGAGAGATCTAGGGTCTAATAGACCCCAATTTTTTCAAAAAAGAGTACCTGTCACTACCTATTGCTATCATAGGGGATATTTACATTCCCCGAGATAACAATAAAAATGATTAAAAAAAAATAAAAATGAAAGGAACAGTTTAAAAATAAGATAAAAAAGCAAAAAAATAATAAAGAAAAAAAAAAAAAAAAAGCACCCCTGTCGCCCCCTGCTCTCGCACTAAGGCGAACGCAAGCGGCGGTCTGGCGTCAAATGTAAACAGCAATTGCACCATGCATGTGAGGTATCACCGCGAAGGTTAGATCGAGGGCAGTAATTTTTGCAGTAGACCTCCTCTGTAAATCTAAAGTGGTAACCTGTAAAGGCTTTTAAAGGCTTTTAAAAATGTATTTATTTTGTTGCCACTGCACGTTTGTGCGCAATTGTAAAGCATGTCATGTTTGGTATCCATGTACTCGGCCTAAGATCATCTTTTTTATTTCATCAAACATTTGGGCAATATAGTGTGTTTTAGTGCATTAAAATTTAAAAAAGTGTGTTTTTTCCCCAAAAAATGCGTTTGAAAAATCGCTGCGCAAATACTGTGTGAAAAAAAAAAATGAAACACCCGCCATTTTAATCTGTAGGGCATTTGCTTTAAAAAAATATATATAATGTTTGGGGGTTCAAAGTAATTTTCTTGCAAAAAAAAAAAACTTTTTCATGTAAACAATAAGTGTCAGAAAGGGCTTTGTCTTCAAGTGGTTAGAAGAGTGGGTGATGTGTGACATAAGCTTCTAAATGTTGTGCATAAAATGCCAGGACAGTTCAAAACCCCCCCAAATGACCCCATTTTGGAAAGTAGACACCCCAAGCTATTTGCTGAGAGGCATGTCGAGTCCATGGAATATTTTATATTGCGACACAAGTTGCGGGAAAGAGACAATTTTTTTTTTTTTTTGCACAAAATTGTCACTAAATGATATATTGCTCAAACATGCTATGGGAATATGTGAAATTATACCCCAAAATACATTCTGCTGCTTCTCCTGAGTACGGGGATACCACATGTGTGAGACTTTTTGGGAGCCTAGCCGCGTACGGAACCCCGAAAACCAAGCACCGCCTTCAGGCTTTCTAAGGGCGTGAATTTTTGATTTCTCTCTTGACTGCTTATCACAGTTTCGGAGACCATGGAATGCCCAGGTGGCACAAACCCCCCCCAAATGACCCCATTTTGGAAAGTAGACACCCCAAGCTATTTGATGAGAGGTATAGTGAGTATTTTGCAGACCTCACTTTTTGTCACAAAGTTTTGAAAATTGAAAAAAGAAAAAAAAAAAAGTTTTTTCTTGTCTTTCTTCATTTTCAAAAACAAATGAGAGCTGCAAAATACTCACCATGCCTCTCAGCAAATAGCTTGGGGTGTCTACTTTCCAAAATGGGGTCATTTGGGGGGGTTTTGTGCCACCTGGGCATTCCATGGCCTCCGAAACTGTGATAGGCAGTGAAGAGTGAAATCAAAAATTTTCACCCTTAGAAATCCTGAAGGCGGTGATTGGTTTTCGGGGTCCCGTACACGGCTAGGCTCCAAAAAAGCCCCACACATATGGTATCCCCGTACTCAGGAGAAGTAGCTAAATGTATTTTGGGGTGCAATTCCACATATGCCCATGGCCTGTGTGAGCAATATATCATTTAGTGACAACTTTGTGCAAAAAAAAAAAAAAAAAAAAAAAATGTGTCACTTTCCCGCAACTTGTGTCAAAATATAAAATATTCCATGGACTCAATATGCCTCTCTGGAAATAGCTTGGGGTGTCTACTTTCCAAAATGGGGTCATTTGGGGGGGTTTTGTGCCACCTGGGCATTCCATGGCCTCCGAAACTGTGATAGGCAGTAAAGAGTGAAATCATAAATTTACGCCCTTAGAAATCCTGAAGGCGGTGATTGGATTTCGGGGCCCCGTACGCGGCTAGGCTCCCAAAAAGTCCCACACATGTGGTATCCCCATATTCAGGAGAAGCAGCAGAATGTATTTTGGGGTGCAATTCCACATAGGCCCATGGCCTGTGTGAGCAATATATCATTTAGTGACAACTTTTTGTAAATATTTTTTTTTTTTGTCATTCAATCACTTGGGACAAAAAAAATAAATATTCAATGGGTTCAACATGCCTCTCAGCAATTTCCTTGGGGTGTCTACTTTCCACAATGGGGTCATTTGGGGGGGTTTTGTACTGCCCTGCCATTTTAGCACCTCAAGAAATGACATAGGCAGTCATAAACTAAAAGCTGTGTAAATTACAGAAAATGTACCCTAGTTTGTAGACGCTATAACTTTTGCGCAAACCAATAAATATACGCTTATTGACATTTTTTTTACCAAAAACATGTGGCCGAATACATTTTGGCCTAAATGTATGACTAAAATTGAGTTTATTGGATTTTTTTTATAACAAAAAGTAGAAAATATCATTTTTTTTCAAAATTTTCGGTCTTTTTCCATTTATAGCGCAAAAAATAAAAACCGCAGAGGTGATCAAATACCATCAAAAGAAAGCTCTATTTGTGGGAAGAAAAGGACGCAAATTTCGTTTGGGTACAGCATTGCATGACTGCGCAATTAGCAGTTAAAGTGACGCAGTGCCAAATTGGAAAAAGACCTCTGGTCCTTAGGCAGCATAATGGTCCGGGGCTCAAGTGGTTAAGCAATGATCATTTTTTTTCAACCCAAAAAAATAATAAAATGATCTGGCATACGAAGGAATAATAGGAAAATCACTATTCGATGTCTAAGCCATGATTATTTTTCTGTAAAACACGCAAGCAGTGTGTAGTTGTGTCTGGAAACAGCCCTGAATCTGCTATTTCTGCTAACCTACAAGGCCGATTAAATGTCTAAAAATATCTACACACTAAAATATTGAAGAACCTTGCTTTCAAATTGTTTTTCTTGCGGATGAAAAGCTCCCGCGTGGCATCACCGTTAAAGCCTAATCAAGATTGCCACTTGCTCAGGTAAATGGTTGTTTGAATGCTTCAGCTGTCAACAGTTGATGGAAAATTGTCTTTCAAACGCCTTCCTTTACAGCAGGCCTTAGTGTTATCATTGAATCCAGGACTTTCTCGTTGGTTGAATATGAGCCAGCTCTGATTGCTGATGCTGACCACGGATGAATAGATTTTTTTTTTTTTTTATAGCTTTTACAATGAAAGTTTCTGTATTTGTCTGTTTTCCAGGCAGTTGAATAGCACTATATATAGAAAGATGTATTTCTGAAAATAAAATACAAAGACAGGAAAACGTTCCCTTGTACCGCTATTTATATCTAACCTGCCAACTATGCCAATCGGTCACATGTGCAGTGGATAGGTGGTAAAAATAGGTGGTTGATCATTTTTAGCACATCCTGACCGCCTACTGGAAAGGTAACGTAGGAAGCAAACATGTTTGTAGACATTGCCACAGTCGCTTTGTGTGGCAGGTATATAGCATGGTTACATAATTGGTGAGGTTGAATAAAAACACCAGTCCAGCCAGTTCAACCTAAGTTGGACGGCACAGTGGTGTAGTGGGTAGCACTCTTGCCTAGCAGTAAAAAGGGTCGCTGGTTCGAATCCCAACCACAACACTACCTGCCTGGAGTTTGCATGTTCTCCCTGTGCCTGCGTGGGTTTCCTCCGGGTACTCCGGTTTCCTCCCACACTCCAAAAAGACATGCTGGCTTCTGTCCAAAATTGGCCCTAGTATATGAATGTGAGTTGTGGACCTTGGGCTCCTTGAGGGTAGGGACCAATATGAGTGTACGATATATGTGTGGAGCACTGCTTAAATTGATGGCGCTATATGGGTACCTTAAATAAATAATAATATAATAGATGAGCATCTTAATGAGACACAATGTACAGGGATAGGGACAATTGTAGACACGCACCCACACTCACTCAGGATGGACTGGTGTCTTTATTCAACCTTACTAACTATGTAAGTGTGAGTGTGAGGACCCAGATCTGAACCTGCAAGCTCTGCCATGTCTGGCAGTATCTCTTCTTGCTAAGCCACCTGAGATGCTGGACAGCTTCCTGTCTGCTTCCTTAGACAACCTTGCCCTATGTCTTGTTGCTCTTGAACTTCAAACCCTTTGCTCCTCCCATTAACTTCCTATTTAGGCCATGCCTTTGCACTTCCTGTTTTGCAGATTATTGTGCCCTCTCCAGCCAATATCTCACTCTTGTCGCTCTTGCTGCCGTCCGTATCTTTGCAACCACTTGTTATTGATCTTTGGCTTGTTCCTCAACTATTCTTTTGCTTGATCCCCAACCTGCAACCACTTGTTACCGACATTTGGCTTGTTTACTGACTATTCTTCTGCTTGATCTCTCTCTGCTATATCTGTCTTGCTCACCTTTTGGTACGCCAATTCTGGGGACTACGATCTGGACTAATACGCAGCAACATCTATCTCAAACATCAGGAGTTCTGGTGAATACAAGTTAGTGCTTAGACCCCCGCACCTCAGGTGAGCCCACATAATCTGCCAAGGTGACCTGCTTGTATACCTATCCTGCTGGTCGGTGGGAGCCTCTCTACTGCTATAGCCACTGGTCACTGAGCCTAACCCCTGACCATGACAGTGTGTGTGTGTCACTACCATTTTCCATATCCCTGGACATTGTGTTCACTAAGAAACACATATGTTGTGTAAAAAATTTTTGAACTTATCTACACTCCCTACTGACACCACCAGCTATGGAAGGGAGTTCCACATCCTTTACTGCTCCAACAGTAAAGATCCCCTTACACAGTTTAAGACTAAACCACTTTGCATCCAACTTCATTGTGTGGCCGCATGTCCTCTTTAGAAATGTTTGGTTAAATTGGTTCTCTTATCCAGAGAGGATACATTTATTGTAGTCATTAATCAGAACTGAAGTCCTCCAGCTCCCTTATTAGTTTTGTTGCCCTTCTCTGGGTTCAAGAACATCCTTCCTCAGGATTAGTAACTGGAACTGGACCGCATACTCAAGATATGGATGAACCAGAACATGTTGGAGTGGGTAGATGGGGTGGCTTGGCAACCGAACCTCATTCAAGGCAATGGGACAGCTCCACAACTGTGCCGCAACTGCATCTAAGGTACACGGCTGCGGCATGGTCACAGGATCCCTCTTGTGGATCAAAAAAACAGGCGTACAGGAGACGGCATATCACCTCCTTAACGCCTGTCAGTCAGCTCCAAACAGCCTCCTAAAAGCAATCTACCATGAATCTCTTTTCAGGGGGTGTCTACAAACTGACTTAAAATGGTGTTCCACCCAAAAAAAAAAAAATGCAAAAATGTGCCTACCAAAAAATTTTGAAAAAATTACTCACCTCTAAATGCCTGTTGCTAGGGGGTCCCTCGTAGTCTGCCTCATTCAGTGCCTGGGCTGGTAACATCACTTCCCCTCGGTGCAGGAAGGGCTCAGCTCTGCCCCCTCCCTCTTGTCAACCATATAGGACACGTGACGTGCACGGCGAATCACGGCGCAGCTCGCGCATGCTCAGTGGGTGCCCGGCTGTGAAGCCACAGCCGAGTGCCCACAGTTGCAATGCCAGCGCCGCCGAACAGAGGGGGAGAAGAGCGGGGCTTCCGATCCCTGGCATCGCTGGACCCTGGGACAGGCAAGTGTTTGATTATTAAAAGTCAGCAGCTGCAGTATTTGTAGCTGCTGACTTTTAATTTTTTTTTTTTTTTTTTTTTAGTGGGAACTCCTCTTTAAGACCTCATCCACATGAGCACTCCAGAACATACTCAGAGAGGTGCTGTGCACTTTTTTAGATTTGCACGTGTAGTCAGAAAAAGGAATACTTCAAACATATTCAATAGCTCTGGTAAGGCGACTCCCATGCAGCAAGGCTTTCCTCGATGGGAACCCACCCGTAGCTCAAACCATAGAAATACAGAAAGGGGCACTAGACCAAAACCGGATAAAAGAGACCAAGAAAACATCCAACACATTTCAGGGGCAACACCACTCCACTGTCAGTGGTCGGAGGTAGAATGGAAGCTGTCACCACTAAGGGACCAACCACCTTTACCAGGGACCACAGTGAGTAACTGAAGCAAGTACCGGAACCATATTCTCACGGAACAGGCACTGTGGGGAATCGGGAAACTTCAGGCAGTTATCAAGTCAGGGACCCAACCTGCGGAAGACACGCTTGCAGAGCAGCCTTGTGAGTGAAGCCAGGGACCTCACCAGGTTAGCAGGGGTGAAGCTTGAGAAGTATCTGGAGTACCAAGCTAGGGACCCGGCAGGGAAGCGTGGGTGATGCTTGAGGGGATACCACCGCAAACCTCGGAGGAGCTTAAGGGATTCAGAGTCAGTGAATCAGAGGGTCTAGTGAGAGACCGGGAGCTCAGTGTTGAAGAACTACAAGGAGAAGTTGTAGTGAAGCTGAAAGGACTGTTACGTTTGAGTTGGGAACTGTTAAAGACTGTTGCCATAGGACACAGCATTCCTGATAGTGCAGATGTGGCTTCTTGCTGCTGGGGTCTTTTACTGCACGGCTGTTTTCTTATTGAAGTCACGGAGTCTGTTAATTGAATTTGCAACTACCTCAGGGTGTCCTGGCTCTAACCCTCTTTCCCTCAAAAATACAAAAAAAGGACTGTTAAGAGAAAAAAAAACCTCTTTTACATCCAAGAAGTGTCTGGCGCCCAATAACTTTTGTCCATCTTGTATCCACCATGCCTCACAACCCACCACATACAGAAGGATGTCAGCTATCTTTGGCCTGGAAAGTTCTCATTAGAATGGACAAGGCCAGAGACCTTGCTACAAAAGAAATTAACTAGCAAGGCCTTACTAAATAGTAAGGAAAACTCAGAAAAATGTATTAAAACCAATGTAACTTTAAACATATAAACTTACACTACCTTAAGGCTGCATTCACACATGATTGCGGGCGGAATTGCTGTGATTCCTCCCTGCGATTTTAAACGACTGCAAAATGCATGACGCGTTTGCGATGCTACTACTTCTAATGGCACCTGAATTGCGCCGTGATTTTGCCATGATGCAATCGTGGTAAATCGCAATGCACGCCACTTGCCGCTAAAAAAGGAACACTAGCTTCTTTTGAGCGCCGGCATCGCGTGTTTTGCAATTTGCCGCAATTACAGCACGATTTATCGCGTGACAATCGAGGCAAAATCGCGGCACGAATGGGGTGCCATTATAAGTAATGACATCACAAACGTGTCCCATGTTTTGCAGCCATTTGAAATTGTGGGGCGGAATTACGTCAATTCCACCCGCGATCATGTGTGAATGCAGCCTAAAAGTGGACAGTGTCAGTCAGTAGAGCAGTGGACGGTGTGTGAAAAGTGTCAGTAGAGTAGTGGACGGTGTCAATTGGACGGTGTCAATAGGACAGTGGACAGTAGCATTTTTTTGTTTTTATTATTTTTTTTTTTATATTTTTACATTTTTTTTTAATTATTTTTTACCATTTTATTTTTATTATTTCTTACAATTTTGTTTATTTTTTTTTCTTACAATTTTTTTTAAACACTTAAGCCCTAGACCATTTGGCTGGCCAAAGACCAGAGCACATTTTGCGATTCGGCACTGCGTCGCTTTAACTGACAATTGCGCGGTCGTGCGACGTTGCTCCCAAACAAAATTGACGTCCTTTTTTTCCCACAAATGCTTTCTTTTGGTGGTATTTGATTACCTCTGCGGTTTTTATTTTTTGCGCTATAAACAAAAATAGAGCGTCAATTTTGAAAAATAAAACACATTATTGTTTACTTTTTGCTATAATAAATATCCCCAAAAAAATATATACCCAATAAATACCCAATTTTTTTTCCTAAGTTTAGGCCGATACGTATTCTTCTACATATTTTTGGTAAAAAAAATTCGCAATAAGAGTTTATTGATTGGTTTGCACAAAAGTTATAGCGTCTACAAAATAGGAGATAGTTTTATGGCATTTTTATTAATAATTTTTTTTTTTTTTACTAGTAATGGCGGCGATCTGCGATTTTTATCGTGACTGCGACATTATGGCAGACACATCGGATAATTTTGACACATTTTTGGGATGATTGTCATTTTTACAGCGATCAGTGCTATAAAATTGCACTGATTACTGTAAAAAATGACATTGGCAGTGAAGGGGTTAACTACTAGCTGGCTAGGAAGGGGTTAAGTGTGTCCTAGGGAGTGTTTCTAACTGTGGGGGGGGAGGGGCTGTGTGTGACACATCACTGATCATAGCTCCCGATCACAGGGATGGGAATGGGGAGATGCTTGTTTACATTAGCATCTCCCTGTTCTTCAGCTCCGTGAGACGATCACTGGTATCCCCGCAGATATCGAGTCCGCGGGACCGGCGATCCTACTCACGGAGCTCGTGGCAGGGTCACGCGCACACGCCGCCAAATTCAAAGGGACATACCTGTACGCCCATTTGCCCAGCCGTGCCATTCTGCCGACATAAATGTACATGCGGCAGTCGGCAAGTGGATAAGAGCCCCCGTTTGGGGGCTTTGGTGAAGTATAAGGGGTCTAAACAGAACCCTGATGTCTCACTTTTGAGACAGAGAAGGGGACCGAGGACAGAGATTCCGCAGTCCCTTTCTCTGCAGCCCCAGCTGCACTGGACAGGGAATGAATGGGAAGTGCTATGTGCTGAGCAGATTCCCATTCCTTCACAAACTAAAGCCTAGTAAACAGAGTTTAATAGGCTTCAGTTATTAATTGGCACAAGAGTGATCAGTACTGATCACTCATTGTGTTCATTCAAAAAAGGGGACAGGAAGTGACATACAGTATTTACTGGTCTCTTCCCCCACTCTCTATCCCGAAACAACCCCTTCAGCAGTCGGCAGGAGAGGAGAGAGGGAAGCCAGCAGCACTGGGGGGGGGGGGGGGGCACACGGGGACCACACAGGGTGACGGGCAGCCAAAAGAGAAGGAACAGGGACAGAAGAGGCGGCGGTGGCAGCATTTACTGGTGCTGACCCCCTTTTCTTCCTGCAGCCACTGAATGTAGGAGGGGGAGGAGGAGAGGCGGATCGGTACCAGTAAATGCCGCCACCACCGCCACACCTCCAATCCAAGTTGCGGGGGTCAGAAAGGAAGGATCGTAGTCTGCCCGTCACCTACCTGTGATCGATGGGTTGCTGACCCCTGCTGTATAGTGTGTGTGTTCATGTATAAAATATTTAAGTACTAAAGTATTTTAAAAATTCTTTTTTTTTTTACATTTTTAAATATTATGAAGTATTATTTTGTATAGTATTTTTAAAGTGTATTTTATTTCATTTAATAATGAACTTATTTTAAAATTGCAATCATCTATGGCCAGTATTTGCTCCAGTTCTATTTTAAGGTTTATATTCCTTAAGTGGAGGTTAGCAGTTGATCCGCTGCCGTAAGGTTAAGAATATATGAACTCATAAAGTCTTTGCAGCACTTCATGTTCTGGAGAGCAGAGAGCTGCAGGGTTGTTGCAACAAAGCGAATAACTGAAATTGTATTGGCCACCCGCCAGCTTTTATTATAGTGAATGAGGGAGGAAAGGGAATAAGAGGATACATAATAATGGTCTTTTTATATACTTGGTACATGACAGCTGAACCCTGTAGAACACAAACTGGATGACTATGAATGAAGTGAATGCCTTTGTCATTCTTAGCCTGGAGAACTGCAGGCAGTGCCAGAACAAGGCCATCTAGTGCCCAGGGCAAAGATGCCAAACTGCGCCCCCTCTTCTTTTAGTGTTGGGGTCGGGGCGCCCACATCCCTTCAATAAACTTTTGCGCCCAGGGCAGCCGCTCCTCATGCCCACCCCTTGTCCCAGCCCTGACTGCAGGGCACCATGTAATAATTGCACAGCCCAAAGACAGGTTTACTTATTTGTGAAAATGAAGGTACCTTTGATTTGTATTATATGCAGATCAGGACATGCAAGTCTTCTGGTTCTGGTACATGGTTATTATGTAATGCCAAGAAACACCCCTTTCTCGGATCTCTGATTGACAGGAGACCCTACCTGAGATTGTGGTTCCTGATTTATTATGACTTTTTAAAGCGGAGTCCCATCCATTTAAAAGTCAGCAGCTACAAAATTGTAGTGCTGACTTTTAATAATCAGACACTTACCTGTCCCACGGTCCAGCGATGGGGGCGCATGATGCCTCGCTCCTTTCCCCATCCTCTTCACGGCGCCGGCATTCTAACTGTGGGAGCCCGGCTGTGGCTTCACCGAAGATTGCAGGGAGGGAGGGGGGAGAGGTGAATTTCCGGAGGAAGTGGGAGCTAGTTGCCTGTAAAAACAGGGTACCCACCCCCCTCCCCAAAAAAATGACATGCCAAATGTGGTCTGTCAGGGGGTCACCAGCACTTAAAGCGAAAGTTCAATTTTTGGGTGGAACTCCGCTTTAACTTAAAAAAAGGCTCCCTATACATGGCTCAGATTTTGTCTGTCAAGTGGTTGAATTTCAAACCATGGAAGGCCCTGCTGTTGGCACCTCTTGGCTTAACAACAGTGGTGGCTGGTGCTCAATAATTTGGGGGGGGGGGGGGCCACGGCAAACAAACTTGCCCCCTCACTCGCACAGCCGCCTCCAACCCCCCCCCCCCCGTGGGAGACGGACTGGGAAGGTGGCAATCCCCCGCCGCGCGGGAGACGGACAGGAAGGTGCCTATTGGAGGCCTTACCGTAAAGAGGCAGATAGGATCTGGGGTGAGATGAAGAGATGAGTTTGCTGAGGGAAGAGCCGGGGCTTCTCCTCCCGGCCAAACAGGAAGCGAGTCCTGAGACCCGATTGGCCGGGAGTACTAAGAAAAGTGCAATGCCCCATACACACGATTGGATTTTCCAGCTTGTTGGCTGAAAGTCCGACCATGTGTATGCTCCATCGAACATCTGTTGTCGGACGTTCTGCCAACAAATGTTGGCTAGCAGGTTCTCAAATTTTCCGCCAACAAATGTTTGTTGTCTGACCTTCCGATCGTGTGTACACAAGTCCGTCAGACAAAATTCCACGCATGCTCGGAATCAAGTATGAGCTGGAGATATAACCAGCGCTCGTAATGGAGATATCACGTACGTCTTGTACATCACCAAGTTCGTAATTGTTGGCCAACATTTGTGTGACGGTGTGTATGCAAGACAAGTTGGAGCCAACATCCTTCGAACAAAAATCCATGGTTTTGTTGTCGGAAAGTCCGATCATGGGTACGGAGGATAAGAATGTGAAGCTGCCCCTTTAAGTGGATTCCCCACCTCAAAGCAAAAAAATATATATTAAAAACTAAGGCGCTACCACACAAGCTAAACGATTTTAAATGACAACAATCAAAGAAACTTAATCCCATTAATGTAACATAATAAAACAAAAATAAATGAAAAACAATTCATACTAAAAGTGCAAAGTCCATAAAAAAATTATGAAGTTTGAATGAATGCACCCTTGGTAACTGGGGGTATCACCCGTTCTCAAGTAGCAGATGAGAAGATCCACACACGTGATGGTTTCTTTACTCTCTCCCCAGCAGCCCAGACCTAGAAGAAATAACGTTCCAGATAGTGCAATTCCATTTTCATTTAAAAGATAAAAAAGTAAAAATGATTATGTGCTTTACATAGTAAGGTGCTCAGGTCAGCACCAACATATACAGCCTGGTTGGTGTAAGGTCCCACAGAGCCGCTCGGCCAAGCCAGCGTGCGTTCCACCAACCAGAAGTGCTGTCCAAACCCAACAGGAAGTGACGTCACGGATGTCGGTCGCGCAGCCTCAATGCGTTTCGCATATACCAGCGTCATCAGGAAGCTCCATTGAGTTTCTTTCAGTGCTGTCATTTTCAATAGTTTAGGTTGCGTGGTAGTGCCTTACTTTTTAATAGATATTTTTTTTTTCCATTATTCTCTAGGGCCTCTGCTAAAATATATACAATAATACCTCGGATTGCGAGTAAGGCGGTTAACGAGCGTTTCGCAATACGAGCTATTATTTTTTTAAAAATCCTGACTCAGTTTGCGAGTGTTGTCTTGCAAAATGAGCAGGATTCAAGCCTCTGTGGTGTGCAGTACCGCATTTGGCCAGAGGTGCGGGGGTGCCGGTGACACTCGGAGCCGCTCGGATGCACTTGGAAACACTCTGAAACATTCCGTTCCGAGTGCATCCGAACGTCTCTGAGTATTTCTGAGTCTCTTAGGCGCCCCCACCTCTGGCCACATGCGGTACTGCATACCATAGAAGTCAATGTGGAACGAATTATCTTCATTTCCATTGACTTCTATGGGGAAACTCGCTTTGATATGTGAGTGCTTTGGATTACAAGCATTCTCCTGGAACGGATTATGCTCGTAATCCAAGATTCCACTGTATGTAGAATTTTTGGGGGTTCTAAATAATTTTCTAGCAAAAACAAATACAGATTTTTACATGTAGGGGGGAATGTCTGAATTGGCCCGGGTGGGAACTGGTTAACAAAGAGGAGAGGAGGAGTAGCTTCAGGGGAATAGCATTGCTCTATCTAGGCGGGAGGGGCGGGGCAGAGAGGAGATTGTCTCTCATGCAGACTACTGAAGAGACAGGAAGAAAGAAGGATGGGGGGAGATGCAAAGGCATTGAGGAGTTAACTGAATGACAGATGCACGTAAACTGACCACGCCACATGGTCAGTTTACAGAGTGGAAGACAGGAGCAGGCAGGATCAACCAGGTATTGTACAACATAGAAAGAGACAATTGACATGACAAAAGCACTGTGCTATATCTTGTGCCTTAAAGGGACAGGAGCATGTTTTCATTTTTTGAGTGTTTCAACAATGGGCGTCCACAAGGTGGGGCAAGGGGGGGCAAGTGCCCCCCCCCTGGAATCGGCAAGGGTTCTGGTCTCAGTGGCGGCAGTGCTGCTATGGGGGTGAGGATCGCACCCGGGTGACACCAGTCAAATGTAGCGGGTGCTGTCTTGCCCCCCCATATGTGAAGAGATGTCAGCAGCGGTGCTGTGATAGGGGAGAGCTGCGGGTCACTGTCAGGATGTTTCCCTCCCCACTCGCCCCCCCCCATGTCGGCAGCACGGGAGAAGAGAAAGCTTTCTGTCTGCTGTTCTTCCCTCCCCATTGGCCACAGCGGAGGTCCAATCAGAAGAAACTAGAGGTGCATCATGGGAAATGTAGTCCCGGAGATTGATGGCCCAATTGTTCTCAGCAGGGAGCAGGCTACAGTCCCTAGCATGCACTCTGCTGGGGGAAAAGAGAAAACCCGGAAACAAGCTGAGGAGTGCTACATTGTAGCAGCCACAGGAGACATGGAAATAAAAGAGAGGACTGTGCTGGGGGAGCTAATAGCCCCAGCACCACCAGATAGAGCCACGCTGTACCCGCACCACCAGAGAGAGCCACGAAAGCCACGCTGTACCCGCACCACCAGAGAGAGCCATGTTGTACCCGCACCACCAGATAGAGCCACGCTGTACCTGCACCACCAGAGAGAGCCACGAAAGCCACGCTGTACCCGCACCACCAGAGAGAGCCACGCTGTACCCACACCACCAGAGAGAGCCCCTCTGTACCCGCAGCGCCAGAGAGCCACTCTACCTGCACCACCAGAGAGAGCCACTCTGTACCCAGACCACCAGAGAGAGCTGCAAAAGCCACGCTGTACTCGCACAACCAGAGAGAGCCACGCTGTACCCACACCACCAGAGAGAGCCCCTCTGTACCCGCAGCGCCAGAGAGCCACTCTACCTGCACCACCAGAGAGAGCCACTCTGTACCGCACCACCAGAGAAAGAGAGCCACGCTGCACTCGCACCACCAGAGAGAGCCACTCTGTACCTGCACCACCAGAGAGAACCACGAGAGCCACGCTGTACCGCACCACCAGAGAGAGCCACGCTGTACTGCACCACCAGAAGGAGAGTGCCACGCTGTCCAGCACCACCAGAGAGAGAGAGAGAGAGAGAGCAGGTCAGTGTCACTGGGCAGTGTGGGCACAATAGGAGACAGACAGTACTAGCATTGTATGGCCACAATAGGACTGGAGTTATATGGACGCAATAGCATCTTTATGCTATTGTGCCCATATAGCTGCAATTGTGCCCATATAGATACACAACAGCAGCTATATGGGCAAAATAGCATAAAGATGTTATTGTGCCCATATAGCTTGCCCTCCCCTTCATGACATTGTTGAAAAGGGGCGGAGCATGGGTGACCTTAAAATGATGCCTTCCCCTGAAAAAAGTTGTGCGGACGCCCATGGTTTCAACCACTTTACATGTGTATGGTTAGCCTAAATAAGACGCACACAATTCTGCGGGAAAGACATCACATATCCCCAGCTGACAGCAAGAGATTAAATTACTTTAGATAATATCATATGTTGCTCCTGTTGCTGTTCTAAGTGCTGTATAATTGAATTGAAATTGATTTTATACCATAAAGATCTGAACCATTTAATATATAAAGCCATCCCCTGTCATATACAGTTAAGGTAATATGCTTGTCTGTACAATACTCAATGTTCGCATGTTTCCAACATACACAAATAGCTTGTATATCAAATATGTCGTCATGTCCTTCCTTTTGATCGACTATACTGATTTGCTTACTTGATAACACTAACAATTCTGTATCTCTCCAATGGAGCCATGGATAACATTACAACCTTACAGGGATCTAACTCTTCTTAACCTCATCCAAAAAAAGAGAAAGTTTTGGTTGGACATACACTTCAAAACTTGGAGAGTTTATGCTTCTCTACCCCCTTCTTTACCCACCTCAATACCACAATACGTATATAGAGGCTTGTATTGAGATGGTTATACCGGGATCATGATTAAGGCTACAGCCATGATGCCGGTACAATTATTCCCAGAAGTAGATTTCCTACAGCTGCTTGATCACTTCTACAGGCGGTGGAAAGGGGTGCAGTCTTTACCGCGCTCTCCCATCCGATCGGGGAGCCTGGTAAGGATGTGACCATCGGCATCGACTTCCCTGCACACAGTGAGAAGAACTGTGATGTGTGATTAGAAAGCAGAAGCTATGAAGATTTTGTCACTTCCGGTTTCAGTGTTTATTGACAAGCCGTTACCGATCTTGGTTTGATCAGACGCTTTGGAGGCCAAAGGAGAGATCTGGGGTCTAATATTCATTCGCTGGGTGGGCTCTAGACTCAATGCTCTGCACCACAAGCCCACTCTATTTTGAAGCCGATTGGAGTCTCTGGCTCTAATCCGTGCTTCAAAAAACATCCCCTGCCCATCCCCCCTATAGGAATTCATGCGCCCGGCATTCTAAAAGGGGCCAGGCGCATGGATGGGGGGGCAGCACCATATGGTTTACATACTCTTTAAGAGCACACTGGATTTCTGACAGATCAACAGGTATTTTATGCGTGCTCCACCTACGTATGCGGTCACTTCTGCGTGTGAGCACGAGGGGGTGGGGGCAGGCACACTTTTTTTTTTTACATTTTTAATTTTTACATTGTCCCTTGGGGCTATTTTACACTTGTTTCAAAACAAGGCTTCAGACAGGCTTTGTTAAAGCTCTCTAAATGCCAGTCAAAGCTCCTGTCACTAAATAAAATGGTTAGATTACAGTCCTGTTTACACCTTGTTTTTGCTTGGTGCTTCGGTGGGGCTTTGGTGGAGCTTCAGTGAGGCTTCGGTGGGCTTTGATGAGGCTTTGGTGGGGCTTTGATGAGGCTTTGGTGGGGCTTTGATGAGGCTTTGGTGGGGCTTTGATGAGGCTTTGGTGGGGCTTTGATGAGGCTTTGGTGGGGCTTCGATGAGCCTTCAATGGGGCTTCGATGAGCCTTTGGCGAGGCTTCGATGAGCCTTTGGTGAGGCTTTGGTGGGGCTTCAATGAGGCTTTGGTGAGGCTTCGGTGGGGCTTTAGTGTGGCTTCAAGCGAGCTTTGCCTCAGCCTCATTTACACTTGCTTCAGGTTCAACACACATGAACGGCTAGTTTACACTTGCTTCAAAACAAGGCTTTGGACAATCTTTGTTAAAGCAATCTGAACGCTAACGTGTAATAAAACGGTTAGCTTGCAGTCCTGTTTACACCTTACTTTTGCTTTGCTTCAAAAATTATATATGTAGCTTCAGTGGTGCTTCAAGCGGCAAAGCTCGCTTGAAGCCCCACGAAGCCTCATCTTAGCTCCAAGCAAAAAGCAAGGTGTAAACAGGACTGTAAGCTAACCATTTTATTTAGTGTCAGGAGCTTTGACTGGTGTTCAGAGAGCTTTAACAAAGCCTGTCCGAAACCTTGTTTTGAAGCAAGTGTAAACTAGCCTAAAATAGTTTTTCTTTATCACTTTTATTCCTATCACAAGAAATGTAAAAATCCCTTGTGATGGAAATAAAGCATGACCGATCCTCTTTATGGAGAAGTCTATTGTAAGCCAGTGCAACCCTTGTCAATTGTAATGACCTTAATGTGCACAACTTTGTACCAAGTTCATTATATGGACTATTTATGTATCTATACAAGGTGATCCTATCCTTCTTTTAATGCCTCTTCTTAAGGAATGAAGGGAAGGGAAGTACATGATGGGGATGGGTAGGGGATTAAAGCACACCTGTCTGTTTACCTCTGCTAATTGCTGCCCTAAATCAACTCAGTTTCCAGTGAATCAGGAGACTAGAAAACTCCTTCCCATCTCACAAAGCAGAGCTTGGTGCCTGAGCGACCTGTCACCAGGGTTGAGAGCCATTACATAGCGTGGAGGTGGATGTGGTGACACTTAGGGGTGTATTTATTAAAAAATTGCAAAGCTGCTTGTCCAGCAAAAAGGACATGTAGATTGTAGATTGTAGTGGTTCTGTGCAAATGAGGTGAAACCAGTTTCCAGATTATTTTCTGCATTTGAATGTGTGAATGAGGAAAATTTAGCATTATGGTCACTAGATGGTGCAAACTTTCATAGGAAATAAATATGCTCCTCAGCACCATCTAGTGGCCATAATATGGGATTTCCCACATTCACAGGTTCAAGTTGCAGAGAATATTGTCTGGAAACATTTGAATTTAGCACCATTCACACATTTACATGTAAATTTTGAAGTATGAATGAATGAATGAGTATGAATGAATGAATGAATGAAATATGTAAATTTTGAAGGACAAACAGCTTTGCAAATTTTTAATACATAAACTCCTATGCAAATACCAATATTTTGAATACCAGTATTTGAATTCCATCTTTTATTTATTCATGTAAAACCTTTAACTGCAGTGTGAGCTGGAGTGTGGCTTCAATTTGTTAGTGTATCTAAATTTGTTAGTCCGTCTAACACTCCCCTCCCTCCAGCCTGACAATGATGATGTCTGATGTGCTTCCTGTGCTTCTTTATCCAGAGTGGACGCACTTGAATACAGGAGGGGCATTACAGGCCAGATCACCAGGTGATAACAGAAGGAAAAAATCCTAAAAAAGAAAACAAATGCAGCCACCACATCTAAGGATAGGTAAGCTGCAATATATTACATTTTTGACTTTTGGTTATATACCGCTTTAAGGAGGTCTGTACTGTGGGGAGAGAGGAGATCTGTATCATAGGGGGATGGGGGATCTGTACTGGTTGGAAAGGAGGTGTGTACTGGAGGAGGGAGGGGGTTGGTACTAGTGGGGAGGAGAGAGGTACCTACTAAAGGGTCTGGAAGTTGGTATGTGCTGTGGGGGTGGTCTGTATAAAGAAGGGGCTAGGGGTAAAAGGTCTGTGTTGAGGGGTGAAATCTGTACTGGGTGGGGATTTGAGGCTGTGAGCAGAGATCTGTATTGGGGGGACATGGGCTTGGGGGAATAAGGGAAATTTGTACTGGGTGAAGGAAATAATTTTTGTTGGTACTACAATGGCCTATGCATTTCTTCTGATCCCTGCACTCACTGCGTTACATACTCCTAACCACTGTATTCTGTCCGAAATGTTCTTGTGACCTCTTGACCCCTGTGTTTTAAACAATAACCACCCCTGACCCCTGCACTTCTCTCCCCTGCCCTCTGTGATAACTACTCTTGATCCCTGCACTCTTTGCGTTGCACCCTTTTGAACCATCCTGGCCCCTGCACTCTAAGTACTTCTAATCCTTGCATTATGTGCATTACGCACTCTTGAACCTGTACTCTGTGGCTCATGCTTGCCTGATCCCTGTACTCTGTGCATTAGGCACTCCTGATCCCTGCATTCTGTGCATTAAGCACTACTGATCTCTGCGCTCTGTATGTTATGCACTCCTGAACCCTGCACTCTGTACATTATGCACTCCTGAGCCCTGCAGTCTGTACGTTATGCACTCCTGATCCTTGTACTCTGTGCATCACTCTCTCCTGATCCCTTCATTCTGTACGTTATGCGCTCCTGAACCTTGCACTCTGTATGTTATGCACTCCTGAGCCCTGCAGTCTGTACGTTATGCATTTCTGATCCCTGCACCCTGTGTGTTATGCACTCCTGACCCCTGTACTCTGTGCATCACGCTCTCCTGATCCCTGCAATTTATGCATTAAGCACGCCTAATCCCTGCACTCTGTACATTATGCACTACTGAGCCCTGTGCTCTTGCCCTCTGTACGTGCTGTATGCACTCCGGAACCCTGCGCTCTGTATGTTATGCACCCTGGAACCCTGCGCTCTGTACATTATACACTCCTGATCCCTGCACTCTGTATGTTATGCACTCCTAATCCCTGCAGTTTGTGTATGTTATGCACTCCTGATCCCTGTACTCTGTGCATCACTCTCTCCTGATCACTGCATTCTGTACGTTATGCACTTCTGATCCCTGCACCCTGTATGTTATGCACTTCTGATGCCTGCACTCTGTACATTATGCACTCCTGATCCCAGCACTCTGTGCATCACTCTCTCCTGATCCCTGCAGTCTGTACGTTATGCACTCCTGATCCCTGCACCCTGTATGTTATGCAGTATTGATGCCTGCAATCTGTAAGTTTTGCACTCCTGATCCCTGCACTCTGTATGTTATGCACTCCTGATCCCTGCACTATGTACATTATACACTCCTGATCCCTGCACTCTGTACATTATACACTCCTGATCCCTGCACTCTGTACGATATGCACTTCTGATGCCTGCACTCTGTACGATATGCACTTCTGATGCCTGCACTCTGTACGATATGCACTTCTGATGCCTGCACTCTGTACATTATGCACTCCTGATCCCTGTACTCTGTGCATCATTCTCTCCTGATCCCTGCATTCTGTACGTTATGCACTCCTGGTTCCTGCACTCTGTATGTTATGCACTATTAATCCCTGCACTCCGTACATTTTGCAATCCTGGTCCCTGCACTTAGTACATTTTGCACTCCTGATCCCTGCACTCTGTACGTTTTGCACTTCTATGATAAACTCCTGACCACTGCATTCTGAGTACATTCTATATTAAAGCATATTTTGTGGTTAAAAGGACAGCGGCATACGCATGCTGTGAATATAGTGAGTAGGATCAACAGGCGTCACGGTACTCAGCAGAAAGGTCAGTGTCAGATGATTTTTTTTCCTGCATATTTTATGCTGAATGTATTTGAAGTGTGATTGCCGTTTATCACTGTATTTTCTGCAGGGGCTGTTGGGCTGTCGTATCATAAACAACCAGTACTAACAATGGTAGCTAGATGACCAAATACATAAATAATTTTATTATAGAACATTACCTTCTTGGATGTATTTTTATTATAATAAATCTTCCAGTGCCAGGTGGGGGATATCTTATAAATTTCACCCATACGACCGCGCCTACTTTTCCACTGGCCACACCCACTTTTCACCATGTTGTGCTATGCGTGCCACATTCTGTTCTTTTGCAAAGTTTGGAAGTTGGGAGGTATGCAGAATAAGTCATGAGATCAGGATAGGAGAGCTCACTGGCTGCATACTTGTGACATTTTCAGGATGTGTGGACCGCAATGACAGCCCCCGTATTTCTCCATCATAATGGATTGTCCACACTTGCCGACCGGCCCATAGCACATTTACTGCTACAGGGTGGCCGGCTGTGAAGAATCACGTATTAATCCATGATTCTGCACTTCAAGGTTTTGGGATGATCAGCGGGTCCCATGGACCCAATGTTCACCGACATCCGCCGATCGTTCTGTACACAGGCAGAACAGCGATCTGCCTATGTAAACAAGGCAGATTGCCGTTCTGTCAGTACAGAAGGCATGGATCCTGTGTTTCTGTGAAACAGGAACACCAATCCATGCCTTCCACTAGTAAAAGCACCTCCCCCACTACACTGAATCACATGTTAGGCACTTTGATCGCCCCTGATGTTAACTCGTCCCCCCCTTCCCATATTTTAAGCACTGATCACTGTATTAGTCTCACCTTTTCAGAAAAAATGTGTCAGTTAGGTGTCTGATTTTTCTGCCGCAATATCAGTCAGGCTATAAGTCGCTAAACGCAGCCATTACTAGTCAAAAATAAAGAAATAAATATATCCTATAGTTTGTAGGCGCTTATTGGGATTTTTTTTTTTAACAAAAAATATGTAGCAGAATACATATTTGCTTAAATTTATTTTTACACTTTTACGATTTTTTTTTTAACATTTTTATTGGGTGTGTTTTAGAGCAGAAAGCAAAAAAATATATATTTTTTTAAATTGTCGGGTTTTTTGTTTATAGCGCAAACAATAAAAACCGCGGATGTGATCAAATAATGCCAAAAGAAAGCTCTATTTGTGGGAAAACAATTTTATTTGGGTACAGCATCATACGACCAGTTAAAGTAACGCAGTGCCGTATCACAAAAAAAATGGCCTGGTCATTAAGGGGGTAAATCTTCTGGAGCTGAAGTGGTTAAAGAAATTGGTGTGGAAAGGAAGATGTAAACTGCCATCTCTGCCATCTCCTTCCGAAAAATGACATTTACCGGCCGTCATGCTGAGCCTCTGGCTTCACTATGATCAGGAGTCAGTGACCATTATCACAGCGGCTTTACATTTCCACATCACCAGGATATACATGTTGTCTGATCACAGACATGTCACAGAGAACCCAGTACATCAATTGTGCTAAGAGCAGAGCGCTGTGCGTCACCGGCGACCATTCTTCCTCATAATAACTGGCTTTGTCCGTGTGTCACCAGGCAGCCGCATTAATTGCTCTGCATTCTAAGACCTCTTTACAAAAGCCGCGGCGAGGAAGGAGCCTATGGGCTGGATAAATAATTGCTGGAAAAATGCACCCATGGAAAAAAAAAAAAAAAATCGAAATTTGCCCAGTATGATTTAGCAGAATCTGCTTGCCAATATCATACAGGATTTGTCTTATGTATTATATAACATTCGCCGGGTGCCCCCCATACCCAGAGTGACCCAGCTAGGCACACAGAGCATGCAGGCTGGTATCCCTCTGTAGCAAGGGGGTGGTGAATGCATAACCCTCCTGCTATGCTGATACCAGACCGCATGCCCTTCAGCATTGGGAGTTTTGCAGAGAGGGCTTCCCTGAAAAAATGGCGGTCCCCTTCCCAAAGCTCCAGTTCACTAATGTTGATGGACACTTGGCTCTTTGGCACCCCTGGTGCCCAAGGAGCGGATACGGCGAAACAGGGATGAGGCTTATGTCCTATAGGGGGCTTGTAGATCTTTACCCCTTCCAGGAAAATTTGTTTTTAGTGGTCCCTTAACGCCTTCCAGCCCTGCCCCTGGCACCTCTAACACTTTTACTGCCACTGACCTATGCCATACTTTGTTGGCTCTGGGGGGGTTACCCACACTCCTGGCGGCTGCAGCTATGTGTATATCTGACAAGATGACTGTCAGATGAAGCGATTCAGGGGGTCAACAATTGTTGGTGTCATTGGGAGGAATTGTGCCCCATCGTCGGTGTCGTTGGGAGGAATTGTGCCCCATCGTCGGTGTCGTTGGGAGGAATTGTGCCCCATCGTCGGTGTCGTTGGGAGGAATTGTGCCCCATCGTCGGTGTCGTTGGGAGGAATTGTGCCCCATCGTCGGTGTCGTTGGGAGGAATTGTGCCCCATCGTCGGTGTCGTTGGGAGGAATTGTGCCCCATCGTCGGTGTCGTTGGGAGGAATTGTGCCCCATCGTCGGTGTCCTTGGGAGGAATTGTGCCCCATCGTCGGTGTCCTTGGGAGGAATTGTGCCCCATCGTCGGTGTCATTGGGAGGAATTGTGCCCCATCGTTGGAGTCATTGGGAGGAATTGTGCCCCATCGTCGGAGTCATTGGGAGGAATTGTGCCCCATCGTCGGTGTCATTGGGAGGAATTGTGCCCCATCGTCGGTGTCATTGGGAGGAATTGTGCCCCATCGTCGGTGTCATTGGGAGGAATTGTGCCCCATCGTCGGAGTCATTGGGAGGAATTGTGCCCCATCGTCGGTGTCATTGGGAGGAATTGTGCCCCATCGTCGGAGTCATTGGGAGGAATTGTGCCCCATCGTCGGTGTCATTGGGAGGAATTGTGCCCCATCGTCGGAGTCATTGGGAGGAATTGTGCCCCATCGTCGGAGTCATTGGGAGGAATTGTGCCCCATCGTCGGAGTCATTGGGAGGAATTGTGCCCCATCGTCGGAGTCATTGGGAGGAATTGTGCCCCATCGTCGGAGTCATTGGGAGGAATTGTGCCCCATCGTCGGTGTCATTGGGAGGAATTGTGCCCCATCGTCAGTGTCATTGGGAGGAATTGTGCCCCATCGTCGGTGTCATTGGGAGGAATTGTGCCCCATCGTCAGTGTCATTTGGAGGAATTGTGCCCCATCGTCGGTGTCATTGGGAGGAATTGTGCCTCTTCTCTGGTCTCACTGGGGGGGGGGTTATGCCCCATTGTTGGTATCAGGGGATGAAATACTGCCTCAAGAGCCAGATAACAGCAAGCAAAGGGCCGCAGTTTGGAGATCACTGGCCTAAGGTTTTGCTTACCTCCTTTAAAAAAGGAGATCTGGTTTGTTTAACAACCTCTGTCTTGCATGAATCCATGCTGTATATTGCCTAAAATATTATTTTCTAGCAAAAACGTATCTATGTGGTCTTTTATTAAACTGCGCATGAGCACGGAGGGATGGCGGCGCTTTACTTTTTTTTTTTTCCTTATTTTTGTTTTATTTTTTATTTTATACACTGGCAACTTATCTATTTTTTTAAATTATTTTTATTCCTATTACAAAGAATGTAAACATACCTTGTAATAGAAATAAGGATGATAAGTCCTCTTTATGGAGAGACCCCAAATCTCTTCTTTACTTTTAGGCCTCATGCACACTGGATGTTATAAAAAAAAAAAAAAAAAAACAGTAGCGTTAGCTGTAGAATGAGTTTTGCAGTAGCGTTCTTCAGCGTTTTTTAGCTTTTTTTTAATTTTTTTTTTATTTTTAGCAAAAAAAAAAAGCTTATAGCTCAAAAACACTAACAAATGCTGAATAGCCACGTTTTTAATCTTTTATCAGAGTAAGAGCTCACGTACATAGAACGTTTTTACAGCTGCTGTTAGGGGCGTATAACGTTTTTTTCAACTGCCTCTAAATACCTCTCCATGTTAGCCTATGTGTCCACGCACACAAACTGTCAGAGGCGTTGAGGCATATGCGTTTAGGGCCAGTAGAAAAAAAAATGACAGCCTGTGCTTCCAGGAGCAGTAAAAAACGAGCTGTAAAAACAAAAAAACTTTTAAAAAAAAAGCGTATAGCTGCGTTTGACGTTTTTACATTATAGGGGGTGTTTTTAATGAAAAAACGCTCAAAAATGCTAATGCCAAAAAACGCTCAATAACGCTAATGTAAAAATACTGCTAAACTGTGTTTTTAGTGCTGCTGTAGCGCTGGTGATTTTCAATCGTCCTGTGTGCATGAGCGTTTTTACAGCTGAAAAATTCCTCTTTATACCCACTAGTTCTGGGGTTTTTTTCTGCCAGAAAACGCTGCAGCCAAAAACTGCTGATAACAGCCTATGTGTGCATGGACACAAAGGATAACATGCTGGGGATTTTTTTGGCTGCAGAAAAAAACACCTGAAGCCAAAGTCTGCAGCTGTAAAAACATCCAATGTGCATGAAGCCTTAAAATCAAAAGTAAAAAAAAAAAACATTTCGAACTTTTGCTTTAACTACTGCCGTCACAGTTGTACGTCAGCTGTTTGAAGTGGAATACCGTTGTTATGGCAGCAGCTAACTGCCATAACCCCGGTATCCTCTTGAACAGCGGGCGGTCCGCTTTCAGATAAAAGTGGTCTCAGTGGCGGATTCGCTGCGGGATCACTTTAATAGAGGGTGGGAGAGGGCCCCTCCTTATGCTGCGCTCCGGTGGTCTCTGCTGCTTACCGGAGCCGTTGGTAGCGGTGGAGACAGGGGCGGACTGACCATTGAGCCACTCAGGCACTGCCCGAGGGCCCTGGGCCACTAGGGGACCCCCATCAGGGTTGCCAGCCTCAGGAAAACCAGGGACAGTATGTATAAATCTGTGTTTTTTTTTACATCTGTCTGTGTATACTGTGTGTACATGTATGTGTATACTGTGTGATTGTATACTGTGTGGCCCCATAATCTCTGATTGCCTGGGGGCCCCATAATCTCCGATTGCCCGGGGGCCCCATGAGTTATCAGTCCTCCCCTGGGCGGAGACCATCGGGTCCTCTCCTCTCACAGGCTGGATGCTGAGTGAGGGAAAGATGGCCCCCACTCGGCTCCACACCATTGGATGGCAGAAGCAACGTCAAATGTCGCTTCCGCCCAGTGGTCTTAAAGGGGAGATTTTTTTTTTTTTTTTGTATCGCATTTTAGTGTAAATATGAGATCTGAGGTCTTTTTGACCCCAGATCCCGCATTAAAGAGGACCTGTCATGCTTTTTTTCTATTACAAGGGATGTTTACATTCCTTGTAATAGGAATAAAAGTGACCCAAAAACTTTTTTTTATAAGGACAGTGTCAAAATAAAAAGTAAAATAAGAAAAAAAAAAATTGTAAGCGCCCCATCCCGCCGAGCTGTTGCGCCCGCATAAGAAAACGGTGGTCAAACCACACATGTGAGGTATCGCCGCGATCGGTAGAGCGAGAGCAATAATTCTAGCCCTAGACCTCCTCTGTAACTCAAATCTGGTAACCTGTAGAGATTTTTAAAGGTCGCCTATAGAGATTTTTAAGGGTCAAAGTTTGTTGCCATTCCACGAACGGGCGCAATTTTAAAGCTTGACACATTGGGTATCAATTTACTCGGCATAACATTATCTTTCACAATATAAAAAAAAATTGGGCTAACTTTACTCTTTTCTTATTTTTTAATTAAAAAAAAAGTGTATTTTTTCCAAAACAATTGCGCTTGTAAGACCGCTGCGCAAATACGATGTGACAAAGTATTGCAACGACCGCCATTTTATTCTCTAGGGTGTCTGAAAAAATATATATATAATGTTTTTGGGTTCTAAGTCATTTTCTTAGACAGTTCTAAGTCAAATTTGCGTTCATGGCTTGAAGGGGTTAAACCCGGTCACCCCGGTACCGTTTTTTAGACTGGCGGTTGGCCCTTTAGTGATTACAATCGATGCGGCTAAAAGCCGCTTGGCTGTTTTCTAAATGAGCAGGAGGGGACGTTCACCCCACCCACCACCCCTGCCGCCTTCCGCCGCTCTTCCCGGGCCTCCTCTCCCACCGGGAGACCTGAGCCACCAGACGGCGCATCCGCCGTTAGGCTGAGACCCAAACAAAGCTGGATTCAGCTCTGATCGGGTCACCGATGTAAAATCACGTTGTCAGTTCCGGTTTACTCGGCTGCCAATGGCACGGATTTAAAAAAAATAAAAATGACAGTATTCAGAATCGCTGTTTTTGGCGATCTGAATACTTTTAAGTGCAAAGGAGGGATTTGGGGTCTTTTTGACCCCCCAGATCCCTCCATAAAGAGTACCTGTCACCACCTATTACTGTCACAAGGGATGTTTACATTCCTTGTGATAGCAATAAAAGTGATCAGATTTTTTTTTTTAAAGGGGCAATGTAAAAAATATATATAAAAAAAGAAAACTTTTTTTTTAAAGCGCCCCTGTCCCCACGCATGCATACATAAGTTGTGCCCGCAAATGTAAACGGTGTTCAAATCACACATGTGAGGTATCGCCGCGATCGTCAGAGTGAGAGCACTAATTCTAGCAAAAGATCTCCTCTGTAACTCCAACCTGGTAGCCGTTACATTTTTGTAAACGTCGCCTATGGAGATTTTTAGGTACCGTAGTTTGTCGCCATTCCACGAGTGTGCGCAATTTCAAAGCGTGACATGTGAGGTTTCTACTCAGCATTATATCAACTTTTACATTATACAAAAAAATTGGGCTAACTTTACCGTTTATTTTTTTTAATTCATGAAAAGTGTCTTTTCTTCCCCCCAAAAAAAAATGCGTTTGAAGACCGCTGCTCAAATACCGTGTGACATAAAATATTGCAACAATCGCCATTTTATTCCCTAGGGTCTCTGCTAAAAATATTTATATGTGTAATGTTTGGGGGTTCTAAGTAATTTTCCAGCAAAAAAAATATGGATTTTAACTTGTAAACACCAAATGTTTCGGCTTAGGCGTGAAAGGGTTAAACTGTAAGATCCTTGAAGTTTAGAAACGAATGTAGATTCCGGTGTTCTATGAAACTATTCATAATATGATATTATTATTATACAGGATTTACGCATCGCTTTACAACATGAGGGCAGAGAGTACAATTACAATACAATTCAATGCAGGAGGAATCAGAGTTGCCATATAAACATAAAAATAGTATCAAGCAATAGAAAGCAGTCAGTTGTTGTAATACCAATAAAAGCTATTCATAGATGTGGGAGCTCGCCATGCATGACATCACGGGACCGGGACAATTTCATTAGAATTCGCACATTCATGGTCAGCATTCCACATATCGCTTGCAAGCCCGGAAAATACTTAGTGACATTCATTACAGAAGCAGCCGAACGAATGATCTCATCTACCGTAAAATGACATTGTGCAATGGAGTGGAGATGAGAAAAGCTGGGAGTTTCCAGTGGAATAAAAGCGCTCTGATGAAGACACGTCCTCTTTCATGCCTACTGCAATTCATTTACATTCGTTCAACATACCGAGCCGTCTTCGGATATCGGGAATATTTTCTTCAATGCAGGATTTCCAGAAATTACTATCCTCTATCCGCAATCCAAAAGGCTGAATTACTTTTCCTTTTCATCACGGAGACACGGATCCTCTAATACAGGCCTCCAGGGTGAAATACACATGTATTTAAAGCAGGGGTACAGCCAAAAGTAAAAAAGACACAAATGAATAGAATAGTCCTCGGTTTTCTTCTATTCCTATATATGTACTGTTGTTGACCACACTATATTACCAAAAGTATTGTGACACCTGCCTTTACACGCACATGAACTTTAATGGGATCCCAGTCTTAGTCCGTAGGGCTCAGTATTGAGTTGGCCCACCCTTTGCAGCTATAACAGCTTCAACTCTTCTGCAAAGGCCGTCCACAAGGTTTAGGAGTGTGTCTATGGGAATGTTTGACCATTCTTCCAGAAGCGCATCTGTGAGGTCAGGCACTGATGTTGGACAAGAAGGCCTGGCTCGTAGTGTTATACCGGGATTGAGGTCAGGACTCTGTGCAGGCCAGTCAAGTTCCTTCACCCCAAACTCCGTCATCCGTGTCTTTATGGACCTTGCTCTGTGCACTAATCATTTAGTGGAGGGCGGATTATGGTGTGAGGTTATTTTTCTGGGGTTGGGGTTTGCCCCTTAGTTCCAGTGAAGGGAACTCTTAAAGAGGAAGTAAACCCTGATGGGTTTTAATTCTTCTTTATTTCCCTGCAAAGGTAAAGCATAATGGGCTACTTTGCATCGCATAGTAGCCCATTATATGTCACTTACCTGAAACCGAAGCCTGCGATGTCACCGCTGTCCCCACTAGCAGCGAGCGTCCATCTTCACCCCTCTTCTTTCCGGGGCCGCGAACTCTGGCTCTGTGACTGGCTGGAGTCACGTGACATTTCTTCCACGCATGCGCGGGAGCCATCAGTCATGGCCTGACCCCCTTTAGAAACGGCACCATGTACCCTTTTTAAAGTGCGCATGCGCCGTAGACATTGGCGCACAGCTTTATTGTAGATATCTCCTAAAACGTGGAGGGTTAGGAGATATTTCCAGCCCCTACAGGTAAGCCTTAATATAGGCATACCTGTAAGTAAAAGTGGTTGTACGGGGTGTACAACCACTTTAAGGCATCAGCATACCAAGACATTTTGAACAATTTCATGCTCCCAACTTTGTGGGAAGAGTTTGGGGACGGTCCCTTCCTGTTCCAACATCAACAGCACCAGCGCACAAAGCAAGGTCCATAAAGACATGGATGAGTAAGTTTGGGGTGGAGGAACTTGACTGGCCTGCACAGAGTCCTGACCACAACCTGATAGAACACCTTTCGAATGAATTAGAGCGGAGACTGAGCCAGGCCTTCTTGTCCACATCAGTGCCTGACCTCACAAATGGAAGAATGGTCAAACATTCCCATAGACACACTCCTAAACCTTGTGGACAGCCTTCCCAGAAGAGTTGAAGCTGTTACAGTTGCAAAGGGTGGTCCAACTCAATATTGAACCCTACGGACTAAGACTGGGATGCCAATATAGTTCATGTGCGTGAAAAGACAGGCGTCCCAATACTTTTGGTAATATATTGTGCATATTTTATTTTTCGCCTTCTATCTTTTGCATTGTTTTGATAAATTGTGTGACTATTCTAGTCTTTTCTTTTGCAATAAGATTACTTGGTATAGATGAAGGGACCTCTCTTCCTCCTCTTCTTGTGTATTTGACCGAGCTGCGTCACGGCACACTGTTTTACTCATCTTGTTGTACTACTGCTGAACTTTGTCAATGGATGTACCGTTCATAAAAGTTTAATTAGGGTCCTTTCACACTGGGGCGGTGCGCTAGCTAGGAAAAAAAGTCCTGCTAGCAGCATCTTCGGAACGGTGAAGGAGCGGAGTATATACCGCTCCTTCACCGCTCCTGCCCATTGAAATCAATGGGACGGCGCGGCTATACCGCCGGCGAAGCGCCTCTGCAGAGGCGCTTTGCGGTGGATTTAACCCTTTTTTAACCCTTTCTCAGCCGCTAGCAGGGGGGTAAAACCGCCCCACTAGCGGCCGAATACCGACGGTAAAGCACCGCTTACAATAGCGGCGCTTTACCGCCGACAATGCCCCCGCCCCAGTGTGAAAGGAGCCTTAACATAACCCTTTAAGAAAATATAATTTAAAAAAAAGAAGTAGCACAGTGAGGAGCTCATCTCTGTCACCTCTGCTGTCTCCTCCTATTGGCATGCTTCTTGTCAGCATGTGAACTGAATGGCTCCCTGTGCTGCTTCTTCCTCTCACACTCCAGCCTTGCAATACAAGGACCCCGGGTCAAATTCAGGTACATATGCATCTTGAATAAAAAAAAAAATACATTTTGTATAAGAGAATACAGAGCGCCATTGATGGTGTCTTTAATATATGCAAAATAATTCTCAATTTTTAAAGCAGAACTTCAGTCATTTTTTTTATCTTCCCATCTATTAAATCTTCTGTCCTTGTTGTTGTTTTAACTTTGGATAGCAAAACATTCTTTTTCTGCCAGTAAATCCCTTATACAGCCCACTTCCTGTTTCTTGTCTGGTCATTAGCCTAGGCTTATGACATGATGGACAGCTCTCTCTCTCTCATGAGAATTTGCGAGGAAGGGAGGGGGGATGAGTCATAAGAGGGCCAATGAGATCTGCAGAGCTGGAGGTGTGCCTCTGTGTGTCGGTGTAAATCCAGGTATTCAAAAACACTGATTTTTCCATTTGAAATACTTTGAAGTGCAGAGGTGGGGTTTGGGGTCTTCTAGACCCCCGATCCCTCCATAAAGAGTACCTGTCACTGCCTTAACCACTTGCCGACCGGGCCTTAGGCGAACGACGGCTACAGTGCGGTCGGCTAATTCGGGGAGGGCATACAATGACGTCCTCCCAGACTCACGCTTCCTGCACACCCCTGGGGGTGGATCACAGTAAAGGGCCAATGACAGCGGCCCTTTACCACATGATCACTCCGTCCAATGACAGAGCAATCGCTTGTCAACAAACCGTCCAAAGTGCGGCTCAGCTCTCTCCGCTTTTCCCCGCACGCTGTACATACCGATCGGTACAACGTATGAGGAGAGGAGGGAGACTGCAGCAGCACTTACCTCTGCTTCATCCATGCCTCATTCATGCCCATATTTGCCTCATCGGTGCCTCATTCATGCTATGTGCCTCATTCATGCCTCATCTATGCCTCATTCATGCCAATATATGCCTCATTCATGCCTCTTCTGTGCCCTATTCATGCCTCATCTATGCCTCATTCATGCCAATATATGCCTCATTCATGCCCATCTGGGCCTCATTCATGCCTCTTCTGTGCCTTATTCATGCCGCATCTTTGCCTCATTCATGCCAATATATGCCTCATTCATGTCTATCCAGGCCACAGTGCTCATCCGTGCCTCATCTGTGCCACATCAATGCCTCATCCGTGACACATCAGTGCTCATCCATGACACATCTGGCCTCATCCGTGCCCATTCATGCCACATCAATGCTCAACCATGCCACATCAGTGACACTACAGTGCTTATCACTGCCACTACAGTGCCTCACAAAAGTGTAATAGGTAGTCATAAAATCTGATTTGTAATTTTATGTCCCTAGAGCACCTGATGGTGCCCCCTAAATGTTGGGCCTCTGTATGTGGCATGGGGCTGTGAAAAAGTCTCACACATGTGGTATCACCATACTCTGGAAGAGTTGCAGAATGTATTTTGGGGTGTAATTTGTGGTATGTACATGCTATGTGCTTATATGCTTAAAAAAATGGACAACTTTGTGTAAAAAAACAAGATGCGTTTTCATTTTCTTTCCACATTTTTCAACAATTTGTGGAAAAAAAAACAACATGTTCAAAAGACTCATAATGCCCAATATACGTTGGGGTGTTTGCTTTCCAAAATGGGGTAATTTTGTGGGTGTTTTCAATGTCCTCTTGCTCCAGGGCCTTCAAAAGTGTGATAGGTTGTATGGAAATTATATGTGTAATTTATGCTCCTAGAACTCCTGGAGGTGGTCTGTAGCAGAATGTGTTTTGGGGTGTCGTATGTGAAATAACTTGGTAATATGACAATTTTGTAGAAAAAAAAAATTGTAATTTTGCAAAGAATTGTGGGAAAAAATTACTACTTCAAAAAACTCACCATGCCTCTTACTAAATACCTTGGAATGTCTACTTTCCAAAAAGGAGTCATTTGGGGGGTATTTTTACTTTCCTGGCTTGTTGGGTTCTCAAGAAATGAGATAGGCCGTCAGTACATCAGGTGTGATCAGTTTTCAATGATTGGCACCATAGCTTGTACACTCTACACTAGGGGTGCGCATCTTCACTGGCCTCACGATTCGATTACGATTATCAAGTCAACGATTCGATTCCGCGATGCATCACGATTACAGCGCAAGTCCGCATGTGCTCATGGTTTTCATCAAAAAAATTCAAGTAGTCAGGAGAACTCCATTTTTTTTATTCTATCTGTTAAGAAAAAAAAAGACAGCAGAGGAGCTCCAGGCTCTCTTCCAAAATACTAAAGGAGATGGTCAGAGCCTGCGGACATGCTACAGGAGATGGTCAGAGCCTGCGGACATAGAACAGAAGCTGATCGGAGACTGCAGACATAGTACAGGAGATGATCAGAGACTGCAGACATGGTACAGGAGATGGTCAGAGACTGCAGACATGGTACAGGAGATGATCAGAGACTGCAGACATGGTACAGGAGATGATCAGAGACTGCGGACATGCTACAGGAGATGATCAGAGACTGCGGACATGCTAGGGGAGATGATCAGAGACTGCGGACATGCTACAGGAGATGGTCAGAGACTGCGGACATACTACAGGAGATGGTCAGAGACTGCGGACATACTACAGGAGATGGTCAGAGACTGCGGACATGGCACAGGAGATGGTCAGAGACTGAGGACATACTACAGGAGATGGTCAGAGACTGCGGACATGCTACAGGAGATGGTCAGAGACTGCGGACATACTACAGGAGATGGTCAGAGACTGCGGACATGCTACAGGAGATGGTCAGAGACTGAGGACATGGCACAGGAGATGGTCAGAGACTGCGGACATGGCACAGGAGATGGTCAGAGACTGCGGACATGGCACAGGAGATGGTCAGAGACTGCGGACATGGCACAGGAGATGGTCAGAGACTGCGGACAGTAATGCAGAGTTGTGGTGTGATGAAGGCACATAGAAGACAATTCTATGATATGGACTTGTGTTGGGATCACAGCGCCCCCCTCCCCCTCTGTACTTACATGCTGCTCTGCCGGTGCTGGTGGCAGGCAGCCTGTAATCCTCTCACGTCTCTCCTGATGTCAGCCCTGCCCGCCTCTCTTCTGACCTGATAGCTCCAGTCAGTGGGCGGGGCTGACATCAGGAGAGACGTGAGAGGAGGGAGGCGCGGCTGGGAGTCACATGAGTGGAATATACACACATTAGTAACAGCTTTACGCACGGAGAGCTCTCCTGGGAGGGGGCGGGGCAAGAAATCGATTTTTCGGGTCTCATGCATCGATGCCGCATTGGGAACACCCGAATCGCGATGCAGCGATTAATTTCAGCACCCCTACTCTACACAAAGCTTGTGGTCTTCACAAAGACCAAATAATATACACTGATTTGGGTTATTTTTACCAAAGATATGTAGCAGTATAAATTTTGGCCAAAATTCATAAAGAAAAATGACTAATTTGCAAAATTTTATAACCGAAATGAAGAAAAATTCACTTTTTTCAAAATTTTTGGTCTTTTTTTCATTTATAGTGCAAAAAATAAAAAAACCTAGTGGTGATTAAATACCACCAAAAGAAAGTGTTATTTGTGTGAAAAAAAAGACAAAAATGTCATATGGGTAAAGTGTTGCATGACTGAGTAATTGTCATTCAAAATGTGAGAGTGCCGAAAGCTGGGGGTTTAAGTGCCCAGTGGGCAAATGGTTAAAGTAATACTAAAGTCTCGTGGTTTTTTTTCTATAAAAATAACAAACATGTTATACTTACTTACCTGCTCCGTGCAGTTGGTTTTGCACAGAGCAGCCCAGATCCTCTTCTTCTCGGGTCCCTCTTTTGTGATCCTGGCCCCTCCCTCCTGTTCAGTGCCCCCACAGCAAGCAGCTTGCTATGGGGGCACCCAAGCTGAGTCACAGCTCCCTGTGTCCATTCAGACACGGAGCCCCGGCCTGGCCCTGCCCCCTCCCTCTCCTGATTGGCTAGCCGACTTTGATTGACAGCAGTGGGAATCAATGACACTGCTGCTGTGTATCAGCCAATCAGGAGGGCGAGTCTCGGGTACCCGAGACATTCGTGGACGTCGCTGGACAGGGAGGGGGCTCAGGTAAGTATTAGGGGGTCCGAGGGGGACTGCTGCACACAGAAGGCTTTTTATCTTAATGCATAGAGTGTATTAAGATAAAAAAAACCTTCTGACTTTACAACTCCTCCTTTAAAGTGTTACTAACAGTAAAATCACATACTTCCCAACTTTTTGAGATGGGAACGAGGAACACCTATTAGCAAAAGTATGTAGGTATTAGGGATGAGCCGAACACCCCCCGGTTCGGTTCGCACCAGAACCCGCGAACGGACCGAAAGTTCGCACGAACGTTAGAACCCCATTGACGTCTATGGGACTCGAACGTTCGAAATCAAAAGTGCTCATTTTAAAGGCTAATTTGCATGGTATTGTCCTAAAAAGGGTTTGGGGACCCGGGTCCTACCCCAGGGGACATGTATCAATGCAAAAAAAACTTTTAAAAACGGCCGTTTTTTCGGGAGCAGTGATTTTAATGATGCTTAAAGTAAAAAAAAAAAAGTGAAATATTCCTTTAAATATCGTACCTGGGGGGTGTCTATAGTATGCCTGTAAAGTGACGCGTGTTTCCCATGTTTAGAACAGTCCCTGCACCAAATGTCATTTTTAAAGGAAAAAATCTCATTTAAAACTGCTTGCGGGTTTAATGTCATGTCGGGTCCTGGCAATATGGATGAAAATCAGTGAGACAAACGGCATGGGTACCCCCCAGTCCATTACCAGGCCCTTTGGGTCTTGTATGGATATTAAGGGGAACCCCACACCCAAATTAAAATAAGGAAAGGTGTGGGGCCACCAGGCCCTATATACTCTGAACAGCAGTATACAGGCGGTGCAAACAAGACAGGGACTGTAGGTTTGTTGTTAAGTAGAATCTGTTTGTAATTTTGAACATTTTTAATGTGTTTAGCTCCAGCCAAAAAATCTTTTCTAAGCTTTTTGGAAAACATAGGGAAGGGTTATCACCCCTGTGACATTTGTTTTGCGTCTTTCCTCCTCTTCAGAAGATTTCACCTCACTTTTTTGTCCCAATGAAAAATGTTTTTTGAAAATTTGGGTTTTTTTGTGGAACAAGGATTGGAAAGCATCAGTGGAAAGGAGAAATTGTTTTCCCATATTAACTCTTACAGGAGAGAATTTCCCTTCCTTAGGGGTAGATTTCATCTCACTTCCTGTTGTCTCCTACCGTTTGCAAGTAGGAGTCGTTTGTAAGTTAGATGTTTGAAGGTAGGGTCCTGCCCTATATACTCAGCAGAAATTTGGGCCTTAGGTGTTGCTGTGGCCAAAACACTGTAAGCCCTCACAGGGCCCTGCTGTGAAATATTAGATCAAGAATTGTAATTACATGCCCCTGTTGAACAGGAGCTGAAAAATTAGGCCTTAGGCACTGGTGCTGGTGCCACAACACTGCAACCCCTCACAGACACTCTAGTTGGAACGCAGGAACGAGCCCTGCTGCAAAGTATTGCATCAAAAATTGTAATTACACGCCCCTGTTAGACAGGGGCAGAAAAATTGGGTCTTAGGCACTGGTGCTGGTGCCACAACACTGCAACCCCTCACAGACACTCTAGTTGAAACGCAGGAACAAGCCCTGCTGCAAAGTATTGCATCAAAAATTGTAATTACACGCCCCTGTTAAACAGGGGCTGAAAAATTGTGCCTTAGGCACTGGTGGTGGCGCCCAGAACCAAAAATGTTCTTACAAGCTATCAGCGTGATGATTGAGGAGGAAGAGGATAATTACTCAGGGATAGTCACTCAGCATCAGCATAGGCAGTCTTTGAAGGGATCTGAGATTTCAAAAAAAATTATTCGGTTACATCTGCATCAGGTGCTTGGTAGCTGGTGGTGATCCAAGACTGATTCATTTTTATGAAGGTCAGCCGATCGACCGAGTCGGTGGACAGACGCACCCTGTGATCGGTTACCACGCCTCCAGCAGCACTGAATGTGCGTTCCGAAAGAACGCTGGATGCAGGACAGGCCAGTAGCTCAATTGCATACTGTGCAAGCTCTGGCCAGTGATCCATCCTCAAGACCCAGTAACCCAGAGGATTTTCGGTGGGAAAGGTGTCCAAGTCTGATCTTGCCCCTAGGTATTCCTGCACCATGTAAAACAGACGCTGGCGATGGTTGCTGGAACCGATCATACCTTGGGGCTGCGGACCAAAAAATTGTCTGAACGCATCGGTCAGACGGCCACCTTCTCCACCGCTCCTTCTTTGACTGACCGAAGCCTCAGCAACACGTTGTCCAGAAACAGGAGTTTGTAACCTCCCAGTCTCTGGGAACGCGTTGCACAGACCTTTCTGCAAGGCCTCCCGAAGATGTTTCATCCTCTGCTCCCTCTGCGATGGCAAGATAAGGTCCGCAACCTTACCCTTGTAACGTGGATCAAGGAGGGTTGCCAGCCAGTATTGGTTCTTCTCCTTGATACCACGAATACGAGGATCCTTACGCAGGCTTTGCAGGATCAGGGAGGCCATGCAGCGTAGGTTTGCTGAGGCATTCGGTCCGGAGTCCTCTGGGTCACTAAGGACAACAACGTCCGCAGCCACCTCCTCCCAGCCACGTACAAGTCCATGTGTTCCTTGGGACTGATCCCTTAAAGACTGCTGATGCTGAGTGCCAGGCTCCACCTCCATACTGACACAATCTTCCTCCTCCTCCTCCTCCTCCTCCTCGTCCTCTTCCTGTGTGATCGGCGGGCACGCAGGAACACTGTCTGGATAAAGGGGGCCTTGAGAGCTAAGGAAGTCCTCCTCTTCCTGCCTCTGTTCTGCCTCAAGTGCCCTGTCCATTATTCCACGCAGCGTGTGCTCCAACAGGTGGACAAGGGGGACAGTGTCACTGATGCATGCACTGTCAGTGCTCACCATCCTCGTGGCCTCCTCGAATGGTGACAGGACAGTGCATGCATCCCTGATCATGGCCCACTGGCGTGGGGAAAAAAAACCAAGGTCCCCTGACCCTGTCCTGGTGCCATAGTCGCACAGGTACTCATTGATGGCCCTCTGCTGCGTGTGCAGCCGCTGCAGCATGGCCAACGTCGAGTTCCACCTGGTGGGCATGTCACAGATTAGGCGGTTCTTGGGCAGGTTAAACTCCTTTTGGAGGTCCGTCAGCCGAGCACTGGCATTATATGACCGGCGGAAATGCACAGAGACTTTCCTGGCCTGCCTCAGGACATCCTGTAAGCCCGGGTACCTGCCCAAGAACCGCTGCACCACCAAGTTAAGGACGTGAGCCAAACAGGGCACATGGGTCAGTTGTCCCTGTCGGAGGGCAGAGAGGAGGTTGGTGCCATTGTCGCAAACCACCATTCCTGCCTTAAGTTGGCGTGGCGTCAACCACCTCTGAACCTGCCCCTGCAGAGCTGACAGAACCTCTGCCCCAGTGTGGCTCCTGTCCCCCAAGCACACCAGCTCAAGCACCGCATGGCATCTTTTGGCCTGCGTACTTGCGTAGCCCCTTGAACGCCTACGGAGCACCGCTGGTTCCGAGGAAGAGGCCATGGAGGAAGAAGAAGAGGAGGGGGTGGAGGAAAGAGGTGTGTCACAATCAGCATTTTGGAGGCGTGGTGGCGGAACAACCTCCAACACTACTGCACCTTGTCCTGCATCCTTCCCAGCTGCCAGCAGAGTCACCCAATGCGCCGTGAAACTTAAGTAACGTCCCTGTCCATGCCTGCTGGACCATGAGTCAGCGGTAATATGCACCTTACCGCTGACCGCCCTGTCCAGCGAGGCATGGACATTGCCTTCCACATGCCGGTAGAGAGCCGGAATCGCCTTCCGTGAGAAAAAGTGGCGTTTGGTACCTGCCACTGAGGAATCGCACATTCCACAAACTCAAGGAAGGGGGCAGAGTCTACCAACTGAAAAGGCAGCAGTTGAAGTGCTAGCAATTTTGCCAAGCTAGCATTCAACCGCTGGGCATGTGGATGGCTGGGAGCAAACTTCTTTCGGCGGTGCAGCAGCTGGGGCAGGGAAATTTGCCTGGTACAATCTGACGTCGGTGTACCAAAAGCAGATTGCCCACAAGTACTTGGCTGTGACACACCTAATTCTACACCTTCATTCCTCTCACTGCAGGTCTCAGAGAGGACTGAAGGTCTAGTGGGGTTGGAAATCTCAGCTGATGAGGAGCAAGGAGAGATCGTCTTTGTTCTTTGGTGTGGGTCTTTCAGATACGCTTGCCAACGAACTGCATGGCAGGTCAACATATGTCTGGTCAAGCATGTGGTACCCAAGCGGGAGATGTTTTGGCCACGCGAGATACGCTTGAGACATATGTTGCAAATAGCAGCGGTGCGATCTGATGCACTCGTCTCAAAAAAGGCCCACACCAAAGAACTTTTTGAATAACGCGCAGAGACTGCAGCGCCCTGCACATGTGGAGCTTTGGGGTGTGATGCAGTCAATGTGCTGCCCTTAGGCTGGCCCCTGGAGGGCATCCTGCCTAGTTGGTGATGTGCCACCTCCTCCTCCTCCTCCTCCTCCTCCTCCTCTCTCCTATCAGGCACCCACGTTGAGTCAGTGACCTCATCATCCCCTCCCTCCTCATCACTGGAGCAAACCTGGCAGTATGCTGCAGCAGGGGGAGCATGACTGCCAGATTGCTGTCCTTCTTGGGCACCCCCTCTGTCCGTGCTCATGTTACTGCCTTCATTGAGCTCAGTATCATCATCAGAGCCTTCCAAACGCTGGGCATCCTCCTGGAGCATGTACCCAACACTGTGGTCAAACAGTTCGAGGGAATCCTCATGAGGACATGGTGGAGCTAGGGAAGGAGTCACTGATGACATTGAGCTGAGGGAAGAGGCCGCTGCTTTGCCAGACAAAGCACCCTGGGCATGGGTGAGAGAGGATGAGGAGGATGAGGACGGCTTGGTCATCCACTCGACCAAGTCTTCCGCATGTTGCGGCTCAACACGGCCAGCTGCCGAAAAAAAGGCCAAGCGTGTCCCATGGCCACGTGCTGATGAGGATGCACCGTCTCCACGACCAGCACTAGACACAGAGCCTGCTTGCCCTCTCTTATTGGCTTGTGACTGTCTGCCTCTCCTTCTTGGCCTTCCAGACATACTAATGGCCTGTAGCTGCACTAAGCTGGGATAGAACACCTGTAATTTTCTTCAGGTAGCTTTATATACTGTAACCAGACAAGCCTGCCTGTCAGTAGGAAGATAACAGGAACGGATCTAGCTGAACACTGTGAGCAGGACACACTGTACTAAATGTAAATAGTCTAGCTGCCTGACCGTGGTACTAATAGGATCAAAAAGAACACCTGTAATTTTCTTCAGGTAGCTTTATATACTGTAACCAGACAAGCCTGCCTGTCAGTAGGAAGATAACAGGAACGGATCTAGCTGAACACTGTGAGCAGGACGCACTGTACTAAATGTAAATAGTCTAGCTGCCTGACCGTGGTACTAATAGGATCAAAAAGAACACCTGTAATTTTCTTAAGGTAGCTTTATATACTGTAACCAGACAAGCCTGCCTGTCAGTAGGAAGATAACAGGAACGGATCTAGCTGAACACTGTGAGCAGGACACACTGTACTAAATGTAAATAGTCTAGCTGCCTGACCGTGGTACTAATAGGATCAAAAAGAACACCTGTAATTTTCTTCAGGTAGCTTTATATACTGTAACCAGACAAGCCTGCCTGTCAGTAGGAAGATAACAGGAACGGATCTAGCTGAACACTGTGAGCAGGACGTACTGCACTAAATGTATATAGCAGGAACGGATCTAGCTGAACACTGTGAGCAGGACGCACTGCACTGAATGTAAATAGCAGGAACGGATCTAGCTGAACACTGTGAGCAGGACGCACTGCACTAAATGTAAATACCAGGAACGGATCTAGCTGAACACTGTGAGCAGGACGCACTGCACTGAATGTAAATAGCAGGAACGGATCTAGCTGAACACTGTGAGCAGGACGCACTGCACTGAATGTAAATAGCAGGAACGGATCTAGCTGAACACTGTGAGCAGGACGCACTGCACTGAATGTAAATAGCAGGAACGGATGTAGCTGAACACTGTGAGCAGGACGCACTGCACTAAATGTAAATACCAGGAACGGATCTAGCTGAACACTGTGAGCAGGACGCACTGCACTGAATGTAAATAGCAGGAACGGATCTAGCTGAACACTGTGAGCAGGACGCACTGCACTGAATGTAAATAGCAGGAACGGATCTAGCTGAACACTGTGAGCAGGACGCACTGCACTGAATGTAAATAGTCTAGATAGAAGATAACAGGAACGGATCTAGCTAAACTGAATACAGTGTATATATATATATATGCAACACCTGGGATGCATATATATGCACAATACACTGTAAGTGCAGCTAACTGACTGACTGTTCTGCCTAATCTATCTAACTCAAATCAAATGACACTGTCTCTCTCTCTCTCTATCTCTCAGCACACCGGAACACACACTACACAGGGCCGCCGTGCAGGCGGCCTTATATAGTGTGGGGTGTGTACTAAATCCCCTGAGCCATAATTGGCCAAAGCCACCCTGGCTTTGGCCAATTACAGCTCTCTCTACTGACGGCGCTGTGATTGGCCAAGCATGCGGGTCATAGTGCATGCTTGGCCAATCATCAGCCAGCAATGCACTGCGATGCCGCAGTGAATTATGGGCCGTGACGCGCCACACGAATTTGGCGCGAACGGCCCATATCGTTCGCAATTCGGCGAACGACCGAACAGCCGATGTTCGAGTCGAACATGGGTTCGACTCGAACACGAAGCTCATCCCTAATAGGTATAGGACACACACCCTGCCACACCCCCTTAAAGGAGAATTATATATAAATACAAAAAAGATAAGTTAAACCCACAAGTGCTTTTTTACCACTATTATTCCTTTATATTGGCTTTTGACCTTTACAAATACAGCAATTTAAAAGTTTAGCACTGGGAATCACTTTTTGAAATACAAAAAGGGCATTTTATATACAACTATATAGATCCAACCAAAATGAGGGACAAATGAGGAGGACAGAGGGACTTTGTTTCAAATCAGGGACAGTTGGGAGCTATGAGATCAGTGTGTATATGCAGTAAAGCATGCTTGTTATACGCACTGTAGAACCTTAGGAGTTAATCCTCTGCACTGTGTAAAAAGGCTTTTTGATCCGGTCTTCTCTGATCCTCCCCTTCTTCCACAATCCCCAATCCATCTCCTGATAGAACAGAGCCTTGGGTGCACTCTGCACATCCTCGGTTTGGTGTGTATTGCTAGTGAGTTTTTTTGTTGTTTTTGGGAGGGTGTATGTGATCTGCACTGGGCCAATCAGCACTGTCCAGACAGAGGGTCAGGGGTCATGCAGCCTTATAGGACAGTCAGAGGAGAATGAAAACTCCTCCAAGATTTAACCAGACACCGATAGAAGTCAGACTGCTATATACTGCTGATGAGAAAAGGTATTTAGCAGTTTATATTTACTAAAATAATTGCATTTCCATGTTCTGTGTACTGTGAGAGACCAGATATAGCGAATGCAGGGTGCTGGGTTGTGTAGTACTTTAATATTACTGACTCAGATATACAGGACAGTGGATGCTATTGCCTGGCGGCTCTAACATCATGGCACATAGGCATGACTTCATTAGCACTGAGCAGCTAGACAGGAAGGAGGAGACACGGGATGGTGTGAAAAAAGAGAAAGGCTTTTTCGCTTCAGACTTTCCAGAGCGGACAGCAGGGCAGAAAGTGAAGGAAGGTTGGGGAAAGGCTCTCGGAGACTGGTAGACCGGTGACTGCCTACTGAGCTATTACTAGGTAGGAACTTTAACTCTTTTTTTTTTTTTTCTTTAAAATGATCAATTTAAAGCTGTATGTAGCGCCAGAGGGCGGCTGTGTGTACAAGGTGGATTCTATCACCTTAAGGGCAAGTTCCCACGAGAACTGTTCTTTGCGAAATTCCAGCACTTTGTTCAAAGTGCAATCTGCAGCAAGTGTCAATGTTAACCTTTTCACGTCTAAGCCTATTTCTGACATTTGAAATCAGTATTATTTTCTAAAAAAGACTTAGAACCCCCAAACACATATATATATATATATATATATATATATATATATATATATATATATATATATATATATATATATATTTTTTTTTTTAGCAGAGACCCTAAAGAATAAAATAGTGATCGTTGCAATATTTTATGTCACACGGTATTTGCGCGGCGTTCTTTCAAACCGTTTTTTGGGAAAAAAGACACTTTAATTAAAAAAAAAACCGAAGCAGTAAAGTTAGCCCAATTTTTTTGTATAATGTGAAGGATGATGTTACGCTGAGTAAATAGATATCTTACATGTCATGCTTTAAAATTGTGCATACTCGTGGAATGCCAAAGAACTACAGTACCTAAAAATCTCAGTAGGCGACACTTTAAAAAAAATTTAACGGTTACCAGGTTAGGGTTACAGAGGAGGTCTTTTGCTAGAATTATTGCTCTCACTCCAACAATCGCGGCGATACCTCACATGTGTGATTTGAACACAGTTTACATTTGCGGGCGCGACTTACGAAGGCGTTTTCTTTGCTGCTCGAGCACGCGGGGACGGGGGCGCTTTAAATTTATTTTTCCTCTTACTCTTATTTTATTTATTTATTTATTTTTTTACATTGTCCCTTTAGAAAAATAAAAATTTAATTCTGATCACTTTTACTGCTGTCACAAGGGATGTAAACAGGTATGTAACAGATGGTGACAGGTATTCTTTATGGAGGGATCGGGGGTCAAAAAGACCCCAAATCCCTCCTTTGCACTTAAAAGTATTTAGAACACCAAAATCAGCAATTCTGAATACTGTTATTTTTTTAAAAATGGCCGCCATTGGCAGCCGGCAATTTGCGCAGGGGAGCCAACCTGCCGCTGCATCTTGATAGCAAAGCGGCCTTCACTTGAATGGGGTGCATTTGTTGGGTGCTGTTGGGCAGCCGGATGTACTACCTTTGCAGCTTTTTGGAGGAGCAATTGGGAGACAGTAAAAATGTGGCTCAATTGCGTGTTTTTACCACCATCAGCCCTCTCCCCTCCTGAACCTCATGTGTAAACAAGCTTTTGGAAAGGGTTTTAGGCCTGATTCACACCTATGCAGGTTGAAGTTTGCATATTCCAGGTGCATTTTGCGTTTTTCAATACATGCTTTTGATCCATTGAAGTCTATAGAACCAAAAACCAGAAAAAAAAAAAAATCCTGTCCCTTTCCATAAAATGCACAGATGAATGACCATGACCCATAGGTAGGGTCGCCACCTTTTCTTCAAGTCAAACCCGAACACTTTAGTGGCACACAGCCATTTTTTTTCCTAGTAAAAACTATACATATATTTTGCAATGAAATAACATTTCTAGTCATATGAAGTTAATCACAAAAGTCCCCTTTTTACATCAGAGTCCACAGAGTTCCCCCTTTACATCTGAACTCAGTTTCCTTACACTGTAAGGGGGGACTCTGCAGATGTAGGGTAGAATTCTGGTGCCTCTAGGGTGCTCTGGGAACCCTGATTTAAGGGGGGACACTGAGAACTTTGATGTATGGAGAGGACTCGGATGTAAGGGGGAACACTGTGGCCTCTGGTGTAAAGGGGAACTCTGATTTAAGGGGTGCTCTGAGAACCCTGCCCATAGGAAACCATGTTAAATGGACTGTAGTGTTTCTGCAAAACTGAAAATGCATTAAAAATGCCTAGGTGTGAACCAGGCCTTATAGTGAATCCTCAGCTTGGATGGATTTTTTTTTTTTTTTTTTTACAAGAAGAGTTTTTAATCAATAATAAAAAAAAAAAAAAGATTAAGCAGTATACATAGAACAAGTACATGAAATCCATAAAATGAGAAGTACAGGGTTCCAGGCCATGAACTGAGCACATGGCCAGATTATTTTTTAAACTGTGCTGAATAATAGAGGAAGTTAAAAAAGGGGGGAAGGGAAGGAAAAAAAAAAAAGATGAAAAAGTTAGGAAAGGGAGGGGACAAGGAGTAAAAAAGAAGAGTGTGTGGAGGGGAGAAAGGAGAAAATCAAACAAAACCCAAGAAATAAAGCAAAGAGAGCAAAGCCAAGCATATAAGAAATCATATCAGGGCTCATCCCATCTAGGAAGAGAGCCAACATCCCCCATAGAGCCCCAATCATCTATCCAATTTGACCAAATTTTGTCAAACTTTCCTGGACAATTCCAATTAAAGAGAAAGTAAAGCGCTGCTTTTTTATTTCTTCCGGACCTGCAAAGTAAAGGCATAATGTGCTAGTATGCATCGCATACTAGCACATTATGTGAAACTTACCTGCAAATGAAGCCCTTGTCACCACTGGAGGCCGCATCCATCTTCGCTTGTATTCCTTCCAGGCCCATGGACTCCGGCTCTGTGACTGGCCAGACTGCGTGACGTCACTCCCGCATGCGTGAGGGAGCCAGCAGTGACGGCACAGGGTTCTGAAGAAACGCCACGGGTGGACGTTCCTTCAGACTGCATGCGCCGATGATGTCATTGGTTGCATATACAGTAAATGTTCCTAAACAGTGCACATTTAGGGGATATTTACAGTACCTATAGGTAAGCCTTTTTATAGGCTTACCTATAGGTACAAACAATCGATGGAAGTTTACTTCCACTTTAACCACTTCAGGACCGAGCCTCTTTTTGACACTTGTTTACAAGTTAAAATCAGTTTGTTTTTTGCTAGAAAATTACTTAGAACCCCCCAAACATTATATATTTTTTTTTCAGACACCCTAGAGAATAAAAATCGTTGCAATACTTTGTCACACCGTATTTGCGCAGCGGTCTTACAAGCGCAATTTTTTGGAAAAAATACACTTTTTGACTTAAAAAAATACGACGAAAGTAAAGTTAGCCCAATTTTTTTGTATATTGTGAAAGATAATGTTACGCCGAGTACACCGTTTTCATATGCGGGCGCAACTTACGTATGCGTTTGTTTCTCCGCGCAAGCTCGGTGGGACGGGATACTTTAAAAAAATATATTTTCTTTTTTATTTTACTTTAGTTTTTATTTTTACACTATCCTTTTAAAAAAAAAATAATAATTGGGTCACTTATATTCCTATTAGAAGGAATGTAAACACCCCTTGTAATAGAAAAAAAGCATGACAGGACCTCTTTAATGTGAGATCTGGGGTCAAAAAGACATCTACACTAAAATGCAATAAAAAAAAAATGAAATGTAATTTTTTTTTTTTGCAAAAAATAAAAATAAAAAAATTGCCCTTTAAGAGCATTGGGCGTAAGCGACGTTTGACGCTTCCGCCATCCAATGGTGTGGAGCCGTGTGGGGGCCAGCTTTCCTTCACTCAGCTGCATGCCTGTCAGGGATGAGGACCCGATCGTCTCTGCCCGTAACCGATGGCTCCAGTAAGCGGCGGAGATGACCAGAACGTGGCGGGAGGGGGCCCCTCTCCCGCCCCCGATAAAAGTGATCTCGCGGCGAATTCGCCGCAGAGACCACTTTTATCTGAAAGCAAGCCGCTCGCCGTTGTTGAAAATACCGACATATAATGAGGGCGTTTTGCGCTAAGTGGTTAATATAAGTGTACTCATACAATGGTAAAGCTGAGTGCGCCAGGTGGAAACCGTTGAAGTAGTAGCTTTTCAAAGGAGAAATATTTCCCTCCGCGCATAAAAGATGGCATAACAAACAACTAACTTGGCATAACGGCCCATGGACTGGGCATCAAGAACCGGCAGTTGTTTGGGATCCAATTCAAGGGTTAAGTTAGCAACCTGAATAATATCAGTGAGCACCACCATCCAAAAGGAGTAGAGAGATGGACATGGCCAGACCATATGCAGAAAGGATGCCTCGGGCATGTCACATTTGGGGCATGATGCCGGAGAAGAGGGGCAGATAGCCGATAACCTTTTTGGGCGTGAAATAAGCTCTGTGCAGAAATTGAAGTTCAAGGAAACGATCTCTGGCAGAGTTTATTGTGGTCACATAGGAAGACGGACAATCCTCCCATTCGTCTTTCATCAGGTCAGGGAGGTCCTCCCGTCATTTAGCAAGGGTTCTAGTAAGTTTGGCTGTGGATGCTATAGAAAGGCGGAATTATATAGAGGACAGTGGCTTGTCTAACACCCTGGAGGTAAGTGTTCCACTGGATCAGAAGTCCAAAGTGAAGTGAGGTGGGAATTGTTTTTGGAAGGCGTGACGTAGACGTAAAAAAAAAAAAAATCCAATTCGGTAAGGTAAAAGAAGCTTTAAGGTCAGAAAGAACGTAATTTACCAAACAAAACAATGTGTTTTATTCCCACTACCCCCCCGGTCGCCCAAACCTGAGGATCAGGAACTGTTTTTATATGCAGAAAAGCTGGGTTACCCCATTTTGGGGAAATATGGGACGAGAGCATCCTGGAGGAATGATAATGAGCCCTATCCCTATTCCATACTGAGATAGGGGTTCACATCAAACTAGTGATTCCGGGATAAGACCTCACCCCTCAGGACACCAGATTACTAAGAGTGGAATAGGAGTCCATGATGGCCGTCTTTAATCCCACTACCCCCCGGTCGCCCGAACCTGAGGATCAGGAACTGCTTTTATATGCAGAAAAGCTGGATTACCCCATTTTGGGGAAATATGGGGTGAGAATGTCCTGGAGGAATGATAATGAGCCCTATCCCTATGCCATACTGAGATAGGGGTTCACATCAAACTAGTGATTCCGGGATAAGACCTCACCCCCCAGGACACCAGATTACTAAGAGTGGAATAGGAGCCCATGATGGCCGTCTAGCTTGGATGGAGTTTATATAAAAAGATTGGATTGCTTCAGCTGACTGCAGTATCCTTTGATAATGATCAGTCCATGCATAGTATGTGATATTCCTATAACGGGTGTAGGTGATCAATCACAGCAGGTGCCGTGCAGAGTGGCATATATACTGCATCTGCAGACCTGTCGCTGTGCACACATCTGCTACTAACATGAATAATCACTGTACAGTCAGCCTCAGGTGTGCTGACACATTTCATTTAGATATATGCTGAATTCCCAGAAAATATTTTTAAATGACTTTAACTGCAGGGTCCTGACCGGGCTTATTCATATACTGTCATCACATGCATACAGTGTCTTGAAAAAATATTCATACCCCTTGAAATTTTCCACATTTTGTTATGTTACAAACCAAAAGCATAAATGTATTTTGTTGGGATTTTATGTGATAGACCAACACAAAGTGGCACATAATTGTGAAGTGGAAAATGATAAATGGTTTTCAAATTTTTTTACAATTTAATTTGAGAAAAGTGTTATGTGCATTTGTATTCAGCCCCCTTTACTCCGATACCCCTAACTAAAGTCTAGTGGAACCAATTGCCTTCAGAAGTCCCCCAATTAGTAAATAGAGTCCACCTGTGTGTAATTTAATCGCAGTATAAATACAGCTTTTCTGTGAAGCCCTCAGAGGTTTATTTGAATCTTAGTGAACAAACAGCATCATGAAGTCCAAGAAACACACCAGACAGTTCAGAGATAAAGTTCTAAAAAAGTATAAAGCAAGGTTAGGTTAGAAAAAATACCCCAAGCTTTGAACATCTCACGGAGCACGGTTAAACCCATCATCCGAAAATGGAAAGAGTATGGCACAACTGCAAACCTACCAAGACATGGCCGTCCACCTAAACTGACAGGCCGGACAAGGAGAGCATTAATCAGAGAAGCAGCCAAGAGGCCCATGGTAACTCTGGAGGAGCTGCAGAGACCCACAGCTCAGGTGAGAGAATCTGTCCACAGAACAACTATTAGTCGTGCACTCCACAAATCTGGGCTTTATGGAAGAGTGGCAAGAAGAAAGTCATTGTTAAAAAAGTCATACGAAGTCCCATTTGCAGTTTGCGAGAAGCCATGTTGGGGATACAGCAAGCGAGGAAGAAGGTACTCTTGTCAGATGGGAACAAAATTGAACATTTTGGCCTAAAAGCAAAACACTATGTGTGGCGGAAAACGAACACTGCACATCACCCTGAACACACCATCCCCACTGTGAAGCATGGTGGTGGTGGCAGCATCATGTTGTGGGGATGCATTTCTTATGCAGGGACAGGGACACTGGTCAGAGTTGGTGGAAAGATGGATGGAGCCAAGTACAGAGCAATCTTAAAAGAAAATCTGTTATGCCACACACACATGGTCTGACTTTTCGTCCGGACGGGTCCGACAGACTTTCCAGCGTACTTTCGACTGACTTTTGACGGACTTTCTAACGAACGGACTTGCCTACACACGATCACACCAAAGTCCGACGGATTCGTACGTGATGACGTGCACCAGACTAAAATACTGAAGTTGATAGCTAGTAGCCAATAGCTGCCCTAGCGTCGGTTTTTGTCCGTCGGACTAGCATACAGACGAGCGGATTTCTGGATCCGTCAGATTTGCGACTGGCAAAGTCCGCTGAAGGTCTGGTGAAGCCCACACCTGATCGGATTGTCTGACATATTTGGTCTGTCGTCGTCCGTCGGACCAGTCCGGACGAAAAGTCCGTCCGTGTGTACGTGGCATAAGAGTCTGCAAAAGACTTGAGACTGGGGGTGGAGCTTCACCTTCCAGCAAGACAACAACCCCAAACATACAGCTACAATGGAATGGTTTAGATCAAAGCCTATTCATGTGTTAGAATGACCCAGGCAAAGTCCAGACCTAAATCCAATTGAGAATCTGTGGCAAGACTTGAAAATTGCTGTTCAGACGCTCTCCATCCAATCTGACAGAGATTGAGCTATTTTGCAAAGAAGAATGGGCAAAAATGTCCCTCTCTAGATGTGCAAAGCTGGTAGAAACATCCCTAAAGACTTGCAGCTGTAATTGCAGCAAAAGGTGGTTCTACAAAGTATTGACTCAGGGGGGCTGAATACAAATTCACGCCATACTTTTCACATATTTGTAAAAATTGTGGAAAACCATTTATCATTTTCCTTCCACTCCACAATTATGTGCCACTTTGTGTTGGTCTATCACATAAAAATAAAAACCCAATAAAATACATTTACATTTTTGGTTTTGGTTTTTGGTTTTGAGTAACAAATTTAAAAGAGCGAACAAAAGTCCTGGATGGCTTAACTCCAATGTAAAAATGCATATAAAAGCAAAGGAGAAGGCCTTCAAAAAATACAAGGTTGAGGGATCATCATCAGCATTTAGACTTTATAAGGAATGCAACAAGAAACGTAAGAGTGCAATTAGGGCAGCTAAGATAGAACAAGAAAGACACAGAGGAGGAAAGCAAAAAAAAAAAAATTACAAGAAATTCTTTTAACCACTTCCCGCCCGCCCTATAGCGGATTGACGTCCGGGAATTGGTTCCGTTATCCTGACTGGGTGTCATATGATGTCCAGCAGGATAACATGCCACCGCGCGCCCCCGGGGGCACGCATCGCGGCGATCGGTGGAGCGGTGTGTCAGCCTGACACACCGCTACAACGATCTTGGTAAAGAGCCTCCGGCAGAGGCTCTTTACCACGTGATCAGCCGTGTCCAATCACGGCTGATCACGCTGTCAATGGGAAGAGCCGTTGATCGGCTTTTCCTCACTCGCGTCTGACAGACGCGAGTAGAGGAGAGCCGATCGGCGGTTCTCCTGACGGGGGGGTCTGCGCTGATTGTTTATCAGCGCAGCCCCCCCTCAGATCACCACACTGGACCACCAGGGAAGGGGCAACATGTGGATGGCCAGGTATGTACCCCATGGCCATCCACATGTGCCCAATCTGTGCCAATCAGTGCCCACAAATGGGCACGGATTGGCACCATTATGTTCCAGCAATGCCCCCAATATGTTTTATGAGTGCCACCTATAATTGCTCATCGGTGCCACCTGTCATTGCCCATCGGTGCCACCTGTCAGTGCCCATCTGTGCCCATCAATGCCCACCTATCAGTGCCCATCAGTGCCACACATAAGTATCCATCAGTGCCACCCATATGTACCAATCAATGCCACCTACGAGTGCCCATCAGTGCCGTCTATGAGTGCCCATCGGTGCCACCTATGAGTGCCCATCAGTGCCGCATACCAGTGCCACCTATCAGTGCCACCTCATCAGGTGCCCGTCAGTGCAGCCATATCAGTGCTCATCATTGAAGGAGAAAACGTACTTATTTACAAAAAATTTTAACAGAAACAAAGAAAAACTTGTTTTTTTTTCGAAATTTTCGGTCTTTTTTTATTTGTTGCGCAAAAAATAAAAACCGCAGAGGTGATCAAATACCACCAAAAGAAAGCTCTATTTGTGGGAACAAAATGATAAAAATTTTTGGGTACAGTGTAGCATGACTGCGCAATTGTCATTCAAATTGCGACAGCGCTGAAAGCTGAAAATTGGCCTGGGCGGGAAGGTGTCTAAGTGCCCGGTATTGAAGTGGTTAAGTATGTAAACGGTAAAAAAGGGAGGACAGACCATTATGGCCCCATAAAGAATGAGGAAGGTCATCAGGTTATAAAGAATGGGGAGATGGTGAAGGTATTGAATTTATTCTTCGCCTCAGTCTTCACAAGGGAATCAGGGGGCTTCAGTAACCAAAACTGCAGTGTTTATCCTCATTACACATCACAGGAAGCACCTCTATGATTAACAGAGGACAGAATTAAAAATAGACTTGGGAAACGTAACATTAATAAATCACCGGGACCAGATGGCTTGCACCCGAGGGTACTTGGGGAACTCAGTCAAGTAATTACCAGACCATTGTTCCTAATTTTTACTGACAGTCTACTGACTGGAATGGTACCAGGTGATTGGAGAAAAGCCAATGTAGCACCAATTTTTAAAAAGGGCCGAAAATACATCCCTGGGAATTACAGACCAGTTAGCCTAACATCAATAGTATGTAAACTCTTGGAGGGGATGATAAGGGACTATATACAAGATTTTAGTAATAAGAATGATATCATTAGCAGTAATCAGCATGGATTCATGAAGAATCTTTTTTGCCAAACCAATCTATTAACCTTCTATGAGGAGGTGAGTTGCCATCTAGATAAAGGAAGGCCCGTAGACGTGGTGTATCTGGATTTTGCAAAAGCATTTGACACAGTTCCCCATAAATGTTTACTGTACAAAATAAGGTCCGTTGGCATGGACCATAGGTTGAGTACATGGATTAAAATCTGTCTTCAAGGGCGAGTTCAGAGGGTGGTGATAAATGGGGAGTACTCGGAATAGTCGGGGGTGGGTAGTGGGGTCCCCCAGGGTTCTGTGCTGGGACCAATCCTGTTTAATTTGTACATAAACGACCTGGAGGATGGGATAAACAGTTCAATCTCTGTATTTGCGGTTGAACTGGATGGACTTGTGTCTTTTTTCAACCTGACTAACTATGTAACACTAATTTAAGCAGGGCACTAACTTCTCCGCAGGATGTTGAAACCTTGCAAGAAAATCTGAACAAATTAATGGGATGGGCAACTACATGGCAAATGCGGTTAATGTAGAAAAATGTAAAATAATGCATTTGGGTGGCAAAAATATGAATGCAATCTATACACTGGGGGGAGAACCTCTGGGGGAATCTAGGATGAAAAAGAACCTGTGGGTCCTAGTAGATGATATGCTCAGCAATGGCATGCAATGCCAAGCTGCTGCTAACAAAACAAACATAATATTGGCATGCATTAAAAAGAGGATTAACTCCAGGGATAAAACGATAATTTTCCCACTCTACAATACTCTGGTCCGGCCTCACCTAGAGTATGCTGTCCAACTCTGGGCACCAGAGCTCAGGAAGGATGTACTAGAAATGGAGCGAGTACAGAGAAGGGCAACAAAACGAATAAAGGGTCTGGAGGATAGTCGTTATGAAGAAAGGTTGCGAGCACTGAACTTTTTCTCTCTGAAGAAGAGACGCTTGAGAGGGGATATGATTTCAATTTACAAATACCGTACTGGTGACCCTACAATAGGGATAAAACTTTTTCGTGGAAGGGAGTTTAATAAGACACGTGGTCACAACCTTAAACTGTGTATAGGGTTCTTTACTGTAAGAACGACAAGGATGTGGAATTCCCTTCCACAGGTGGTGGTCTCAGCGGGGAGCATCGATAGTTTCAAAAACTATTAGATAAGCACCTGAACGACCGCAACATACAGGGAAATACAATGTAATACTGACATATAATCACACACATAGGGTGGACTTGTGTCTTTTCAACCTCACCTACTATGTAATTATATTGTAAAACACCATCCAACCATTGACCCAATTTCTCATTTAGAGAGCCAATACCAGAAATAATAGGTCTCCCGTGTAATGGATCGAGTCCCTTATGGGTTTTGGGCAAATGGTGGAAAATAGGCGCTACAGGATGATCAGGAATCAAATTTGCTGCCAATATCTTCCCAAAAATACCTAAACTGACCCCATCATTAACCAAGGAGGTCAATGACATTCTATATTTCTTTCAACCTCCTCTACGCAATGTAGAGAGATCAGTGCTGGTGGGAGGGGCTAGAAGGGATCCCCACCCAACCCCCCCAGCCCCCCCCCCCCGTTTTTTATTTCTCCTACTTACCAGAAGTTTGGATCTGTACATTTCAGATACTCACCCATCCGGCGGATCCAATGTTGTCCCACTGAGATCCTCTCATGCCTGGCCACCGCTCTGTCCTGTGCCTCCATGTTCTTTCTGACATCGAGAGGCCCGCTGACTATTTCGGGTTCGGTGGGTGGGCCTCCCAATGATGCTTTGACAGGCCCGCCCCCCTCCTCTCCTGAATGAAAGGCTATGAATCCTGGGATATGTGGCATGCATTTCCCGTGAGGCACAGCGGGAGGTGTGCACGTTGGTCGCTTAGGGAAGGCAGTGCCGGACAGTTTTTTGCCAAACAACAAAAACGCTCTACACCAACAGGATGGGAGGAGGGTTGGAGTGGAGAGGAAATGAGCATTGACTCTTGGGAGGAGATACGAAAATATCAAATTGCCTTGTTGGGTAGATATCAGTATGGAGAAGTGGGGCTTCCTAGGCAGGCTGTATTTGCACACAGACTGCCCCAAGTAATGAATGAAACAGGCGTCTCAAGAACAGTAAGGCTGTCGAGGAAAGATTTGGATGATGCTGGATGTCCTCCAGTCAGGCAATGAGGCAGACTGCATCTGAGCTACTGACTAGCTTGCTTGAAGATTAAGATTACAAGTGAATTCTCTGCACTGCTGCTCTTCCAGTTGTCACCAGTGGCATTGGCAGGGGGGGCTGACAGTGGCTAAAGCCCTGGGTGGGTCCCCAAAAAGCCCCGGGTCTCGAGTGGGCATGGTTCTATTAATAGCCCCGAGCGCCGCCGAGCGGGGACCGATCTGATCCTGAGCACCACTGAGTGCCGCTGAGTCACATAGCAGGTCCCGCCTTCTGGAGCCTGTTGCGCCGATGGACATCCCATGGTGGGACAGTGGGACGTGTGACATCCATCCTAGGCGCTGCAGGCTTCAGAAGGTGGGAATTACAATGCGGCCGCTGCGCCACTGTGAGATCCCCGGCTCTCCTCTCCTCCGGCTGCCTGCTGTGATGATGGGCACGCACCGCACACCATGGCTGAGCTGCTGCTGCAGGACACATGAAGTCTCCTGGTCAGGTACTGTAGGTCAGTGTGTGTCACTACTGTCAGTGTATGAAGGTCAGTGTATGTGTGTCAGGTAGGTCAGTGCGTGTCAGGTAGGTCAGTGTATGTCAGGCAGGTGAGTTTAGTGGTCAGCATTGATGGGCACCAGTAAGCCAGGCAGCAACCAGCAAGTGCGCTTACCCCTCCCCCACCCTCCCCACAACCACACAACTCCACCACCCAACCAAAAAACCGCGCACCACTACCGCCGCGCACGTGCCCCCCGTGCCAGCCTGGGACTTCATTCTGAAGCCCCTGTTTTTTTTTTCCACCTAGCAACTCCCCTGGTTGTCACAGAGTGGTTGCTGGGGGGTCCCATCACAATTTTACTAAAAGACCTATCTTAAAAATATTATATCACATTGGGGACTTTTGTCCTATATGTCATATAATGTATTGTTTTTCAGTGTTTGTGTGCCCTAAAATTAACTTAAATGTGTTCTTTTACTCAAATTTTGCACTTGATAAACTGGTGTACAAATATTGAGTAGCATGAAAATATTGGGACTACCACTATACCATCCCAGGGTGTCTGCTTTCAGAAAATGTATATTGTTTGATAAGTGGGGTTTAACTAATCTTTAGGCCTAAAGAAGTTTTTTAAATGTGTGAAAAAAACACAAAAATGTTTTCGGTAGTGAAAGGGTTAACGCTCCTTCAGCTGTTTTTGTGTCAAAAATGTGAGTTCGTTTTTTTTTTAAAAAAACGATGTATTGTAATGGCTGCCTATTTAATCGGCTGCACATTGTCACAAATGCCCATGTAGTGCCACGATTGCTCATTTGTTTTCCATGTTTTGTCATGATTGCCCATTTGTTACCCATGTATTTTTCATGATTGCCCATTTATTTCTTATGTATTGTCACAATTGCCCATTTGTTACCCATGTATTGTCACAATAACATAAAAACTTTACTTTCACTCATGGTTAGTGTTTGGCTGAAGCCATTTATTATCAATCAACTGTGTTTACTCTTTCAGAATCATAATGACAACCGAAACTACCCAAATGACCCTGATCAAAATTTTACATACCCCAGTTCTTAAAGACCAGCCTCGTTTTGAGATTTTGGGGCTTACATGTTTAAAACAGTTTTCTTTTGCTAGAAAATTACTTAGAAAAAAAAAAACAATATATAATGTTTGGGGGTTCTAACACCCTGGAGAATAAAATGGCGGTCATTGCAATACTTTTTTTCACACCGTATTTGCGCAGCGGTCTTATAAGCTCACTTTTTTTGGAAAAAATCCACTTTTTTGAATAAAAAAAAATAGACAACAGTAAAGTTAGCCCATTTTTTTTTATATTGTGAAAGATAATGTTATGGCGAGTAAATTGATACCCAACATGTCACGCTTCAAAATTGCGCCCGCTCGTGGAATGGCGTCAAACTTTTACCCTCAAAAATCTCCATAGGCGACGTTTAAAAAATTCTACAGGTTGCATGTTTTGCGTTACAGAGGAGGTCTAGGGTTAGAATTACTGCTCCCGCTCTACCGATCACGGCGATACCTCACGTGTGGTTTGACCACTGTTTTCATATGCGGGCGCTACTCACATATGTGTTCGCTTCTGCGTGCAAGCTCGTCGGGAGGGGGCGTTTTAAAAAAAATTTTTCTTATTTATTTTACTTGATTTCATTTATTTTTACACTTTTTTTTTTTTAAATTTGGTTCACTTTTATTCCTATTACAAGGAATGTAAACATCCCTTGTAATAGAAAAAAGCATGGCAGGTCCTCTTAAATATGAGATCTGGGGTAAAAAAGTCCTCAGATCTAATATTTTGACTTAAATGCAATAAAAAAAACAAATTTTGTCATTTGAAAAAATGACTGAAAAAATGTGCCTTTAAGAGGTATGGGCGGAAGTGACGTTTTGACGTCGCTTCCGCCCTGCAGTGTCATGGAGACGGGTGGGGGCCATCTTCCCCTCACTCATCTCCATGTCAGCCCAGGGGACAGACGCAATCGCCTCTGCTGACTGCTCTGGTAAGCGGCGGAGAGCACCGGATTGCGGCGGGAGGGGGGCCCCTCTTCCGCCACCGATAAAAGTGATCTCGCAGCAAATCCGCCACAGAGACCACTTTTATCTTGTAGCCGACCACTGGCCAAACACGGGGATACCGGGGTTAGGGCAGCTAGCTGCTGCCATAACAATGATATTCGCCCCCAAAAAAGGGACGTATATGTACATGCGGCGGTCGGCAAGTGGTTAATACCATGTATTGCCCCCTTTAACAATGACAGCTTGAAGTATTTTGTGGTATTTGTGGATGAGGCTCTTCATCTTCTCAGATGGTAAAGTTGTCCATTCCTCTTGGCAAAAAGCCTCAAGTTCCTGTAAATTCCTGGGCTGTCTTGCATGAACTGCATGTTTGAGATCTCCCCAGAGTGGCTCAATGATATTGAGGTCAGGAGACTGAGATGGCCACTCCAGAACCTTCACTTTATTCTGCTGTAGCCAATGACAGGTCACCTTGGCCTTGTGTTTTGGATCATTATCATGTGGGAATGTCCAAGTACGTCCCATGCGCAGCTTCCTGGCTGATGAATGCAAATGTTCTTCCAGTATTTTTTGACAACATAACCAAATTTCCTGTGCCTTTTGTAGCTCACACATCCCCAAAACATCAGCAATCCACCTCCTTGTTTCACAGTAGGAATGGTGTACCTTTCATCAGAGGCCTTGTTGACTCCTCTCCAAATGTAGCTTTTATGATTGTGGCCATTTTTGGTCTCATCACTCCAAATTACTTTGTGCCAGAAGGTTTGAGGCTTGTCTCTGTGCTGTTTGGCGTATTGTAAGCGGGATACTTTGTGGCATTTGCATAGCAATGGCTTTCTTCTGGTGACTTGACAATGCAGCCCATCTTTCTTCAAGTGCCTCCTTATTGTGCATCTTAAAACAGCCACACCACATGTTTTCAGGGTCCTGCATTTCACTTGAAGTTATTTGTGGGTTTTTCTTTGCATCCTGAACAATTTTGCTGGCAGTTGTGGCTGAAATTTTAGTTGGTCTACCTGACCGTGGTTTGGTTTCAACAGAACCCCTCATATTCCACTTCTTGATTGGAGTTTGGACACTGCTGATTGGCATTCTTAATTTCTTGGATATCTTTTTATATCCCTTTCCTGTTTTATACAGTTTAACTACCTTTTCCCGCAGATCCTTTACAATTCTTTTGCTTTCCCCATGACTCAGAATCCAGAAACATCAGTGCAGCACTGGATTAAAGATGCAAGGGTCTGTCAGGAGTCCAGAAACTCATTGACCTTTTATACACACACACTAATTACAAGCAAACAGATCACAGGTGAGGATGGTTACCTTTAACAGCCATTTAAACCCCTTTGTGTCAACTTGTGTGCATGTTATCAGGCCAAAATCACCAGGGTATGTAAACTTTTGATCTGGGTAATTTGGGTAGTTTCTGTTGTCTCTGTTGTCATTATGATTTAAAAAGAGTAAACACAGTTGATCGATAATAAATAGCTTCAGCCAAACACTAACCATGAGTGAAAGAAATGTTTGTGTTATCATTCATATTCTCTGAAAAATGGCCAAGAAATCATAAATTCTGCCAGGATATGTAAACTTATGAGCGCAACTGTAACTGGATACTAACATTTATAGGTAAAGTTGATCCGGGGAAAATCTGATTGCCTTCTGGAGGATCAGGAAGAAATTTTTTCCCCTGCTGTAGCAAATTGGAGCATGCTTTGCTGGGGTTTTTTTTGGTGCCTTCCTCTGGATCAACTGTAGGTATAGGATTGTATGTATTTTTTTTCCCTTTTATTGTATGAACTAGATTGACTTGCATCTTTTTTCAACCAGACTATGTATTGTCATGATTGCCCATTTGTTTTGCGTGTGTTATCATAACTGCCATTTGTTATCCATTTATTGTCATGATTGTCTATTTCCTGCCCACATATTGCCTTTTTGCCTGATTATTGTCTGCTTCTAGTAGGGAAGTGGTTAAATAGGGTGATCGCAGTAATCAGAACAATGATTGGAAATGTGTCGGTGTCATTTCATTGCAGCAGCCCACACACAGCACAGGGAAATAATGTCAGTGTGAAATTATTTCACAGTTAAACCAGAAAAACAGGCCTTCTTTATAAATGAAATGAATCAATTAATAATTGATCATGGTCTTGCTGCTGTCTGTAAGCAAAGCTGATTGTAAAAAAAAAAATAAATATCAATTTCACAGCCAACTATGCACTGCCAGAGTACGCTTCTATAACACCAAGTATAGCTTTAACCCCTTCTCTGCACCACCTCCTGGCCCTTAAAAAGCTTCAAGATGCCAGGAAGCGAGCATTTGGGTCATCTGGCCAGTGATTTTCTGTCACAGTGGCCACATGACTGGAAAGCTCCTGATCGCAAGTATGCATCGGGAGCTTAATGCCCCCCCCCCCCCCCCCCCCCGTGACTGTGCTGGAAGCATGCAGGGCATGCACTTTCAGCACAGTTTTGTGTTTACATAGGGTCACATACTGTATATGCGGCCTCTCGACGTTAAAGCCCATTTGTCCAGAGGCTGCATAAATGCATAAGGTCAGCGGGAAGAGGCTAAAGCTTTGGTTCCCAACCACGGGGCAGTGGTCTTCCTCTTACCTGGCTTCATACCAGCTGCAGGTTCCCTGACCTCCCACAGTCCCCGTTAACTCCCATAGTGCCCTACAACCCTTCATAGTGGACCACAGGGCTCTTCGGCTCCCACAGTACCCAATGAACTCCGACAGTGCTTGCCCACCTCCCAAAGTGGCAACCAGCATCCCACAGTGCCTCAGCCCCCTGCAGTGCCAATAGACAACAGTGTCCCACACTGCCCTCGATCCTCTCAGTGCCACGCAGCCCTCTGCAGTGCTACCCAGCCTACTGCAGAGCCTCTACCCCCCCCCCCTTTAGTGCCCCCATTCTTCAACAGTGTCCCACACTGCCCCTCGACATCCCATAGTGCCCCCCAGCTCTTGCAGCACCATCCATTTTACCGCAATGACCTTGCAAAGTCCCTAGACTCCTAGAGAGATCCCCAGCCCCTCCAGCAACCCCATCCCCCACAGTTTCCCCCAACCCCCTTTAGAAACCTCATTCCCTTCATGGCCTCCAAATCTGCTACAGAGTCCCCTAACCCCACCCCGAATCTAATTCTATTACGTGCGCATAACCTTTTTTTACTGTTGGAGCATGGAAGGTTTTGGAAGATTGTTATCGGGCCCTGGTCTCTCCCATTATTTTGTATTGGGCTCACACGGACTCTCCCATTATCTTGTATTGGGATCACACGGGACTCTCCCGTTATCTTGTATTGGGATCACACGGGACTCTCCCGTTATCTTGTATTGGGATCACGCGGGACTCTCCCGTTATCTTGTATTGGGATCACACGGGACTCTCCCGTTATCTTGTATTGGATCACACGGGACTCTCCCGTTATCTTGTATTGGGATCACACGGGACTCTCCATTATCTTGTATTGGGATCACACGGGACTCCCCATTATCTTGTATTGGGATCACACGGGACTCCCCCATTATCTTCTATTGGGATCACACGGGACTCTCCCGTTATCTTGTATTGGGATCACACTGGACTCTCCCATTATCTTGTATTGGGATCACACGGGACTCTCCCGTTATCTTCTATTGGGATCACACGGGACTCTCCCGTTATCTTGTATTGGGATCACACTGGACTCTCCCATTATCTTGTATTGGGATCACACGGGACTCTCCCGTTATCTTGTATTGGGATCACACGGGACTCTCCCGTTATCTTGTATTGGGATCACACGGGACTCTCCCATTATCTTGTATTGGGATCACACGGGACTCTCCCATTATCTGTATTGGGATCACACGGACTCCCCCATTATCTTGTATTGGGATCACACATGACGCTCCCATTATCTGTATTGGGATCACACGGACTCCCCCATTATCTTGTATTGGGATCACACGGACTCCCCCATTATCTTGTATTGGGATCACACATGACGCTCCCATTATCTTGTATTGGGATAACACGGGACTCCCCCATTATCTGCTATTGGGATCACACGGGACTCTCCCGTTATCTTGTATTGGGATCACACGGGACTCCCCCATTATCTTGTATTGGGATAACACGGGACTCCCCCATTATCTTCTATTGGGATCACACGGGACTCTCCCGTATCCTTGTATTGGGATCACACGGGACTCTCCCGTTATCTTGTATTGGATCACATGGGACTCCCCCATTATCTTGTATTGGGATCACACGGACTCTCCCGTTATCTTGTATTGGGATCACACGGACTCCCCCATTATCTTGTATTGGGATCACACGGGACTCTCCCGTTATCTTGTATTGGGATCACATGGGACTCCCCCATTATCTTGTATTGGGATCACACGGGACTCCCCCATTATCTTGTATTGGGATCACATGGGACTCTCCCGTTATCTTGTATTGGGATCACACGGGACTCTCCCGTTATCTTGTATTGGGATCACACGGGACTCTCCCGTTATCTTGTATTGGGATCACACGGGGACTCTCCCGTTATCTTGTATTGGGATCACACGGGACTCTCCCATTATCTTGTATTGGGATCACACGGGACTCCCCATTATCTTGTATTGGGATCACACGGGACTCCCCCATTATCTTGTATTGGGATCACACGGGACTCCCCCATTATCTTGTATTGGGATCACATGGACTCTCCCGTTATCTTGTATTGGGATCACACGGGACTCTCCCGTTATCTTGTATTGGGATCACACGGGACTCTCCCATTATCTTGTATTGGGATCACACGGGACTCCCCCATTATCTTGTATTGGGATCACACGGGACTCCCCCATTATCTTGTATTGGGATCACACATGACGCTCCCATTCTCTTGTATTGGGATCACACGGGACTCCCCCATTATCTTGTATTGGGATCACACAGAACTCCTGCATTCCAGTGATAAAACGGCCGCACATTGTGCAGCGCTATATATATATATATATATATATATATATATATATATATATATATATATATATATATATATATATATATATATATATATATATATATATAAAATGTTCTGGTGCTGCTGAACGATCCTCATTCACATTGAAATCTGTCAGCACATAAATGCGCAGCAATTCAGCATTTTCTTTCTTGGCCGGAGTCCCCCACCTCCCAGAATCCTCTGCGCTCAGTACTATTGGCAGGACGCCAGCGAGAGGTACAGTGCGAGACCAGGACACCTCGTGATGGGCGGGGCCTGGGGGGGGGGTGACAGCTGAGGCGGGGCCAGGCTGCACAGGCGACTACAGAGGGGCGGGGCTGGCCTGCTGCTTTTTCTGACAGGGGGGGCGGGGCCGCTCCGCTTACCGAAAGGGGCGGGGCCAGGCTGCTGCGCTGACAGCTTTGGATGAAGCAAAGAGGAAGAGTCGCAGCGCTGAGCCGTGTCTATAGATAGATCTCTAGAGATCAGAGATCGCCCTGTGCTTCCTGTCTGCTGATTGATGATGTATAGCAATGTAACAGTGAGGGATTCTCCATAGACTCGGATGGACTCACACATGGATAGATGTCAGTGGAGATCTCCTGGACAGAACAGGTTCATATCCATGTCTCCTCTTCACTGTCACTCTCCTCCCTCTTCTCTATCAGTATCTGGGGGGGATCATCCTTTCTAATGGGGGGATCAGTGGGCAGAATGCAGCAGGTGGGCGGGGCTTCACATGGAAACATTGTATCAAATAATAATAATAATCACATGGATGGGAATTTCCACTAAATAGAGTTCTAATTTATTTATATATAGTGTTTTGTTTTTTAAAATCTTACTATATATAATGTATACACAGTATGTATGTTTATATACTGTATGTGTATATTTATTTTACTTCATATAGATTTATTTATTGTGTATACAGTATATACACTCATCGGCCACTTTATTAGGTACACCTGTACAATTGCTTGGTAACACAACTTGCTAATCAGCCAATCACATGGCAGCGACTCAATGTATTTAGGCATCCGGACGTGGTGAAGACGACTTGCTGAAGTTCAAACCGAGCATCAGAATTGGGAAGAAAGGGGCTTTTAAGTGACTTTGAACGTGGCATGGTTGTTGGTGCCCCAGACAGGCTGGTCTGAGCATTTAAAAAAAAACTGCTGATCTACCGGGATTTTCACACACAACTATCTGTCGGGCTTACAGAGAATGGTGGAGAAAAAGAGAAAATATCCAGTGAGCGGCAGCTGTGTGTGGTTCAAAATGCCTTGTTGATGTCAGAGGAGACTAGTTCCAGATGATAGAAAGGCAGCAGTAACTCAAATAACAACTCGTTACAACCAAGGTATGCAGAATACCATCTCTGAAAGCACAACACATCGAACCTTGAAGCAGATGGGCTACAGCAGCAGAAGACCACACACCGGGTGCCACTCCTGTCAGCTAAGAACAGGAAACTGAGGCTACAATTCGCACAGGATCTCCAACATTGGACAATAGAAGATTGGAAAAACGTTGCCTGGTCCGATGAGTCTCGGTTTCAGCTGCAACATTCAGATAGTAGGGTCAGAATTTGGCGCAAACATGAAAGCATGGATCCATCCTGCCTTGTATCTACGGTTCAGGCTGGTGGTGGTGTAATGGTGTGAAGGATACTTTCTTGGCACACTTTAGGCCCCTTAGTACCAGTTGAGCATCATTTAAACACCACGGCCTACCTAAGTATTATTGCTGACCATGTCCATCCCTTTATGACTACAGTGTATCCATCTTCTGATGGCTCCTTCCAGCAGGATAATGCACCATGTCACAAAGCTCCAATCATCTCACCACTGGTTTCTTGAACATGACAATGAGGTCCCTGTACTCCAATGGCCTCCACACTCACCAAAGGTGCTCTACTGGATGAGATTTGGTATGTGGTGGAACAGGAGATTCACATCATGCATGTGCAGATAACAAATCTGCAGCAATTGTGTGATGTCATCATGTCACTATGGACCAAAATATCTGAGGAATGTTTCCAGCACCTTGTTGAATCGCTGCCACGAAGAATGAAGACAGTTCTGGAGGCAAAAGGGGGTCCAGCCCGGTACTAGCAAGGTGTACCTAATAAAGTGGCCAGTGAGTGTTTATAAATATATATGTTTATTTTACTTTATATAAAATTATATACATATACATACACATTATATACACGTTTTTCAGCCAACATGGTATTGATCTGAATGCCGGCTCCATGATATTTAAAGTGGTATTAAAGGAAAAAAGGCAAATTTTTCTTTAGTTTTGCATAGAGTGGAGAAGGATTTTCAACCGGTCAGGTTTTTATTGCTGTCCCTGTTAGAGAGATTCTGTGAATAAGGGGGGGGGGGGGGGGGGGGGGGCAGGCTAGTGACATTTGCACATTTCACATTTGCAGCAGCTGATATTAACCCCCACAATGCCAGAAGATCAGTGTTGTGGTGAGGAACTGTTGGAAGAAGATTTCTACACTATGCAGCAATCAGCCGAACATGGGACACACATCTTATACAGGTCAATTCTGTTCCTGGTGCTGCCTAGCAAAAAATGTAACTTAAAGAGGAGTTCCACCCAGGGGGGTCATGTAAAAAAAAAAAAAAAAAATTAAAAGTCAGCAGCTACAAATACTGCAGCTGCTGACTTTTAATTGGACACTTACCTGTCCCAGGGTCCAGCGATGCGGGGGATCGAAGCCCCGCTCGTCTCCCCCTCCGTTCAGCGGCGCCGGCATTGCAACTGTGGGCGCCGGGCTGTGGCTTCACAGCCTGGCACCCACTGCGCATGCGCGAGTGGCGCCGCGCGCCGTGATTGGCCGCTCAGTCACCTGGGACCTGTAATGGGTCCCAGATGATTGACAGGAGGGAGGGAGCAGAGCGGAGCCCTTCCTGTGCCGAGGGGGAAGTGATGTCGCCAGCCCAGGCACTGGAAGGGGCAGACTACGAGGGACCCCCTAGCAACAGGCATTTAGAGGTAAGTTAAAAAAAAAAATATCCAAATTTTTTTTTGTTTTTAGGATTTTTCATGTATATTTGTTTTTTTGGGTGGTACCCCACTTTAACTCCAGCTTTAAAGTGTTAGTAAACCCGAAATCTATATGCAGTATGTTTAGCATCAAGTCTCACTGTAGCAGGTTTCCTAAGCAAATAGTTTTTTTGCCAATCTGTTGCAACACTTCACACTTGGAGATCCTGCCAGTAACAGCACTTTCTCTAAGAGCCCTTTCACACTGGGGCGGTTTGCAGGCGTTCTTGCGCTAAAAATAGCGCCTGCAAACCGACCCAAAACTGCCTCTACTGTTTCTTCAGTGTGAAAGCCTGAGGGCTTTCACACTGAAGCGGTGCGCTGGCAGGAAAGAAAAAAAACTCCTGCAAATCGCATCTTTGGAGCGGTGAAGGAGCGGTGTATTCACCGCTCCTGCCCATTGAAATCAATGGGGCAGCGCAGCTATACCGCAGCTATAGCGGCGCTATGCGAGCAGTTTTAACCCTTTTTCGGTCGCAAGCGGGGGTTAAAACCGCACCTCTAGTGGCCGAATACCGCAAAAAAGACGGTAAAGCAGCGCTAAAAAATAGCGCTGTTTTACCGCCGACGCCCCCACCACCCCAGTGTGAAAGGGGCCTTACTGAATGACAACACCGAGCTACTGCCTTGACATTAGCAGCAACATTGTCAGCCTGCTGTGTGCCCTCCTCTAGTTTGCCATTGCGATGCCTATCAGATAGGGCCTTGCTGATTGGATACAGATTTGATAGTATAGGTAGGTTCTTATAGTGCAGGGTTTTGGTAAAGGGAATTAAAAAAAATGTATGTTTCTCAATGGCTGTAGATCATGTAAATGCAACACATGTGAATGTCGTGGGGTAGGGGTTAATTTAGAGCCAATTTACGCTAAACCTTCCTATTGTGGTGCGTTTAATGTATACATGTTAGTGAACGTCGTTTAGCATGAACTTGTTTTGGTGTGGGCTGTCAACGCATTGCAATAGACTGAAAATTGGTCCTGGTCCATTTTTGATAACTCAGCGCAATGCGTTACTGAACATTGCAGTTTGCTGCGTTACCAAAGAAAAACAAAGGTGTAACCCTAGTGACTCATTAGGTAGGGCTCCTAATAACCATCATTAGATATATGAAAATATTTCCATGAATTCTTACGCGTTTCAGCCCAAACAGGGCCCTAATCTTAGCAAAAGCCTTTTGCTATGAATAAGGCCCTCTTTGGGCTGAAACACGTAAGTGTTGAAGCAACTATGGAATTTGTTTCCCGTGGTGTTTAATAAAGCCATTCAAGTGATCCCAGGTTGGTATGTCGGTCTTTACCTGTCAACGGAGGTGTATTCCTTTAGTGTGTTGAGGAGCACCGAAAGTTTAAAGCAGGGTTAACCACTTCAGCCCCGGAAGGATTTACCCCCTTCCTGACCAGAGCACTTTTTACAATTTGGCACTGCGTCGCTTTAACTGCTAATTGCGCGGTCATGCAATGCTGTACCCAAACGAAATTTGCGTCCTTTTCTTCCCACAAATAGAGCTTTCTTTTGATGGTATTTGATCACCTCTGCCGTTTTTATTTTTTGCGCTATACACGGAAAAAGACCGAAAATTTTGAAAAAAAAATGATATTTTCTACTTTTTGTTCTAAAAAAAATCCAATAAACTCAATTTTAGTCATACATTTAGGCCAAAATGTATTCGGCCACATGTCTTTGGTAAAAAAAATGTCAATAAGTGTAAATTTATTGGTTTACGCAAAAGTTATAGCGCCTACAAACTAGGGTGCATTTTCTGGAATTTACACAGCCTTTAATTTATGACTGCCTATGTCGTTTCTTGAGGTGCTAAAATGGCAGGACAGTACAAAACCCCCACAAATGACCCCATTTTGGAAAGTAGACACCCCAAGGAAATTGCTGAGAGGCATGTTGAGCCCATTGAATATTCATTTTTTTGTCCCAAGTGATTGAATGATGACAAAAAAAAAATTACAAAAAGTTGTCACTAAATGATATATTGCTCACACAGGCCATGGGCATATGTGGAATTGCACCCCAAAATACATTTAGCTGCTTCTCCTGAGTATGGGGATACCACATGTGTGGGACTTTTTGGGAGCCTAGTTGCGTATGGGGCCCCGAAAACCAATCACTGCCTTCAGGATTTCTAAGGGCGTAAATTTTTGATTTTACGCATCACTACCTATCACAGTTTTGAAGGCCATAAAATGCCCAGATGGCATAAACCCCCCCCCCCCAAATGACCCCATTTTGGAAAGTAGACACCCCAAGCTATTTGCTTTGAGGCATGTTGAGTCCATGGAATATTTTATATTTTGACACAAGTTGCGGGAAAGTGACAAATGTTTTTTTTTTTTTTTGCACAAAGTTGTCACTAAATGATATATTGCTCACACAGGCCATGGGCATATGTGGAATTGCACCCCAAAATACATTTAGCTGCTTCTCCTGAGTATGGGGATACCACATGTGTGGGACTTTTTAGGAGCCTAGCCGCGTACGGGGCCCCGAAAACCAATCACCGCCTTCAGGATTTCTAAGGGTGTAAATTTTTGATTTCACTCTTCACTGCCTATCACAGTTTCGGAGGCCATGGAATGCCCAGGTGGCACAAAAACCCCCCAAATGACCCCATTTTGGAAAGTAGACACCCCAAGCAATTTGCTGAGAGGCATGGTGAGTATTTTGCAGCTCTCATTTGTTTTTGAAAATGAAGACAAGAAAAAATTTTTTTTTCTTTTTTCAATTTTCAAAACTTTGTGACAAAAAGTGAGGTCTGCAAAATACTCACTATACCACTCAGCAAATAGCTTGGGGTGTCTACTTTCCAAAATGGGGTCATTTGGGGTTTTTTTTGCCACCTGGGCATTCCATGGCCTCCGAAACTGTGATAGGCAGTGAAGAGTGAAATCAAAAATTTACGCCCTTAGAAAGCCTGAAGGCGGTGCTTGGTTTTCGGGGTCCCGTGCGCGGCTAGGCTCCCAAAAAGTGCCACACATGTGGTATCCCCATACTCAGGAGAAGCAACAGAATGTATTTTGGGGTGTAATTTCACATATTCCCATGGCATGTTTGAGCAATATATCATTTAGTGACAACTTTGTGCAAAACAAAATAAAAAAATTGTCTTTCCCGCAACTTGTGTCACAATATAAAATATTCCATGGACTCGACATGCCTCTCAGCAAATAGCTTGGGGTGTCTACTTTCCAAAATGGGGTCATTTGGGGGGGGTTTTGAACTGTCCTGGCATTTTATGCACAACATTTAGAAGGTTATGTCACACATCACCCACTCTTCTAACCACTTGAAGACAAAGCCCTTTCTGACACTTTTTGATTACATGAAAAAATTATTTTTTTTTGCAAGAAAATTACTTTGAACCCCCACACATTATATATTTTTTAAAGCAAATGCCCTACAGATTAAAATGGTGGGTGTTTAATTTTTTTTTTCACACAGTATTTGCGTAGCGATTTTTCAAACGCATTTTTTGGGGAAAAAACACACTTTTTTAAATTTTAATGCACTAAAACACACTATATTGCCCAAATGTTTGATGAAATAAAAAAGATGATCTTAGGCAGAGTACATGGATACCAAACATGACGTGCTTTAAAATTGCGCACAAACGTGCAGTGGCGACAAACTAAATACATTTTTAAAAGCCTTTAAAAGCCTTTACAGGTTACCACTTTAGATTTACAGAGGAGGTCTACTGCTAAAATTACTGCCCTCGATCTGACCTTCACGGTGATACCTCACATGCATGGTGCAATTGCTGTTTACATTTGACGCCAGACCGACGCTTGCGTTTGCCTTAGCGCGAGAGCAGGGGGACAGGGGTGCTTTTTCTTTTTTTTTTTTTTTTTTTCTTTATTATTTTTTTGCTTTTATCTTATTTTTAAACTGTTCCTTTCATTTTATTTTTTTAAAATCATTTTTATTGTTATCTCAAGGAATGTAAATATCCCCTATGATAGCAATAGGTAGTGACAGGTACTCTTTTTTGAAAAAATTGGGGTCTATTAGACACTAGATCTCTCCTCTGCCCTCAAAGCATCTGACCACACCAAGATCGGTGTGATAAAATGCTTTCCCAATTTCCCAATGGCGCTGTTTACATCCGGCGAAATCTAAGTCATAAAATGCTCGTAGCTTCCGGTTTCTTATGCCATAGAGATGTTTGGAGCCACTCTGGTCTCTGATCAGCTCTATGGTCAGCTGGCTGAATCACCGGCTGCATTCTAAGGTTCCCTGTTGAGACAGGAGAGCCAGAGAAAAACACGGAAGACGGTGGTGGGGGGCATTCCCTCCCACTGCTTGTAAAAGCAGTCTAGAGGCTAATTAGCCGCTAGGATTGCTTTTACATGAAAGCCGACTGCTGGCTGAAAAGAATGATACCAAGATGATACCTAAACCTGCAGGCATCATTCTGGTATAACCACTCAAAGTCGTGAATGGCGTACCTGAAGACAAAAAAATGGTTAACAATAAAGCACAGTAAACGGTAAAGTACAAAAAATTGCATACCTGAAAAGCAAACATGATAAAACATAATAACAATAAAACATTGCAGAATAGAATACAGTAAAAAAGAGCAGAACAATAGAGAGAGAGAACAATAAAACGACAACTTTTTTTTTATTTTATATTTTTGTTTTTTTTTTTTGTTTTTTTTTACACTTTTTTTTGTAACTGTAACTTTTATAACGGTAACGGGTTCCAGGTTTGGGTCTCTCAAAATACGATGGCATCTTGGGAGACCCTGTGAAAGTGTGCCTAGTCTGTGCAATGCTGTACCCTACGCTAATACTCAACTAGTGAATGGTAGCGTTCAAAACATTCACCAATGCAAAGACCAGGATTGTCAGGACAGGAGGGACAATAATAGCGGGTGTCACGCCTATATCCGAGCTTGCTGCAGACACGACATCTTTTTTGGGGAGTTCATTGGGTAGGGGTACTCGGGAGGACATAAAGAAAATGCCTCTCATGCAGCCGATTGCATTTGGTTGGGGATGTGAATGGGGGAAGTACGGGCGCTGCAGAAGTGGTGGGTTCCAATTAGGATTGGCGAATGCAGCAGGAAGGGCACTATGGGCACGACGGGCCTGTGTTTGTCTTTTTGGTGGCAGCGGGACACTACTTGTGCTTGCCATCTCACCAGCTTGAACTGCACTTATGGGAATCGCCACGTCACCAAGTGTTACTGCAGTGCTGGTTTGACTACGACCGGGGTGTACTAGGCCGCTGATGCTTGCCAGTTCACCAAAACGCTACCAAAAAAACTGTTAGCGATCGCAGGGATCAGGCCTGACTCTGCGAACGCTGCAGTTATGCGTTTAGTGTTTTGTAAGTGTCAGTGATTGATCGATACTGCACTTGGGTGGACTGGGCTGGGCCGGGCGGAGGGGCAAAACGCAGGTGCTAGCAGGTATCTGTGCTGATCCCGCTAACACTGCGTTTTTGGGAACCCTAAACTGCTGGGGATGCCAGTATAGATCTGATCAGATATTGATCCGTTCAGATACTATACCACTAAGGGAGGTGTACGGTGCGTGCGTGGGTGGGTGTTAGCGGTACTAGCGCTAACCTGACGCTGCCTGGGGCTGGTGCTTGCCAGTTCACGAAAACGCTACCAAGAAAACTGTTAGCGATCGCAAGGATCAGGCCTGACTCTGCGAACGCTGCAGTTATGCATTTAGTGTTTTGTAAGTGACAGTGATCGATCGATACTGCACTTGGGTGGGCTGGGCCGGGCGGAGGGGCAAAACGCAGGTGCTAGCAGGTATCTGGGCTGATCCCACTAACACTGCGTTTTTGGGAACCCTAAACTGCTGGGGACGCTAGTATAGATCTGATCGGATCAGATATTGATCCGTTCAGATACTATACCACTAAGGGAGGAGTATGCTGCGTGCGTGGGTGTTAGCGGTACTGGCGCTAATCTGACGCTGCCTGGGGCGACGCATATCACCGCCGGGCGATCAGGGGGCTAAACCTTTATTCGGTAATAAACGGCGGGTGCCCTGACACTATAAAAAATAAACTAACCAGTGTCAACCGTAACGGTTATACGGTGATCAGTGGTGAAAGGGTTAACTAGGGGCAATCAAGGGGTTAAAACATTTATTAGATAGTATAGGGGGGTCCCTGTCGCTATAAAACGCTGATGGCGAACCTAAATATTTACCTCCCTAACTAGCGTCACCAGTGACACTAATACAGCGATTCAGAAAAATGATTGCTTAGCGATACTGGTGACGGGGGGTGATCAAGGGGTTAAAACTTTATTAGGGGGGGTTAGGGGGGTATCCTAGACCTAAAGGGGCTAACACTAACTGCCCTAACACAGTAACTGTCACAAACGGACACCATGCAGTAATCAGAAAAAAAAAACAATAAAAAAAAAAAAAACACTGCTTGGTGCCAGTGTGACAGGGAGGGGGGAGGGGTGATTGGGGGGTGATCGGGGGGCGATCGGGGGGGATCGGGGGTGTTATGTGTGCCTGGCATGTTCTACTGTGTGTGTGCGTTCACTCACTGTGAAGTCTTCTCTCCTCTGCGCCGGAACGGAAACTGCCGAGCCCGAGGAGAGATGACATCACATCCTCTGCCTGTGTGTACTACACACAGGCAGGGGATGTTTCTCATTGACTGGGAGCGATCGCGAGGGGGGGGCCACGATCGGATGGCCTCTCAACGATCCCAGCCAAAAGCCGACCGCCGCTGGCACGTGGGTACGTGGTTTTGCCTGCCCGTGCCATTCTGCTCACGTATATAGGCGTGAGACGGTCGGCAAGTGGTTAAGTTACAAAAAAAAATCCCAAGCTTTGAACATCTCACGGAGCACTGTTCAATCTGTCATTGAAAATGGGAGTATGGCACAACTGCAAACCTACCACGACATGGCCGTCCACCTAAACTGACAGGCCGGGCAAGGAGAGCATTCATCAGAGAAGCAGCCAAGAGGCCCATGGTAACTCTGGAGGAGCTGCAGAGATCCACAGCTCAGGTGGGAGAATCTGTCCACAGGACAACTATAATGCCCCGTACACACGGTCGGATTTTCCGATGGAAAATGTGTGATAGGACCAAGTTGTCGGAAATTCCGACCGTGTGTGAGCTCCATCACACATTTTCCATCGGATTTTCCGACACACAAAGTTGGAGAGCAGGAGATAAAATTTTCCGACAACAAAATCCGTTGTCGGAATTTCCGATCGTGTGTAGACAAATTCGACGCACAAAGTGCCACGCATGCTCAGAATAAATAAAGAGATGAAAGCTATTGGCTACTGCCCCGTTTATAGTCCCGACGTACGTGTTTTACGTCACCGCGTTCAGAATGATCGAATTTTCCGACAACTTTGTGTGACCGTGTGTATGCAAGACAAGTTTGAGCCAACATCCGTCGGAAAAAAACATAGGATTTTGTTGTCGGAATGTCCGAACAAAGTCCGACCGTGTGTACGGGGCATTAGTCTTACACTCCACAAATCTGGCCTTTATGGAAGAAGAAAGCCATTGTTGAAAGCCATAAGAAGTCATGTTTGCAGTTTGCGAGAAGCCATATAGGGAACACAGCAAACATGTGGAAGAAGGTGCTCTGGTCAGATGAGACAAAAATTTAACTTTTGGCCTATAAGCATGTGTCGTAAAATGAACATGGCACATCACCCTGAACCCACCATGAAACATGTTGTGGGGATGCTTTTCCTAAGCAGGGACAGGGAAGCTGGTCAGAGTTGATGGGAAGATGGATGGAGCCAAATACAGAGCAATCTTAGAAGAAAACCTGTTAGAGTCTGCAAAAGACTTGAGACTGGGGTGGAGGTTCACCTTCCAGCAGGACAACCACTCTAAACATACAGCCAGAGCTACAATGGAATGGTTTAGATCAAAGCATATTCATGTGTTAGAATGGTCCAGACCTAAATCCAATTGAGAATCTGTGGCTAGACTTGAAAATTGCTGTTCACAGAAGCGCTACATCCAATCTGACAGAGCTTGAGATATTTTTTAAAGAAGAATGGGCAAAAATGTTACACTCTAGATGTGCAAAGCTGGTAGAGACATCCCCAAAAAGAGCCATGGATCTCTGCAGCTCCTCCAGAGTTACCATGGGCCTCTTGGCTGCTTCTCTGATGAATGCTCTCCTTGCCCAGTCTGTCAGTTTAGGTGGACGGCCATGTCTTGCTAGGTTTGCAGTTGTGCTATACTCTTTCTATTTTCAGATGATGGATTGAACAGAGCTCCGTGAGATGTTCAAAGCTTGGGATATTTTTCTATAACCTAACCCTGCTTTAAGCTTCTCCACAACTTTATCCCTGACCTGTGTGGTGTCCCTTGGCCTTGATGCCGTTTGTTCACTAAGGTTCTCTAACAAACCTCTGAGGGCTTCACAGAACAGCTGTATTGATTTTGCAATAAAATTGCACACAGATGGACTCTATTTACAAATTAGGTGCCTTCTGAAGGCAATTGGTTCCACTAGAAATGCACGCCACACTTTTCACATATTTATTTGTAAAAATTTGTGAAAACCATTTATCATTTTCCTTCCACTTCCCAATTATGTGCCACTTTGTGTTGGTCTATCACATAAAATCCCAATAAAATACATTTCCATTTTTGGTTGTAACATGAGAAAATGTGGAAAATTTCAAGGGGTGTGAATGCTTTTTCAAGGCACTGTAATTTTTTTAATTTTTTTCCTTGATAATACTAAAGTTGCCAGTGTAAACTATAAAATGATAAATGTAGACCTGCTACAGTCAGTGGTAAGTGATACCGGGCGAGGTGATCAATTTATAGAGAAGTTGTATAATTGGTATGTAAATTATTCAAGGCTCTTGTGACAAACAACTTCCAACATTAATACTGTAAATATTAATACAGGCTCTCCGCTCAGCGCAGCTAACAGACCAGGAACCGGTCCGCATGGATCCGACTTCTGAGCCAAGCAACGTGCCGCCTGCCATGGTATGATGAGCGGGAAGGACAGGGCGGTGTGGTCGGCGAGAGATAACGCAGAGCCGGTGGTCACCTTACATTCAGGTAGATTGTCTGGAGTTAAAACGCCTCTTCTTTTTTTTTAAACTTTTATTTTATTTTTTTTAAACATACTTCCACTTTTATTGTCACTTTTAAATAGTTAATTCAGGCCAAGCTGGCCTAAACAAACCATTTACTGCACTTGCTGGGTGCTCTGTGTGAACTGTATGTAGTATGACCTACATAGTACCCAGCCCTGTGTTCTGCCTGCAGAACGCGAACATCCAATCCCACACCCTGAACGAAATAGAGACCGGATGAGCGCTGCTCAGCCATTCACTGGAGGTTTTGTATGAGAGGGAGAGGCGGGCGGATGATGTTAAGCTGCCCCTCACTTGCTGGCATTCTCGCCTAGGCAAGAATGATTTACTCCCAGCTGCCCGCAGCCTCTAGGAATGCTCACTTCACGCATCCCAAGAAGCTTTGGGGCAATCTATAACACAGTGTGCTTCATCTGGGGGCCAAGGTCTCTTCAAGGTTCTTGCATTTGGCCCCCTGATGACACTCAGTGGAGCATGGTCATCATCAGGGTTCCAACCGCAAAAACCTTAAAGAGACAGCTGGGATCTGATGACCTAAGAAGGTGTTGGCGCTGGACCTGATCTGAGGCAGATTACAGCAGGGCAACGCTGAATTCACTGGACATGAGAGTATGGGTTTTGAGAATACTGCAGTGAACAAGAGGGAATTAAAAAAATAAAATAACAGAGTTAAAAGATAACTCCACTTTTGTGAAAAAAATATAGCACAAAAAATTACACCTTATACAATTGCTACAAAAGCCATACTATAATTTAATGTTATTAAAATTTACCCTTTCGATCTGCAGCTGCTCCAATTTTCTGTAAATGTAATGCAATATAGCAACCTGAAGGCGTTCTGTACACAACTTATGTACAGAACACCGCAACATCCCCCCCCCACCCCCCCCCCCCACCCCCATTTAATGTAATTTTCTGTTTGTGTGATTGGCTCACTGATTTTCCCAGAAGTCTGCACTAAGATACAAGTCGGATTTTAAGCATCCTTTGAAATAGGAATTTTAGCTATGGTTAGATGCTCCCCAAGGGATGCAGACACAGTAACTTTCTCATTGGAAAACTGAGAGTACCTCAGGTGATTATAATTTATCTTTAGAACGCAAAAAGGTAGGATCTTGCTAGAAAGTTTGTTAAAATACCTGCAATCTACATCACTCACCCAGAGGGGATTGTTTTTTTTTCTAAACAAAAGCAGTGTTACACTTTAAGTTCATCTTTAACAAGTTCATTATAAACAGTAAGAAAATCAATGCTGTTTACAATGTGAATTCCAACTGTACTGTAATGTGCATTGACCCCCTGCCCTATATACATTACACACCTGACCCCTGTCCTATGTACATTTCAAACACCTGATCTCTGTCCTATGTATATTACGCACACCTGACCCATGTCCTATGTATATTACACGCACCTGATCTCTAACCCTATATACAGCATCTCACAAAAGTGAGTACACCCCTCACATTTTTGTAAATATTTTCTTCGATCTTTTCATGTGAAAACACTGAAGAAATGACACTTTGCTACAATGTAAAGTAGTGAGTGTACAGCTTGTATAACAGTGTACATTTGATGTCCCCTCAAAATAACTAAACACACAGCCATTAATGTCTAAACTGCTGGCAACAAAAGTGAGTACACCCCTAACTGAAAATGTCCAAATTGGGCCCAAAGTTTCAATATTTCGTGTGGCCACCATTATTTTCCAGCACTGCCATAACCCTCTTGGGCATGGAGTTCACCAGAGCTTCACAGGTTGCCACTGGAGTCCTCTTCCACTCCTCCATGACTACATCATGGAAGCTGGTGGACGTTCGATACCTTGCTCTCCTCCAACTTCCGTTTGAGGAGGCCTGACAGATGCTCAATAGGGTTTAGGTCTGGAGAAATGCTTGGCCAGTCCATCACCTTTACCCTCAGCTTCTTTAGCAAGGCAGTGGTCTTGGAGGTGTGTTTGGGGTCATTATGTTAGAATACTGCCCTGCGGCCCAGTCTCTGAAGGGAGGGGATCATGCTCTGCTTCAGTATGTCACAGTACATGTTGGCATTAATGGTTCCCTCAATGATCTGTAGCTCCCCAGTGCCAGCAGCACTCGTGCAGCCCCAGACCATGACACCCCCACCACCATGCTTGACTGTAGACAAGAAACACTTGTCTTTGTACTCCTCACCTGATTAACGCCACACACGCTTGACACCATCTGAACCAAATAAGTTTATCTTGGTCTCATCAAACCACAGGACATGGTTCCAGTAATCCAGGTCCATAGTCTGCTTGTCTTCAGCAAACTGGCTTTCTTTTGCATCATCTTTAGAAGAGGCTTCCTTCTGGGACAACAGCCATGCAGACCAATCTGATGCAGTGTGCGGCGTATGGTCTGAGCACTGACAGGCTGACCCCCCCACCCCTACAACCTCTGCAGCAATGCTGGCAACACATACATCTATTTCCCAAAGACAACCTCTGTATATGACGCTGAGCACGTGCACTCAACTTCTTTGGTCGACCATGGCGAGGCCTGTTCTTTATGTTTAGCAACAATTCTGTTTTTTAGATCCTCAGAGAGTTCTTTGCCATGAGGTGCCATGTTGAACTTCCAGTGACCAGTATGAGAGAGTGAGAGCGATAACAGCAAATTTAACACACCTGCTCCCCATTCACACCTGAGACCTTGTAACACTAGCGAGTCACATAACACCGGAGAGGGAAAATGTATAAGTGGGCCCAATTTGGACATTTTCAGTTAGGGGTGTACTCACTTTTGTTGCCAGCGGTTTAGACATTTATGGCTGTGTGTTGAGTTATTTTGAGGGGACAGCAAATTTACACTGTTATACAAGCTGTACACTCACTACTTTACATTGTAGCAAAGTGTAATTTCTTCAGTGTTGTCACATGAAAAGATATAATAAAATATATTCAAAAAATGTGAGGGGTGTACTCACTTTTGTGAGATATTGTACATTGCACACACCTGACCCTTCTCTTGTGAAAATACATACACTGTGCATGCCCACCATTGCCCCATTTATTCTTATAGGCAGCCTCCAGCAATCACTTGCAGGAAGGCTTTCCTATAGGAATGAATGGGACCTCAAAGTTAATGCACAATACAAAGCGGCCACTATCAGGAGAAAGGATTTGGAGGTCCGAGCAGGGCCGCACAGTGTAGATGGCTGGATCGGGGCTGAAGAGAAGTATTTGTCCTAGTAGGATGCACTTAGGTGGGTGGAGGGAATTGATTGTAAACTGTAATCAGTATCACCTGCTAGTTCTGATTAACTTTAAAAGAGGGTCTATAATGTCCAAGTCATGTCAGGCAACCTTTACTAGCTAAAGCTCTGACCTTTCCTTTATGCAGGTCTATACAACGGACGATTATTGACTGTTCTGCCTTGTACATCGGGAGCTGAACACACGGAGCAATGCTTCAAACGCCTACAGGACTGCGGTATACAGGTGATCAATGATCTGCACGGAAAACGGTTTCATGAAAGTAGCTATTATAAAATGTAAAGGTTAACTCCACTTTCGTGGGAACAAAATAAAATAAAATAACACACAATGGGATATACAATTGTGACACAAGTCATATTGTAATTGAATGCTCTTAAAAATGACCTTTCCTTTTCAATCTGAAGCGCTGTCAATTTCTGTAAAATGCAATATGGCAACCTGGAGGCGCTCTGTACACAGATGGTATACAGAACGCCCCCAGATATAGCATTTCCTGCTTGTGTGATTGGCTCACTGATCTTCCCAGAAGTCTGCACTAAGATACATGTTAGATTTTGGCATCCCCTGCAACACAAATGTCATTTTTGGTGAGACACTTCCAAAGGGAAATCGCGTCTAAGGCGGCAGACCCTGCCACTTTCTTCATTAGAGCCCTGCAAGTGCAGTAGCTGAATGATAATTATAATGACACTCCGATTCACATTCAGCTATTACTTCAGAATAACAAAAGGTAGGAATCTGGAACAAAGTTTGTTAAAATCTTTGCAATGTACATCGATCATCCAGAGGGGAATGTTTTTTTCTCAACAAAAGTGGAGTTACTAACTAAAGTGTGTGTGTAAACCTCAACAATGTACTTCTCTTAATTGCTTCCTTTTCGTTCTCAAAGTATACCGTTGAAAGTGTTTTGTTCTATCTGATTCATAAGTGTAAAAATTACTGTTGACTTTGCCAGAAATCATGTAAGTTGATAACTTCCTTTGCTCTCTACTGAAATGTTGAGTACTTGCACTTCTGGTCAACCCTTATATAAATCATGCAGCTGAACACCACACTATGGTCTTAACTTGCACCACAGTTTCAGGATATACCAAAAGAAAAAGATCAGTGCTATACCTTTAAGACCTTACATTACCCAATATTTGTCTTAAAGTGGTTTTAAAGGCTCAAGGCCTTTTACTTTCATGTAAAAAGCCTTCTGTGTGCACAGCCCCCTAATACTCCCCTGAGCCCCCTCTCGATCCAGTGATGTGCATGAGAGCTGAGCTTCTTACGGGTCTCTTATTCCTAATTGGCTGAGACAGCATCAGCAGCCACTGACTGTCAATCACAGCCAGCGAGCCAATGAGAGAGCATGGGCAGGGCCAGTCTGCAGCTTTATGTTTCTTATGGATGTATAGAGTGAGTCTCGGAAGCAAGCACGCACCAGTGCCCCCAGAGCAAGCAGCTTGCTATTGGGGGCACTGGCTGAAGAGGAGGAGCCAGGAACACAGGCGGGGGATCATGGCTGCTCTGTGCAAAACCACTGCACAGAGAAGATAAGTATAACTATTTTTTTTTTTTTAACCACTTGTCGACCAGCCGCCGTCATTATACTGCGGCAGGTCAGCACAATCCCGCGAGCCGTCGTAGCTATATGTCAGCTCCTTTAAGCATGATAGCAGGCGCCCACTGCACTGCAGGGGTGCCGATGCTCGTGACAATGAGCGCTGGCCACAAGCGATCGCGGGCACGAGAGGCAGAACAGGGACGTGTGTGTAAACACACAAATCCCTGTTCTGTGAGGAGAGGAGAGATAGATTGTGAGTTCCTAATAGCTAGGAATCACGATCTGTCATTTTCTCTAGGTCAGTCCCCCCCCCCCCCCCCCCCAGTTAGAAAAACACACAGGGAACACAATTAACCCCTTGATCACCCCCTATTGTTAACCCCTTCCCCCTAACCCCTTCCCTGCCAGTGACAGGGGGGGAATGTCTGACCACATCTGTTACATTACACAGAGCACTAGGTCCATCTCCTGGTGCCTACTGAACTGCTCAGTCATTTGTATGTAGGGTCCTAAGCAGTCCCTAGTTTAAATTTAGTGGTTCTACTAGGCCAAAGGTAGGGATCTACCTTTACAACATGAAGGAGATCAAAGATCATCGGGTTTGGTGTTTTTTTTTTTTTTTAAAGGAATTGACTAGCAAGGCCTACCTAAATAGTAAGGAAAACATAGAAAAATATAATAAAACAAATATCACTGTAATGTACTGTAACAAGTTAGCTTACCTTAACCGCTTCACCCCCGGAAGATTTGGCTGCTGAATGATCAGGCTGTTTTTACTGACAATTGCACGATCGTTTACCCAAACAAAATTGACTTCCTTTTTTTTCCCACAAATAGAGCTTTCTTTTGGTGGTATTTGATCATCCCTGCGTTTTTTTATTTTTTGCGCTATAAACAAAAAAAGAGCGACAATTTAACAAAAAAAAAAAAAAAAAAAAAAAAAAACACAATATTTTGTACTTTTTGCTATAGTAAATATCCACATTTTTTTAAAAAAAAAAAGCTTATTTTTTTTCAGTTTAGGCCGATATGTATTCGTCTACATATTTTTGCTAATAAAAATCGCAATAAGCGTATATTGATTGGTTTGTGCTAAAGTTATAGCGTCTACAAAATAGGGGATAGATTTATAGCATTTTTATTATTATTTTTTTTTTTTACTAGTAATGGCGGCGTTCTGCGATTTTTATTGTGACTGCGACATTATGGCGGACACATCAGACACATTTTTGGGACCATTGGCATTTATACAGCGATCGGTGCTATAAAAATGCATTGATTACTGTAAAAATGTCACTGGCAGGGAAAGGGTTAACACTAGGGGCGATCAAGGGGTTAATTGTGTTCCCTCTCTGTGTTCTAACTGAAGGGGGTGGGACTTGCTAGGGGAAAAGATAGATTGGTATTCATACTTTGTATGAACACACGATCAGTCTCTTCTCCCCCTCAGAGAACCGGGATCTGTGTTAACACACACAGATCCCGGGTCTCGCCGTGTCACGAGCGATTGCGGGAGCCCGGCGGTCATCGCAACCGCCGGGCACTCGCATCGGCTCCAGGGGCGAGCAGCGGGCGCACATGCACCTAGTGGCCACTGGGTGAAGCGACGTAAGGTAACGCCGTTTTGCCCAGCCGTGCCATTCTGCCTCAGTACAACTGGGGCGGCTGGTCGGCAAGTGGTTAAAAGAGTACAATGTCAGTTGGTAGAGCAGTAGATGGAGTCAGCTTGGCAGTGGACGGTATCAGTAGAGCAGTGGATAGTATTGGTAGAGCAGTGGATGGTGTGTACAGTGTAAGTAGGGGCTGTGGACAGTGTCAGTAGGGCAGTGGATTGTGTCAGTCAGTAGGGCAGTGGATGGTGTCTGTAGTGCAAAGGTTGGTGTCAGCAGGGCAGTGGACAGTGCCAGTCATTAGGGCAGTGGATTGTGTCAGTCAGCAGAGAGGTGGACATTGGCAATAAGTAGAGCAGAAAACGGTGCCAGTCAGTAGGGCAGTGGATTTTGTCACTAGGACAGAGTCAGTAGGGCAGAGGTTATTTTCGGTAGGGCAGTGGATGGCACCAGTCAGTAGGGCAGTGGACCGTGTCAGTAGTTTATTTTTTTAACATCCCCGCTGGGACTTTAGTGAAATATCAGGGGTTTAAACAGAACCCTGATGTCTCACTTTTGAAACAGAGCTGTGACTGTGTCCTCAATCTCCAACTCTGTAGCCTCGGCTGAAAAGGACGAATTAACAGGAAGACCTCTGCAAAGTCTTCCTGTTCATTCACAAACTGAAGCATAATAAACACAGTTTTTGGTACTGATCACTCACTACGTTCATTCAGAAAAGGAACGGGCCAGTAAATGACAGATCTACCAGCCCCTTCCGCTGCTCTCCATCATGAAACGATTCTTGCAGCAGCTGGAGGGAGGGAGAGGAGGGGAAGTGGGCAGCACCTGTGAGGTGGGGGCCCGGGTAGCAGAAGAAAGGGGAACCTCAACAGGAGGGGTGGCGAGGGAGACATTTACTGATACCTTTTCAGCCCTGCAGCTGCTGAAACATGGCAAGAGGGAGAAGAGGAAAAGCCTTGATGAAGACTAACGTCTACTGACAGCACTAAGGAGGCTTTTTTCCCCTGAAATACATGGCTGTATTTGTTGCCAAAGAATGTACCAAAAAAACCCTAAGTATCATTATCAGAGAGGTAGCAGCCTGGGATCAGAACAAGGTCCATCTAAACTTTATTTCAACCAGCCCTCAAAAATTCCACTCGCCCGCTCGCATTTTGCGAGTGGATTTTGAGGGCTGGCGAGAAGGGCTGCCTGGGAGTGGGGAGAGGGGGGGTGCAGGCACCGCCGATCACAGAGGGGAAGAGAGGAGAGCCGCCGGCTGGAGGATCAGAGCAAGGAACATCACAGCTTTCATTTCAATAGCTGTGTGTTCCTCTGCCGTGCGCTGTCACAGCCCCTCTATTTCCGGGACTTTGACAGACAGATCACCCGTCCAATCCTAGGACTGGTGACGTGTATCAAAGTTCCCCGGACAGGGGGGGGGGCTTATGTGGCGACGCACGGCGGGGGAACACACAGCTATTGATATGAAATCTGTGATGTTCCCCCGTGTTCTGATCATGCGGCCGGCGGCTCCCCTCTCTTCCCCTCCACAGGTAAGCTGCATTGGGCATAGGCTGCATGGCGGGCACAGGCTTAATTATCGGACACGGGCAGGCTGCATTGGCGGGCACGGATAAAGTTGTTACTATTTTTAAAACTTAATTATGCATAATACATTTAAGTGTCATTTCATGAGATAATTTATGAGGGCGGGTTTAGGGGCAGGGCAGGGGTTGGGCGGGGCAACTGGTGGCGAGAAACCCTTGAGGCCTGGCTAGTAGCTCAGGAGGACTTACAATTTGAAACCCTGTTTCAACCATAGATTTGGTGAAAGAAAAATCACTTTACGGTAGATTAATCGAAACCAACTTTCGGTTCTGTCGGTCCAGTGCCATCACACACATCAGGCATGGTGATAGTGTAAGAAGATAAAACAAACTAAATCTTTGTCTCCCTGCCAAACCAGTAGGATGTTTATTGCCAGTGGTGTATGCTGGAAAGATACAAATGTTTGGTGTACCTTGGAAAGCCCTCTTCCTCTCGTTCCCACTGCCTGGAGAGGGTATGCTTTGCTAGAGTTCTCTTCCACCCAGGCCTGTAGTTTGGGGCGGGTGTTGTGCTAAAGAGGGTCCAAGCCTGGGGTCTGAGGCTTTCTGCTTTAGGGTATTTCCAGGGAAGGAGGTGCAGGAATGTCTCCACCTGGATTGGAGCACCATTGGTGATTACAATGCTGAAGAGTGTCTGGAAGAGCTGGGTACAAGCTGTGGACATTCCAGGGAATTCTGGTGACTCGTTCAAGAAAGTCACAAGAAGCCTTAAACCTGCTTCGCAGGTTTCTACTGTATGTTTAATTTAGGCTTAAACATCTATTGTAGTCTCCAGTCTTTTTCTGCTGACATTTTCTCTTCCTCATTTGCATTTCCACTAAGAACACAAAACTGAAAAAAAAAAATTCATTTTTTGACCCTTCTGACTGCCCCAGCTCGTGTCTGATCTCACTTCTCCATTTCTTTGTAAGACACATTTATTCTGAAATTGCAAACAATTTTTCTCCTATGTTAGAAAAGTCTTTATTCTACTGAAATTTCTGGTATTAAAGCGGAGCTCCAGCCCCCCCACTCAAAAATGAAAAGTCAGCAGCTACATATACTGTAGCTGCTGACTTTTAATATTAGAACACTTACCTGTCCAGGGATACCGCAATGTCCGCACCCCAGATAATTATTCAATCGGCTTTTGGGTGCTGCCGCTGCCATTCCTTGTAAGGGAAACCGGCAGTGAAACCTTGCGGCTTCACAACTGGTACCCTACTGCACATTCCCGAAGCGCACTGCGCTTTTTGAATGGCCCAGTGGCAGTGGAAGGAGGCAACGGCGAGGTCTCCTGAAAGTGGGGACGGGTACCAGTCAAAGACAGTTACCTGCTCCCCCCAAAAGGTGCCAAATGTGGCAGCTGAGTGGGGGGAGGAAGCAAACAAGTGGAGCTCCACTTTAAGAGCTGCAACTCTACTCCTCCAAACTACAGTGCCTTGAAAAAGTATTCATACCCCTTGAAATTTTTTCACATTTTGTCATATTACAACCAAAAACCTAAATGTATTTTATTGGGATTTTATGTGATAGACCAACACAAAGTGGCACGTAATTGTGAAGTTGAAGGAAAATAAATGGATTAAAAAAAAGAATATGTGAAAAGTATGGCGTGCATTTGTATTCAGCCCCCCTCAATACTTTGTAGAACCACCTTTTGCTGCAATTACAGCTGCAAGTCTTTAGTGGGGATGTCTCTACCAGATTTGCACATCTAGAGAGTGAAATTTTTTTGCCCATTCTTCTTTGCAGAACAGCTCAAGCTCTGTCAGATTGGAGGGAGAACATCTGTGAACAGCAATTTTCAAGTCTTGCCACAAATTCTCAATTGGATTTAGATCTGGACTGTGACTGGGCCATTCTAACACATGAATATGCTTTGATCTAAACCATTCCATTGTAGCTCTGGCTGTATGTTTAGGGTCATAGTCCTGCTGGATGGCGAACTTTCGCCCCAGGCTCAAGTCTTTGGCAGACTAATGCCCCGTACACAGGGTCGGATTTTCCGTCGGAAAATGTGTGATAGGACCTTGTTGTCGGAAATTCCTACCGTGTGTGAGCTCCATCACACATTTTCCTTTGGATTTTCCGACACACAAAGTTTGAGAGCAGGATATAAAATTTTCCGACAACAAAATCCGTTGTCGGAATTTCCGATCGTGTGTACACAAATCGGACGCACAATGTGCCACGCATGCTCAGAATAAATAAAGAGATGAAAGCTATTGGCTACTGCCCCGTTTATAGTCCCGATGTACGTGTTTTACGTCACCGCGTTTAGAACGATCGGATTTTCCAACAACTTTGTGTGACCGTGTGTATGCAAGACAAGTTTGAGCCAACATCCGTCGGAAAAAATCCTAGGATTTTGTTGTCAGAATGTCCGATCAATGTCCGACCGTGTGTACGGGGCATTACAGATTTTCTTCTAAGATTGCCCTGTATTTGGCTCCATCCATCTTCCCATTAACTCTGACCAGCTTCCCTGTCCCTGCTGAAGAAAAGCCTCCCCACAACATGATGCTGCCACCACCATGTTTCACGGTGAGGATGGTGTGTTCAGGGTGATGTGCAGTGTTAGTTTTTCGCCACACAGTGTCTTGCTTTTAGGCCAAAAAGATCAAATTTGGTCTCATCTGACCAAAGCACCTTCTTCCACATGTTTGCTGTGTCCCCCACATGGCTTCTCGAAAACTGCAAATGGGACTATTTATGGCTTTTTTTTCAACAATGTCTTTCTTCTTGCCACTCTTCCATAAAGGCCAGATTTGTGGAGTGCACGACTAATAGTTGTCCTGTGGACAGATTCTCCCACCTGAGCTGTGGATCTCTGCAGCTCCTCCAGACTTACCATGGACCTCTTGGCCGCTTCTCTGATTAATTCTCTCCTTGCCCGGCCTATCAGTTTAGGTGGACGGCCATGTCTTGGTACGTTTGCAGATATGTCATACTGTTTCCATTTTCGGATGATGGATTGAACAGTGCTCCGTGAGATGTTCAAAGCTTGGGACATTTTTTTTATAAGCTAACTCTGCTTTAAACTTCTCCACAACTTTATTCCTGACCTGTCTAGTGTGTTCCTTGACTTTCATGATGCCGTTTGTTCATTAAAGTGGGGTTCCACCCAAAAAACAAAAATACATAAAAAATCCTAAACAAAAAAACATTTGGATATTTTTTTTTTTTTTACTTACCTCTAAATGCCTGTTGCTAGGGGGTCCCTCATAGTCTGCCCCTTCCAGTGCCTGGGCTGGTGACATCACTTCCCCCTCGGCACAGGAAGGGCTCCGCTCTGCTCCCTCCCTCCTGTCAATCATCTGGGACCCATTACAGGTCCCAGGTGACTGAGCGGCCAATCACGGCGCGCGGCGCCGCTCGCGCATGCGCAGTGGGTGCCAGGCTGTGAAGCCACAGCCCGGCGCCCACAGTTGCATTGCTGGCGCCGCTGAACGGAGGGGGGCTTCTATCCCCCGCATCGCTGGACCCAGGGACAGGTAAGTGTCCAATTAAAGTCAGCAGCTGCAGTATTTGTAGCTGCTGACTTTTAATTTTTTTTTTTTAATGGCCCCCCTGGGTGGAACTCCTCTTTAAGGTTCTCTAACAAACTTATAAGGGCTTCACAGAACAGCTGTAGTTATACAGAGATTAAATTACACACAGGTGAACTCTATTAATTAGGTGACTTTAAAACAATTGGTTCCACTAGATTTTAATTAGGGGTCCTATTAAAACTCTATACTCCTCCAACCTATTTAAACTCTATACTCTTTCGTCCTATTGGCCACTATTCACCACTCCTGACTCTCTCCTTTTTATAGTTGCATAGTTACATAGTGGGTGAGGTTGAAAAAAGACACAAGTCCATCAAGTCCAACCTATGTGTGTGATTATGTGTTAGTATTGCATTGTATATCCCTGTATGTTGCGGTCATACAGGTGCTTATCTAATAGTTTTTTGAAGCTATCAATGCTCCCCGCTGAGACCACCCCCTGTGGAAGGGAATTCCACATCCTTGCCGCTCTTACAGTAAAGAACCCTCTACGTGGTTTAAGGTTAAACCTCTTTTCTTCTAATTTTAATGAGTGGCCATGAGTTTTGTTAAACTCCCTTCCGCGAAAAAGTTTTATCCCTATTGTGGGGTCACCAGTACGGTATTTATGAATTGAAATCATAACCCCTCTCAAGCGTCTCTTCTCCAGAGAAAGAATAAGTTCAGTGCTCCCAACCTTTCCTCATAACTAATATCCTCAAGACCCTTTATTAAGTTTGTTGCCCTTCTTTGTACTCGCTCCATTTCCAGTTCATCCTTCCTGAGGACTGGTGCCCAGAACTGGTCAGCATACTCTAGGTGCGGCCGGACCAGAGTCTTGTAGCGTGGGAGAATTATAGTTTTATCTCTGGAGTTGATCCCCTTTTTAATGCATACCAATATTCTGTTTGCTTTGTTAGCAGCAGCTTGGCATTGCATGCAATTGCTGAGCCTATCATCTACTAGGACCCCCAGGTCCTTTTCCATCCTTGATTCCCCCAGAGGTTCTCCCCCTAGTGAGTAGATTGCATTCATATTTTTGCCACCCAAATGCATTATTTTACATTTTTCTACATTGAACGTCATTTGCCATGTAGTTGCCCACCCCATTAATTTGTTCAGATCTTTTTGCAAGGTTTCCACATCCTGCGGAGAAGTTAATGCCCTGCTTAGCTTAGTATCGTCTGCAAATACAGAGATTGAACTGTTTACCCCATCCAGATGTGATGGCTGAATTAGTTTTGTTTTTTAGTCTCTTTCCTTTATTTTCACCTGGTGATCCAGCCAGTAAGTCTGTTTTTCAACAGAACAAGCTGTCCTACAGATGTAGTAGTTGGAGGGATGAGACAAACCATTTACCACCAACAGGGGTGCTAACAATAATCTGTTTTTATTGATGGAAAACAATCAAAACAGAAAACAAATTGTTGCTGTAACTGCTTAAAAGTGTGAGCTGGAATTTGGTTTCAATTTGTTAGTGTATCAAAATCTTCTGTCCATTAGAATAAATGAACGCTAAACGCATCTAGCCTTTAGGTACGTCAAATGGTTTTTTTCTCCCCTTAAGCTCCTCTCCCGAATGCGCTGGTGGTGCATTTTTTTTTTTTTTATCAGCCTGTAAACACTCCTTTTCTAATACGCCTGTAAACACCTATATGTGCATGGCCACATAGGCTAACAGAGGTGCTTTAACTGGCTTAAAAAAATTTCAAATACCTATAAAAAAAGGCATTTTTAACCACTTCCTGCCAACCTGGTGCATATATTTAACCCTGAGCATCCACATATACTCTATGCGGCCCTGGCTAAACACTTTACTGTGCTGAAAACACGCTCCCTGTGCACTAGCACAGTAACAAACAGGTACTGGAAAGCTCTTAATGCATTCTTGCAATCAGGAGCTTTTCGATCATGTGACCTCTTGTTTGCCAATCACAGTGGTTACATGATTGGAATGCCCGCCTCTGCCTCCCGGCATTTAGACCCACTTTACAGGTCCGGAAGGCGGCGGCGGGCGGTGGTTAAGCCCTGTGTGCAGAGCTGCTGTTACCACAGGGCCCCCTACAGACAACCTGACACAGGGCCCCATACAGCCAATGCTTCAGTTATAGGGGGTATGCCTATGTATCAAGAATAATGTACAAGTAAGGGTGAGAGATCACTAAGGGAGCTAGGGAGGAGGTGGAATTCTTATGGGTAGAGCTCCAAAGGGATGAAGCTAAGGGGAAAATACTGGGAGTATGCTATAGGCCCCCTAACCTGAGGGAGGAAGGGGAGACGGATCTATCACAATTTGGATTAGCAGCAAAGATGGGAAGTGTTATCATAATGGGGGATTTTAATTATCCAGACATAGACTGGGCAGATGGAACCACGCACTCATCTAAGACTCACCAGTCCCTAAATGTTTTGCAGGACAATTTTATGGGTCAGATGGTAGACACACCAACTAGAAATAAAGCGTTACTGGATCTACTAATTACCAACAATACAGACCTGATCATGGATGTGAAAATGCGGGGCAATTTAGGTAACAGTGATCACAGGCCAATTGGCTTCAGTATAAATCACACAAACAGGAAACATAAGGGGAACACAAAGACACTGAATTTCAAAAGAGCCACCTTCCCTAAACTAAAAACCTTGCTAGAAGGCATAAATTGAGATAAAATCTTAGGAACAAAGAACACGGAGGAGAGATGGGTTTGCTTTAAGAGCATATTAAATAAGGGCATTAGCCAATACATCCCATAATAAATTTATAAGAATGAACAAAAGTCCTGGATGGCATAACTCCAATGTAAAGATGCATATAAAAACAAAGGAGAAGGCCTTCAAAAAATAAAAGGTTGAGGGATCATCATCAGCATTCAGACTTTATAAAGAATGCAACAAGAAATGTAAGGGTGCAATAATGACGGCTAAGATAGAACATGAAAGACACATAGCGGAGGAGAGCAAAAAAAATGCCAAGAAATTCTTTAAGTATGTAAACAGTAAAAAAGTGAGGGCAGACCATATTGGCCCCATAAATAATCAGTAAGGACATCTGGTTACAAAGGATGGGGAGATGGCGAAGCTATCTGTCTTCACAAGGGAATCGAGGGGCTTCAGTAACCAAAACTGCAGTGTTTATCCTTATGACACAACACAGGAATCACCTCCATGGTTAACAGAGGACAGAATTAAAATTAGACTTGGGAAACTTAACATTAATAAATCACCGGGACCAGATGGCTTGCACCCAAGGGTACTTAGGGAACTCAGTCAAGTAATTGCCAGACCATTGTTCCTAATTTTTACTGACAGTCTACTGACTGGACTGGTACCAGCTGATTGGAGAAAAGCCAATGTAGCACCAATATTTAAAAAGGGCCCAAAATACATCCTTGGGAATTACAGACCAGTTAGCCTAACATCAATAGTATGTAAACTCTTGGAGGGCATAATAAGGGACTATATACAAGATTTTAGTAATGAGAACGGTATCTTTAGCAGTAACCCGCATGGATTCATGAAAAATCGTTCTTGCCAAACCAATCTACTAACCTTCTATGAGGAGGTGAGTTGCCATCTAGATAAAGGAAGGCCCGTAGATGTGGTGTATCTGAATTTTACAAAAGCATTTGACACAGTTCCCCATAAACTTTTACTGTACAAAATAAGGTCCATTGGCATGGACCATAGGGTGAGTACATGGATTGAAAACTATCTACAAGGGCAAGTTCAGAGGGTGGTGATAAATGGGGAGTACTCAGAATGGTCAGGGGTGGGTAGTGGGGTCCCCCAGGGTTCTGTGCTGGGACCAATCCTGTTTAATTTGTTCATAAACGACCTGGAGGATGGGGTAAACAGTTCAATCTCTGTATTTGCGAACAATGCTAAGCTAAGCAGGGCAATAACTTCTCCGCAGGATGTGGAAACCTTGCAAAAAGATCTGAACAAATTAATGGGGTGCGCAACTACATGGCAAATGACGTTCAATGTAGAAAAAGTTAAAATAATGCATTTGGGTGGCAAAAATATGAATGCAATCTATACACTGGAGGGAGAACCTCTGGGGGAATCTAGGATGTTAAAGGACCTGGGGGTCGTAGTAGATGATAGGCTCAGCAATGGCATACCAAGCAAACAGAATATTGGCATGCATTAAAAAGGGGATCAACTCCAGAGATAAAACGATAATTCTCCCACTCTATGAGACTCTGGTCCGGCCTCACCTAGAGTATGCTGTCCAGTTCTGGGCACCAGTCCTCAGGAAGGATGTACTGGAAATGGAACGAGTACAAAGAAGGGCAACAAAGTTAATAAAGTGTCTGGAGGATATTAGTTATGAGGAAAGGTTGCGAGCACTGAACTTATTCTTTCTGGAGAAGAGACACTTGAGAGGGGTTATGATTTCAATACACAAATACCGTGCTGGTGACCCCACAATAGGGATAAAACTTTTTTTGCGGAAGGGAGTTTAACAAGACTCGTGGCCACTCATTAAAATTAGAAGAAAAGAGGTTTAACCTTAAACTACGTAGAGGGTTCTTTACTGTAAGAGCGGCAAGGATGTGGAATTCCCTTCCACAGGCGGTGGTCTCAGCGGGAGGGATCGATAGTTTCAAGAAATGATTAGATAAGCACCTGAATGACCACAACATACAGGGATATACAATGTAATACTGACATATAATCATACACTTGACAGGTTGGACTTGATGGACTTTTTTCGACCTCACCTATTATGTAACTATGAATGAATCACTCATTGTGTTCATTCAGGAAAGGAAGGGGGCTGGTAAATATGACATTTACTGAACCCATTCCCCACTCTCAATCTTGAAGGATCCTATTGCGTGCTTGCAGCTACCGGCAGGAAGAAGAAGAGGGAAGCCAGCAGCGCTGCGGGTGTAGAGGGGCAAACAGGGGGAAATGTATGGTGCACAGGGAGGGTGATCGGTGTGGTGGTGGTGGAACTGGAAACAGATCCTTTGTGTGGCTCTCTGCAGCAGTTGAAAGTCATTTGAAGAGAGGAGAAGAAGCCGGCTTTCAGCTGCTGCAGAGAGAGCCATATAAGGGATTGGTTCCAGTAATTGCCCCCACTCGACATACCGATCACCCTTCCTGCCCGCATCCAATTTACTCTGATGCCCGGGCCCCCCTGCTGGCCCGAGCCCCGTACAGGAGGACTAGTGGTACTCCCTAATCTATGGCCCTTGCTGTGTGCATGAGTCCTACTACAGGAGGTGTTACTGGCCAGATCGCCAGGTGAAAACAGAGGTAAAAAAGCCTAGTAAAATAAAACTAATGCAGCCACCACATCTCATGATTGGTGAGCTGCAATATAGGACATTTTTGGTTTTGGGTTTAAGGCCCCATTCACACCTGAGCGTTTTGTAGCTTAAAGCCTGAAGCTACAACAACGCAGGAGGGGGAAAAAAAAAAAAAATCAATTCTCTATGGAGATGGTTCTCCACTCCAAAACGCCTTAAGCCAGAAGCTCCAAAACGCTTGAAGCTCAAACAGGTTCTGGAAATATATTTTTAGGCAGATTTGGGCGTTTTTCTGCTTTTTACATTGGTGACCTTTTGACCTGTACAAAATCGCGCGACTTTCTGCCTGAAAACCCGCCCCTCAGGTGTGAATGGGGCCTCATACCGCTTTCAAGCCTTGGTCAGTTTATGATTACAAAATCACTTTTTTGCAGATGATAGTTAAATATATGGCTTGGTTCCCAGTCTCACTTCCTTATTATTTTGTAGTCCTAATTGCTTTTCTGTTTATTCGTTCCCTGTTCTCAGGAAAGCCTTGCTTCTTTGGGTAGTATTTTTTTTTTTTTTTTAACACAACTTGATGGACCCAAAGTAGTATAGCTTTACCAATCGCAGAGCACGTCATGTTAATCTGATTTAGTTTTTTTTTTACTCTATTACTAATGTTTTGGACCAAGGTGGTGGTGCGAGTGAGCATTTGGCTAAAAAGATAGATATCAAAGTGTATGGGGTTCATTTGAAACAAAGACCAGTCACTACTGATGTACCACAAGGTTCTTTAATAGGTCCTGTTCTATATAATCTGTTAGTGATATAACTGAAGGTTTGGTAGGTAAAGTACAGTATGTCCGTTTGCTGATGACCCAAAGGTTTGCAATTGCATAGTTGCCAACATTGTAAAAAACATTGATAGGGATACTCTCTGTAGGTGGAGTCTTATTATAAATTAGAGGGCATGGCATTTCGTTTGTAGGTGTGACGTAGCAGGGGGAGGGGAAGAAAAATGTGGCGCGCGAAGGGTGCGGTGAAAATGGATGTAGCTTAATATTGGGTGTGGTTTAAAGGGGCATGGCTCAAAGGGGGTGTGGTTAGAGTCTGAGATGAACGAGGGATGGAGGGAGAAACAAAAGGAGAGAGAAGAAAGAAAGAGGAATGGAGGGACAGCAGGCCCAGATTCTACACTGCAATAGAAATATGTGCATTTCAGAAAGTTTAACAATCAGCAGATAAAGATACTCCAAACACCTGGTGCTAGGGCTTTAATCATCCCGGCACCATGTTTGTTATGGTGTCAGGATGATTGAAGCGCATTATTACTATTATGACATTGTAATATAAAATTAAATAGTTCAACTCACCATAATGTAGAATCAGTGGGAGCCCTGAGTGTGTCACTTGCAACGTTGCCTGCCATCAGGTGTCCCCAGCTGAGTCTCTCCTTACATCAGGTGTCCCCAGCGAAGTCTCTCCTTACATCAGGTGTCCCCAGCGGAGTCTCTTTCTTACATCAGGTGTCCCCAGCCAAGTCTCTCCTTACATCAGGTGTCCCCAGCCAAGTCTCTCCTTACATCAGGCGTCCCCAGCCGAGTCTCTCCTTACATCAGGTGTCCCCGGCCGAGTCTCTCCTTACATCAGGTGTCTCCAGCGGAGCCCCCTTCACATCAGGTCTCCCCCAGTGGAGCCCCCTTCACATCAAGTCTCCCCCAGTGGAGCCCCCTTCACATCAGGTCTCCCCAAGTGGAGCCCCCTTCACATCAGGTCTCCCCCAGTGGAGCCCCCTTCACATCAGGTCTCCCCCAGTGGAGCCCCCTTAGCATCAGGTGTCCCAGCAGCGGAGTCTCCACCGCCATTACAGAAGACCAGAAGTAACAGGCACAGGGAAACAAAATAGAGGCGGAGCCGGCCGGGTAGCTGCCAATAGAAATTGAGCTGCCGCCCACCCTCCACCCCGCGGCCTTTCCCACAACAGGTCACAGGCAGACCGGAAGCGAGGTGGGCAGCAGCACAATTTCTATTGGCAGCCACCTGGCTGGCTCCGCCTCTTGTCTGTTCTCCCCGGCGTTACTTCTGGTCTTCTGTAAATGTTAGCTGGCGGACCTCTAGAAAAATCGGGAAAACATGGATTTCCCAGGCAATGCTAAAACCTGGATAAAGGTCTAAATCCCAGGAATGTCCCAGGAAATTTGGGACAGTTGGCAAGTATGCAAGTGGGTTGATATTCCTGGAGGCGTCTGTAACATGGAACATAATTTGACATTGCTAGAAGATTGGCCAAAGGAGTGGAAACTGCAGTTCAAGGTTTTTAAATGTAAAATCATGCACCTATGGAAAAATAATCTCATGACATAGTACAGTATTGGGGGTACAATGTTCGCCCACACTACAGGGGAAAAAAGAGTTAGTGATGCTTATTTCAGATGATTGCAAAATGAGCAAACAGTGTGGCCAGGCAGTGGGAAAAATTCATAGAATTCTACAATCATCACTAGAAGGATCACTAGTAGGAGGAAGAAAGGTATGATATGATGTATAAAGCTTTAGTTATCTCTAGAAGGATCACCAGCAGGAGGAAGAAGATTCAGGTTCCTCAATATAGATTTTTAGATATCACTAGAGGGGTCACCAGCAGGAGAAAGGAGGTCCAGATTTTCCTATGTAGATCTTTAGTTCTCACTAGATGGAAAAATAATCCCTTGGTAGTGTACAATTTTGGGGGTACAGTGTTGACCAGAACTACAGAGAAAAAAAGACTTAGTGACGCTTATTTCAGAAGATTGGCAAAAATGAGCAAACAGTGTGGCCAGGCAGTGGGAAAAGTGCGTAGAATTCTAGAACCATCACTAGAGGGATTACCAGGAGGAAGAAGGTTCTGGATCCTCTATATACCTGTAGATCTTTAGTTATCATTAGAGGGATCACCAGCAGGAGGAAGGAGGGCCTGATTTCTCTATATAGATCTTTAGTTCTCACTGCAGGGACCACCAGCAGGAGGAAGGTGGTCCTGATACCTCTTTATACAGTATATCTTTATATCACTAGAAGGTTCATCGGAAGGAAGTCCTGATTCCTCTATATGGATCTTTATATCACTAGAGGGATCACCAGCAGGAGGAATTAGGTCTCTATTCCTCCATTTAGATCTTTCTATCACTAGGGCGGTCACCAGCATGAGGAAGGAGGTCCTGATTCCTCTATTTTAAGGGGTAGGCCGCAAGCGGCACTCGATGCCTCTTTTTACGGCACTCGACTCCCTCCCTATCAGCAGAGCAGCGCAGGGAAGTGTCAGTGAGACACTAATGCATTCCAATCTCAGAATTCCCAACACCGCACCTGCACTGAGGGAGAGGCACTGTGCCCCCACCCATTGTAAAAGATGGGAAACCTTGTTTGGTTCTCTAACTTTGCTGTAGCTGCGATCATCAGCTTTTGCGAGGGGGAAGAGATTGGGTGCAGTTCTGCTAGTGGCATGGTCCCTGTTTCCAAGAGGAGGACTGTCATTGGCCACTGCATGAATCTATCCATTGCATATAGGGGGTGGCCTGGAAAAAGGGGGCGGCGCCTGGGCACCCCTAATGGACAGGCCACCACTGTTGAGAGCACTGATCAGGAGCTGATGGGCAGACCTTTTTCAGTCATGTCCCATCTACAAAAGCCGGCCGAACAGACCAGCTGCCATACACACAGGCCGAATGTCGGCCGGTTTCTATTGAACCGGCCGATGCCACCCAACATTCAACACACGTGCATTAAGCTTTAAGTCTGTTCAACCATTTGTTTCATCCACTGTTAACTTATTTCATTATAAATTTACTATTGATCTTAATTATATATTTGATTGACATTTATTAATTTTATTTCAGTTGACAGTTATTATGGACCAGATGGAGCCCGAGTGTGAGGTAGAGTTGCCACCTCATCCCTTTAAACCCGAACACCTTTGAATTACACAGGTTCTGAGGCTAATTAAATGCAGATAAAGCACCAAGTGAGTTTAATTACCACCTTAGCCACAGAACCTGTGTAATTAACATGTGTTCGGGTTCAAAGGGATGAGGTGGCAACCATAGTGTGAGGGCTATATTTCTTATAGTTCTGTTAGTACCAACACTGATTTCAGTATTTGCTTAACAATTGTATAAAACCTTCTTTTATATAATATTTGATATGACATACTGTATTGCCGTGTTTGAATGGTTTAGGCATTTTTAATTTTGTTATAGGTCATATGAATTTTGGAACATTTTACCCCTAATAAAGAGGGAGTGCTAGAGCTCCCAAAACACATTAGCTGTTCTATATAACCTCGTTATGGACTAATTAAAGGTGATTTGGTCTCTTTTTCCCCATTTCTATTTTTATTGCAAGATAAGACAGAGCTACGATGGATAGGCATACTTCCAAACAGTTGTAGGTACAAAAGTGGTATGTCTAGCAAGCCTATTGGAAGACATTAGATCAGTATACAGAATGCATGGTATCAAAGTGTACGTAAGGTGTAAGTGCCTTTTAGGGTGATAAAATGCAACTCTTTGACCATTGGTCTAGCACTCTTTTTTCATGTTCCCTCTGGGTCCCCTCAGTTAGGGGCTCCCTGTTTCATGACATTGGTCTCACCAGGAGCTAGTGATATCCATAGAGTGGACTAACCGTACATAATTTTGCAAGTTTGATAACACAAGATCCAGTGCCTTGGTGTAGGGACCAAGTAGATCAAAGGGTTCCTCTTGCACCCAATACTCCTCCTGATGGTGACAGTGTGTGAGGGCACAGAATGGCACAAGTGTTGGAACTGCAGGCAATACTGGATCTGTGTTGGAAGATGAGTATCTTCTGAGCAGACACTGAGGTCAGGGACAGCCGAGCAGTGTAATACCAAATCAGGTGGCAGAGTCAAACTCCAGGCAAAAAAAAAGCACAAAGCAGAAGCCAGTAAGCAGAGTCCAGAAGACAGGGCAAGGTCACAAGAAAGAGAGAAAAGTCCAGAGGCAGGTTGGGAGGCAAGTCGGGTCATACATGATTAGGCAGAATTAGCAAATCCGGTCTTATGTAAACAAGGACAGGTTGGAGACCACTTAGCAACTTCTTTTTGCAGTGTTTCCGTTTATATAGGCCACTATGCGCCAAGCTTGCAAGCTAATTCTTGCACATGCTAAAGCAATGCCACATCTTACATGTACTCTGTGTACAGAGGTATGGGCAGAGTTAAGCTCATGAGCTTAAAGCCCACATTGGTTTCCTCTCACACTTTGTGGACAATGCAGAACAAGGCAAGATAAGTCAGTAATGGGGAAAAGATCAACTGCAGGGAGACCATAGGTGATATTAGTGACTAGCCATTTGCTTAGCTTTTGGGACACAGCTGCCATGTTTCAGATCCTCCTTAACCCCTTTCTGACCCTACCTCCCTGCGCGCCACAGGGCACACTCTATGATCACTGTGTCCTTCAGACACAGCTGATCACAAATCGAGGTAAAGAGCCAATCACAGGGGCCCTTTACCATCTGATCAGCTGTGTCCAATCACAGCTCATTGCATATAAACAAATGCCGGTTATCGGCATTGCTTTTCCTCACCGCTGTCAGCGCTATCTGAGGAAAGCAAAGTCGATATCTAGCTATGCTGTGATGTGACAGGGCACATTTACACTGATAATCAGGGCACTGGTCATTAGTGCAGTTCCATTAGTGCTTTTATATCAGTGGCTAGACATGTGCACTGATGAAAAATTTGTTCGTTTTACCTTTTTTTTTTTTTTTTCAGGGTCATTCGTTGATTGCAATTCGAAAAGAAAGAATATTCAAAAGAATAATTTATTAAAAATAACTAAAATAATAGATATTGAAAATACCTTTCAAATTTGGCTGTTAGTGAATATAACGAATATGAATTTATCCAAAGTTACAAATTATCCGAAATAACGTATGCGGCATCTAAACGAATGGAGGGGAACCAATTAACCGCTTCCCAACCGGCTTACGACGATATACCTCAGCAGAATGGCACGGCTGGGCAAATCGACGTACCTGTACGTCCATTTGAATTCCCCGCCGTGCCATTGCGTGCGTGCGCCGGCCGGGAGCTCCAGGAGTCAGGTCGCGGGTCCCGCAAACTCGATCGCTGCGGGGATACCCGCAATTGCCTCGCGGAGAGGACGAACGGGGAGATGCTGATGTAAACAGCATCTCCCCGTTCTGCCTAGTGACAAGTGTCACTGATCACTGCTCCCTGTCATCGGGAGCATTGATCAGCGTAGTGACACACACAGCCCCTCCCCCCTACAGTTAGAAAACCATCTCCTAGTACTGATTAACCCCTTCACTGCCAGTGTCATTTACAGAGTAATCAGTGCATTTTTAACCGCACTGATCGCTGTATAAATGACAATGGTCCCAAAAATGTGTCAAAAATGTCCGATGTGTCCGCCATAACGTCGCAGTCACAATAAAAAATCGCTGATCGCCGCTATTACTAGTAAAAAAAAAAAATATTAAAAATGCCATAAAACTATCCCCTATTTAGTAAACGCTATAACTTTTGCGCAAACCAATCAATAAACGCTTATTGCGATTTTTTTTTACCAAAAATATGTAGAAGAATACGTATCGGCCTAAACTGAGGAAAAAAAATGTTTTTTTATATATTTTTGGGGGATATTTATTATAGCAAAATGTAAAAAATAATGCGTTTTTTTTCAAAATTGTCGTTCTTATTTTGTTTATAGCGCAAAAAATAAAAATTGCAGAGGTGATTAAATACCACCAAAAGAAAGCTCTATTTGTGGGAAAAAAAGGACGTCAATTTTGTTTGGGAGCCACGTCGCACGACCACGCAATTGTCAGTTAAAGCAACGCAGTGCCGAATCGCAAAAAGTGCTCTGGTCAGGAAGGGGCTGAAGTGGTTAATAAATAATACTTTTTTATTATTATTTATTATTATTCTTATTAATTCGTTATGTTGCATACATTTAGATACCTCATTCGTTATTTCGGATAATTCGTAACTTGATATATTCATATTCGTTACGTTCACTAACAGCCAAATTTGAAAGGAACCACTTAACCACTCAAATCGCCGTACCTGTACGTAGGTGCTAGCTGCTATAAATCCGGTATTTTCAGGAACGGTGTGTGTTTCTCTTTGGGATAAAAGTGGTCTCTGTGGCGGATTCGCAGCAAGATCACTTTTATTGGTGGCGGGAGAGGCTCTCCGCCGCTTACCGGAGCTTCTCCCCTCACTGCCTGGATGCCGAGTGAGGGAAAGATGGCCCCCGCTTCACTCCATAGCATTGGAGGGCGGAAGTGACGTCAAACGCTCCTAAAAATAAAAAAAATTGCATTTTAGTGTAAATTTGGGATTTGACTTCTTTTTGACCCCAGATCTCACATTTAAGAGGTCCTTTTTTCTATTACAAGGTTTGTTTATATTCCTTGTAATAGGAATAAAAGTGACCCAATTTTTTATTTTTAAAAGAACAGTGTAAAAATCAAAGTTAAAATAATAAAAAAATTTTTTTTTTAAAGCGCCCCCATCCTGCAGAGGTCGTGTGCAGAAGCGAACGCATACGTAAGTCACGCCCGCATATGAAAATGGTGTTCAAACCACACATGTGAGGTATCGCCACGATCGTTGGAGTGAGTGTAATAATTCTCGCACTAGATCTCCTAACTCAAAACTGGTAACCTGTAGAAATTTTTAAACGTCGCCAATGGAGATTTTTTCAATTGCCAAAGTTTGTTACCATTCCACGAGCAGGCGCAATTTTGAAGCGTAACATGTTGGCTATCAATTTACTCGGCCTAACATTATCTTTCACAATATAGAAAAAAATTGGGCTAACTTTACTGTTGTCTTATTTTTTAACTGAAAAAAGTATTTCTTCCCCGAAAAATTGTGCTTGTAAGACCGCTGCGTAAATACGGTGTGACAAAGTATTGCAATGACCGCCATTTAATTCTCTAGGGTGTCTGAAAAAAAAAATATGTATTTGGACCGAGCCACTTTTTGACACGGTTTACAAATTAAGATCAGTTTTTTTCTTTTTCATACATCATGGGACACAGAGTTAAGCTAATGTTCATTACCTGCTGGGTTATACTTCATCTCCAGGTGAAAGGACGTCACCCTGAGACAAAGTGCTTGCAAAATTGTTATTTATAAGGTGCATCTCCCACAGCGCTGTATAAAAGATTACAATAGTCCATAAAATGTATAGTACAAATGCATAAAACCATTTTACATTATGGATACATAAAATGCACAGCAACATTATATGGGAATAACAGGAGAGAGAAAAACATTGCCCCTATGAGAATATCATTCTAGAAGAAGAAAAGGCATCGGAAACGAGGAGGAAAAACAAATAGTAGGTTACATTTTTTTGTGTATAGTCTGTAATTATACATGTATGTGGAAATGGCTACATTTGTTCATTATGTATGTAGGTGGTGCTTCCTGCATTGTAATGCCACACAATGAATGTGCTTTACTGCTCCCCACAATGCAAGCCTATGATTAGGAACACTTTGCAAGGAAGACACTTACTAAAAACACACTACATTTTCCTTTTAACCACTTGCCTACAAGGCACTTTCACCCCCTTCCTGCCCTGGCTAATTTTCAGCTTTTAGTGCTTTTGCACTTTGAATGACAATTGCGCGGTCATGCCACACTGTACCCAGATGACATTTTTATCATATAATGTTGCTATACATTTTATGTATCCATAATGTAAAATGTTTTTATGCATTTGTACTATATATTTTATGGACTATTGTAATCTTTTATACAGCGCTGTGGGAGATGCACCTTATAAATAACAATTTTGCAAGCACTTTGTCTGATGGTAACTTCCATTCATCTGGAGATGAAGTATAACCCAGCAGGTAATTAATATTAGCCTAACTCTGTGTCCCATGATGTATGAAAAAGAAAAAACTGATCTTAACTTGTAAACAAGTGTCAAAAAGAGGCTCGGTCCTTAAGTGGTAATAGTGAAGGTATTATTAGTTATTTCAAGTTTCTGGGTTTTCGTTAATTCGGATATTAACAAATTTGTCGAAATTCGTTAAAAAACGAATTCGAAACGAATTGCACATGTCTAGCATTGGCCATCAGTGCCGCCTCATCACTGCACATCAGTGAAGAAGAAAAAACAAAATAAAATTTGCTACATTTTATAACAGAAACTAAGAGAACGTTTGTTTTTTGTTTTTCAAAATTTTTGGTCTTTTTTCGTTTGTTTAGCAAAAAAAATGATAAAAATGTCATATGGGTACAGTGTGGCATGACCACGCAATTGTCAAAGTACAACAGCACTGAAAGCTGAAAATTAGCCTGGGCAGGAAGGGGGTGAAAGTGCCCGGTAGGCAAGTGGTTAAGAGGAAAATGTAGTGTGTTAAGTAAGGGTTTGATTTTTTTTATAGCATCCTATGCATTAAGGTGAAAAAACACCTGGCAGTCACCGGTCCCCTAGCTCCCCCCCCATTTTACTTACCTGAGCCCCTTCATTCTCTTCAGCGGGGACGCGCCGTCCTCTCCACGGAGTCCCGTCTTTGATTGGATAGATTGATAGCAGCACAGACATTGGCTCCCGCTGCTGTCGATCAAATCCAATGACCCGGGGTCTGAGTCATACATTCAGCTTCTATGGATGCCGAATGAATGACTCGGGAGCGTGCCTGAAAAGTAACCCCCCCGGGAGAGCGCTTCTCCTAGGGGGTCATCTAATGCGGGAGGAGCCGCGAGAGCCCAGAAGAGGAGGTTCGGGGCCACTCTCTGCAAAACAAGCTGCACAGTGGAGGCAAGTATGACATGTTTTTTTTTTTTTTTTAAATAACGAAGCTTTAGAATCACTTTCAACACAAACATTATGTAATTAGTCACTAGAGGGAGCACTCAGTGACTTTGGAATCTCTCCAACTCTGCTTAACAGCTGTTGAGAAAAGACATTAGCCACACAGAGAGTGTATTGTTTTAAACCAGTGTTCCTAATCATAGGCTTGCATTGTGGGGAGCAGTAAAGCAAATTCATTGTGTGGCATTACAATGCAGGATGCACCACTTACATACATAATGAACAAATGTAGCCATTTCCACATGCATGTATAATTACAGACTATACACAAATGTTTCTGGAGGCATTAATACGCATGGATATGATCATTTATAGCAAGCTGATCTCTTTTAAATGCAATGCTGAAAAAAAAAAACCATTGAAAAAGACTACACACTCGCTTTAAATGTAACCTACTGTTTGTTTTTCCTATTGTTTCTGATGCTTTTTCTTCTTTTAGAATAATATTCTCATAGCGGCAGGGTTTTTCTCTTGTTATTCTCATATGTTGTTGCTGTACATTTTATGCATCCATAATGTAAAATGTTTTTATGCATTTGTACTATATATTTTATGGACTATTGTAATCTTTTATACAGCGCTGTGGGAGATGTACCTTATAAATGAATAACAATTTTGCAAGCACTTTGTCTGATGGTGACGTTAAGAGACTCAAATATTCTTTCAAGGCCCTTGGTGGTAAATTTCCTAGGCCTGTTATGTTGAAGTGACACCTTAACAAGTGTGGCTCTATTGCTGTCACTCTTGATAAAACCGCTTGTTGAAAACGTATTAAAGGATAAGTACACTTTTAGTGCAATCATCCTATTCTGCACCTCCTTCCCCAACAACTTCATAAGAGATTATACTTACCTGCAGCCCTCTAGGGACTTTACTGTGCAACCTTTTTACAGCCATGCAGCTCCTGCTCAGACTCTTGAATAATAGCTAAACCGAAAATCAAAAAGTGAATGTATTGCAGCCTACAAGGCCTTAGATGTGGTGACTTTGTTTTTTTAAAAATGTTATTCCCTTTATTTTTACCTTATGATCCTACAGTCCCTTGTGTCATTTGGGTGCAAACACTCACTTCTCTCCTTTATCTGTGGAGGGAGCCAAGGCTGCCATATAGGCTGGACTATAAACATGTCAGTCTTTGTTCATCCTCATTACATGGCACCCTTGGTGTCAGAGCCTTTTGAGGACGGACAAGACAGAAGTTCTCTCTTTTAAGAGACTGACTGAGCACCCATGTCACTGAGCAGCCGAGCACTTGAAGATGTTTATTCTATTGAGATTGGTTTTAAGCCACTATGTTGCAAATGCCATCTCATAGAACGTTAATAGAATCGATTCTTCATGAATCCATGATGATACCGTTGTCATTACTAAAATCTTGTATATAGTCCCTTATCCCCTCCAAGAGCTTGCAAACTATTGCTGTTAGGCTAACTGGTCTGTAATTCCCAGGGATGTATCTTGGCTCTTTTTTAAAATATTGGTGCTACATTGGCTTTTCTCCAATCAGCTGGTACCATTCCAGTCAGTAGACTGTTCGTAAAAATTAGGTACAATGGTCTGGCAGTTAGTTGACTGAGTTCCTTAAGGACCCTTGGGTGCAAGCCATCTGTTCCCGTGACTTATTAATGTTACGTTTTTTGACGTCTATTTCTAATTTTGTCCTCTGTTGACCATGAGGGTGCCTTCTGTGACGTGTCATAAGGATTTATAATTTAATATATAAACTTTATTCTCTGGTTGATTATTTTATATTGGTACATCTGCGCTGCACTTTATTTGACTGTTTGTATGTGGAGGTAAAGCCGTTAAAATGCAAGCCGAATCCAACTGGACTTTCCGTGTTTGTAATGTGCTGGGATGTGGAGAAGGAACTGCCCCTAACGGGACTTTAATGGCTCAAGTAGTAGTACACAATGTAAAAGGAGTATACAAAATTTATTGAAATAAACAATTCAAAAATGTACAGAAAAAGACGTGTATATACACATGTATGCATAATATACCAGGCAGCCAATCGTATCGTTGGGATATGGCGGTCTGGTTTTTACAAAATCACTCTGTGGCTGTGACATGTACTTGCATTTTCTTTGGCAACATGTAAGTGCTCCTTTATATTTTCATCATATACCTGTACTCAGATAGGTTTTTGAATAACTAATAGCTGTATATTCTGCATACATGTATATACACATTTTTCTGTACATATTATAATTTGTCTGATTTAAAGATAAACAAAATTGCTCTCAACATCCCTGAAAAAGGAGTTTCCTAAAATGCATTGGGTGTGGTCTGTGCGACTTGCCGTGGTGACCATATGACGGTAGTCCCTGGACCTCTCTAGAGTTTTGTTGTTTTTTGCCATATCTATGTAATTCAGATGTCTATAGCCACCTATTGATTCCAATTAATGGTTTATATTTCAATAAATTTTGTATACTCCTTTTACATACTCTGTGTACTACTTGGGCCATTAAAGTCCCGCTAGAGGGGAGTTCCTTCTCCACATCCCAGCACATTACAGACACGGAAGATTCAGTTGGATTCAGCTTGCCTTTTAACTGCTTTACCTCAACATAAAAACAGTCAAATAAAATAGTGCATGTACCAATATCAAAAAATTAACCAGAGAGTAAAGTTTATATATTAAATTATATATCTTCATAACACGTCACAGAAGGCACCCTCATGGCCAACAGAGGACAAAATTAGAAATACTTAAAAAAAATTAACATTAAGTTCCTTTTCCACTCTCTCTTTTTGGGATGTAGGCCCAGCCCATCGGTCAACCATACCACCCCTCTCCTCTTTGTACCTAATGTGCTGGGAAGAACAGTGAGCCAAGACTTCTAAAGGTCTCTGTCCGAGAAGGAGTAGTTGGCCGGTACAAGTGAGGGCACTGTGCCAAAGTAAATCTCTTGGGTCTCATTCGTTGAAGTGGACTCACTGCTTGAGGCTGCAATATCCCGCTGGCCTCGCAGAGCGTCGGCCCTATGTATAGTGTCTGAAGCTACAGGAAATGGAGACCTCTGTGATACAGGAGTGCCCATCATCATTATTATTATACAGGATTTATATATAGTGCCAACAGTTTACGTAGCCCTTTACAATATAAAGGGGGACAGTACAATTACAGAAGGAATAAGAGAGCCTTGCTCATGGAGCTTGCAATCTAAAGGTGTTGATGTTGTACTAATATGGCGTATACAGTGCCTTGAAAAGGTATTCATACCCCTTGAAATTTTCCACATTTTGTCATGTTACAACCAAAAACATACCGTATATACTCGAGTATAAGCCGACCCACCTAATTTTACCACAAAAAACTGGGAAAACTTGACTCGAGTATAAACCTAGGGTGAGAAACGCGCAGCTACTGCAAGTGGAAAAGAGGGTCAACTGTGCCCATTTGCAGCCATAGGTCCCCCAAACTTCAAACTCGGTAGTTAAGGGTTCCTGGATGCCCCCTAGCTGCAGCCAAAATTTGGAGTCTCTGGACCCAAAGGGTCCTGAAATGACATTGCTGCAAATGGACACAGTTGACCGACTTTGGGGCCACTTGGTGCTATGAACCCCAAATTTGGTGTGCGAACCCAGTGGAACTAGCACTACAACATATCCAAAGCTGGGGTTCCTAGCACCAAGTGGCCACGAGATACAGGGCCCCAAATTCGGTTCGGAAAATGTCAAGCACTTTTCTGCAGCAGAACCGAATTTGCGGCCCCGTTGGATATGTTGTAGTGCTAGTTCCACTGGGTTTGCACACCAAATTTGGGGTTCCTAGCACCAAGTGGCCCCGAGATGCGGGGCCCCAAAGTTGGTTTGGAAAATGTCATTCTCTACTGCAGAAAAGTGCTTGACTCGAGTATAAGCCGAGGGGGGCATTTTCAGCACAAAAAAAAATGTGCGCAAGTATATACGGTAAGACTGGGTTCACACTGGTCCGACAAACGCTCCGACATTGGGAGCTCATGTCGCATGACGTGTGAAATTTAATGTTTCCCTATGGGAGCCGTCCTAACTGGTCCAACACAAGTCGTTCAGACTTTAGAAATGCTCCCTGTACTACTTTGGTCCGACTTTGATCCTACCTCAGCCTATTGACTATCATTGAAGTCGGATCAAATCAGATCTCCGTCTCGCATGATACGACTTCGGCACGCCACTTGTGCTCAGATGATCTTGAGAGGGAACTCCGCGCCAAATTTTAAATAAAAAACGGGCATGGGTTCCCCCTCCAAGGAGCATACCAGGCCCTTGGGTCTGGTATGGACCTTAAGGGGAACCCCCTACGCCAAAAAAAACAGCGTGGGGGTCCCCCCCAAATCCATACCAGACCTTTATCCGAGCACGCAGCCCGGCTGGACAGGAATGGGGGTGGAGACGAGCGAGCGCCCCCCCCTCTCCTGAACCGTACCAGGCCGCATGCCCTCAACATGAGGGAGGTTGGTGCTTTGAGGTAGGGGGGCCCGCAGCGTGCCCCCCTCCCCCAAGGCACCAACCCCCCTCATGTTGAGGGCATGCGGCCTAGTACGGTTCAGGGGGGGGGCGCTCGCTCGTCCCCCCATGTTGATGAGGACAAGGGCCTCTTCCCGACAACCCTGGCCGTTGGTTGTCTGGGTCTGCGGGCAGAGGGCTTATCGGAATCCGGGAGCCCCCTTTAATAAGGGGGCCCCCAGATCCCGGCCCCCCACCCTATGTGAATGAGTATGGGGTACATGGTACCCCTACCCATTCACCTAGGGAAAATTGTCAAAAAAAAAAAAAAAAAAACAGTACACAGGTTAAGATTAATTTATTAGGCAGCCCCGGGATCTTCTTCCGACTTCTGGGGGGGGGGGGGGGGTCTTCTTCCGACTTCTCCCGGTGTTCTTTCTTTTCTCCCGGGCCCCTCCGCTATCTTCTTCCAGCTCTTTTGCCAACGGGGGCCCCCGGTCTGCTGCCGCTTCTTCTCTTCATCTCTTCTTCCGATGTTGACACGACGCTCTCTCCGGCTGGAATGCTGTGTGCGAGCTGCGGAGCCATTTATAAAAGGCGGTGACCCCGCCCCCTTGTGACATCACAGTCCCAGCATGCGCAGGGACTCTGGCGCCATAAGGGGGCGTGACCCCAGAGTCCCTGCGCACGCTGGGACCGTGACGTTACAAGGGGCAGGGTCACCGCCTATATAAATGGCTCCGCAGCTCGCACACAGTATTCCAGCCGGAGAGAGTGTCGTGTCAACATCGGAAGAAGAGATGGAGAAGCGGCAAGACAGCGGCAGCAGACCGGGGGCCCCCCGCTGGCAAAAGAGCTGGAAGATGATAGCGGAAGGGCCCGGGAGAAGTCGGAAGACCCCCCCCCCCCGAAGTTGGAAGAAGATTCCAGAGCTGCCTAATAAATGAGTTTTTTTGACACTTTTCCCTAGGTGAATGTGTAGGGGTACCATGTACCCTATACTCATTCACATAGGGTGAGGGGCCGGGATCTGGGGGCCCCCTTATTAAAGGGGGCTCCTGGATTCCGATAAGTCCTCCGCCCGCAGACCCCGACAACCAACGGCCATGGTTGTTGGGAAGAGGCCCTTGTCCTCATCAACATGGGGACAAGGTGCTTTGGGGTGGGGGGCCCGCAGCGCGCCCCCCTCCCCCAAGGCACCAACCCCCCATGTTGAGGGCATGCGGCCTGGTACGGTTCAGGAGGGGGGGTGCTTGCTCGTCCCCACCCCCATTCCTGTCCGGCCGGGCTGCGTGCTCGTATAAGGGTCTGGTATGGATTTCGCCGTTTTTTTCGGCGTAGGGGGTTCCCCTTAAGGTCCCTACCAGACCCAAGGGCCTGGTATGCTCTTTGAGGGGGAACCCATGCCGGTTTTTTATTTAAAATTTGGCGCAGAGTTCCCCCTAAAGATTCATACCAAACACAGTGCCGGGCATTGGCGGGGATCCAAGTCGGATCCCCGTTCATTGAAAGTCGGACACATGCCGGCTTCATGTCGCAGGGCAAAGTCGGATCCAAAGTAGGACAGCTGTCGTGTCGCACCAGTGTGAACCCAGCCTCAATGTATTTTATTGGGATTTTATGTGATAGACCAACACAAGGTGGCACATAATTGTGAAGTGGAAGGAAAATGATAAATGGTTTCAAATTTTTTTTACAAATGAATATCTGAAAAGTGTGGCGTGCATTTGTATTCAGTCCCCTGAGTCAAAACTTTGTAGAACCACCTTTCACTGCAATTACAGCTGCAAATATTTTTGGGGATGTCTCTACCAGCTTTACACATCTAGGAGAGTGACTTTTTTGCCCATTACATTTCTCAAGCTCTGTCAGATTGGATGGGGAGCATCTGCTAACAGCAATTTTCAAGTCTGTCCACATTCTCAATAAGATTTAGGTTTGGACTTTGACTGAACCATTCTAACACATGAATATGCTTTGATCTACACCATTCCATTGTAGCTCTGGCTGTATGTTTAGGGTCGTTGTCCTGCTGGAAGGTGAACCTCCACCCCAGTCTCAAGTCTTTTGCAGACTCTAACAGGTTTTCTTTTTTTTTTTACAAATAAAACGTTGTTTATTGTTGCAAAGAGTACACAGGTGATTAGCGAACATTGCATTGACATGTTTACAAGAATGTAATGAATGACAGAGTAAGCAGTGCATTTTGTACAGTTACACATTCTGGTTACAGGTATTATAGAATAGTATCCTCTATCAGGCTTTATCATGCATTCAGGACTTCGGTACACACAGTACATCAGTTGATTATACTTTGAGGCATATTTGTTAGACTCATAAATTGCTATCACTCATGGAATTGCAGGTAGCTGAGTTACCTAACCAGGAGCTCCATATTTTCTCATATTTGGATGGGCATCCTCTGTGGGCGTATATTTCTTTTTTATAGGGCAGGACATTGTTGATAGCAGCGATCCATTCCTGTAGTGTAGGTGTTTCTACCCTCATCCACTTTCTAGCTATAAGTAGCCTAGCTATAAACAGTGATTCTCTAAGAAAGATGGTATGGAATTTGTCCGAGTCAGGATCTGGGAAGATTCCCAGCAGGCACTGCTTGGGGCATAGCCTGAGGGGAGATCCCATTTCATCATGTATGAACTGTACCACGTGAGACCAGTAATCTTGTATAGCTGGGCACGCCCATATTAGATGATAGAAGGAACTGAGGGGGCTGTCACATCTGGGGCAGAGAGGGCTGTGTTGAGGTTTGAATCTAGCTAATCTTATGGGGGTTAAGTATGATCTATGCAGTATATACAGTTGGGTAAGTCTGTCCGCCAGTCTAGTAGACACCACTTTACAGTTGTCCAGCGCGTCTTCCCACTCGTCATCCTCCAGCTCCCCCACGTCACCAGCCCATCGACTCCTCAACCCCCCGTAGGCAAGGGCCACTGCTGCAGGGCGAATCAAAGAGTTGTAAAAAACTGAAATAAGTTTGGAGGAGTCTTGCCCTACAATAATATGGAGGATATCTAGTTGTTCTAGGTTGGGACAGCCATCTTGAAACTGGGTCTGCAGGGCATGGCGGAGCTGGAGGTATCTAAAAAGCATAGAGTTGGGAAGGGCAAAGTCCTCCTTAAGCTGTTGGAAGGATTTCAGATTGTTGTCTTGGTACACATCCGAAAGTATCCTCACTCCTCGAGAAAGCCACATATGGCGTTCTGGCAAAAGTAATAGTTCCTTTAGGCCCGGGTTGTCCCACAGCGGTGTGTGTGAGTGCGTGGCTGGCAAGGCCAACCTATGTCTCACCACTGCCCATATTTTGCAGTGAGCATATACTAGGCCCTTAAGGTTACCCAATGCCCCAGGGGCCGGGGGGTCCCTGAAGATGACCTGAAAGGGGTGAGTGTACAAATGAGTTTGTTGGGAGCATAGCAGGGCCATATATCTTTCCTTATCGCATTTATCCAGATAATAAAAATGTGACAGCTGCGCTGCCAGATAGTAGTAATTAAAATCCGGGAGCGCGGCGCCGCCCAGATCTGTGGGATTTTTTAATACTTGCCATGGTAATTTATGTCGGGCCTTCCCCCATACAAATGAGTTGAGAATTTTTTCAATTGATTTAAAGATTCTGAGCGGTAAATAAAGTGGGGCATGCCAAAAGACATATAGAAACTTGGGGAGTAGAATCATTTTTATAAGGTTCACCCGACCCATGACTCCCAGGGGAAGCTTAGCCCATACCTGGGTCTTATGTTTCAAGTTTGTAATTAGGGGTTCTATGTTCAATTTGGTGTATTCCTCAGGGGTTCGAGTGATGGTAATTCCCAAATATTTTATGGAGCTAACGGTCTTGAGAGGAGAGGAGGCCTGATTCTGAGGGGGCGCGCCTATATCCATAGGAAGAATTTGGGATTTATCCCAGTTTATTTTTAAGCCTGAGTGTGTTCCGAATGTTTGTATTGTTTCTAACACTGTTGTCAGAGAGGTGCCAGAGTCAGATAAGTACAACAACATGTCGTCAGCGTAGAGGCTGAGTTTTTCTGTCAGGCCACCTCTCCTCAAACCTGTGATTCCCGGGTGTGACCTCAGCAACGCTGCCAAGGGTTCCACCGCAAGGGCATAGAGTAAGGGGGATAGCGGGCAGCCCTGACGTGTACCCCTAGATAGAGGGAAGGAGTCGGAAACCCTCCCGTTGACCAAAATCCTGGCGCTAGGGCCCTGATACATCAGCTGGAGCCATCTGATAAATTTTGGGCCGAAACCAAATTTTGCCAAACACTGCCAAAGGTAGTTCCACTCTACAGAGTCGAACGCCTTTGCGGCGTCGAGGGATACTATGACTCTGGAACCCATCTGATCATGTTCGGCTTGCAGATTCATATGTAATCTACGAAGGTTGTAGGCCGTGTTTTTTGCAGGCATGAATCCGGTTTGGTCCGGGTGTATCAAGGTGAGGACAACTTTATTCAAGCGCAGCGCCGGGATCTTGGCCAGAATTTTTATATCAAGCTGAAGAAGGGATATTGGGCGGTAGGATTCGGGGAGTTCTAAATTTTTACAGGGTTTGGGTATGAGTACTATATAAGCTTCAGCCATAGATTGAGGTAGAGTACCGGATTTAAATATGTGGGAGAAGAGCTCGTGAAGTCTGGGGACGATATGTTCTGTGTATGTTTTATAAAACTCAAGGGGGAGCCCATCCGATCCAGGTGCCTTAGAAGTTTTAAGTGTGGCCAGCGCCTCTAAAATATCATCTGTGGAAATGGGGGCCTCCAGCATATCAAAGTGGGTTTGAGAGAGTGTGGGCAAATCTATGTCGCTTAGTAAGGTTTTTGTTTCCTCGTTGGTAGTATTGGCCGTAGAGGTGTAGAGGGATAGGAAAAAGGAACGAAACTCGCTTGCCACTTTATCGGGCTCAGATATCAGCTCCCCATCGGTACCTCTGAGGGACACAACTGTGGGTGGTCTCATATCCATATGAGCCAGGTATGCTAGGAGGCAACCCGCCCGCTCCCCGCACTCGTATGTTCTTTGTTTAGCGTAGAATATTTTCCGCTCTGCTCTTTCAAAGTGCAGACCCGAGACTAGCCGGTTTTGTTGTTTTAGTTGATCTGCCGTGATGGGAGTTGGGTTCGAAGAGAACTCCCTCTCCAGGTCCGACAGGGCCTGTTCCGCCTGTCTAACCACTTGAGAGGAAGTCCTCCTGTATTTGGTAATACACCGAGCAAGTGTCATACGGGCATGTGATTTAAAGGAGTCCCATACGACAGCAAAGGGTGCTGAGTTCTTATTATTCTGGAAAAATATGTCCCATTCAATCCCCAGTTCATCTATTTCTGGAACTACCGACAGCCAAAAGGGATTTAGTTTCCATGTGTATGTATTGGGTGGGGAGTCAAACTTGATTACAACCCAGTATGGGGCGTGGTCTGAAAGTGTACGAGGGTGGAATCCCTCCTCCTCTAACATAGGGAGAAGGGAGCGGGATATAAAGATCATGTCTATTCGGGACATGGAGTTGTGCGCCGCTGAAAAACAAGAAAATACTTTATCTTGGGGGTGGTGATGCCGCCATGTGTCTATCAGTGCTAATTCTTTAAAGAATCTGCCAAATCTTGTGTGTTGTGGGGGAGTCGTGGTAGACGGGTGCATTGTCAGTCTGTCAAGCTCCCTATCTATGACATTATTAAAGTCTCCCAGCCAAATCGCCGGGGTACTAGGATATTGAGACATAAATATCAAACCCTCATTCAACACATCAAAGTGAAACGGGGGGGGGGGGGGGGGGGGGTGGTATGTAAATTGCCAGTATTAGGAGTTCCAGTCCATTTATTCTGGCGTGCAGAAATAAGAATCTGCCCTGAGGGTCAGATTGGAGGGTCAGTAAGGTGAATTGTACCGTTTTGGCTACAATGATCGCTATTCCCCTGGAGTTGGCAGTATAAGGGGCTTGGTATAGCCAACCTACCCAGGGCTTTTTAAGTGATAACATCAGTTGCCCTGTGAGATGGGTCTCCACCAGGACCATCATTTCTGCACGCATACTTTTAAGAACAGATAGGACTGCATTTCTTTTTGGCCTGGCTCTAATACCCCGCACGTTCCATGTAACACACTTCAACTTAGACATCCCAACAGAGTCTGCCCAATATTAATCCGCTGGTCCGGTGGCCCAGCGGGAGCCCCGCCCCACCCAACAGGGTGATGCGTAGTCCCGCACGGCGCACCCGGAGCAACGAGGCCAACGTGTATACCTTCCAGCCTTTTACTTTGCAGCCATGAGTTTTTAACATGTGGCATGAGAACACAAATGTGGTGGTAAATCAAATATACGCCTGTGAATAAAACTCTTTCCATCATTAGTAGCATGTACATTTTTACAACGTGATAACCTATGCACCTTGCACTTCAACACTCTGGGCCATCCAGACACACAGCCCCCCTCTTCTAGCACAGGAGAAGGGCATGGTTGCCGGATATTCCAGGGAAACAAAACTTGCGCCAAATGGCGAACGTTACAGTTGTAACTTGTAAAGACAGGGTCCGTTGTGGAACCTGCATCTATGGGGGCAATAACTCGCTGAAGAGCGAACATTAGCATGAGTAGTGTGGTTCCCAGATTATAACCTTCAGGATAGCATACTTTTATAAAAAAGAAAGGGATGGCTTGGGGTTGGTTTCCGGGAGTTCCAGCGGGTCCCAGCCCGCCACTGTCACAAGCTGGTTATGTGGGGTCTGTTGAGTGATGGGGAAAGGGTTAAGCATCAGATGAGGAACGTGGAGGGGAGGATGAAAAGAAAAGGGAGGACGCGGCGATCCGCCGATATTGTATTGTCTATTCTTGTAGTGTCCCGGGGGATGAAAGGGATATCTATTGGGGTTCGGGGGGTATAGTACCTTAGTAGAGTTCGGAGCAAGTGTGGTCGGAGGTGCTCCATGTTGAACTCGGGGGTGTCTCATAGCAGTTCTGGAGCCGTCTGGTGTTTTAAGCGGGTGCTCTGTCCGGCGCCGCTTGATCCTCCAGCCACGCGAAAACAGCCTCAGGTGTATCGAAAAAATGAGCTCTGTCCTCGCCAACCACGCGAAGCCTGGCGGGGAAGAGCATTGCATATGTGTAGTGGCGGATTCTTAGCTGCCGCTTGGCTTCCGTGAAGTGCGCCCTTTTCTTCTGGACCTCCGCCGAGAAGTCCGAGAAGACTTTGATTTCTCCATTTTTATATGGGATATTGCCTTTAAGCCTGGTGAGGCGGAGGACGGCATCCCGGTCCCGAAAGTTGAGCATTTTGGCAATGAAGGTTCTAGGAGGTGCACCTTGAGGGGGAGGTCTGGATGCCAATCTGTGTGCTCTCTCCACCACGAATGAAGAGGAGAATTCAGCTCGCCCAAAAGTAGTTGTGAGCAGATTTTCGAGAAACGTAGGGGGGTCAGAACCCTCCGCACCCTCAGGCAGTCCCACAAATCTTAGGTTGCACCTCCGTAATCTATTTTCCAAATCGTCCTGTTTCGCGAGCACCGCATTCAGTTGATGTTGCATTCTTTCGGTTGAGATTTGTAGTGGCGGTACGCTGTCCTCCACCTGGCTGATACGGGTCTCCGTCTCCGTGACCCACTCCCTCAACTTCTGATGGTCCTGACGGATCAGGGAGACATCTACCTTCACCTCCTCTATCTTGCATGTAAGGGTACTTTTACAATCCGAGATAGCCTCAAGTACACGTGCAGTGTCGTCTGCACTTGGATCGAGCGGGGTAGGCTGATCGGCGCCATTTTCCTCCGCGGCCGCCTTGTCCTGCAGACGATACTTGGCGAGTTTAGAAGCCGCGTCCATGGCTTTCTTCGGCGGAGACATTCTCCCTGTATGTTCCCCTCTTTAGTAAATGTTGTAGGTAGTTTTTAAGGGCGATTAAGACCCCAGGATTTGCGGATACGGATATATGGCGAGCGGAGCTCCCGTTCAACACTCCTCACACCATGCCGGTCCAGGCCACGCCCCAACAGGTTTTCTTCTAAGATTGTCCTGTATTTGGCTCCATCCATCTTCCCATCAACTCTGACCAGCTTTCCTGTCCCTGCGGAAGAAAAGCAGCCCCAACATGCTGGCACCATGTTTCACGGTGGGGATGGTGTGTTCAGGGTGATGTGCAGTGTTAGTTCTCCGCCACATATAGCGTTTTGCTTTTAGGTCAAAAAGTTCAATTTTGGTCTCATCTGACCAGAGCACCTTCTTCCACATGTTTGCTGTGTCCCCCACATACCTACTTTCAAACGGGAATTCAAACACAGTGCCTTTCCCGTTTTAACAATGTCTTTCTTCTTGCCACTCTTCCATAAAGGCCAGATTTGTGGAGAGCACAACTAATAGTTGTCCTGTGGACAGATTCTCCCACCTGAGCTGTGGATCTCTGCAGCTCCTCCAGAGTTACCATGGGCCTCTTGGCTGCTTCTCTGATGAATGCTCTCCTTGCCCGGCCTGTCAGTTTAGGTGGACGGCCGTGTCTTGCTAGCTTTGCAATTGTGCCATACTCTTTCCATTTTCAGATGATGGATTGAACAGTGCTCCGTGAGATGTTAAAAGCTTTGGATATATTTTTTTATAAATTAACCCTGCTTTAAACTTCACAACTTTATCCTTGACCTGTCTGGTGTGTTCCTTGGCCTTCATGATGCTGTTTGTTCACTAAGATTTTCCAACAAACCTCTGAAGGCTTCACAGAACAGCTGTATTTATACTGAGATTAAATTACACACAGGTGGACTATATACCAATTAAGTGCCTTCTGAAGGCAATTGGTTCCACTAGATTGTAGTTAGGGGTATCAGGGTAAAGGGGGCTGAATACAAATGCACGCCATACTTTTCACATATTTGTAAAAACAAATTAGAAAACCATTTATCATTTTCCTCTCACTTAATTTTTTTTTTTTTTTTATGGTTGAACTGGATGGACTTGTGTCTTTTTTCAACCTGACTAACTATGTAACCATGTAATTATGTGCCAGTTTGTGTTGGTCTATCACATAAAATCCCAATAAAATACATTTACGTTTTTAGTTGTAACATGACAAAATGTGGAAAATGTCAAGGGGTATGAATACTTTTTCAAGGCACTGTATATGGCCTGGGTAACTGGCCCTCCCATATCTTAGCTTTCTGGAAGACGCTTACAGGATTCTGCTGGAAGGGGCAGTTGCTCCAAGGCTGCATTCACACTACAGCGTTTTAAATCACGGGCAGATTTGCCACGGATCTGTTCGCGATTTCACAGCGCTGAGGTGTGAATGACAAAATGCAGGACTCGCATTCGAGATGCCATTCATTTGAATGACACCTCAAACCGCAGTGCGGGTCTGCCACGATTGTCACGCGTTAAGACATGCTGCAATCGCGGGACGCATGTCGCCCAAAAAATAGTTCAGGAGCTACTTTGGGGCGACATGCTTCCTGCGTATCATGCGGCAGACCTGCACCGCTATTTGAGGTATTATTCAAATGAACGGCATCTCGAATGCAAGTCCCATGTTTGTCATTCACACATCTGTGCTGTCAAATCGCAGGCAGATCCGCGGCAAATCTGCCCACGATTCAAAACGCTGTAGTGTGAATGCAGCCTAAAAATGATACGTGGGGAATGGACGCCCCACAACTGCAGTTATCTTTTAAGAACTCTTTAGAGTGATAAGCATACATGCGTGGTGCAATGGACAATGAAGAGCTCGTCAGCCTTTCGATTTTTCTACAAAAAATAAAATAGAGGCCATGCTGGGCATGTGTAGGCAGCATTCTGGGCATTCAGAAGATTACAGGCCAGAGGGGATGTTGGGAAGGTCACACTGAAGACTTCAGAGGTACAGGGTTGTAGGTTGGTATGGTCTATCCTCATTCAGAGGGCACAACGGAGGTTAGAAAAGGATCAGTGTACATATCAGTGCTTCCCATACTTTGATCAGTCAAGTTCCACCATCCAAGTGGCAGCTGAGAACTGTAAGCTCCTTCCACAAATACAACTTCAATGCTACTTTAGGTTTTCTAGCAACCATAGCCCTGACCAGGCACCTTTTCTTCAGGTGGGTTATTTTCACTCCCTATGAGAAAGCCCAGGGACGCCACGATTGATAATAAACTTTTATTTTATAAAGCGCCTTTAAAGGTAGCTTCTCAAAGTTCTTTACAAGGACAAGAGAAACAAAAACAAGAAATACACAGGGTGAAACAAAGGGGGAAAAAAAACACAATTACGTGAAAGTTTGTCTAAAGAAAAAAGTTTGGATTCGATTTGAATGAGTTTGAGATGACCGATGATCTTTGGAAGTGAACTCCAGAATTTTGGGGCAGAGCAGGAGAAGGCTCCGTCTCCCATCAAGTGTAGGTGAGTAGGAGGGGGGCACTCAGAAGACCGAAATTTGAGGAGTGGAAGTTACAAGGGGGGGAAGTTCATAAATGTTCAGATAGATATTGGGGTACCAATCCATGACGAGCCTTATAGGCGAGCAAGAGGATCTTGAAGTCTATATTTTATCTCTTAAAACAATTCGCCTGCAAGCTTCCTTTTATAACCAATGGCAGCTGTCACTTAAATAGACATATTCCTACCTAAAGAGGCCTCTAGCATAAATCCTGAGTGCCACAGAGTAAGGACATGTGCCACCGGTGCAGCGATGGGACTCCCACACTGGTGTACAGATTAAAGTTGCACAGATCTAGAAACTACTGCAATACAATTCATGATTAATATGTTGATGTACATAATTGACTAAGTGTTGTCTAATGAGAAAGTGGATTATTATGGAAGTCTTTGGTAAGGGAGGCATTTGTGCCACTGTTTTGTGTTTAAGATGTGTGACATTCTAATTATGCAACTTCTGGCTGCAGTAATAGATCTGTTGGTTTGTTTTACACTTTTTTTTACTTTACCTTTCATTTTGGGTTGGCTTTACTAGATTCCAGGTAATGGTTGAATCCGATAAGCTTGAGCCTAGAGAGGATTTGGAACCAAGAGTGCTTTCAAATAACCCTTTAATTGCTTTGCGGGCTGCATTGTTATCTAACCTGATATGTATTACAAGGGGCATGAGGCAACATGAGCTTGCAAACTGGTGATTGTTTTGCAGAACATCTTATACAAGTCAGAACAGTAGTCGAGGACATAGAGACGATTTCTTCTTGCCTTGTAATAGTGATTAAGCTCAATGGCGTGTGATTGCGAGTCCTGTCATGACCATCAACTTCTCCTTTTCCAGCTCCCTGTGGAACAATGCCGACACTCCTTACAGATCCCCGCAATTATTCCAGAGGTCCACAGATACATTTTCTTCAGCTCTCGAGGTTTTGGGATGATTCTGGCCCTGGTGAGCATGTAATCTCTGCAATTCCAACAACATGCAAGGAAACAGAAAATATGATTTGTCATCACTCCATCTGGCTTATTGCTTGTCAAAAGATCGCAGCATACAGCCGCCTATAGCTGCTGGCACTAATCACTGTATTCTGACGGATAGGAAACCTCCCAGTCAGAATACAATAGCACAGCCGGAGGGATTCCCCCCCACAGCCAGTGTTGATGGGGGGAATCTAACAATTTTCTTTCTTTCAACCTGTAGTTGAAGAAAAAAAAAAGAAAATAGTGTAATATATGGCTTGCTTTATAGAGGAACTTGGCTGGTCGTTTCCAGAAGAACTAATAATCTGGATTTTTTTTTGTGTTTTTTTTTAACCATTGGTTCCATAGCTTAAGCCCTGAGGTCTGCCTCCTCATCTTAAAATTATAGACATAGCAGGAATACTTGGGTTTAGAGAGCAATTGTTCCAAGGTTGGATTTGACCAACATGTCCCAACACCATATCTTGTATCCATCAGAAACAATGTTCTAAAATATTGTATCTGATAATGTCATTTTGCATTCAGGGAACACTTAATTAGAAGTATCACCTTAACATAAATGGTCAAAAAGTAAATCAAGTGGCTGCAGCCAAGTACAGTGCATCCGGAAAGTATTCACAGCACTTCGCTTTTTCCACATTTTGTTATGTTACAGCCTTATTCCAAAATGCATTAAGTTCATTATTTTCCTCAACATTCTACAAACCATACCCCATAATGACAACATGAAAGAAAATAGTTTGAAATGTTTCTGAAGTTATTAAAAATTAAAAAAATTCCATGTACTTATAAGTATTCTCAGCCTTTGCTCAATACTTTTTTGAATCACCTTTGGCACGAATTACAGCCTCAAGTCTTTTCAAGTATGATGCTACAAGCTTGGCACACCTATTTTTGGGCAGTTTCTCCCATTCTTCTTTGCAGGACCTCTCAAGCTCCATCAGGTTGGATAGCGAGTGTCGGTGCACAGCCATTTTCAGATCTCTCCAGTAATGTTCAAATCAGGTTCAAGCCTGGGCTCTGGCTCGTCCACTCAAGGAGATTAACAGTTGTCCCATAGCCACTCCTTTGTTATCTTGGCTGTGTACTTGGGGTTATTGTCCTGTTGGAAGAAAAACCTTCACCCCAGTCTGAGGTACAGAGCACTCTGGAGCAGGTTTTCATCAAGGATGTCTCTGTACATTGCTCCATTCATCTTTCCCCCAATCCTGACTAGTCTCCCAGTTCGTGCCGCTGAAAAACATCCCCACAGCATGATGCTGCCACCACCATGCTTCACTGTAGGGATGGTATAGGCCAGCTGGTTTCCTCCAGACATGACACTTGCCATTTAAGCCAAAGAGTTCAATCTTTGTTTCATCAGACCAGAGAATTTTGTTTCTCATGGTCTGAGAGACCTTCAGGTGCCATTTGGCAAATGGCAGGTGGGCTGCTGTGTACCTTTTTACTGAGGAGTGGCTTCCGTCTGGCCACTCTACCATACAGGCCTGACTAGTGGAGTGCTGCAGAGATAGTTGTTCTTCTGGAAGGTTGTCCTCTCTCCACAGAGAAACCCTGGAGGCTCTGTCAAGAGTGACCATCAGGTTCTTGGTCATCTCTCTAAGGCCCTTTCCCCCCGATCACTCAGTTTGGTCAAGCGGCCCACTCTAAAAAGAGTCCTGGTGGTGCCAAACTTCTTCCATTTATGGATGATGGAGGCTGCTGTGCTTATTGGGACCTTCAATGCTGCAGAAATTTTTCGGTACCCTTCCACAGATCTGTGCCTCAATCCAATCTAGGAGGTATACAGACAACTCCTTGTACTTCATGGCTTGGTTTGTGCTCTGACATGCACTGTTAACTTATATAGACAGGTGTGTGCCTTTCCAAATCATGTCCAATAAACTAAATTTACCACAGGTGGACTCCAATCTGTAGAAACATCTCAAGGGTGATCAGTGGAAACAGGATGCACCTGAGCTCAATTTTGAGTGTCTTAGCAAAAGCTGTAAATACTTATGTACATGTGAATGTTTTTATTTTTAATAAATTTGCAAAGATTACAAACATCTTTCACGTTGTCATTATGGGGTATTGTTTGTAGAATTTTGATGAAAATACATTTAATCCACTTTTGAATAAGGCTGTAACATAAAATGTGGAAAAAAGTGAAGCGCTGTGAATATTTCCGGATGCACTGTATACAAATCATTCGGACATTGAGGGTCCAGAAGGATTAGTTTTTCAACCAAATGTTAGAATGAGTAGACTCCAGATGTGCTGGTTACAACATCTCAGAAATTGACCTGCTGGGATCTTCACACAATAGTCTCTCTCAACAATTTCAGCAAAGAAACTCTTGAATTATCTTTCCAGTCTTAGAGAACCTCTGCTATTACTGTATCTACAAGTCACAGTTAGTTTGATTGGCAGTGGAAAGAATGCCCCTTAAGCCGGGATTCAAACCATCTATGAGCGGGCTGATTTTACCCAAGCCAATCCATCGACCAACTTGGGTACAACCAGTATGTTACATTTTTACATGCAATTATTGCCAGCGGCTATAGCTGCTACCAATAATCGCTGTGTTCTCCTGGAAGGGAAAGATCATCATGTGCCCACCTACCACAGGTGGAAGGAAAGAAAATTGCTGGATTTCCCTATCAACACAGTGTTGATAGGCGAATCCCTCCCGCAGCGCTATTGTATTCTGCCAGTGGGGAGCCTTCCCTGCTGACAGAACACAATGATTAGTGTTGCCAGCTATAGCTGGTGGCACTAATCAGTCAGGAAAGACCTTACAGGGCTGGTCTTATACAAGTTAATTGATAGATTGACTTATGAATTTTCTTTGAAATATGGCTGGTCCCTGCTGAATTGGACAAATTTCAATTCATGTATAACTGGCTTTACACTGGTGGTCATTGGGAAGAATGCCCCCCTTACAGATACAGCTGTAGCTAAAAAGCTCAATGGTGTCAATGAGAACTCATCCGAGAGGCAAAAAACTGCTTATTGCTCAAGCAACCACTGCCAACCTTTGGAGGTACCCTGGGGCTCCAGGGAACCCTGGTTGAGAAAGGCTGCTCTAGAGTTTATCAAGAACGGTGCAGAATACATCCATAGAGCAGAAGTTCTGTGGCCAAAAACATTGAGAAAAATCAAACAAGGAATGTTGTTTTCTGCTGTAACTGTCAGATAGTAAGCAGCTTCAGTTGGATTGATGACCCACCATTTTGGGTCCACTTGAGTGGCGGTAATTCATACTGAAAAGAACAGTCAGTCAAAAAGGGAGTTTGAAGCAAAACTTATGCGGCCTAGTCCTGGTAGCTGGTGAATTAAACAGTGAAGAGAATTGGATATTTTTTACAATTAGTGCTGATTGTAAATAGATGAAAAAAAGGAAAGCTGACCAAACACTAGCAGAATTTCCTTGGAAATGGTTGTTTGATCATGACAAGAAAATTTGAAGGAGCAGAGATGAAATTTTAACTGGGAATGTGGTTTTCGATTGGGAAAAAAAAAAAAAAAACCATACATATTGTAAAGCGCTGCGTATACTGTTGGCGCTATATAAATCCTGTATAATAATAATAATAATGCACAATAGGAACCTGTTTAATATGTCTGGGGTTTAATTCAAGAAGCATGTCTGGACAAAATTTTAAGAGCATTGGAACTAGATTAGTTGACTCAATGATGGAAAGATCAAATGCTCCGCCTATAAATTGTTCAGAATTTCTGTACAAACGTTCAAACAAAATTCTACTGGTGTATGACCGGCTAAAGAAAGGATTTTCTTGGCATGGGCTGTCGTAAATTCACATGTTTATAACCTTCTAGATCCTGTATATCTCCATTTGGGTCAATCTCTACTCCACCATTCAGATGTTTACTAGTGGCCAAAGCTGGGTCACCAGTATCCCTGTCACTCTAACCGCTGTCTTTGTCACAGCCGTGGTCATCATAATCCTCAATCAGCAACAAAAAAAGGTGAGTAGAATCCATGGATGTAGGAATTGGATCCCATGTCTCTGGTTCTAATTCTAATTATCCATCTATCACAATAGATAAATACCAACACTGACATCATGCTGGCAGCAGCCAACGAGTCCTTCATGAAGTACAACGTCCTACTGGGCATAAGTGACCGGTCTCGGAGCTGGCGAAATTACCCATCTGTATCCTTTACACCACAGAATACCTATTGTCTACATACGCTGTATTACCAAAAGTATTGGGACGACTGCCTTTACACGCACATAAACTTTAAACAGCATTCCAGTCTTAGTCCGTAGGGCTCAGTATTGAGGGGTGTGTGTCTAGGGGAATGTTTGACCATTCTTCTAAAAGCGCATTTGTGAGGTCAGGCACTGATGTTGGGCGAGAAGAGCTGGCTTGCAGTCTCCGTTCTAATTCATCCCAAAGGTGTTCTATCGGGTTAAGGTCAGGATTAAGGTCAAGTTCCTCTACCCCAAACTCACTCATCCATGTCTTAATTGACCTTGCTTTGTGCACTGGTCCAAATCATTTGGTGGAGGGGGGATTATGGTGTGGGGTTGTTTCTCAGGGGTTGAGCTTGACCCCTTAGTTCCAGTGAAGGGAACTTTTCAGGTGTCAGCATACCAAGACATTTTGGACAATTTCATGCTCCCAACTTTGTGGGAACAGTTTGGGGATTGTCCCTTCCTGTTCCAAAATGACTGCGCACCAGTGGACAAAGCAAGGGCTATAAAGACATGAATGAGCCAGTTTGGGGTGGGGGAACTTAACTTGCCTGCAGTCCTGACCTCAACCTGATGGAACACCTTTGGGATGAATTAGAGTGGAGACTGCGAGCCAGGCCTTGTTGTCCAACATCAGTGCCTGACCTCACAAATGCTCTTCTGGAAGAATGGTCAAACATTACCATAGACACACTCCTAAACCTGTGGACAGCCTTCCCAGAAGAGCTGAAGCTGTTATAGCTGCAAAGGGTGGGCCAACTCAATATTGAACCCTGCGGACTAAGACTGGGATCCCATTAAAGTTCATGTGCGTGTAAAGGCGGGCGTCCCAATACTTTGGGTAATATATTGTATGTGGATTGATAAGAAAAATCACTTTTCTTATCCTGATGCCTTTGCCTTATCAATGGTCTGCAAACAAGCAGGATTATAATGTATTGTGTATCGGTTTTATCTGTTTAGTTTCCCATTGATGACTTAAAGTAGAATTATAGGCAAAACTTTTTTCTTCATTTTGGATAGAGCAAGGTAGGGATATAACCCCTGTCAATTTTTTTTTTCGCCATCTGTGCCCCATTGCGGAGATTTCCCAAAACTTCCTGTCCCAATATCAAACAGGAAGTGAGAAGAAATCTCTACAAATTAAGGGAACTAGTGTCCCCATTGTAAGATTTCCACTCTTACTTTTCTGGGGACAACCCAAAAAGGGTTTTTTTTTTTTACTTTCAATGATAATGGTAAACAGGAAAAATAGAGAGGCTGAATCTCCTTAATGGAAACACAGACAGCAATAAAAACTAACATTTGTTCTGATCCATCTACACTATCTAAACCTAAAAAAAAAAAAAAAAAAAAAGTTTTTCCTCTAATTATATTTTAAAGGGCTTGTAAACCCCTGTGTTTTTTTGTTTTTTCACCTTAATGCATGCTTTCCATCCTTTGCCCACAAGCCAGTCCGCCCCCCCCCCCCCCCCCGTTTTACTTACCTGAGCCCCTTCATCTCTTAGGCGGGGACACGCTGTCCCTCTCTCCATGGGGTCCCGGCTCTTGATTGGATAGATTGATAGCAGCGCAGCCTTTGACTCCCGCTGCTGTCAATCAAATCCAGTGACGCGGCGCTGGGGCTGAGTCATAATATCAGCGTCAATAGACGCCGAATGCTGGGCTCGGGAGTGCGTCCGCAAGGTAGCCCCCTTGGGAGAGCGCTTCCCCTAGGGGGTTATCTGATGTGGGGAGGAGCCGAGAGAGCCGCCGGGGGACCCCAGAAGAGGATGTTTGGGGCCACTCTGTGCAAATCTTTCTTCTGCTGCCCCCCCCCCCCCCCCACACACAGCAGTTTTAAAGCTTTACTAAACCCAAAACCAAAAAAGTATATTGCATCTTACCAATCAATCATTCGATGTGGTGGCTGCGTCAGTTTTCTTTTCTTTGGCTTTTTTCCCCTCCGTTTTCACATTGTGATCTGACCAGTAATACTCCTGTATTTGTTGTGTATAGACACAACTCTGTAGGAATGAACACAGGAGGCACAGCGGACGGCAGCATCATCAGTCTGGGGGAAGGAGAGTGTTAAATGTATTAGCCGATACACTAAAATTAAAAGCCAAACACTAGTTCATACTTTAAAATCAGTTACAGCAGTTATTTTTTGCCCCCCTCTTTTGGGATAAAGGTTTCGAATTGATAAATTAAAGCTGATCATTTTAATCACCCCTGTCACTGTTAAGTGGTTTGTGTCATCCATGTAAACTGATACATTCAGCTGGAGAGTTTGTACTGTGAAAAACAAACCCTGCTGGCTGTATTACCAAATGAAAATAGAAGAAAGCCTAAAAAAACAAAAAACAAATGCAGCCATCACATCTAGAAATTGGTAAGCTGCAATATTATAAATGTTTGCTTTCGGTTTATTACTGCTTTAAAGTGTGACGAAACCCACATCATAAAAAACTATCAATAAATGGTGTATTACATGCAGTTCACACTCGGTCACTAAGATTTGTTTTCTGCAAAAAACCTGGTTGATCCTGCTGCTCTCCATCTCCCCCTTTTGTTCATGTCCTCAATTCAGCTAGGTATTTTGCCGCTGTGGTGGCAACTCTGCACATGCTCAGTTTTCAGCAAGTTTCTATGCTGAGCATTTCCTCCCGATCACATCTGAACAGCCCATGTGACTGTAGAGTCACACATGTGGGTGTATACACAGTGATAAATGACAGACCACTCCCTCCTCCATGCCCAATAACCAGCTAAACACAATAGAGGGTGGGATATTACATTAATAGTAGATTAATAGAGACTTCACCTTCCTGTTATTCTAAGACACAGACTGGAGGGGTGTGAGACAACCTGTGCCTGGCAGAAATCCGCCCACACCATGTTGCCAAAAAATAATAAAGATTTGATTTCAAATATACAGTATATTTGAATGACATTAAAACAGTTTGACATCTATTTTTACTCTGTATTCCAAAGGCTGTAATTTATTTTTTTGAACATGTCAGCAGAGGACTAGAAGCTGCTCCTGCTTATGTTTTCCAGCAGACAGGCTGGGAAATAGCTGGGTCATGTGATAGCTGTAAACCGATTAGGACAGGGGTCTCCATACTTTTTAAATAAAGGACCAGCTTACTGCCCTTTAGACTTTAGGGGGGCCGGACTGTGGCCGTTGGTAGTAGAAAAGGTACTGACGTCAGTGGAAAAAAAATAATGCCCCATAGTTTGTTTCAGTGGGAGGAATTGTGCCTCGTCATTGGTGTCAGTGGGAGGAATTGTGCCTCGTCATTGGTGTCAGTGGGAGGAATTGTGCCTCGTCATTGGTGTCAGTGGGAGGAATTGTGCCCCGTCATTGGTGTCAGTGGGAGGAATTGTGCCCCGTCATTGGTGTCAGTGGGAGCAATTGTGCCCAGTCATTGGTGTCAGTGGGAGCAATTGTGCCCAGTCATTGGTGTCAGTGGGAGCAATTGTGCCAAGTCATTGGTGTCAGTGGGAGCAATTGTGCCAAGTCATTGGTGTCAGTGGGAGCAATTGTGCCAAGTCATTGGTGTCAGTGGGAGCAATTGTGCCAAGTCATTGGTGTCAGTGGGAGCAATTGTGCCAAGTCATTGGTGTCAGTGGGAGCAATTGTGCCAAGTCATTGGTGTCAGTGGGAGCAATTGTGCCAAGTCATTGGTGTCAGTGGGAGCAATTGTGCCAAGTCATTGGTGTCAGTGGGAGCAATTGTGCCAAGTCATTGGTGTCAGTGGGAGCAATTGTGCCAAGTCATTGGTGTCAGTGGGAGCAATTGTGCCAAGTCATTGGTGTCAGTGGGAGCAATTGTGCCAAGTCATTGGTGTCAGTGGGAGCAATTGTGCCAAGTCATTGGTGTCAGTGGGAGCAATTGTGCCAAGTCATTGGTGTCAGTGGGAGCAATTGTGCCAAGTCATTGGTGTCAGTGGGAGCAATTGTGCCAAGTCATTGGTGTCAGTGGGAGCAATTGTGCCAAGTCATTGGTGTCAGTGGGAGCAATTGTGCCAAGTCATTGGTGTCAGTGGGAGCAATTGTGCCAAGTCATTGGTGTCAGTGGGAGCAATTGTGCCAAGTCATTGGTGTCAGTGGGAGCAATTGTGCCAAGTCATTGGTGTCAGTGGGAGCAATTGTGCCAAGTCATTGGTGTCAGTGGGAGCAATTGTGCCAAGTCATTGGTGTCAGTGGGAGCAATTGTGCCAAGTCATTGGTGTCAGTGGGAGCAATTGTGCCAAGTCATTGGTGTCAGTGGGAGCAATTGTGCCAAGTCATTGGTGTCAGTGGGAGCAATTGTGCCAAGTCATTGGTGTCCGCTCCGGCACTACACACTGAGCTGTATACGAGAGCAGAGGAAGGGGGTGGGGGATAAGGAGCTCCTCCACGGACATGCATGTTGCAGCTTCTCTTGTGCCCCGCTCTGATGGTTTTTAGGTAACGAAGTCTGAAGTCATGGGGCGGGTGGTATTGGTGCAGAGGAATGCTGTGTATTTAAAAAGGGGGGGGTGTGGGATGGTGCAGGAGGACTGCTATGCATTGAAGGGGGGTGGGATTGGTGCAGAGGAATGCTATGTATTGAATGGGGGGGTTTAGACTGGAATCAGGGGGAGGAAAGCTCTGTACTTTTGGGGGGGGGGACTTGGATGTACACCACACACCCCTCAACCCTGCACTCTAACGCATCCCTCAATCCTGCAGGTTGCAAGAATTTGGATTGTGCTTTCGGTAATCGATTAGTTACTATGATTGTCATCACCATCTATCGCCAAAATGTGGTATATCTTCTCATTTAGGTACTTCAGGAAACTGTACTGCATTTTGGCCACTAGATGGAGTCTTAGGAGCTGCTTTCTGATTGGCCGGGAGGAGAAAAACAGGAAGACATTGGCAAATATTAATTCGCTTATGTCACACAAGTGTCAGGTAGTACCTGTGTATTGTGAGTACCTGAGTGTTATTGTGGGTCTGCGGGTGCACATGTATTGTCTTGCTGAGTATTAGTGTCAGGAAGCTAGTTGTTTTTGGACAGGGTATAATCCCCAATCCTCAATTAGTAGGTACAATGCCCGGTGGGTGTGGAGATGCGACCCGGTGTACATCTTGCGGCATGTTTGCGTTCCTTAATCACCCAATCGAGGGCGAATACTGCTGTGCAAAATGTAAACACATTGTTTCCCTGGAAGCCCAGGTTCTGAAACTGGGGAAGCAACTGTCAGCACTGAGAAGACCCTCCATACTAAAGGAGAGCCAGGAACGTACACGGTAGGTGCCGGCAGTGGCCAGCAGAGGCGCAGGTGCACGCACTAGGAAAGTAGATGGGTGACAGTCAGGAAGGGTAGAGGGGGAAGTGCCAGGGAGGCCGGTCCAGGGCTGGAGCATCCCAATAAGTACGCTCCATTGAGCGACATTGGTGAATCTGGTCAGGGACCAGCACTGCAGGAGAAGAGGGACTCTCCTAGCTGCCGGGGGAAGAACTCCTCCAGCGAGAGTGGGGGGGGGGAAGCGAAGGGAAAGGAAAGACAGATTCTGGTGGTAGGGGACTCAATTCTTAGGACAGAGTGGGCAATCTGTAACAAAGACCTGACGCGCCGAACTGTATGTTGTCTACTGGGCGCTCGGGTTCAGGACATCACGCATCTGGTGGACAGATTACTGGGAGGGGCTGGGGAAGACCCGGCTGTCATGGTGCACGTTGACACCAATGACAAAGTCAGAGGCAGATGGAGTGTCCTAAAGAACTATTTTAGGGACTTTAGGAGCTAAATTGAAGAAAAGGACCTCCAAGGTAGTGTTCTCAGGAATACTACCGGTACATCGAGCCACACCAGAAAGGCAGAGGGAGATTAGGGAAGTAAACAAGTGGCTGAAGAGCTGGTGTAGTAAGGAAGGGTTTGGGTTCCTGGAGGACTGGGCCGACTTCTCAGTCGGTAACCGGTACTATAGAAGGGACGGACTGCACCTAAATGAGGAGGGTGCAGATCTGCTGGGAATGAAGATGGCCAAAAAGTTAGAGGGGGTTTTAAACTAGGTGGGGGTGGGTCCAGAGGTAGAGAAAGTCAGCGCGGAACATATTTCAGAGGGTAGTATTGGGGGCATTAGTGGTAGGTTGACTAAAGCACATAAACCCAAGTTTACTAAAGTCCTAGTTGCAATCTCGGAACACCCAATAAGAGGATAGTATGCGACCGATCTAAACTACGTGGCATGTTCACCAATGCCAGGAGCCTGGCAGACAAGATGGGTGAACTAGAGATACTGTTGTACGAGGAGGATTTAGATTTTGTGGGAATTTCAGAGACCTGGTTCAACAGCTCTCATGATTGGCTGGCAAAAATTCAAGGGTATACCCTATACCGCAAGGATAGAGGGTAAAAAAAGGGGGAAGGGGTATGTCTATATATCAAGAATAATGTACAAGTGAATGTGAGAGATGACATCACTAAGGGAGCTAAGGAGGAGGTGGAATCCTTATGAGTAGAGCTCCAAAGGGATGTACCTAAGGGAAAAATACTGGGAGTACGCTATAGGCGCCCTAACCTGAGGAAGGAGGGGAAGATGGATCTCCTATCACAAGTTGGATTAGCAGCAACTTTAGCAGCCAATTAGAGCCTCTGGCTCTAATCGTGTGCTTCAAAAAAAAAACCCATTGAAATCCATGCGTCCGGCGCCCCTCATGTAGATTGGGGGGCCGGATGCATGGATAAGGGGGTGGCGCTACTGCATTATGGGCTGCCACTGTTCGGTAAGATATAGAGGTCGATTTATAAAAGTTTTATTGGAGGAACACACATTCTTGTAGGTTGCAAGAATTTGGGCTGTCATTTAGGTAATCAATTAGTTCCCATGATTGTCATCGCCATCTAGTGGCCAAAATGCGTATTTCAGTAAACTATACTGCATTCTGGCCACTAGGTGGAGCCAAAGATCATAGGGATTAATCTATTATAGAAATTACACAGCCTGCACGAATGTGTGTCACAGTCATCTGATGAATATTTTATAAATGGAACTGATCGTGTCTAATATGCATTCGTATTTAGAAGCTTTGCATGATATTTGAAAACATTCTATAAATTGAACATCACTTTATTTTTGCTGCTTAAACGATCTGTTTTAGCTGCCTGATTACTAAAAATAAGTTTGTGTTTGGATTTCTGTTAATTCAGCTACCACCAAGTATAAGATGCCATCTTTGGAACCTCTGCCCCACGATATGGAAATCCAATTACCTCTGTTGAATGTTTAGATTCAAAATGGGGGTCTTCCCCACCCACACACATCTATATCTTGCAGAACCTGTATTTCAATTCAAGAGGACTTACCACCCTACTGAATAATTCAGACCCTTCTCTGATCTTTACATGAGCTTAGTTAAATATTATGGTCTCTGCTCTAATCAATGCCCCCCCCCCCCCCCCAAACTTGGAGCAAATAGTTTTCTAGTACAGCGATTCCACTTATCTCTCTGGGGATTCAGATCTCATTTTCTCCCCCTGAATACATATACATTTATATATTCATTAATATTAAAGCAGACCTTCATTCTTTTTTATGATTCTACTCCCTCCCCTGCCTCCTCCCCATTATAGAATTGCAAGAAAGAAAAATGTTTCTTAAATATTTGAAAGTTCAGGTCTGTTATTCTCGCCCAAGTCTCAGTTCACACTGCTGCGACATGAGATTTGACTTGCGAGACCCCCAAGTCGCATGACATGTCAAATTCAATGTATCCCCATGAGAGCCGTCTTAACTGATGCTACACAAGTCTGTCCGACATTAGAATAGGTTCCTGCACTACTTTGGTCCAACTTGGGTGCGATTTCAGCCCTTGTACAGACTCCTAAATAGCATCTAAGTCGGAAGGAAGTCATACGACTTTACCGTCGTTGCAGTGTGAACTGAGCCTTAATGCGTGCATGCGCAGGAACGCCGCTGATCACACAGGGATCCATTGTGGCGTTTCTGTGCATACAGTGCCTTGAAAAAGTATTCATACTTCTTGACATCTTCCACATTTTGTCATGTTACAACCAAAAAATGAAATGTATTTTATTGGGATTTTATGTGATAGACCAACACAACGTGGCACATCGTTGCAAAGTGGAAGGAAAATGGTTTTCAAAATGTTTTACAAATATGTGAAAAGTGTGGCTTGCATTTGTATTCAGCCCCCATTACTCAGATACCCCTAACTAAAATCTAGTGGAACCAATTGCCTTCAGAAGTCACCTAATTAGTAAATAGAGTCCACCTGTGTGTAATTGAATTCAGTATAAATACAGTTCTGTGAAGCCCTCAGAGGTTTGTTAGAGAACCTTAATGAACAAACAGCATCATGAAGGCCAAGGAACACACCAGACAGGTCAGGGATAAAGTTGTGCAGAATAATAAAGCAGGGCTAGGTTAAAAAGAAAAAAGATCCCAAGCTTTGAACATCTCATGGAGCACTGTTCAATCCATCATCCGAAAATGGAAAGAGTATGGCACAACTGCAAACCCACAAAGACATGGCCGTCCACCTAAACTGACAGGCCGGGCAAGGAGAGCATCAGACAGGCAGCCAAGAGGCCCATGGGAACTCTGGAGATCCACAGCTCAGGTGGGAGAATCTGTCCACAGGACAACTATTAGTCGTGCTCTCCACAAATCTGCCCTTTATGGAAGAGTGGTAAGAAGAAAGTCATTTTTGAAAGAAAGCCAGAAGTCGATCTGTCTGCAGTTTGTGAGAAGCCATGTGGGGGACACAGCAAACATGTGGAAGGTGGTGTTCTGGTCATATTGAACTTGTGGCCTAAAAGCAAAACACTGTGTGTGGCGGAAAACTAACACTGCACATCACCCTGAACACACCATCCCCACTGTGAATCATGGTGGTGGCAGCATCATGTTGTGGGGATGTTTTTCTTTAGGAGGGACAGGGAAGCTGGTCAGAGTTGATGGGAAGATGGATGGAGCCAAATACAGGGCAATCTTAGAAGAAAACATGTTAGAGTCTGCAAAAGACTTGAGACTGGGGTGGAGGTTCACCTTCCAGCAGGACAACGACCCTAAACATACAGCCAGAGCTACAATGGAATGGTTTAGATCAAAGCATATTCATGTGTTAGAATGGCCCAGTCAAAGTCCAGACCTAAATCCAGTTGAGAATCTGTGGCAAGACTTGAAAATTGCTGTTCACAGATGTTCTCCCTCCAATCTGACAGAACTTGAGCTGTTCTGCAAAGAAGAATGGGCAAAAAAAATTTCACTCTCTAGATGTGCAAATCTGGTAGAGACATCCCCAAAAAGACTTGCAGCTGTAATTGCAGTGAAAAAAAGGTGGTTCTACAAAGTATTGAGGGGGGCTGAATACAAATGCATGCCACACTTTTCAGATATTTGTAAAAAATGTTGAACACCATTTATCATTTTCCTTCCACTTCACAATTATGTGCCACCTTGTGTTGGTCACATAAAATCCCAATAAAATACATTTACGTTTTTGGTTGCAACATGACAAAATGTGGAAAATGTCAAGGGGTATGAATACTTTCAAGACACTGTACACGTGGGTCCTGCAAACTGCCTCCTGGGATTTCTGTGTCACTTATTCATTTTACTGGCAGGGGTCCACGGTGTCTTTACATGCGCAGACATGCTGTAGTTATCTACCATCTGTAGACCTGACAAAGATCCCTGCTATCTTCGCATGACCAGAAAAAAAAATTCAAGATTGCTGTGGATGAGCACTGTACAGAGAACTTTCCCTACAAGCAAGAAAATGCTGGAACTTGGACTAGTAAATATTTTTTTTGTTTGTGTTTTTTTTTTTTCTTCTCGGACAATTTAAGATTTAGGGGCTGGTTCTTACCACAAAAAATGCACTCCAGATCTGTTCCGGATGCGTTTCTGCATACACATTTTTGGCGCATCCCAGTACATATTTGATGAGTTTCTGGATGCATTACAAATGCTTTTTTTTTCTGGGTTTTCTACTGTACTGGGGTCCAGTACATTTCTGATGCGTGTTACTGCATTACTGTACAGTCCAGTGCAGAAAAAATGCCCTGGAAATGTCCCGGTGGGCCAAGGACTCAGTGGGCCGGTTTCAGCGACAGCCAGTGGCATCGCTAGGGGGGGGGACTTTTGGGGCTATAGCCCCGAATCTGGGGCCCATAGCCCAGAGTCAGACCAGGAGTCCCCAACCACAGGGTCCCGGGCCCACTACCAGGCCATGGGCTCTCTGCAGCCGTGCGGCAGGCAGCACGGGAGAGCTGGAGAGCGGGAAGGCAGCTCTCACTGCCTGCCCTCTCTCTGGTGACCCTGATGTAAGAGGGGCTCTCTGGGGACCCTGATGTAAGGGGAAGGCTATATGGGGACCCCGATGTAAGGGGAAGGCTATATGGGGACCCCGATGTAAGGGGAAGGCTATATGGGGACCCCGATGTAAGGGGAAGGCTATATGGGGACCCCGATGTAAGGGGGGCTCTTTGGGGACACTGATTTAAGGAGGGGGCTCTCTGGGGACCCTGATGTAAGGGGGGCTCTCTGGGGACTCTGACGTAAGGGGGGGGGCTTTTTTTGCGCAATTGCGTACAGTTTATATACTGTTTTTGTGCGTGTTTGCAAAATTAAAGTGGGCCGGTCTGCATGAAGTCCAGGGCCAAATTTGTCCCAGTTCAGCACACTTATGTGAACTGTGCCATTGAAAACACTATATCCTAGTTTCCATGCCTTTTTTCTGCATCAAAAACACTGGACTGCATGTGGTGTGAACTGGCCCTAAAAGTTTTCTTTTTGATAGTAAGGTTGCAGGTACTCTAACCACCTTTACGAAGGTTATGGGTGGCGGAAAAAGGGTGGGATTTAATGCCCAAACACTGTCGCTGTGCAGGCGATGTTTATGTGAGCGTGCTCACAAAGACCGAGCTGTCAAAAACAGTTCCCAGACCGGTCTAAAGAGCGATAGCCGATGGGTCCACCTTCTGATCACTTACCAGTCTTTCCATCCCCATCCCCTCCTCCATGTGCCAAACTGTTTTTAACCACCTCAATACCGGGCACTTTCACCCCCTTCCTGCCCAAGCCATTTTTCAGCGCTGTCACACTTTGAATGACAATTGCGCGGTCATGCAACACTGTATTCAAATAAAATTGTTATCATTTTTCCCCCCCACAAATAGAGCTTTCTTTTGGTGGTATTTGATCACCTCTGCGGTTTTTATTTTTTGCGCTATAAACAAAAGAAGAGGGACAAGTTTGAAAAAAAACAAAAAAACAAAAAAAAAAACAAAATTTTTTAGTTTTTGCTATAATATCCAATTTTTTTTTTAAAAACATTTTTTCCTCAGTTTAGGCCAATACGTATTCTTCTACATATTTTTGGTAAAAAAATTGCAACGTATATTGATTGGTTTGCACAAAAGTTATAGCATCTACAAAATAGGGGGTAGATTTATGGCATTTTTGTTTTTATTTTATACTAGTAATGGTAGCGATTTGTGATTTTTATCGTGACTTTGATGTTACGGCGGACATATCGGACACTTTTGACATATTTTTGGGACCATTCACATTTATACAGTGATCCGTGCTATAAAAATGCACTGATTACTGTATAAATGTGACTGGCAGGGAAGGGGTTAACACTAGGGGGTGATCGAGGTGTTTATTATGTTTCCTAGGGAGTGATTCTAACTGTAGGGGGAGGGGACTCACAAGGGGAGGAGACTGATTGGTGTTCCTCTGTACTGAGAACACACCATCGGTCTCTCTCCTGACAGGACGTGGATCTGTGTGTTTAGACACAGATCCACGGTCCTGCTCTCTTACCGGGCAATCGCGTGTGCCCGGCGGACATCGCGGCCGCCGGGCACACACACTGGGTCACCAGTGACCTGGTGGGCGCGGAAGGCGAGGGCATCAAATGAGGCCCTCCCGGAACGAGAGCCGCGCCGCCTGGCCGTCATATGACAGCCGGCGGGCAGTAAGCAGTTAGGGACGTCGGGCGGTTAGGAAGGGGTTTAAAGCAGAGTTGCACCGATACCAGTATCGGTACTGAGTATTTGCATGAGTACTTGTGCAAATGCTTCGATACCCAAAACTGATACCTTTGTGGTGCTATTTGAGCCCCATACAAAATGAATGGGCTCAAATTGCACTGCAAAGAATCACATGGGATTTAAACAGTAATGCGCTGCGATTCCTGTCCAAATCGCATGCAGTTTCCCGCACCGCTCCTGTGAGCCCAGGCTTGTCAGTGACCTCAGCCTGGGTAAACACAGAAGTGGTGCCCAAAACCGCATGTGATTCGTACAGAAATTGCGCCACATTCCTGTTTGACTCGCATGCGATTCTTTGTAGTGCAATTTGAGCCCATTCATTTTGTATGGGTTCAAATGGCACTTCAAAGAATCGTACTCTGTTTCTTGTATTGCAGTCTGCAAGTGGTTTAAAAAGTAAAAAATTTTGGTTTACATCCACTTTAAATGCATTTTTTTTTAAATTGCTGAAGTGTACAGATTTTGTTTCCTCTTCTCAGTTGCGTTAGTGTGTATAATGGTAAATTCACTTTAAATTTGTGTAATCACATATACTTGCTGGTGAACCATTCCATCCGTTTAGTTTCTTTTACACTATTGGCCAGCTTTGCTTCATCTACTTCCATCTGTGGGGCTGTCAGCAGAGACTTTCCCAGCACTTATCCAGCATGCATCAGGTGAGTGGAATAAAACCAGCCAGAAATCCTTATTCAAATTATTAGATTAGGGAGCCGGTCATCGCAGCTGCTATGGCTGACCCCTCATTCTAAAAATACTAGCTGCCTGGCCACCACACTTGTCCCCCTTGCTTCAGTACTATCTCAGCACTATGTCACCAACTTTCCTGATTTGCAGATTGGAACACTTGTTTCCAATGAGTGATCGGAAAGTATTGGTCTGTATAACAGCCAGGCAATTAGCATTTTCAGAAGGTGGTTTGCAATGAACATTACCCCTGCTTCTCATATAAAAAGTTTCCTTTAATACATTTTTCCCCCAAAATACAACCATGCCATTCACTGAATGATTACTGGCTAATCTGGTCTGCATTGCTGTCAGTTCCCTTGTAAAGCATCCCTTGTTTGCAATTCTCCATGGACTAAAGCCAATCTTTAGATGTAATGGTACTCGTAGATGAATAGATGTCCATATACAACCCAATATTTACTAGCGGTATGAAAAATTTACAGTATTTACAATGAGAGCAATGCGGAACTCCGACCCAAATCATGATCATAAATGGCCCAATATATACCGTATATAAAATAGTCCTCTTACTAGACATGTGTAACTCGTTTCATTCCGAATTCGTTTAAGGAATTTTGACAAATTCGTTAATTCGGAAATATCCTAACAAAAACCCGTTTAACTTTTCCGAATATTCAGAAATTTAAAAAAAAAAAACACAGAAATTCGAAAATCTGAAATAACTACTTAACTTAGCTATTACTAGCTATTAAATTATACTGCCAAAAAATGTATTTATTTTAGTTTTATTCGTTTGTTTTTCGTTTTTAGTTCATTTGTTATGATTGGAATTTGTAAATTCGAAAAAAAAAAAAAAAATCAGAAATTCGAAAACCCGAAAATCTGAAATGACTAACCAATAACTTGACTATTACTTTTCTAGGTATTGGAATTTCCTTTCAAATTTGGCTGATATTGAACGTAACGAATGCGAATTTATCCGAAGTTACGAATGCCGTATCTAAACGAATGGAACATAACAAATTAATAATTAAAACATTTGTTCAGTTCCATTTGTTTAGATGTGGTATTTGTTAGTGAACGTAACAAATACAAATTTATCCAAAATAACAAATACCACATCTAAACAAATTGAACAAATACGTTTATTATTATTAGTTACGTTCCGTTCGTTTAGATGCGGCATTTGTTATTTCGGATAATTCTTAACTTTGGATAAATTCGTATTCGTTATGTTCACCAACAGCCAAATCTGAAAGGAAATTCCAATACCTATAATAGTAATAGTCAAGTTATTGGTTAGTCATTTTAGATTTTCGGGTTTTCCAATTTTTCAAATTAGATTTTTTTCAATTTTACGAATTCCAATCATAACAAATGAACCGAAAACTAAAGAAAAAAAACAAATAAAACAAAAACAAATACATTTTTCGGCAGTGCACATGTCTATCTTTTGCTACAATACTTATCTTCAGCTCAGAGGTTTCCGTTGGTATGATTTTTTTTTCTAGATGTCCGCTAAGTCTAATGGTCAGCTGTTGATCATCTACATCAATGGCCATTGAACTCATTTTTTTCTGTTCAACCCAGACATGTGACCCCAACCTGTGACTAGACCGTGAAAGAAAAAGTAGCACACTGGTTAGCTCTGCTTTCCCCCCCTCTCAGCAAGCTTCTTGTCTAGATTTGAAGTGATTGGCTCCTTGTGCTGCTTCTTCCCCTCACATTCCAGCCCGGTACTGAAAGGGGCTGATTCCAGGCCAAATGTACTTGTACTGCTTGCCTTTAAAAAGACCAATACAGGCAAGTCCCAGAGTTACGAATGACTCCTACTTACGGCCTCAAACGCCGGCCACTTGTGCTCCACGCTGGTCCTGGATACCTCCAGACACATCCCGTACTGCAGTACTACATGTACTGAATGGCCAGAAGAGCCCCAGATAACATAACAAGTGCCCGGAACATCCCACATCCATGCACAGGCGGACATTACACTTACGAATGCAGTGTTCCAACCGGAAGTTACACCTACAAATGCAGTGTTGCGACTTACGAACAAACCTTCAGTCCAAATTGTGTTTGTAACTCGGGGACTTCCTGTAAGATGTAATAATTACAGAACTGCATTTATTTTTTTAGATCTGCCTAGAGTTCAGTTTTAAGTCTCCCAATCACACACAGTCTCCTCTTTAAATCCGATCCCTGTTTTTTTGGCTCCAGCAGTGCAGCAGGAGGTGGAGGAGGTTTGGAGGAGGTGGACTTCTGTCCTCTGATTGCTGAGGATGGCCCTACATAGCGCCTGGCCTGGTTCAGAGTCATGCATTGCCATTGTGTAGGCGAGCCTACACTGCCCAATACAATACCCTACACATTACTCTCCTCTATATACTGCCTTATATCATATCCCCTGCACTTCTCTCCTTCACATACTTCCTCATAATATACCCCTCTGTACTCCTCTCCTGCACATGCTGGCTTCCATCATGCCCCTGTACTCCTCTCCTGTATGTATTGCCCCATATCATACACCCGTACCCCTCTCCAGTATATACTGCCCATATCATATACCCGTACTCCTCTCCTGTATATACTGCCCATATCGTACACCTGTACTCCTCTCCTGTATATACTGCCCATATACACCTGTACTCCTCTCCTGTATATACTGCCCATATACACTAGTACCGCTCTTTTATATAATGCCCCATATACACCTGTACTCCTCCTGTATATACTGCCCTATATACACCTGTACCTCTCTCCAGTATATACTGCCCATATACACCCATACTCCTGTATATACTGCCCCATACTATACACCTGTACTCTCCTGTATATACTGCCCCATATCATACACTCGTACCCCTCTCGTATATAATGGCCCATTCACACCTGTACTCCTGTACTCCTGTATATACTGCCCCATATCATACACCCGTACCCCTCTCCAGTATATACTGCCTATAGACACCCATACGCCTATCCTGTGTTTACTGCCCCATATACCCCTGTACTCCTGTATAAACTGCCCATATCATACACCTGTACTCCTCTCCTGTATATACTGCCCCATATCATACACCTGTACTCCTCTCCTGTATATACTGCCCCATATCATACACCCGTACCCCTCCAGTATATACTGCCTATAGACACCCATACGCCTATCCTGTGTTTACTGCCCCATATACACCTGTACTCCTCCTGTATAAACTGCCCATATCACACACCTGTACTCCTCTCCTGTATATACTGCCCCATATACACCTGTACTCCTCTCCTGTATATACTGCCCCATATCATACACCTGTACTCCTCTCCTGTATATACTGCCCCATATCATACACCTGTACTCCTCTCCTGTATATACTGCTCCACATTGTACACCTGTACTCCTCTCCTGTATATACTGCCCATATCGTACACCTGTACTCCTCTCCTGTATATACTGCCCCATATACACCCTTACTCATCTCCTGCATATGTTGCCAGTAAATACAGTATACATCCTCAATCTTGCCCTCTTTTTAGCTAGTTGTTTTAAAAGTTTTTTGTTTAGGTGTCACATTGTATCTTCTCTCTTTTCCACACACAGGATGATGTCAGACATTGCTTGGGCCAACTATTTATTGTAATAGAAATTCCTGCTGACCCAATGTTTGCACAGATCAGCACAGAAGACCCCATGACGGAGGAGAGCCCCCTGCTGGCCAGTGAATCCAGCCACAAGCCTGTGCTGTGCAACCAGAAGATTCCCCTCATCCTGTGGGATGAACCAGAAGTGAGTATCTGGAATGTCCCACTTATGTTAATTCACAGAGTCTCTTAAATCTGAGATCTATTTCTCTAAAGCAGACCATAGATGAATCAATTTTCTTTGCTCGATTCAGTGTTGAGGGGGGAATACCTTCTACAGTGTTCTTGTATTGTGCCAGAGGGGAGCCTTTCTGGTCAGCAGAATACAATTACTGCTAGCGGCTATAGCCGCCGGCAGTAATCGTATGTAAAAAAAATCCGACAGGCTGGTTGTGCTCAAGACTCGATGTCCTCCTGGGGCCCACGATCGTGTCACGGAGCGTAAAAATGGGGAGATGCCTTTGTAATCAAGGCATTTCCCCATTCTGCCTAGTGACATGACAGCCATCTACTGCTCCCTGTCATCGGGTCAGTGGAAGACCACCCCCCCAGTTAGAATCACTCCCTAGGACACTTAACCCCTTGATTGCCCCCTGGTGTTACCCCCTTCCCTGCCAGTGTAATTTACACAGTAATCAGTGCATTTTTATATCAACAATCGCTGTATAAATGACAATGGTCCCAAAATGGTGTCAAAAGTGTCCGATGTGTCCGCCATGTCAGTCACGAGAAAAAAAAAAAAAAATTGCATATCGCTGTTATTAAAAAAATAAAAATGCTACAAATAGATCCCCTATTTTGTAGACACTGACTTGCGCAAATCAATATACGCTTATTGCGATTTTACCAAAAATATGTAGATACATATCGGCCTAAACTGATAAAAAAATTAGTTTATATGTTTGGGGATATTTATTATAGCAAAAAGTAAAAAAACATTGCTTTTTCAAAATTGTCTTTGTTTATAGGGCAAAAAATAAAAACCGCAGAGGTGATCAAATACCACCAAAAGAAAGCTCTATTTGTGGAGAAAAAAGGACGTCCATTTTGTTTGGTGCAAAGTGGCACGACCGCGCAATTGTCAGTTAAATAGACGCAGTGCGGAATCGCAAAAAGTTCTCTGGTCAGGAAGGGGGGTAAATCCTTCCAGGGCTTTAGTGGCTATGCAGGTGCAACAGAGAGCTTGATTTTGCACATTGTGTTTAGGGCAGCCTATTCATTTCAATAGGCTACCCTATGTGTGTAAAAGGCACAAAAAACATGTATGGTGCTTTCTTCAGCAGCACATATACTAAAAAATTGGAAGGATACTGAAAAGATTAGCATGGCCCCTGCACAAGGATGACACGCAAATTTGTGAAGCGTTCCATATAAAAAACAAAACCAACAAAAAATAAAAAACCCTGTATAACTCTTGTCGCACCAAAACACATAGTACTTTGTTATCATACATTTTGGCACATGGTAACAAGGGGCAACGATATTTGGAACCACCGTTTGCCTGCAGAAGGGCTGCGCGATTTTTGAGTGTTGCAGGAAACGAGAGCAAATTTGTATACCTAGCTTAACGTAGTGAAAGGCCAGCCTCGTTAATTGTATTTAATCTCTACCATGTTGCTTTATAGTTATCCAGGTAAAAATTGCTGCCTTGGGGTTGCTATAGGCACAGCCACGTATATGGAAAAACCTGGGAACAAATGTCATCTGTCCGATTCATTGATGTTAACTGTAAATCGGAAAATCCTTCCACTGGTCACTTACAGTATCTCACAGAAGTGAGTACACCCCTCACATTTCTGTAAATGTTCTATTCTATCTTTTCATGTGACAACACTGAAGAAATAACACTTTGCTACAATGTAAAGTAGTGAGTGTACAGCTTGTATAACAGTGTAAATTTGCTGTCCCCTCAAAATAACTCAACACACCGCTATTAATGTCTAAACCACTGGCAACAAAGGCGAGTACACCCCTAAGTGAAAATGTCCAAATTGGGCCCAGTTAGCCATTTTCCCTCCCCGGTGTCATGTGACTCAGTGTTACAAGGTCTCAGGTGTGAATGGGGAGCAGGTGTGCTAAATTTGATGATATGGCTCTCACCCTCTCATACTGGTCACTGGAAGTTCAACATGGCACCTCATGGCAAAGAACTCTGAGGATCTGAAAAAAAAAAATTGTTGCTCTACATAAAGATGGCCTAGGCTATAAGAAGATTGCCAAGACCCTGAAACTGAGCTGCAGCACGGTGGCCAAGACCATGCAGGACAGGTTCCCCTCAGAAAAGGCCTCTCCATGTTCGACCAAAGAAGTTGAGGTCACGTGCTCAGCGTCATATCCAGAGGTTGTCTTTGGGAAATAGACGTATGGGTGCTGCCAGCATTGCTACAGAGGTTGAATGGGTGGGGGGTCAGCCTGTCAGTGCTCAGACCATACGCCGCACACTGCATCAAATTGGTCTGCATGGCTGTTGTCCCAGAAGGAAGCCTTTTCTAAAGATGATGAACAAGAAAGCCCGCAAACTGCTAAAGACAAGCAGACCAAGGACATTGATTACTGGAACCATGTCCTGTGGTCTGATGAGACCAAGATACACTTTTGTGGTTTAGATGGTGTCAAGCATGTATGGCAGCACCTAGGTGAGGAATACAAGTGTGTCCTGCCCACAGTCAAGCATGGTGGTGGGAGTGTCATGGTCTGGATCAGTGCTGCCGACACTGGGGATCTACAGTTCATTGAGGGAACCATGAATGCCAACATGTACTGTGACATACTGAAGCAGAGAATGATCCCCTCCCTTCGGAGACTGGGTTGCAGGGCAGTATTCCAACATGATAACGACCCCAAACACACCTCCAAGACAACCACTGCTTTGCTAAAGAAGCTGAGGGTAAAGGTGATGGTCTGGAGACATGCTTGGTCAGTCCTAAACCCTATGGAGCATCTGTGGGGCATCCTCACATGGAAGGTGGAGGAGCGCAAGGTCTCTAACATCCACCAGCTCTGTGATGTCATCATGGAGGAGTGGAAGAGAACTCCAGTGGCAACCTGTGAAGCTCTGGTGACCTCCATGCCCAAGAGGGTTAAGGCAGTGCTGGAAAATATAGGTGGCCACACAAAATATTGACACTTTTGGACCAGTTTGGACATTTACACTTAGGGGTGTACTCACTTTTGTTGCCAGCAGGTTAGACATTAATGGCTGTGTGTTGAGTTATTTTGAGGGGACATCAAATTTACACTGTTATACAAGCTGTACACAGGGCCATCTAATATTGATTGGACCCTGGACAAAAAAAAAATTCTTGGCCCCCCCCCCCCATGCAATTTCGCTCTCCACCTGCTCTGAGACATACAATAAATAGCAGCTAGACTTAAAATCAGTTTACTGCATCAGATCAGGCAGAGATTGCGATTGGTTGGCAGAGGTTACAGTATATCATTACCGCTTACTGACTGGTTGCTAGAGGTTACAGCACACATTAAGGCTCACTGGTTAATTTCTAGAGGTTACAGCACATGATTTCTGCTTGTTGATTGGTTGCTAGAGATTACTGTACAGTAATACTGCTCACTGATTGGTTGCTATAGGTTACAGCACATCTCACTGCAGGGGGGCATGCTATACATATGAATGCCGCCGGCCTCAGTTATTTACATATGAATGCTGACGTTATTTGCATATGATTGATGGTTATTTACATGTAAATACAGGGTCTGCAGGTGAGTCATCTGTACAGAATAGGGCAGAGCTGGGCAGCATTAATAGCAGCACTTCACACCGAGATATCGGGACACAGCACAGGACTAAAACTTCAAGTGACAAGGGAATTTAAACTGGGATAGTTAGCAAGTATAAGGCAGCTGCTTTGGACCCCACAATAATGACATGGCCCAGGGCAGCTGCCCCTTTTGCCCTGCCTTAAAGACGGCCCTGGCTGTACAATCACTACTTTACATTGTAGCAAAGTGTCATTTCTTTAGTGTTGTCACATGAAAAGATAATAAAATATTTAAAAAAATCTGAGGGGTGTACTCACTTGTGAGATATTGTATATGAACTCTGGGAATTAGGAAAGATCTACCGTGAGGGTTGGTTCGCACCATGAATCACACACAAACGCTCTGTACGTTCCTGCGCAATTAACATTTGATCCAGGTGCAGTGTGTTTTCAGTCCATTCCTTGGGGCTGAAATCGCAACGGATCACACCAAAAGTAGTGCGTGAACCCCTTTATAAAATGTGCAGGAACCGGATCCCATGGTGCTGCTGTACCGTGCAATCCAGTGCAGGCAAAAGCACTTCATTTGGGGTTAACATTGACATGCTCTGCAGATAGCAACTGCAGTGCGTTTTGAACACCGTTTGGGAAACAAGTATGGAACGTGGGTTTTCCACACCGCGTCCTGGTGTGAACAGGCCCTAAGGCCTGTTTGACACCTGTACAGTCTATGCAGTGCATTTTGCACACTTTTTTTTTTTACACGTTTTGATGCTTTTTTATAAGTTTTGCATTTTTTTATGCTTTTTTTTTGTTGGGTAGATTAAAAAGCACAAAATGTGCCAAAATCGCAGCAAAAATGACTACATGCTTTTCTGCAGCTTCTCCATTGAAGTCTATTGAACCAAAGACGCACCATTTTGCATTTGAAAAAGTCCTAGCTGTGAACATGTCCCATAGGGAGCCATGTTAAATGGACTGTAGTGTGTTTCTGCAAAAAGCACAAAAAAAACGCATTGGTGTGAACCAGGCCTAAGGGCTGGTGCATGCCAAATGCAGTCCAGTGCATTTTTAATCTGCATAAAAAATGCATGCATAGTGTATGTATTTTAATTCAACAAAAGTAGAACATGCTGCACTTTCCGTATGAAACTCATCTGGAACGCAACAAAATGCAGCAAAACAAAGCATCGAAAACCCACTGGAACACGTCATGAAATGAGATAAAGAAAAAAATAGGGAAAAAACAGTGAAATGCATAAAATATGTGCATGCAAAAATGCATCCAGACCCCAGAAATTGTAGTGTGAACTGGTCCTCACAGTGCCCCCCCCCCCCCCCCCCCCCCCGGGTTAAATGCTTATTTAGTCTAGGAGTGCTGGAGTAAGGCAATACCTCATGCGTTGCTGTAGAAGGCTCTCTATCCATGTGACTGGTCCAGCGCTGCCACCTAAGGTGCTCTCAGCCTTGCCTCCTCCACATACGCCGGGTTAATAGCCATGCACTGTACATGACACCCACAGCCTGGAGCTTCAGGCAGGAGTGAACAGTGCTGGAGCTTGCCATACCAAGAGACGGGGGTAAATATTACAGCTTAGGCCCCAGTCACATCTCAGCATTTCTTACCCGTGAAACTCCAAAACACTGGAGAAAAAAAAAAAAATCAATTCTCTATGGAGATGGTACACACAAAGTCGCCTGAAGCTCAAAAAAGTTCTGGAGCTTTCTATGTAGCTCGAATCGGGCAGATTTGAGTGTGGCGCGTTTTTATTCTCATAGAAATTAATGGAAATGCGCCATTCGCTCGTTTGTGCGCTTTTTTGCACGATTTACTGCACAAATGAAAAAAGTAAAAACTAAATAGTAATATGAAAAAAATGTAAAATACACAAATAGCTAAAAATCATCATAAAATAAAATAAATATGTAATACACAAATAATTAACCCCTAACCTTAAAAAATATTAAATTATTATTAATACTAATAAAACAATAACCAAACAAAAAAAATAATAAATGTATTTTGTGTTGGGGTTAAGGTGTTTAGTTCCTTATGGTTTTTTGTTTTTTTTAAGGGGTAGGGGTTAAAGTTAAGGGTTAATTACTGGTATTTATTGTTACTTAGTATTCATTTATTGAATTTATGTTTTTTATTTTAAATTTCTTTATTCAAGTAGTAGTAGTAGTAGTAGTAGTAGTAGTAATAAGAATAAAATAACTAACTCCTAATCTAAACCTAAAATTAACACTAACCCCTTAATTTTTGCTTTAGTCTTTCCAAGAACCAGCCTACTGCTTGCATCAGGAGAGTGACAGGGTGCTGTGCAGCCCCTCACACCAGCCATGATCTGCCCACATTGCATAAAGAAGCACAGAGACCCAGTGATGGCATTGCTGGGTCTAAAAGAACAGGCTTTATTTAAATAAAATAGCATGTTGATAATTGTGGGAGAAGACAGACCCATAACAGGTAAAATATAAGCAGATTAGGTGTAAAGTGAAACTAAACTCCCTGCAACAACCTTTTATTTTGTCACATACACAAATGCCAACATTTTTTATTCTATTTTTTACCAGTTTACTTTTTTTGTGCTGTTAAGCAGCACTTCTGGTTCTTCAGCCAATGCGGGGCCCCACTGCCCCCTAGGATTTCTATGACACAGCTATGCCAGGAGGCAGTGTGTTAAGCTGTGCGTGTGCGCTGCATGGTCACATGCATGGTGGATTTGTGCTCATGTGCACATGCTACCGGGGGGTATAGTGGCAATCTGCCAGAATCTGGAAGCATTTATGCACACGCACAGGAATCCCGCTGCGCCATGCGCTTATGCACCACCACTCTCTTCCAGGTTCTAGATACCTGGAAGACACAAGTAAAGTATATGCACACATGCTGGGGCTTTTAAAATGTAAATAAAAGCAATTTTTAGTTTTGGACAAAGTAGAGAGGACTTAGAACCACGTCAGGTTTTTATTGCTGTCTGCAGGGCCGTCTTTACCTCAGGGCAAAAGGGGAAGCAGCCCAGGGCCCAGTCACTTTTGTGGGGCCCAAAGCAGCTGCGCCTTTAAACCTGCAGTGCCCACCAATGTTTTATTTCAGCCGGAGTTCAGCTACCTCTAGCGCTGCTCAATTCTGTCACTTGTAACAGAAGCGCTGCCTCTGTATTTACAAACGACAGCGCTCCTCTCCCTGCGGCCGCTGAAACCCCTCCCTCCTCTATACATCTCTATAGGAGAGTAGAGGAGGAAGGGGTGGATATTCTACACAAGCGCAGGACTCTATAGGAGAGAGGAGGTGGGTATTCTACACAGAGAGAAGCTCCTCCTGACTGGCAGCCTGCACAGACACACCAAGTACTACTCTGCAGCCCCACTCTCTGAAATGCTCAAAGTGGTGGGAGAGAAACTGGTGGTAGCTCTGGACTGGGGAGGACCGCTTTGTACTTGGAGGGGGGGGGGGGGTTGTACACAGGCACCCCTCAACCCTGCACCCCATACACAGGCACCCCTCAACCCTGCACCCCATACATAGAGCACCCCTCAACCCTGCACTGTAACGATGTGCTGCAATGATGTGCTGTAACCTCTAGCAAATAGTGAGTGGTAATAATGTGCAGTAACCTTCAGCAACAAATCAGTGAACAGTAATGACCTGCTGTAATTTCTAGCAACCAAGTAGTGAGCAACAATTTGCAGTAACCTCAATCAATTGGTGAGCAGTAATAAGGTGCAGTAACCTCTAGCAACCAATCAGTGAGCAGTAATGTGCAGTAACCTCAATCAGCAAGCAGAAATTATGTGCTGTAAGCTCTAGCAACTAATCAGTGAGCTGTAATGTGTGTTGTAAACTCTCGCAACCAGTCGTTGAGCAGTAATGATATGCTGTAACCCCTGGGAACCAATCGCTGCCTGATCTGCAGTTAACTGATTTTGAGTCTAGCTACTATTTATTGTATGTCTCAGTTTGGGGGGAGGGGGGCCCAAAAAAGTGTTTGCCCAGGGTCCAATCAATATTAAAGACTGCCTTGGTTGTCTGTGTCCCCGTTAGGGAGATTAACCCTCTCTGTTTGTCCTGTTTACCGTTATTAAAAGTGAAAGAAAAAAAAAAAAAAAAAAAATCACAATTTTTGGGTTGTGCCCAGAAAAGAAATCTTTCAATAGGGAGACTAGCTCTGGTGACCTGGCGAGCCCCCCAAGGAATTCCCTTAATTTTCTGGGATTTCCTCTCACTTCCTATTTGGACAGAAAAGTTAAATCTCCCCATTGGGAAACAGATGGTAACAAAAAAAAAAAAAAAAACTTAGAGGGCTTATACTGTAACAATCCAAATAAAAAAATGTAGTCTACAGTTCTACTATAGATAGCAGCGCAGAAGAGGGGCAGGGAGAGGCCATTAATTCAGTGGTTTACTTCCACTTTAAGTTTTAAAGCGGTAGTAAACTTTGTAGAATCAAAAAAAAATTCATCCTGCAAGGCAATGTCAAAATGTGCTAGTATGCACTGCATACTAGCACATTATGAGAGGCTTGCTTTAAAACGATGATAGCAAGACAGGTCACACATCTTCCCCCGGGGGTACCCGCAGGAAAACAGCACAGCATGGTGAGATTTTTTTCTTTGGGCAATGCCTAAATCACCTTTCTACGGAAATTTTCCAATAGATTTAATAATTTTTTCAATTATTCTGCTGTCCTCTTTTCCTTTGCGGGTAAACGCTCACTAGTTGATGTCCAGACTTTTGCTGTGTGTATGTGTGTGTGTGGGATCAGAATGTCATATCCTTGATCCATCCCCACAAGGATAGTACAGCTGTGTTGCCTGTTGGTGTGATTGTCTGTGCTTGCATGCAATTTTTTGCCTTCTCGGGTAACTCATCAGATGTATGAGGCCCATAATGCATGGATTTGTTTTGTTCTGTTTCGTTTTATACATGATGATCTACCATAGTTGAAATAAATTTTGTAAATTTTAAACCAACTGACTTATAATTTTTGCTGCATAGGTAGCTACTTTTTTAAGTCTTGGTAGGGTTACCCAGACTTACGGTTTATATTTGTTTTAAAACGAAGCCCTCCAACGGCACACTGTCACCGCTGAGAGGGCTTCCATCTTTACCCAGTCTTCCTTCCGGGTTTGCGGACTCCAGCCGTCTGACTGGCTGAGCTGTGATGTCACTCCTGCGCATTTTATTATAAGCTTACCTGTAGGTAAAAATGGCAGACATAAGTTTTACTAAGAGGCTGTATAGCTTCCTGTATACTTTGTTCCTATAGGTAAGCCTAGAGTAAGGCTTACCTATACAGGGCCGGCACTAACATTAGGCAAACTAGGACGCCCTACCACCTAGGGCGCAGCCACGGCCTCTGTCCCAGTGAAACCCCATGCGTGGGTGAGCTCAGCTCTCCTCGTCACTGAACTCCGTTCACTGCCAGAACACATCCACTGTAGGTGCCGCCAATGTGTTGCGCTGAGCTCCCTGCTGTCATATCTCCTCCATTAATACCTGGGCCGTGTGAGTAGTGCAGGAATCAGGTCGGTCAGTGTGTCGGGTAGGTGAGTTTAGTGGTCAGGTAAGTTAGTGTAGGGGGCAGGCAGGTCAGTTTAGTAATCATGTAGGTCAGTGTAATGGTCATGTAGTACAGATGTGTTAAAATAGGCAGGAGACAGGGGGGCCAAGTCAGGGGCGGCAAAATGAGGTTTCGCCTAGGGTGTCAAATTCTTACACCAGCCCTGTACCTATAGGTACTGTAAATATCTCCTTAACGCTGTTTAGATATTTACTGTATAGTGCACCAGTGATGTCATCGGTGCATGCGTTCTGCAGGAACAGCCGCCCGTACCAAAGCGTGTGCCATGACCGGCAGTGGCATGTGTGGGAGTGACGCCACGCGGCGCCGGCCAGTCACACAGCCGGAGTCCACGGCTCCGGAAGGAAGAGGGGCGGAGATGGATCCGGCCTGCAGCGGGGACAACACGGGCTTTGTTTGCAGGTGTCACATAATCTGCTAGTATGCAATGCATACTAGCACATTATGCCTTTACATTGCAGGGAACAAAAAAATAAAACCGAGTTTACTTCCTCTTTAAGGATTTTTTTATCCTTAAAGTTTGTATAATATTTGTCATTTTAGGATATGGTGACAATGTTATCAATTGTTTAACCGCTTGCCGGCCAGCCGCCGTCATACTGCAGCAGGTCGGCACGATCCTGCGAGCCGCCATAGCTATACAAGGGCTCCTTTAAGTTGGATAGCACTGCGGGGGTGCCGATGCTTGTGGCCGACGGTCGCAATGACCGCCGGCCATGAGCGATCGCGAGCACGAGAGGCAGAACAGGGACGTGTGTGTGTAAACACACAAATCCCTGTTCTGTGAGGAGACACAGATCGTGAGTTCCTATTAGCTAGGACCCACGATCCATCACTTCCTCTAGTCAATCCCCTCCCCTACAATTAGAAACACACAGGGAACACAGTTAACCCCTTGATCGCCCCCTAGTGTTAACCCTTTCCCTGAAAGTGGCATTTTTACAGTAATCAGTGCATTTTTATAGCACTGATCGCTGTATAAATGCCAATGGTCCCAAAAATGTGTCAAAAGTGTCCGATGTGTCCGCCATGTCGCAGTTCCGATGAAAATTGCAGATCGCCGCCATTACTGGTAAAAAAAAAAAAAAAAAAAAAAATGCTTTAAATCTATCCCCTATTTTGTAGACGCTATAACTTTTGCGCAAACCAATATACGCTTATTGCGTTTTTTCTTTACTAAAAATATGAATACATATCGGCCTAAACTGAGAAAAAAAATGGCTTTTTTAAAAAAATTTATTATAGCAAAGTGTACAAAATATTGTATTTTTTTCAAAGTTGACGCTTTTTTGTTTATAGCGCAAAAAAGAAAAAACGCAGAGGTGATCAAATACCACCAAAAGAAAGCTCTATTTGTGGGGGAAAAAAAAGGACGTCAATTTTGGGTGCAACGCCGCACGACCACGTAATTGTCAAAGCGCCGCAGTGCCGAATCGCAAAAAGTGCTCTGGTCATTCAGCAGCCAAATCTTCCGGGGCTGAAGTGGTTAAACATTCTGTTCTTTATGTATTTTATCTGAGATGTCCAATAAGTACCATATATACTCGAGTATAAGATGACCCGAATATAAGCCGAAGCACCTAATTTTACTACAAAAAACTGGGACTTGAGTATAAGCCTAGGGTGATAAATGCGCAGCTACTGTAAGTGGAAAAGAGGGTCAACAATGCCCATTTGCATGCCTCACTGTGCCTATTTGCAGCCATAGGTCCCCCAAACTTCAAACTCTGTAGTTAAGGGTTCCTAGATGCCCCCTAGCTGCAGCCAAAATTTGGGGTCTCTGGACCCCAAAGGGTCCCTAAATGACATTGCTACAGATGGACACAGTTGACCGACTTAGAGCCCGTATCTCTGGGCCACTTGGTGCTAGGAACCCCAAATTTGGTGTGCAAACCCAGTGGAACTAGCACTACAACATACAGAGCCCCAAAGTCGGTTCGGCAATTGTCAAGCACCTTTCTGCAGCAGGGAATGACATTTTCCGAACAGACTTTGGGGCCCCTTATCTCGGGGTCACTTGGTGCTAGGAACCCCAGGATATGTTGTAGTGCTAGTTCCACTGTGTTTGCACACCAAATTTGGGGTTCCTAGCAACAAGTGGCCCCGAGATACGGGGCCCCAAAGTCGGTCAACTGTGGGGCCCCAAAGTCAGTTTGGAAAATGTCATTCTCTGCTGCAGAAAAGTGCTCGACTCGAGTATAAGCCGAGGGGGCATTTTCAGCACAAAAAAAATGTGCTGACTCTGTTAATACTCGAGTTTATACAGTAATAAAATAATTTTCTACGATGTTACTATTCGAGAATATTTTTTACTGCCAATTGTCCCTAAAAAGTCCACTCTTCTTCCTATTTGTGACTCTAATATTGGATGTGGCACTACAAACGCATAAAATTACCATTCTTTTCTTCCTTTTCTCAAAGTTGGTATAACAATCATTTTTTCCCCCCCATCAGGTAATGGCTCGGCAGCTGCTGGTTATAGCAAGTGCCTGTTATGTTCGTCTCCTCATCGCAGGGCAGCTACCGAAATCCCATGGCGCCCGCCATACCGGTATCCTAGATGTGCCTTGCCCGTGCCAGTTTATTGAGAACAGTATACTGACGTCTGGCCGCTGCATCACATGCATATAGAAAGCAGAACCCAAAAGCACCAGAACCAAAAACAGTATGAGACTAATACTGACAAAGCAGTGGACTCCCTTCCCAGGGACAGCAAAAAAACAAAACAAAAACAGATGCAGCAGAATCCTCCGGAATATGGATGACCTAGAACCGCTGAACGGTCTCGGCACACAGATTGAGTTTTCTACAGAACTTGACTCCGTATCCCGCTGTGATTAATTTGGTCCCTGCTGCAACAAAACTCTATAGGCCTAAGATGATGACAGCCTGCTGAGAACAAAATCGGGTTTACATGACTGACTCAGATGTCAAAGACATTTTAAATGGAATTTTTTTTTATTTTTATTTTTTTTAACATTTATCCATATGCAGCGATTTTTTTCTGGTAGGAAATATGCTGCTTGCGCTGAATCACATTTCTCAATCAGGACTGATAGACTTTATTATGCTGCAGGAAATGATTACTTTTCATGAAAAAGTGGGATAGGATTTCCAGGGGTTTACTGAAAGAGCGACGGCGATTTATAAAGTGCAGGGCTATGTTCACACTATGCGGTCCTTCAGCATTAAATGTTAATGGCGCCTCCACGTCCCTACCAACAGACCGGTTCAATGCAGAGACTTTTTGGAAAAGGACCGGGCTACGTTCACGCCTACAGGTGTGAGCGCACTCACGTTTTCAGCGTGTTCCTGCACATTCATTTCAACAGGCTGCCCTATGCACAAGAAATGCAAAAAAATAAGTCCCTTTTCCGAGAACACTCCACACCGAACCATTGTGCTTGTGTTCCCAACATGCAGTAGTGCGAGTCTAGCCTCAGGGACTTTTCTGTGTTTCTCGCAGGCACAGCAGCCTAATGAAAAATGACTGGGCAGTAGACATGTGCACCGCCAAAAAAGTTCATTTTCGTTTCATTCTTTGTTTTTCGGGTCATCTGTTATTTCGAGGGAATGCAGAAATCCAAAAATTCAAATACAAGCGAAAATCCCAAAGGAAAATCTAAACATAACGAAAATTAGAAAACCTGAAAATGAGAAAAGCTGAAATAACGAACTATTACAGTATAGGTATTGGAATTTTTCCAAATTTGGCTTAGTGAATGTAACGAATATTCATTTATCCGAAATTACAAATTATCCAAAATAACGAATGCTGCATCTAAATGGAACGTAACGAATTAATAATAAAACATGGAAATATAATTTTTATTATGTTAAATTCCATTAGTTTAGATGCGACATTTGTTATTTCGGATAATTTGTAACTTTGGATAAATTCATATTCGTTACGTTCACCAACAGCCAATTTTGCAAGGAAATTTCAATACCTATAATTTAATAGTTCATTCAGATTTTCAAATTTTCATTCTCAACTATTAAATTATAGCCAAAATTTGAAAGGAAATTTCAATACCTGCTAGTGAACGTAACAAATACGAATTTATCTGTAGTTACGAATTATCCAAAATAACGAATGCCTAAATGGAATGCAACGAATAATAAAAACAACATTTTTATTTATTTTTTCGTTACCTTCCATTCGTTATTTCGGATAATTCTTAACTTCGGATAAATTCGTATTTGTTACCTTCACTAACAGCCAAATTTGAAAGGAAATTTCAACACCTATAATTTAATAGTAGAAAATTCGAAAATCGGAATTAAATTTTAGATATTGAAATTTCCTTTCAAATTTGGCTGTTCGTGAATGAATGTTGCATCTAAACGAATGGAAAGTAATGAAATAAAAATTTAATTTTTATTTTTTTTATTAAATTCGTCCCATTTAGATGCGGCATTCGTCATCATCCGTGTACATGGACTGATAAGATAACAGAGGAGAGTTCAGGGGCAGCTGAAAAAAAAAACAAAACCACCAACTGCTCCTAAACGTCTGTTTACCAGCAGCAGTGTACATGAGGCCGGATTTTCAAATTTCCGAATTCTAAAATTTTGGAAAAATTAAACGGGTTTTCGTTAATTCAAATATTTCTGAATTAATGAATTTAGAATTTCCTCGAAAAGTGAATTTGGAACAAAACGAATTGCACATGTCTACTGGGCAGCCATACACACAGCACACAGGAACACGCTGAAAATGTTTGGAAACGCGCATGCACTTGGTCATATGTGTTGGTGTAAACCTAGCCTAAATCCACCTTTTCACACAAATTAAAAGGTGAACTTACACCCTACATCCTCTCCACCCCCTTGCCCCACCCCCCCTGCACATGCCTCCATGGTTGATTAGCTGTCATTGCCCATGCTGCTGCTGCAGCGGTCTAGGGGTTTGGAAGCCACAGTCTTCTGCCCCTTCTTTCCTTCAGGATGCCAGGAAGAATCAGAGCGATTCTAATTGGTCAGCGCTTGCACATTACTGCTGTGACCAATAGGAAATGTCCTAATCCCTCCCAGCATCCCTAAGGAATGAAGGGGGAAGAAGAATGCAGCTTTCGATTCCCCAGACCACTGCACCAGCTGTTTGGGCAGTGAAAGCTAATCATCCATGGAGGTGAATGCGGCAGGGACCGAGGGGGTTAGGGGGCGGTGTAGTGCGTTAGTGCACCTTCCATTTTATGCAAAAAGGTGAACTTACACTTTAAGCCCACGTTCCCATTGAAGCAATTTGACATGTCAAATCGGTAACTATTGCCGGCAATGGCACCGTCTGAATCAGTGCGGCGCCGCAAGCACTGAACTTATTCTCTCTGGAGAAGAGACGCTTGAGAGGGGATACAATTTCAATTTATAAATACCGTACTGGTGACCCCACAATAGGGATAAAATGTTTTCATGGAAGGGAGTTTCACAAGACACGCGGCCACTCATTGAAGAAAAGAGGTTTAACCTTAAATTGCATAGATGGTCCTTTACTGTAAGAGTGGCAAGGATGTGGAATTCCCTTCCACAGGCGGTGGTCTCAGCGGGGAGCATCAATAGTTTCAAAAAAACTATTAGATAAGCACCTGAACGACCGCAACATACAGGGATATACAATGTAATACTGACATATAATCACACACATAGGTTGGACTTTTGTCTTTTTTCAACCTCACCTACTATGTAACTGAGTCCCAAAAGTAGTTCCTGTACTACTTTTGGCGACTTCGGGGAGCAATTTGTATAGACTTCTGTGCAGTAACCCGCACAGATGTCTGTCAAATCGCCTCTGAAGTCAGACTCAATTGCCAGGTTGAAATCGTGTGAGTTCAGTTGAACTCGCACGATTTCTAACCCGCTCCAATGTGAACCTAGGCTATAGCAGTTTTCACCCTAGAGCAGGGGTCTACAAGCTTTCTAAACAAAGGGCCAGTTTACTGTCCTTTAGACTTTAGGGGGGCCGGACTGTGGCCATTGGGAGTAGAAAAGGTCCCGACGTCAGTGGGAAAATATAAGACCCCATCATTGGTTTTAGTGGGGGTCATTGTGCCCCATCCTTAAGCCTCATGCACACTGGACATTTTTACAGCTGCGGTTTTTGGCTTCAGACTTTTTTTTCTGCAGTCAAACTCCCCAGCATGTTATTCTATGTGTCCATGCACATATAGGCTGTTATCAGCGTTTTTTTGGCAGGGAGGTTTTCTAGCTAGAAAATAACCAAAAACTAGTGGATTTTGAGAGGAGTTTTTCAGCTGTAAAAACACTAACTCTGGGGAAAAAAAGCTTAAAAAAGCTGAAAAATGCAGCTATTCTGCATTTATCAGCGTTTGAGCGATAAGCTTTTATAGGTGTAAAGTTCAGCTAAAAAAAAAAAAGCTAAGAGACGATACAGCTAAACGCCGAAAAACGCTACTACAAAAACATAGAAAACTCTACAGCTTGCTACAGCTAATGTTACTGGCTTTTTTTTATAACATCCAGTGTGCATGAGGCCTATCAGTGAATGAAATAGTGCCACGAGGGCCAGATAAAAGTGAGCAAAGGGCCGTATCTGGCCCCTGGGCCAGTGTTTGGAGACCACTGCCCTAGAGAAACCCTTTAAGTCACTTTTAGGTCTCAGGGAACCCCTGACAAAAAGTTATTTATTGGAGGCGAGTGGACAAAATACACCCCCCCCCCCCCCCCCATTGATTCGTGGTGATGAGCTTCAGTTTGGCCGAACCTGGAAGGCAGCTGTAATTTCTGGGCCAGTAAGCTGTAGGTGGGGGATCCCCTGCCCCGCCGTTGCATGTACACAAAGGAGTAAGGATGCTTATGACATCGACCTAAACTGACCATGAGGCCAGATTAGGTCAATGATGTCACATGCATCTCCACCACTTTGTGTCTGTGCAAGGAAACCCCAACAAACTGCTCGTTGACCCTGAATGACAGCCGACTTCCAGGTTTAGCTAAACATGGGTTTGAATTGAACCTGCAGCCAAGTTCAAGCTCCACCATATTGGTTAGTAGTAGATACATACAACTAGATTTGTTCTCGAATGTTGAAGATGTTTTGCCACTCACCCAACTGTATTCCTCAACTCTTATGAGTATCAGGAAAATATTCTAGTGTTTCTAGGCACGCGGGTCACTCTATCACCTTAATCCAATCACCATGGCATGTGAAAACAGAGGATGATTGTCTAAGCCAGGGGTAGGCAACCTTGTAACTCCAGCTGTGGTGAAACTACAAATTCCATCATGCCTCTGCCTCTAAAAGTCGTGCCTGTGATTGTCAGGGTCTTGCAATGTGTCATGGGACTTGTAGTTTCAAAACAGCTGGAGGGCTGAGGTTGCCTACCCTTGGTCTAAGCTCTACAGGAAGTGTAAAAAGCTGTGAAACCAACCTGTCATAACCATGGTGCCATAAAGTCTGGGGTATGTGATAATTTTTCAATTTACATGGCAAGGTGTGAATTGGTGTTAATTGCCAGGGTAGAGATGTTAAAATGGCATTACATATGGGTAATAGATGGTGTCAAAGGCCCCCACCCCTGTTTAGGGATGGTTGCTCCAGTTTGATGTAGCTTGCCTCTGCAACATTGGGCGGAGGCGACAACACAGGCTCAATTCACAAAGCTAAAACACGAGTATAAGGACACCTTAAAAAAAAAAAAAAAAAAAGTTATATTCAGCCAAGTCCAATAAGAATATTACAGTATTACAGTTGCATGGCTAAATTAGAGAGCTCAATCTCAATGTATAAGAACATGTGTTAAACACAAGGCCCGCAAGCCAGGCCATTTCATGTGACCCTCGTACCTCTCCTGCAGATGCGGCACACCCCGCATCACTGCCCCCCACCTTGTCTCAGCAGTTGGCAACGGGGGGACAACAGAACTCCTCCTATAGAGCCTGTGCCTCTCTGTGCAGCCACGGCACCCCTTTGTCTTCGCCTCTTCTGGTCTGGTCTCAGCATTCAGCAGCTGACTCCAGCCCACCTCTGGTCCTCCTCCAGACTTTGCACTGTGCTTCCTTGCGCCGTCCCCAGCTTCTACCTGACACTAGCACAAGGTAAGGGGCGTTCAGTGCCGGGGCAAAGTCATGCAGAGCCTAGGGTGAACATGCCAAATTGTGCCCTCCATTATGTGTCCGCAAAATCCCCCCCCCCCCAAAAAAAGATGTAACACTAATCTGCATGCTTACCCCCTAAGCATAAATTCCCTTTCCTATTCGTATAAACCGCCCCATGCTGAAATCTCCACACCCAGCACAAATCTTTGCTGCCCCCCAGCTCACATCCTCTCCCAAAATCCCCTTAGCACAAATATCCCCCCCCCCCCCCCCACAAAAAAAAATTCTTCCCTTTTAGCACAAATCCTTTACCCCTCAAATTTCTCCTTCGAGCACAAATTTGCCCCCCCCCCCCCCCAACTCCAAAATTTATCCCCCCATCCTAGCACAAAATCCCCCCCCCCCCAATCATCCCTACTAGCACAAATCCCCCCCACCAAAAAATTGTTCCTCCTAGCACAAATCCCTTCCCCCTTTATCAGGATTACATTTTCCAGCACAAATCTTCCCTCTTCCCAACACAAATACCCCCAAAATCACCACTCCTAGAACACCTCCCCAATTTTCCCCTCCTAGAACTCTTACCCACTGCTGTCCACAAATTCCCCCTCCCATCACGCTCCTTATGGTGCGTGCCCCCCCACATACCACAGTGCTCAGGGCACCTTCCCCTCCTGCCCACCCCTTGTCCCAGCCCTGGGGATGTGCACTGTGATGTGAGGGGACTCTTGACTTCTGATGGCAGAGGGGCTCTTGACATCTGATTTGGGGGGGGGGGGTGCTCTGGATATCCGTTAAGCATATTTAAATTCTATGCCAGTTGGAAAGGAAGGTCACACCGCACTGGTATCATCCACAGTTTCCACAAAAAATGATTTTGGAGACTGATCAGACAGAACAACATAGCGGAACCATGTTCTGTCTGAGGAGTGTCCAATAAAGTTTCTTGTGGATGATTCAAGCGGTGTGCCACCATCTTTTTCAGACTTGCATCAGCTATACAGATACCTGCCCTTTGAGGGCAACCATAATGCTGATGCATTCTGCAATGAAACCCCTTTTTTTAAAGAGGAACTTACTCTTAGAAATTACAACAGACACCTTTACAAAAGTTTAGGAATAGCAATAACTGATACTTGTAGATAATTGCAGGTTTTTTTCTTTCTTGCATTCAGTTTTCTTTTCCCACCCATTCTTCACAGTGTGACCATGTTCCCTGAGGGCAGATGGAATGGTGCATCTGCCTTCTGGAACATATGACAGGGCACATCAACTGAGGGGGATAGCATTAGGTATGTAGCCTTCCCAGAATGCATATGCGAGGCCAGGACTACATCACCAGTGCCTCAGTCAGGAAGTAGAAAAACACCAATTATAAGTAACCTATGAATGTAAGATACCAATATGATTTTTAGTGAAGGGGGGGGGGTCAGCTTTAAAAAAATTGTGAATTGGGCCTATTGTCTATAAAGATCAGACATCACAGGAGTGTTTTGAACGTTTGTGACTACCTAAACTGGGCCTTTATAAGCCATCTCAATACCAGCATGTTTCTGCATTTCAAAAATTGTGGCAAAAAATGAGATCACTTTGGGGTCTCTACTAGGGTTGCATAGATACTTTATCGGCGAGTACCAATACTTTCGGTCAAGTACTGATACTTGCGATGCGATTTGCATCAATACAAAAAAAATTTGACGCAAATCACACTTCAAAGAATCAAATGCGATTTCCCCCCTCTGCTTGTGTGTGTGTAGAAAGGGAAAAGCCCCACGTAGTGGGCAGTTTAAAAAATGTTATAACTCACAGTAAATATCAGGCCACATGCAAAATAATCTATATAGGTGTGCCCAGTGGCGGAACTACCAGGGTCGCAGCAGTCGCCCTGGCATTCCGCCACTGAGGGCCCCAGCAGGGTTGCTAGTCCCAAAGCTCTGAGCGGAGAGCGTGTCTCATATAGCTCAGAGCCGACAGTTCTCCCTGCTCCATCCTCGCACAGGATGACACAGCCGATCTGCTCCTTCTCCCCTCCCCTGTGGGTACCGCAGGAAGTGTGAACTCCTTAGCTTCACACTTTACTTCCTGCGGTACACAGAAAGGAAAGGGGACGTGGAGAAGGAGCAGATGGGCTGTGTCATCCTGTGCGAGGGAGGAAGGAGGGGGGAGCAGGGAGAACTGTCCGCTTAGAGCTGTGCTAAGGAGGCAGGCAGCATTGATGAGCACTGATAGGCAGTGCTGAAAGGAGGCACTGAGTAGCAATGGTAGGTGGAACTGATAGGCTGCACTGATGGGCATTGACGTGCAAGGATCTGTGGCATGGATAGGTGGCGCGGCACTGATAGGTGGCATTAAAGAGCAATGATCTGTGGCAGGGATAGGTGGCACGGCACTGGTGAGTATTGATCAGCACTGATAGGTGGAATTGAGCACTGATAAGCGGCACTGATAGGCGGCATTGATGAGCACTGATGGGCTCTATTGAATAACACTAATAGGTAGCATTGGACACTAATAGGTGGCACTGATAGGCAGCACAGATTATCAGTGTAAACAATTTACTGACATTCTTGGCAGGTAACGCCTCTCCTTTCCTTACACACAGACAGCCTGGGAGGAAAGGGCTGCCAATAACCAGCAAGTCTGTTTATATGTGATCAGCTGATCACATGGTAATGGGCTGCCGTGATTGTGCTGGATGCACGTCCCAGGGGGCATACGGGAGGCAGATTTCTGGGAGGTTATGCATGGACACCCTCCCAAAATTGGAAGCCCTGGGGTCAGATGGAAAGGGGGGGGGGGGTCAGGGGTGCCCATCATGGTTTCTTGCACTGGGGCCCTGAGTGTTCTAGTTATGCCCCTGGGTGTCGTGGTCTGCCGCTGGAGGTACTCACATGGCTGGAGAAGTCCTGGGACCCTGTGGGTATAGGGCGGAATTGATATCAGCTTGGGGCGGACCTCTACATCTCCTCCAGCCCTGTGAGCACCTCCAGTGGCTGTGATTTGCTATCATTGCACCGGGACATGTAGATTATTTTGCATGTAGCTAGATATGTACTGTGAGTTCTAACTTTTTTAAACTGCCTACTAGATGGCGCTTTTCCCTTTCTATATACACAGTCGCACCACATTTCTGTTCAAATCGCATGCGATTCTTTGCAGTGTGATTTGCGCCCATTAATTTTGTATTGACGCAAATTGCACTGCAAAGTATCAGCTTTGGTATTGGGAGCATTGGGGAGAGTACCGATACTCACACAAATGCTTGATATCGATACCAATACTGGTATATCCCTAGTCCCTACCTTCCAAAAAAAAGGTAATTTTGCGAGTTTATACTGTCCTGACATTTTATTTGACATCTTTTATACTAGAAAGGATTTTTTTCTTTATATAGTAAAAAATAAAAGTGCTTTTAAATACCAAGAACTCTGTCTTAACAATATATAAAATAATTTGAGTACAGTGTTGCATGACTGAGTAATTGTTAAAGTATCACAGTGCTAAAACATAAGTTGGTTAAAATCCTTGCAATGTATATGGGTGGCCCAAAAGTAGAGTTACACTTTAAGGTTTGTCCACTGGTATGTCTGTGTGATTGTTGATTGTTCCAGAAGCTGTAGTTTAGACATGTGCACTGCCGAAAAATTTGTTTAGTTTCACTAGTTTTTCGGGTCATTCGTTACGATCACAATTTGTAAATTCAACAGTTCGAAAAGAAAATCCAAAAGAATAACTATTAAAATTATTGGTATTGGAATTTCATTTCAAATTTGGCAGTTAGTGAACGTAACTAATACGAATTTATCCAAAGTTACGAATTATCTTAAATAATGAATGCCGCATCTAAACGAATGGAACTGAATAAATAACGTTTAAAGTTTATTAGTTACGTTCCATGCTTTTAGATACATTTGTTATTTTGGATAATTTGTAACTTCGGATAAATTCGTATTCGTTCCGTTCACTGCCAAATTTGAAAGGAAATTCCAATACCTATCATTTAAGTTATAGTTAAATTAGTTTTCAGATTTGAGTTTTCGGATTTCCGAATTTTAGAATAATCGTAAAAATTTGTTAAACCGGTTTTTGTTCATTTGGATATTTCCAGATTAACAAATTTGGAATGAAACGAATTGCACAGGTCTACTATAGTTCTATGGTGCTGCCTATAATAGGGTGACACTTTTGAATTGGGAATCATCGTCGTCACCCCAGTATCCGCTACTCCACACAGGAATCCAATTGTAGGCCAATATTGCTTACATCGGCACATTCATGGCTTTGATTTGCCTTTACACCTTCCCGAAGTGTTCATCAGGAACTAGACCTACCCACATTTATAATCCTCTGCCACCAGGCGGCTAGGGGTTTTTTCTTTTGGGGGCGTGGCAACCACCCCCCCCCCCCCAGGTGGTCGGTTGGGACATCAAAGCCAAGCACTTGCCCCATCTACGAAGGGGGCGGGCAGCGTGTCCGGCAAGCAGCAGCTTCTTCCTTCCTCCTGTAGATCATGGCGGTTTCCGTCGTGCATCCCCCCCCCCCTTCTCCATCCAATAGGATTGCCTGTCCTTTCAGCCAATCTGGAAACGGGTATCACACCCACGCTTCCTGATTGGCGGAGAGGAGATTCAGTGTTAGAATATCAAATATTCGTTCGCTATTCTAACACACCTGGGTGGGCTCCAAGCGCAATGCTCTGCACCCCGAGCCCACCCTATTTTGAAGCCTATTAGAGCCTAAGGCTCTAATCAGGTGCTTAAAAAAAATTGTACAGGCCGCCCCTGTCTGTCACTGACCTAGTCTCTCAGACTTGAGAAAATAGTCTATAATTTTAATAAAAATTGCCTTTCCATGTCAGTCTGAAGCTGCTGTAATTATCAAAGGATTGTCAAAAAATCCAAATCAACCTGGAGGAGCTCTGTATGCAGTTGGTCTATGGAACGCCACTATAAATGTCATTTTCTGCCTGTGATTGGCCTCTATGTAAGCACTAAAATACATGTAACACTTTAGGCATCCTCTGCAATAGGAATTTCAAACTACCTAAGGGTTAATTATTTCTAAAGGGATACAAACCCCCACAAATTCTCATTAGAACACTGAAAGTGCACCAGGTGGTTATGATTCAGCCTTGCAATGGAACAAACCAGCTTCTTCAGAACAGAAAAAGGGTGGACTCTGCTACAAACTGTGTGATAATCATTGATTATCCAAAGGGGATTGTTTTTTTTTTTTTTATAACAAAAGTGGCGTTACTCTTTAACCTCCCTGGCGGTATGATTGTCAGATTTTTGCGTCTCAAAGCGGTACAATTATTTTGCATAGAAATTTGGCGTTTTATATTGTAGGCCTGTAATTCTTAGTAATGACACACTTAAATCTGTCCAAACAAGAGTCTAGTAGATATCCCAGGTATGATTAAGTTTGACACACACAAAATCATAAGTTATAATATAAATTATAAAAATATAACATGAATTTCCCCACGATTCACTATCGCTCAATTCTGCAAGTGTTCTAATTTACCATCACTGTTTTCTAGCTGGTCTAAAACCGCTTTTGACGTAAAGGTACACTTTTTGGTTGCTATGGACAATCTCCAGTTTCCAGGCAGAAACAACAGTGTATATCATATAAAACTGCATGCAGGGCACTGGACAAAGCACCGGGGACAAAAGGGATGTGAAATCATTTCATACAGTAATGTAATCTGCAAGATTACAGTGTACTGTATGTTATAATTCTAAAAATTTTTGAATTTGCTGCCCGGGCTCCGCCCCCCCGTGCGTCGCGACGCTCGCAGGGAATGGAGCCCGGCACACAGGACATCGGGGCAGAGGACAGAGCCCGAGGACAGAGCAGGGGGGACATTGCAGGATCCTGGGGACAAGGTATACCGCAGCAGGATCCTGAAATGCAATCCTGAGTGTGGCTCGGGGTTACCGCTAATGGTACTGAAATTTAACCCCAAGCCACACTCGGGAAAGCCGCCAGGGAGGTTAAGAAAAAGTTGCTGGGTGCTGGAAGAGATCTCCAATACATCCCTAAGAAAAATGTGAATACATTTGATACTTATGTTGGAATTCATATGTATAGTAGAACATTAAGGCTTGGTTCACAATGGTGCAATGCAAGAACCTCAGCGATTCCTGTGCGGGTTCCTACATCGCATCTGACTCGCAGGCAGTTCACACTTAACTGCTGCGTGTGTCAATATAAAGTTAATGACACCCCCCCAAAAATCGGTTCAACGAACGCTGTGCATATTGTGGAATCGGATGGCATGGGTCTGAACACCCATGCGATCTGATTTCAGTGCAGACCAAAAAATAAATAAAATAAATAAAGGTCCTGCACCATTTTGGTGCGAATGTGATGCAATTTTAGCCAAACTGTATGGCTGAATCCGCACTGCAGACATCACATGTGATGTCTGGCATTGCATAAATGTGAACCGAGGCTGAATATATAAAGAAATGATTTACTCTATAATCCTAGCAGTAATAGTATTATTAGAGCAATGTATGGGAAGTGCACAGTAGCAAACAAAGTAGCAAACTAAAGCACAGTAGCAAAGTAGCAAACACACTAAGTAGCAAACTCAGTGTCAAAGTATTTAAACTTAGTAATAACTTGTAGAGGTTTTAAAAGGAAAAAAAATGTGCTGGATATTATTATAAAACTTAATGAAGGAAGTAATAGATATTGGTTATATTCTCAAATGCTAGGATGGCGGTACAAAACAGGTGTTTGAGCTGCGGGTTGTACTGCGTCCTGACTACCCCCTTAAAAGTATAGTAAAATAGGATTTTTGACTTACTGTAAAATTCTTTTCTCTGAGTTCATTGACAGCGCTTCCTTATTCAGAACCATACGGTTATATCGCCCCCTACAGGAGTAGGACATTAGGCAGAAAAGAGACTTGGTTACGCCCATGGGCAGTCCTAGGTGATATACACCCCCCTCTCTGCTATAGGCCTTCAGTATTGTCACAAGCAGTGTTGGTAGCATTAAAAACTCCATAGAGGGATGGGTGCTGTGTCTGTCAATGAACTCAGAGAATTGGATTTTACGGTAAGTCAAAAATTCTACTTTCTCATTCGTTCATTGACAGACAGCGCTTCCTTATTCAGAACCATAGGGATGTCCCAAAGCAGTGCCAAACATGAAGGGTGGGTCAGCCAACAAAAACAAAAAAAACAGGCCAACCAGACAACCTGGAGCTCAACGAGAACTGGAGCCCAACCTGAACAGCAATAAAACCCCTTCATGAGGGAAAAACCCTCTAGACAGCAGCCTGCAGAACCTTTCGGCCAAAAGAGGCATCTGCAGATTCCAGCACATCCATCTTGTAAAATTTTGTGAAAGTGTGCACAGACGATCAGTTGGCCACCTTCCACACTTGCGTCACTGACACCTGATGATGGAAGGCCCAGGAGGCACTCAGCACCTGAGTAGAGTGAGTGCGCCTTCACCGGGAGGGGAGGAACCTGACCCCTGACAATAGGCCTGAGTCACCGTCTATCTGATCCATCTAGAAATGGTCGCCGAGGAAGCCTTCTTTGGCCCGTCCTCGATCACGAACAGGGAGTCTGACCTCCAAAAGGACTCAATGGCCGCCAAATACACCCTGATCGCCCTCACCACATCCAAGGTGTGTAAGGCAAATTCCCTCGGATGTTGTGGCCTGGGACACAGGGAAGGCAACACAATGTGTTCATTTAAATGGAAATCAGAAGCAACTTTTGGAAGGAAAGAAGGACGAAGAACCACCTTGTCCATATGAATCACCAGGTAGGGCGTGTGACAGGATAGCGCCGCCAATTCCAATACCCTGCAAGCAGAGATGGCAGCCAAGAAGGCCACCTTATGTGACAGACCGAGCAGGGGAATGTCTTGAATAATTTCAAACAGAGGCTTCTGTAGAACCGAAAGCACCAGATTCAAGTCCCACGGTGTTTGATGTACAGGAGCCAAATCGGATTTTTATTAAACATTTTATTTCTCTCATTTTCTGTCACTTTTCAAGATGCATCTTTTTCTTCCCTTCAGCTAGCTAACAAAAGGGGAACAGGTTACAGGTGTGATATTGCTGGTTCTTCAACTCACATTTCAGCTTGTTCACACTGGGATCATGAACTTAGAAAATCTTCAAACCTGGTAAGTAGCATTTTAATCCTGTAAATCAAATTATTCTTGTAGTCAAATTGCCAAAAATATTGTATATTTATTACTAATAGATATTAAATATTATATTAAAATAGACTAAAAAAGATTAAAATATGGTAGACAATCCACAACAGTGAGATCCCCGTTAGGCTCCATGCACACTGGAGCTCAGAAACAGTTTTTGGAGCTTTGGGCGTTTTTTTTTTTTTTTTTTTTTTAACAGCCCATAAACTCCTCTATGTTATCCTATGTGTCATGGACGTTCAGGAGTCTTTTTTCTGACCACAAAAAAAAACGGCAAACGCTTATAAGTGCTGATAAACATTGAGAAACGTTCTCAAAAACATGGCTCACCAGCGTTTAAGGTTTTTGATCCATTAAAAAAAAAAAAAAAATAGCCAAAATGCTAACGTGGAAAAACGCCAACGCTATTGCAAAAACGTTAAACTGAAAGACTCACTGCAAAGCTATTGGTGTTTTTATAATGTTATTTTAACGTCAGTCCCTGGCCCTTTCCATAAAATGCACAGATGTGAACTACATCCATAGGAAACCATGTTAAATGGACTGTGGTGTGTTTTTGCAAAACTGAAAACACACTATAAAATGCATGGGTGTTAACCAGGCCTTATGCCAAGTTTAGAAATATCTAAACTGCTATGCTTCTGATAAGCAACCTGCGTTTGAAAACGAAGTGACTCCTCCTTCACTGCCCCTTTTAACCTCACAATTGCCACAGCAAAGGTCGCAACTGTATTCATTTGAGTTTCTCCCTCATTTGCTTGAGCGGGTTGCTTCTGAGGAGCGATCGTTTAACGTTCGGTGCAAATCAAGGAATCGCGACTGCAGAAACCCCATCCGCTGCCTTTGCAGTTCAAGGGGGCAGTTGGGTGGGGGGGTTGCCAAAAATGCAGCTCAACCCCATTTTTAACACCCCCCAACTACAAGTCTAAACAAGCCACAACCCCCCGTGTTCAGTTTTGCATCCATGGTGACATTTACATTTGTGGTGCGTTTGCAGCACATTTTTAACATGTGTTTGTTTGCTGTGCATTTGCATTGCAATTTTTCGGCATTTTTCTATTAAACGGAGTTGCATTTGTGGCGAGTTTGTGCATCGCGGAACATTTACCACAGTAAAACAGAAGCAAAAAATATGGAACTTCCTCCCCCAGGAAGTGATACTAGATAAGAGTGTAGAAAACAAACTTAGATGTTATCAGGAAGAATATACAGGGCTATGGGAATTGTGAGGAAAAAAAAAAAAAAAAAAAACAAAGTTAAAGAATTTGTTCACTAAAAAAAAAAAAAAAAAGTAGGTAAAATGTGCATTTATTTTTTGGTACCTGTAAAACATCAGAGGATCGCATGTGCCATGCAGTTCTCCTACAGACCCGTCAGGTCTGCAGGACCTGCTAGGGGCTAGCAGATACACTGACCGGAAGAATCAATGAACTACCACATCGCTCCACACCACTGTGGTAGTTCATTGAGAAAGGATGTCGGGACTTGTAGTTCATTCACTCACACAGCTGTTGGGGAACTGCTGTCACAGGAAGGAGGAGCGTCTGCAGCATTGGGGAAATGTGACAAGTTCTCCCCAAAAAATGGGCTTTAAAGGAGACATTCACCTTTGGTAACATGTTACCTGCATATTCGGGGTGTAATGTAACATGTTACAGACGCACCAGCCTCTGCACCAAACCCCCCCTTCCCCGATCCCGGTTTTGACAGCGCAAGTGGGGGGGGGGGGGGGAATCTTCTCCCCCCGCTCACTGCCACAATTTAAAAAAATCATGTAAAAAAAAAAAATCATGTCTGTGCAGGGCTCCGCCCTCCTGGCTGCATCATTCATTCACAGAGTTCTGTGAATATGAAAACTGCAAGTACCAACAGCCTTTTTGGCTTAAGGGCGCTAAAGGCAGACCACTTAGCCAGGGTCCAGCGATGTGGGGGAAATGAAGCCCCGCTCGTCTCCCCCTCCTCTCTGCGGCGCCAGCATTGTCACTGTGGGCGCCCAGCTGTGGCTTCACAGCCGGGCACGCACTGTGCATGCACAAGCCGAGCGCTGTGACTGGCCGGGCAATCTGGGACCTGTGATGTGTCCCAGATTGCCGAGAGGGAGGGTGGAGAGGTGATCTTCCTTCCAGAGCCCTGGGAGGAAGTGGGAGCTGGAACTTTAAAAAGGTTTTCCGCTCCCCCCCCCCCCCCAAAAAAAATGACATGCCAAATGTGGCATGTCAGGGGGTCACCTTCCCTTAAAGCGAAAGTTCCATTTTTTGGGTGGAGCTCCGCTTTAAGCCTATTTCTGACATTTGTTGCTTGCAAGTTAAAATGCGTATTGCCATTTGCTAGAAAATTACTTAGAACCCCCAAACATTTTTTATCAGAGACCCTAGAGAATAAAATGGTGATCATTGGAAATTTATGTCACACGGTATTTGCACAGCGGTCTTTCAAACGCAATTTTTTTTTTAGGAAAAGACACCTTCATAAATAAAAAAAAAAAAGTAAAGCCCAATTTATTTTGTATAATGTGAAAGATGTTCTGCAGAGTAAAATGATAACATGTCATGCCTTGAAATTGTGCAAACTCGTGGAATGGTGAAAAACTACAGTACTTAAAAATCTCCACAGGCGACGCTTTAAAAAAATTTAACGGTTACCAGAGTTAGAGGTGGTATTTTGCTAGAATTATTGCTTTCAGTCTGACGATTGTGGTGATACCGATTTGAACACCGTTTACATTTGCTGGCGCGACCTACGTATGCATTTTCTTTGCTGTGCGAGCACACGGGGCTCTTTAAAAAAATTTTTTAACATTGTCCCTATAAAAAAAAAAAAAAAAAAAAAGAAAAAAATTATCACTTTTATTGCTTTTACAAGCAATGTAAACATCAGTGTTAATTTTGGCAGCAAATTCTGATTTAGTTTTAGTCTAATGCCCCGTACACACGATAGGATTTTCCAACAAAATCCATGTTTTTTTCCAACGGATGTTGGCTCAAACATGTCTTGCATACACGGTCACACAAATCTTGTCGGAAATTCTGAAAGTCAAGAACACGGTGACGTACAACACTTATGACGAGCCGAGAAAAATGACGTTCAATAGCCAGTGCGGCTCTTCCGCTCGATTCCGAGCATGCATGGAACTTTGTGCATCGGAATTGTGTACCCACTATCAGAATTTACAAGAACGGATTTTGTTGTTGGAAAATTTGACAATAAAGGATTTTGCTAGCAAGAGAAATGCTGCCCTGTACCGCCACAATCTACGACCCATAAGATTTGGTAACAGAAGTGATGTTCCATCAGAACACTGACGCCCATCTTGGTACACCCTGCATTCGGCCGCAGTAAGCCTGCAGTCAGAAGGTGGCAGCGGACATCTTGTTACACCCAGCCCATATCGTTAGTGAACTACAGTAAACAAAAAAATCTTACAAAAGTGAGTACACCCCTCACATTTTTGTAAATTTTTTTATATCTTCATGTGACAACACTAATGTAAAGTAGTGAGTGTACAGCTTGTATAACAGTGTAAATTTGCTGACCCCTCAAAATATCTCAACACGGCCATTCATGTCTAAACCGCTAGCAACAAAAGTGAGTACACCCCTAAGTGAAAATGTCCAAATTGGGCCCAAAGTGTTTATTTTGTGCGGTCACCATTATTTTCCAGCACTGCCTTAACCCCCTTGGGCATGGAGTTCCCCAGAGCTTCACAGGTTGCCACTGGAGTCCTCTTCCACTCCTCCATGACGGCATTAACGGAGCTGGTGGATGTTAGAGACCTTGCGCTCCTCCACCTTCCGTTTGAGGAGGCCCCATAGATGCTCAATAGGGTTTAGGTCCGGAGACATGGTTGGCTAGTCATCACCTTTACCCTCACCTTCTTTAGCAAGGCAGCGGTCATCTTGGAGGTGTGTTTGGGGTTGTTACGTTGGAATACTGCCCTGCGGTCCAGTCTCCGAAGGGAGGAGATCATGCTCTCCTGTGGTTAAAATGGAACTATAAGAAAACTTTGTTTGGATAGAGTGAGGTAATCTCTGTATAAGTTTATCTTTTTAATCTGTGTCTTCACTTCCTGTCCCATAGCCAAAACAGGAAGCGAGAGGAAATCCTTTCAAATGAAGGGAATTTCTTGGGGACCCCTAGGTCACCAAAACTAGGGCCCCCATTGGAAGACATCCGCTTACTTTTCTGGGGACAACCCAAAATTTGGGATTTTATTTTACTTTCAATGATGATGGTAAACAAAACAAAGAGGGGGAATCTCCCTAACTGGGATGCAAAAAGCAATAAAAAACGGATAGGGGTTCCAATCCCTTTTCACCCAAAAAAAGTTGTCTTTAGTTATAAAAATTTTTTTAAAAAATGTTAGATTTACGTTATGCTATGTGAATGGGAAAAAGTAACAATTCTAAAATAGATGCAATTTGACTGCAAAAGTAGAAATACACTTAAAGCTCATGGTCACTTTTAGCTGCTGTCCTTTAGCAAACTTTTGGCTGCAAGGCTTTCCTTGAAAATTGAATTTTGTTTCAAGCGACTAGTGTTTTAGGGTGGATTGTTTTTATGTTATTTTGATAGGTATTTTGTGTTAGGTTAAACTGTTTGTTTACACCAAGTTTGTCCTTAGGAAAAAAGGGTTGGTATTTTAGGTGTTATCCCAGTTTGGCTGCAAAAGTGGAAATACACTTTACGTGGTCACTATGATCTGATGTCCTTTTTGTTAAACACAAATAGACTTGATCAGGTATTCATTATTAAAAAGTAGGCTTTTGTATCAGGGGTATTATTTTGGAGTTTTCATATATGTTGGAATATATTGGTGACAACACCAGAACACATTTGCACAGTGGGCGTATACACGGGCATTTTTAGCTTCCATCATCAGCGAGTGTCATGCCGCGTACACGGTCGGATTGCCCGATGGGAAATGTTGGATGTGAGCTTGTTGTCGGAAAGTCCGACCGTGTGTATGCTCCATCGAACATTTGCTGTCGGACTTTCCGCCAACAAATGTTGGCTAGCAGGTTCTCAAATTTTCCACCAACAAAACTTTGTTGTCAGAATTTCCAATCGTGTGTACACAAGTCAGACGCACAAAAGTTCACGCATGCTCGGAATCAAGCAAAAGGAGCCGCACTGGCTATTGAACGTCCCTTTTCTCGGCTCTTCGTAAGTCTTGTGCGTTCCCACGTTCTTAATTGTTGGCCAACATTTGTGTGATCGTGTGTATGCAAGACAAGTTTGAGCCAACAACCTTCGAACAAAAATCCACGGTTTTGTTGGCGGAAAGTCCGATAGTGTGTACGGGGCATTCGAGTAACAGACCGTTTGTGTCCAAGGCCGGTCACTGGCAGGCGATTGCTGCAACTGCCACAATTCGTTGTGGTAGCCAGCAACCTCCTATTGCCTTCAATGGGGCCACCTCCCACAGATCGTCGCTGGTAACCCTCACTAGGGTTCTCGCATGCAAACACTGTTGGGCCTTTTTTGGAAGGTGTGAACGAGGCCTTAAAGCTATAATAGGACTTTTTAGCGATTTTTCAAAGTCGCATCAGTTTTCAAATGTGATATTTAACATTTGTGGTACTTAGCGTGGAATACTTTTATCATTAGTATCATTTTGCACTTGCAAGGTCTTATTCACTGCAGCTGTTAATTTATATGGTATCACTTATTCATACCAATAGTTAGATTCTTTTAGCGCTTTGGATTTTTTATTTTTACTTAAAGCTGTAATGTCATTTTGGCAATTGGGTGTTGATCTACTTTAAAGCCTGGTTGACACCTATAGCATTTTTTATTGATCATGGTTTCCTATGGGTCACGTTCACATCTGTGCATTTTATGGAAAAGGCCAGGGACTTTTTTCTGGTTTTTGGTTCCATAGACTTCAATGGATCAAAAACGTGTATTGAAAAATGCAACTGAAACAAACTGCAACCTGCATAGGTGTGAACCAGGCCTAAAGTTAAACTTTTTTCAGTTTTGTATAGACTGGGAAAGGGTTAGAGCATCTGTAGGGCTGTATTTCTGCCTGTATCCTCCCCATAGGGAGCTTTTAAACAAGAAAGTGGGTAAAAATTCCATAGTTGGAAGTTGTCACCATTGTGAGGTTTTCCCCACTCGATTTATCTAGTGTGTTCCCAAGACTTGAACTTCCATGCAACGAAATAAAATCTGTTTTCTGTGGGTGAGGACTGTTTAAGCTATTGGAGGCCCACGGAGTTTTATAATCCAGAAAAAAAAAATGTGTTTATGGTGCAGCCTGTTATCAGATTGCAGCGTTTAAAAAAATGATTTGTTGCAACGGGCAGGTTTCCTTTTGTCTTATTTTTACAGATAGCTGTCCCGAACATACTGCAGTGCCATGCCTGCTGTATACAGTTACACATGAAGGGTATATTTTACTATCTTATCCTGAGACTGACATCTAACATTTCTAACTATTCCTTATTTTGCTACAGACGGAAACCAGTGGGGAGTCCTGTTAATAAGGATCCAGCTACACTGAGCCTTGTCAAATATGTACTATTTTATGGCAGGCATAGTTTTACAATTCTCCAGACGTGAATATATAGGCAGAAATCCTTATGTAGATCTTGGCTAGCCAGCTGTTTAGCTGACAAAGACAAGACTTTATCCTCGGCATTCATCATGTTTAGGGTACCCTAGCGAGCTCATTAACGGCGAAATATATACCTTCCGCTATAAAAATTTATGCAGGTAAATGGGACACATACATTAGAGGATACTCTGCCCTCTCTCATTACCAAAAGTATTGGGACGCCTGCCTTTACACACACGAACGAACTTTAATGGCGTCTTAGTCCGTAGGGCTAGCACACACCATCAAGATGACCACTGCCTTGCTAAGCTGAGGGTAAAGGTGATGGAGTGGCCAAACTTGTCTCCAGACCTAAACTATTATTGAGCAACAGTGGGGCATCCTCAAACAGAAGGTGGAGGAGCACAAGGCTACCAACATCCACCAGCTCCATCATCTTGTCATGGAGGAGCGGAAGAGGACTCCAGTGGCAACCTGTGAAGCTCTGGTGAACTCCATGCCCAAGAGGGTTAAGGCAGTGCTGGAAAATAATGGTGGCCACACAAAATATTGACACTTTGGGCCCAATTTGAACATTTTCACTTAGGGGTGTACTCACTTTTGTTGCCAGCGGTTTAGACAATGGATGTATGTTGAGTTATTTTGAGGGGACAGCAAATTTACATAGTTATAAAAGCTGTACACTCACTATTTTACATTGTAGGAAAGTGCCATTTCTAGAGTTGTCACATGAAAAGATAATAACATTTTTACAAAAATGAATGGTGTACTCACGTGAGATACTGTATATATATTAGGGATGAGATATGGGTTATAGGCAAATGCTGCATGTTCACAGTGCTCAGTACCGGTAAATTATGGTGAATTTCACCGGGCTGAATTCTTTGAATATCTACATTAAATTATATAACTTTGGGCAATTAATTCCTTTGCTCTTTTTTGTTATTGTAGGCTTGTCTTTAAATTTATTTTTTGGATGATTTAAAGTCAATTTCCCCTTTTTCAGCAAAATTTCCCTTCCACAGGCGGTGGTCTCAGTGGTAGTTTCAAGAAACGATTAGATAAGCACCTGAACGACCGCAACATACAGGGATATACAATGTAATACTGACATATAATCACACATGGGTTGGACGGGATGGACTTGTGTCTTTTCAACCTCACCTATGTAACCATGTAATTTAAGAACCCCCACTATGTTTGTTATGTGTTGCTAGTTACTCAGCATACCCAAAAGCAATTTTTAAAAAATTCTAGTTTCTTTGGAGCAGGTTTGTATATATAATTTAAGCTATTTTTTCATTCAAAAAGTTATTAAACAATTTACATATACAACCTAGTCTTGCATGTTTCTTTATGGCAGTGTGTGATCAAATGTGGGAAAACGGTTACAGCATTGGACATAAATCACAGTTTATGAGTATGCATTTTGCGGTTAAAGAGTGTAGATGGAACTGTCTAGAGTCAACTCAGCATTTCAATTGTTGGCAGTAGGTGCCTGTCCCGAGGGGTCTAGGCTGTTGGTCCTGTGCAGGTGTCAGAACCCAAAAGCCACCGGACCCAAGTTTTATTGTACTTGGCTGGGCAACCCATTTTTGTATACAAATTTTTTTTTTATAGGGCAGGGTGTTCACATCCACCTTCCAGTCAGTGAGACGGGGGGCGGCGATGGTCTCATCCATTGTTTGGCAATAGTTTTCCTGGCTGAAAATAGTGTTTCATGGAGGAATATCTTTGTGAATCTATTAATGTCCGGGTTCGGGAATATCCCAAGTATACATTGTTTTGGGTCTAGGGTAAATGGAGAGCCCATAGTGTTGTGTAGGAAGTCCACAACCTGCTTACACAATTTTTGTATTAGGGGGCATGTCCATGAGGTGGAAGAACGTGCCTGTCTCTATGGCACAGGAGGCAAGTGGTGGGGCAGTCTCTCGTATTTAGCTACTCTGAGAGGTGAGGTATGCACGATGTAGGATAAAAATTTGAGATTGCATATCAGATAGCTTAGGGGATACTGCTTTACAGGAATCTAGGGCTTCATTCCATTCATTCTCCAACTGAACCACCTCCCTCTCCCATTGTGATTTAACATTGTATGCTAATTTAGTGGAGGACGGTGTGATGAGCATGTTATAGTAGGTGGAGATTAGCTTTTGTGGATCTGCTTTTAACCACTGCCATGATAGCATTGGAGGCCGGCTGTGGGCAGGACTGAGGAAACTGGGATTGCATGGTATACCTATAGGAACCTAAAAAAACAAAGCTTGGGAGTGTGAATTGATGGCGTAGGGTGTCAAAATGTTTCAGTTCCCCGTTAGAGAGTAGATGGTGCAAGTAGACTATTCCTCGGGAGCCCCAGAGTCAGGGATCCGTAGAAATTCAGGGAGTATCGTGTTGTGCCAAATAGAGGTGAAGTCCTTAATTGTGGGAATCCCCAGTTTAGCAAAAGCGATGTCCCATATGCATCTATATTGATACAGTAAGGTCTTGCCATTTCCCTCGGGTCCAATTGGGGCACAAGAAAGTGCCAAATCTCTCCGTCTCTTATCTATGTGGTATTAGTTGGTATAACTGGAAGGCAATATAGTAGAAATTGAAATCTGGTAGGCCGTACCGCCTAGGTCAGTAGGATTCTGCAGAATCCGCCAGGCTAGTTTGTCTGGTGGGTCCCCAAACAAATGGTTTACAAAGGGCCTCCAGAATCTTAAAGTATTTCAAAGGTAGGTAAACCGGGGTGTGCCAAAGGATATACAATACTTTAGGCAGCCGTATAATTTTTATTAGGTTAATGCAGCCCCAGACACCAAGGGATAGGCAGGTCCAAGTTTGTATTTTGGATTTGATTAGAGTGAATAAAGGTTCCACATTAAGATGGATATACTTTGCTGGGGACCTAGATACATGTATGCCTAGGTATTTAATGAGGGACACTCTGTAGCGGGAGATGGGCCTGGGGCGGTGGGAAGCTATTGAGGGGTAGGATTTGTAACTTTTCCCAGTTGATTTTAAAGCCCAGAGAATGTGCCAAATTGTTCTATCGTCCTTAATGCAGTTTGGAGAGAGGGGCCCGAGTTAGCCAAGTACAACAAGGTGTCAGGCATACATACTGATTTTTTTCAGTCAAGCTACCCGCACGAGACCTTGTATCTCCAGGTTCTCCCGTATGGAAATAGCAAGGGGTTCGGCTGCCAATGCATATAACAGTGGGGACAGCGGACAGCCCTGCCTCGTACCCCGCGTCAGGCTTAACGCCGGGGAGGGCCATCCATTGGCCACCACCTTAGCCTGTGGGTTCTGATACAATTGAATCCATTTGATAGTCTTAGACCCAAAGGTGTAACATTCCATTCCAAGCATCTCCACAAATATCTACACTCCCCTGAATCAAATGCTTTAGCCGTGTCTAAAGTCACCACCACCTGTGAACCAGCTACCGAAGGTTAATATACAATCTCCTTAAGTTGAACCACGTGTTGTGTCCTGGCATAACCAAAACCATGTGTGGATTAGGGAGAGGATAACTTTGTTAAGAAGGTTAGCAAGAGCCTTGGCTAGGACCTTGCTATCAACCTGGAGTAAGGAGAGGTAAGAAGTGGGCTGTCTTGGCTCCTTTCCTGGCTTGGGTATTAGAACTATGATCGCTTCTCAGAGGGAGGCAGCTCAAAGGTTTCAAAAGCATAGTTATAAATCTACGGGTGAGCAGTTCACTATACTGTAGATAAAACGTGACAGATAGACCATCGGAGCCCGGGGACTTGGATCCAATGAAGCTAGCCAGGGCATCAGTAATTTCATCCGTCGTGAGGGGGGCCTCTAGCATTGCTATTTGGTCGTCGTGAGTTGAGGGAAGGCGATTCCCTCTAGGAAGAGATTCTTAGAGTCTCCCTCGTCTGTGGTCGTGGACGTATACAATTCCGTAAAGAAGTCTCTAAATTTGGCAGTTATCCTAGGGGATCAGTAATCAGTTCACGACCATCTCCATGTAGAGATATTACCATCGGCGGCCTGTCTTTGCTATGTACTAAATATGCTAAAAATTTGCCCACACGTTCACCATGCTCAAATAGATTGTTTGGAGAAGAAGAGTTTCTGCCTAGCCTTCTCATACTGGAGCTGGTCCACCACTCTAGTTTGCAATTTAAGTGAGGCAGCCTGGACTGGTGTTGGGTCACATGCATATGACTGTTCAGAGGAGGCTAACTCAGCCATCGCCTAATCAATTGCAGTGGCAGAGTCACCCTTCAACCTTTAATGTGGAAGATAAGAGTGGAACAAACATGTACCTTAAAGGATTCCCACACCACCAATGGGGAGGCAGACTGATCATTTTTGGTAAAATAAAGTTTCCAAATATTTTCAAGCTCCTCATCCTCCGGCAACAGTAATAACCAAAATGGGTTTAGGTGCCAGGGACGGGGTGGTTTAGCAATCAGGATGGACAGGGTAATCCAGTAGGGGCTGTGGTCTGACAATGGTCTGGGGCAGAAGGCCGCCTCCTCCAGCCGTAGACAGAGTATGTGGGAAATCATAATGAAATCTATACGTGATAGGGTGTTATGTGTAGATTAAAAACATAAGTAGGCTACGGCGAGTGGGTACCTATGGCGCCACATGGCAAGCAAATTAAAAGCAGACATTAAACAGACATCAATTAAGAGAATTTGGTTTCATGTGCGTTCCCCTGAGGGTGGCGCTCCTATTCTGGTTCTGTCTAGGCTGGGATTCATAGTATTGTCTCCTATCCAGATGGCCTGCACTGAAGGATAGCGAGCCATGAACTCAAACCCTTCTGTAAGGACAGCAGTACAAAATGGTGGGGGAATATAGCAAGTCAGTAAAAGAAACAGCTCTCCTTAAGGTTTAACAGATAGAAACACTTATCAGCCCTGAGGCTCAGAGGAGATGTCACAGTTCAAATTATTGATTTGGCTATGAGAACCGAGACTCCACGTGCATGGGACGTGTGGGTCGATTGATATGCCCACCCGACCCATGGACGGCAGAGAGCCAGTTGCAGCTGCCCCTCTACATGGGTCTTGACCAGTACAGTCACATCAGCATGTTTCTTGAGAAAGGAAAGGGCCGCCAACCTCTTAACCACTTGCCGACCAGCCGCCGCAGTTGTACTGTGGCAGAAAAGCACGGCTGGGCAAAATGACGTTCTGCAAGGTCGCTTCGCCATGTGGCCACTAGGGGCGCGCGGTCCCCCCGAGCCAATGCAAGTGCCCGGCAGTCATGATCACCGCCGGGCTCCCCCAATCGTCGCTGACACACGGAGAACCAGGATCTGTGTGTAAACAGTTTCCGGTTCTCTGAGGGGAGAACAGACAGATTGTCTGTAACAGAGTATGAACAGCGATCTGTCATCTCCTCTGCAGTTCCCCCGCCCCCCAGCTTCAGTTAGAACACACTAGGGAACACAATTAACCCCTTAATCGCCCCCTAGTGTTAACCCCTTCACTGCCAGTGACATTTTTACAGTTATCAATGCATTTTTATAGCATTGATCGCTGTATTAATGCCAATGGTCCCGAAAATGTGTCAAAATTGTCCAATGTGTCCGCCATGTCGCAGTCCTGATAAAAATCGCAGATCGCCGCCATTACTAGTAAAAAAAAATACCATAAAACTATTACCCCATTTTGTAGACGCTATAACTTTTGCGCAAACCAATCAAAAACCGCTTATTGCGATTTTTTCTACCAAAAATATGTAGAAGAATACATATAGGCCTAAACTGAGGGAAAAAATTAAAGTTATGCTTACCGGTAACGTCTTTTTCCAGTAGTCTGTCAGGACAGCCACAATGAGAGATAGTCTCCTCTTCCTCAGGAAACCCTGCGTCAGCCCATAAATTCTCACTTCCCCTGCCGGACCTCAGTTTTTATAAAGATCACCTCCGGCCCGCTGGGGAGACACAAGAACACATTAACATACTATCACATACTATTATCATGCTGCGTTCTGGTCTTTTATAAGACCCCCCAAATTTTCGGGTGGGTAACTAGGGCTGTCCTGAAAGACTACTGGAAAAGACGTTACCGGTAAGCGTAACTTTAATTTTCCCTTTTTGTCTTTCAGGACAGCCACTATGAAAGGATGAACGAGCACTTACCAGTTAGGGTGGGACTACAGCTTGCAAAACCTTTTGCCCAAAGGCTTGCTCACCTGCCGACACCAGGTCCACTCTAATCCTTTCAGAAAGTGGATCTGATCGGATCAGATATTGATCCGTTCAGATACTATATCACTAAGGGAGGTGTATGCTGCGTGCGTGTTAGCGGTACTGGCGCTAACCTGACGCTGCCTGGGGGCGATGCAGACCCTGACCCTAAAACCTAAGTTATATCACCGCCGGGCGATCAGGGGGATAAACCTTTATTCGGTAATAAACGGCGGGTGCCCTGACACTATAAAAAAAATAAACGAACTAACCAGCGTCACCCGTAACAGTTATACGGTGATCACTGGTGAAAGGGTTAACTAGGGGGCAATCAAGGGGTTAAAACCTTTATTGGGTAGTATATGGGGGTCCCTGACGCTATAAAACGCTGATGGCGAACCTATATATTTACCTCCATAACTAGCGTCACCAGTGACACTAATGCAGCGATCAGAAAAATGATCGCTTAGTGACACTGGCAACAGGGGGTGATCAAGGGGTTAAAACTTTATCAGGGGGGGTTAGGGGGGTACCCTAGACCTAAAGGGGACTAACACTAACTGCCCTACCACACTGTCACAAACTGACACCAATCAAGTAATCAGAAAAAAAAAACTGCTTGGCGTCAGTGTGAGCGGGGGGGGGTTGATCAGGGGGTGATGGGGGGTGATGGGGGTGTACAGTATGCCTGGCGTGTTCTACTGTGTGTGTGTGTTGTGCAACACATCGATGTCTTCTCTCCTCGGTGCCGGAACGGAAAATACCGAGCCGAGGAGCGATGACATTTCCTCTGCTGCTGTTTACTATACCGAGGAAGATTTTCATTGGCTGGGAGCGATCGCGACGGGGGGCCACGAATGGATGGCCTCCCCCTCGCGTCTGATCGCTCCCGGACAGAAGCCGACCGCCTCAGGCACCGGGGGGGGGGGGTTCCGATCGGACCCACCGCCCACGGGCAGGCAAGGACTTATATACAAGTCCTTATGCCTGCCCGTGCCATTGTGCCGACGTACATCGTCGTGCGGCAGTCGGCAACTGGTTCATTTAAATCGATGGAAATACAGGTCAACAAGTGTTAAAGTGAGCACTGAATGCAGTATTGACTGTTGACACGTGACATAATGCTTACTGATGTGCAGCGCATCGTGACATATTGGCATACAGGCATAGGCCATGCTTGTACTGTACAGGTTTCAACTAAATATTTTTCCACTACAGAAAAGATCAAAGTAGTAAACGCTGAAGTAAATTGAAAAATCAATAAGGAACAAATGTTAAGTGCTGCTCAGTGCAGCATTGCTCCTGAAGCTGTACGTCTCTGGAATTAATCAGCAGTTACGTGTGTGTGTGTGTGGGGGGGGGGGGTGTTGATTCAGGTCAGGTAAGGAAAAGATTTGTTTCTAGAGACTGGGTGGATTTTGGCACTTTAAAGAAAAATTAAGTCTTATATAAGATTTTTTTCTCTTTACTGCACAGACTTCACCAGGCACCAATTAAAGTAATGAAAATGATATCACTATGTCCAAAATGTAGAAGCAACTAATCTAAACAGGTATCCTAAAAAGCCTGCCCTTGAAAAGGATCCAAGAGGCCTGAAAGTAATAGAGATTGGTTAGAAGTAAAATTGAAAATTAAGTCTCGGGACTTGTTCTGTAACGTTGAAGACCTTTCACTGCTCATCCAAGTGGCTTCCTAAGCCCTTTTTAGAAACCTAGCCTAGCATTTATAGCAATGTCAGTAACCTAATTTAGCTATTATGGTGCCAAACTGTTCTACTGACATACAGCCTATACGGCTGGGTTGAAGTTGGCCATATTCTCAACTGGCTGGGTTGAAGATGTTAGTGGTGTTTGTGACAGGTGTCAAATACCTACTCTAAGGATGGTCATACCAGTTTGACAAAGGTAACCTCTTTCCAACCTCTTGTGATTCAGTTGCCTTTTTTTAATAGTATGAGTGGAGGATTAGAACACCTTGTTTATCGTGCTAGCTGTGCCCCCAATTAGGGAGATTCAGCCTCTCTGTCCTGGTGACTTATCACTGATCATGAGAAAAAATTTTTTTGGGGTTGTCCCCATAACAGAGGAGAAATCTTCCAGTGGGGACATTAGTTCTGGTGACCCTGGTGGAAAACCAGGAATTTCTGCACTTAAAGGGATTTCCTCATTTCTTGTTTTGCCTTCCGACAGGAAGTGTAGGAAAATCTCCTCAAATCCTGACAGGGATTATAATAACCCTTCCTTACACTATCCAAAATGGAAAAAAAATCAAGTTAGACTTACCGGTAACTTGTTTTCCATGAGTCTTTCAGGACAGCACCTTGAGAGCGTGGCTCCACCCACTTGACAGGAAACACACCTCCAAACTTTAAAAGGAGGCTCCTTCCCACTTATCAGTAGTAGTAGAGAACCTCCGGCCCAAGCTGGAACACATAATCAGAATATGGTTAGTCACAGCATAGTAATTTAATACAATAAGGGCGGGTTGCTGCTGTCCTGAAAGACTCATGGAAAACAAGTTACCGGTAAGTCTAACTTGATTTTTCCCTTATCGTCTTTCAGGACAGCACCTTGAGGATAACAGAGACTTACCCACTTAGGGAGGGACCACAGCCTGCAAGACCTTTCTGCCAAAAGCCTGTTCACTGGCTGACAGAAGATCCAGTCTGTAATGACGGACAAACGTAAGGTAACTTGACCACGTAGCTGCCCTACAAATCTGATCTGGGGTGGCACCAGCCATTTCTGCCCATGTAGAGGCCTGAGCCCTGGTAGAATGCGCTTTAATTCCCAGCGGGGGAGATAGCCCCGACTGAGAGTAGGCTGCTAGAATAGCTGATTTAAGCCATCTAGCTATAGACCCCTTAGAAGCTTGTTGGCCCTTCTTTTTACCTGAAAAAAGTATAAATAGAGAATCCGAGGATCTAAAGTTACTTGTTACCTCCAGATACTGTAATAAAGTCCTTCTTACATCCAAATTGTGGAATTTGCCTTCTTTTTCCCCCGAAGGGTTAGAGCAAAAGGTTGGCAGGATGATTTCCTGCGACCTATTGTGTGCTGACGCTACCTTTGGCAAAAAACCTGGATCGGTTTTAAGTATAATCCTATCTGTGTAGATGGTTAAAAAGGGTCTCTTAACAGATAGGGCGTGCAGCTCACCAATTCTCCTTGCTGACGTTATTGCAACTAAGAACAAGGTCTTAAGAGTAAGATTCCTTAGAGAGATTCCTTGTAGTGGTTCAAAAGGTTCCTTTGTAAGGGCTTGCAGGACCACCGATAGATCCCAATTGGGAAAGTGCTTAGCCGGAGCTGGTCTAGATCTGGTAAGTGCCTTGAAAAATCTTATAACCAAGGGCTCAGAAGAGATTGGTCTTTCTAGAAATACTCCCAAAGCAGCTACTTGAACTTTAAGGGTGCTGACTGACAATCCCTTGTCTGCCCCTTCTTGAAGAAATTCCAAAATTGACACTAAATTTTTAACTTTTCTCTTAGTCAAATGACAAAAAGAGTTGAAGACCTTCCAATATTTAGCATAGATTTTTCTGGTCACTATTTTCCTACTGGAAAGTAAGGTAGTTACCAAGGGTTGTGATAGACCTTTGTTTCTTAACTGCTCCTCAGAACCCAGGCCGTGAGGCTTAGACTGGCCACTCCCGGATGCTGTATTGGACCCTGTAGGAGCAGGTCCTGCCGGAGAGGCAGCCGCCAAAAGGGTTTGACTGCCATCTGTAGAATGGTGGAAAACCATGCCCTCTTTGGCCAAAATAGAGTAATTAGGATTACTGCCACCTTCTCCCTCTGTATCTTCCTTAACACCAACGGGATAAGTTGGAAAGGAGGAAATGCGTAACCCAGATGGAAGTTCCAGGGCTGGATTAACGCATCTGTCCCCTGGGCCTTGTCGTTTCTGTGAATAGAGAAAAATACTTGGAGTTGTGTATTTTCCTGTGATGCAAATAGGTCTATTTGCGGTTGACCCCAGGCCCTGGTAATCATTGCAAAGATTTCCGGATTCAGGCTCCATTCTGACTCCTGAATCCGCCTTCTGCTTAGATAATCTGCCACTACATTTAAGGTGCCTTTGAGGTGGACTGCTGATAAGGACCGAACATGCTTTTCTGCCCAAACCAGGATCTTTGAAGCTAGCAACTGAAGTGTTTTGCTTCTTGTACCCCCCTGCTTGTTTAGGTAGGCTATGGTAGTGGCGTTGTCTGAGAGGACCCGGACATGAGAACCTTGAAGGATGGGAGAGAAGGCATCTAAAGCTAAGGCGACTGCCTTTAGTTCCCTCCAATTTGAGGACCTCCTTGCCTCTGTCCGAGACCACATTCCTTGCGCGAAGTCTTGGTCTAAGTGAGCTCCCCAACCCCATACACTGGCATCTGTCGTTACCACTTTTTCTATTGGAAATGACCAGAGCAGGCCTTCTGACAGATTCTCCTATCTTCTCCACCACCAAAGTGATCTCTTGACTTTGGTGGGTATCTTTACCTTTGCTCCCAGAGATTCTGACCTGTGATTCCATATTCTCAGGAGAAAGCTCTGGAGAGGCCTGAAATGTAACCTTGCCCATTGAATGGCTGGTATGGTTGCGGTTAGGGTTCCTAGGGATGACATCACTTGTCGGACTGATAATTGCTGGCTTGCCTGCAAGGACGCTACCACCTTCAGGACTTTCCCCTTCTCTTCTGGGAGAAAAATCTTTTGTTCCCTTGAACAGATCTGATACCCCAGGAATAGTATTTTCTAGGCTGGAACGAAATTTGACTTCTGCATATTTATGATCCAACCCAGGGTTTCTAGATGACCTCGGGTCCTTCCGAGGTTGTCTAGCAGTCTTTCCCTGGAGGGGGCAAAAAGGAGTAGGTCGTCCAAGTACGGAATTACCGCAATCCCCTGCATGCGAAGAGGAGCAAGCGCTTCTGCCATTATTTTTGTGAAAATTCGTGGGGCAGAAGACAGGCCAAAGGGGAGGGCCCTGAATTGCAAGTGCAGAACCTCTTTTCCCAAATTTATCGCCAATCTTAGGAATCTTTGGGACTGCGGGGCTATAGGGATATGCAGATAGGCATCTCGAAGGTCTATTGATGCCATAAAGCATTCCCTCGTCAATAGATTCTTGACCGTGAAGATGGAGTCCATACGAAACCTTTTGTATTGGACTGATCTGTTCAGCGGTTTCAGGTTTAGGATTAACCGAAAATCTCCGGATGGTTTCTTTATCAGGAATATACGGGAATAAAATCCCTGATAAAGCTCCCCCTGTGGGACGTAAGTCATAACCCCCTGATCTATCAGATCCTTTAATAGGCTCTTCATTGCCAGGGATTTTGTTACATCTCTTGGAAGATTTGTCACCAAGTACCTTTCTAGGGGGAGATCTGAAAATTCTATATTGTAACCCTGGGCTAGCATATTCAGAATGTACTGGTTTTCTGTTATGCTTGCCCAATAGGGGAGAAAGTCTTGTAGTCTTCCCCCTACTTGTAACCGACTGTCATTGCGTCTTGCTGGCTGACGCAGGAGGATGGAAAAGGACATTTCCTCTGCCCCTACCCCTCTGCCCTGACCAGCTTTTCTTTTTCTCTTGAGACTTGTTCTGTTCCTGAGCCCTTTGAGGACGGAAAAACCGTTTGACTGGTTGTTTCTTCTTTTTGACAGGAAAAGATTTCTTTTTATCTGCAGTCCTGTCCAGAACTGAATCCAAATCAGGGCCGAACAGTAAGTCTCCTAGAAAAGGGACCCCGCATAATTTGTTTTTAGATGCTGTGTCCCCTTGCCAAGTCTTTAACCATAAAGCCCGTCTAACCGAATTAGCAAGGGCTGCCGCCTTAGCTGTCATCCTGATAGACTCTGCTGAGGCATCAGAGACATAGGCTACGGCTGCTGAGAGGGTAGAAAAGGAGTCAAGGATTTCTTGCTTAGGGGAATCTGCTATTATATGAGCTTTAAGCTGATTTACCCAATACTCCAAGTTCCTGGAGATGCAAGTAGTTGCCATTGCTGGCTTAAGGTTGCCCATAATGGATTGCCAAGTCCGCTTGAGCTGTTGATCCATTTTTTTATCCATGGGGTCTTTTAAGATCCCCATGTCCTCAAATGCTAGATCAGTAGATCTTGACACCTGAGAAAAGGCTGCATCAAGTTTTGGAACCTTATTCCAAAGAGCTGCTGGGTCTTCATCAAAAGGGAACCTTCTCTTATGAGCCCTAGAGAAAAATGGTTTCCTATCAGGGTCAGCCCATTCTTTTCTGATTGTTTCAGAAATCACTGCATGGACTGGAAAGGTACGGGACTTAGACTCACTAAGCCCTGCATACATCTTGTCATGTAAAGACATCTCCTTATGCTCTTCCTCAAGGCCTAGAGTAGCATAAATAGCCTTTAAAAGGCCATCCACCTGATCCAAAGACAATTTATACTTGGAAGACATATTTTCCAGCTCATCACTATCCTCATTCGATTCATTAGAATGGGATGGGGAAAGCCCTTCCCGGTTCAGAGGACCCATTTCCGCCTCTACTGCCGGGACTAACAGTGAGCCTCGAGAGGACTGTGAGGTAGTGGGCTGACTTGCAGATGGATAGGTGAGTGAGGATCTGAATGATTGAATGGTAGCATCCAATTCCTTTTTGGCAGATGCGATTAGATCACTGCATGCGGAGGTGGTTTCTTCCCTCACCAAGGAGTCAATACATGCTTGACATAAAGCCTTTTTCCAGCCTTCATTTAACTTAATTTTGCATGAAGGGCATTTCTTTCTAATCCCAGGGTCAGAGCTCTTGGCCTGCCATAAGGGAAAAAAGAGAGAAAAAAGACAAACCATCTTTTAGAGTCAGCCTGATTACTCAAGGTTGCTCACCACAGGTGCACAGTGAGAAAAGCTATCAGACTCATGTGCCCTGACAGGCCCCTCCGCCACCAGGGGGAAAAAATACCCTCAAACTTCACTAACATTTAGAGAGAAGAGGGCTAGAGAGAGACCCCACAGTAAAGCTGAGCAGAAACTACAGTCTGCTCCTTACCTGGGCCTTGCTGGTGCCTGTGCCTGTTCCACTCGCTGCGGTTCCTGAATCCATGCTGAGGCAGCAGCGTGATGCCTGTGGCGAAAACGCCGGTTCCGGACTCCAATAGCACCTGTGCGCCGGACCGGAACCGGCAATAAATAGGCACCAGACCTATTCCTCCCTCCTCCCCCTGCGCTTCCGGCGGAAATGACGCCTGGCGCCTGCTCCATGGATGCCGCCCCACTTCCGGATACCTCACATCCGGCGGATGCAGTCCTCTGACTGCCCTTCCCAAGATGGCGGCGGCGTCAGGGAAAAAACATGTGCAGGCAAGAAAAAACAAACAGAAATGCCTGACATGCCTGACGCCTCTGCCTGGGAGCAGCAATACCCGGAGCAGTCCTGGCTCTCCCCGAGCACTGACGAGGGAGAAAGAGCCCATCCACCCGGCACCCGTAAGCCTGTGGAAAATGGGAGGAATCGGCTCTCCTGAGGTAGGTAAAAATAGTGGAGTAGGGAGCCTGTTCTCTCAGGACAGAACCTTGAGAGCTCCAAACTCCCACATGTGTTCCCGCCGGAGGAAACACATAAACTGATGATAAGTGGGAAGGAGCCTCCTTTTAAAGTTTGGTGGAGGTGTGTTTCCTGTCAAGTGGGTGGAGCCACGCTCTCAAGGTGCTGTCCCGAAAGACGATAAGGGAAAAAAGTTTTGCTTTTGGGTCTACTCTTAAGCAGTTCCCAACCGCTCTATAGTCAAGACAGCAACAGCATGGCTCTCCAGTTCTGGGAGGACATCCACGGACAACCTCCTACATGCGTGCGTCCTTTGGACACAACTAATCACAGATTGGGGTAAAAGGCCAATCACAGCGGCCCTTTACCATGTGATCAGCGGTGTCCATTCACAACTGGTTACATAGTAGGTGAGGTTGAAAAAAAGACAAGTCCATCAACCTATGTGTGTGATTATGTCAGTATTACATTGTATATCCCTGTATGTTGCAGTGGTTCAGGTGCTTAGCTAAGTTTTTTTAAACTATCGATGCCCCCCCCTGAAACCACCGCCTGTGGAAGGGAATTCCACATCCTTGCCGCTCTTGCAGTAAAGAACCCTCTACGCAGTTTAAAGTTAAACCTCTTCTCTTCCAATTTTAGTGAGTGGCCACCCGTCTTATTAAACTCAATTCTGCAAAAAAGTTTTATCCCTATTGTGGGGTTCACCAGTATGGTATTTGTGAATTAAAATCATATCCCCTCTCAAGCGTCTCTTCTCCAGAGAAGTTTAGTGCTCGCAACCTTTCTTCATAACTAATATCCTCCAGACCCTTTATTAGCTTTGTAGCCCTTTGTACTCGCTCCATTTCCAGTACAGCCTTACTGAGCACTGGTGCGCAGAGCTGGGCAGCATACTCCAGGTGAGGCCGGACCAGAGTCCGGTAGAATGGGAGAATTATCGCTTTATCCCTGGAGTTAATCCTTTTTTAATGCATGTCAATATTCTGTTTGCTTTGTTAGCAGCAGCTTAGCATTGCATGCTATTGCTGAGCCTATCTACTAGGACCCCCAGGTCCTTTTCCCATCCTAGATTCCCCCAGAGGTTCACCCCCTAGTGAGTAGATTGCATTAATATTTTTGCCACCCAAACGCACTTTACATTTTCCTACATTAAACCCCATTTGTCATGTAGTTGCCCACCCCATTAATTTGTTCAGATCTTCTTGCAAGGTTTCCACATCCTGTGGAGAAGCTATTGCCCTGCTTAGCTTGGTGTTGTCCGCAAATACAGAGATTGAGCTGTTTACCCCATCCTCCAGGTAGTTTATGAACAAATTAAACAGGATTGGTCCAGGCACAGAAAACTGGGAGACTCCACTTCCCACCCCTTGCCATTCTGAGTATTCCCCATTTATCTCCACCCTCTGAACTCACCCCTGGAAGCCAGTTTTCAATACATGTACTCACCCTATGGTACATGTCAACAGACCTTACTTTGTACAGTAAACATTTACGGGGAACGGTTTCAAACGCTTTTCCAAAATCCAGATACACCACGTCTATGGGCCTTCCTTTATCTACATGGCAGCTCACCTCCTCATAGAAGGCTAATAGATTGGTTTGGCAAGAATGATTCTTCATGAATCAATGCTGATACCATTTTCATTACTAAAATGTTGTAGTATATAGTCCCTTATCCTCTCTAAGAGCTTGCATACTATTGATGCTAGGCTAACTGGTCTAATTCCCAGGGATTTGTTTTGGCCCTTTTTTAAATATTGGTGCTACATTGGCTTCTCCAATCAGCTGGTACCATTCCAGTCAGACTGTCAGTAAAAATTAGGAACAATGGTCTGGCAATTAATTGACTGAGTTCCCCAAGTACCCTTAGGTGCAAGCCATCTGGTCCCGGTGACTTATTAATGTTAAATTTCCCAAGTCTAATTCTGTTAGCCTTGAGGGTGCTTCCTGTGATGTGTCATGAGGATAAACACTGCAGTTTTGGTTACTGAAGCCCCCCCCCCCCCCCCGATTACCTTGTGAAGACTAAGAATCAATTCAGTACCTTCACCATTCTTTGTAACCAGATGTCCTTCCTCATTCTTTATGCGGCCAATATGGTCTGTCCGCCCACATACCTGAGGAAAGGAGAGCCGATAACTGGCAAGTTTGACACAGGACAGCAAGTACATTGTTTACACTGATAATCAGTGCAGCCTCACCAGTGCCCATCATGCAGTGAAGAAAAATTACTTAAAGTGGGGTTCCACCCAAAAAAACAAAAATACTTGAAAAATCCTAAAAAAAAAAACCAGAAAAACATTTGGATATTTTTTTTTTAACTTACCTCTAAATGCCTGTTGCTAGGGGGTCCCTCGTAGTCTGCCCCTTCCAGTGCCTGGGCTGGTGATATCACTTCCCCCTCGGCACAGGAAGGGCTCCGCTCTGCTCCCTCGCCGCTGTCAATCTGGGACCCATTACAGGTCCCAGGTGACTGAGCGGCCAATCACGGCACGTGGCGCCGCTCGCGCATGCGCAGTGGGTGCCAGGCTGTGAAGCCACAGCCCGGCGCCCACAGTTGCAATGCCGGCACCGCTGAAAGGAGGGGGAGACGAGTGGGGCTTCGATTCCCTTGCATCGCTTGACCCAGGGACAGGTAAGTGTCCAATTAAAAGTCAGCAGCTGCAGTATTTGTAGCTGCTGACTTAATTTTTTTTTTTTTTACCCGACCCCCTGGGTGGAACTCCTCTTTAAGTGCAAAATTTTATAACCGAAACAAAGAAACTTTCAAAATTCAATCTTCAGCAACGTATTCAGCAAATATAAAAAACCCAGTGGCGATTAAGTACCACCAAAAGAAATCTATTTGTCTAAAAAATGTATAATAGTTTCATATGGGTAGTGTATGACCATGCAAATGTAATTCAAAGTGCAACAGTGCTGAAAGCTGAAAATTGGCAGGAAGGGGATGAAAAAAACTTCTAATCAGACCATCAATATAAGCAAAAATCTTTCCATAAGATTACATGTGCATTTAACGTATTGTATGCATATTATTTACAAGTATATGTAAAAGCCTCCCTTGTGTAGACATCCAAAAGTGCTGAAATTACTGTTGGGCACCACCATTAGGTACTCTTAGCATCCCCACTAGACTGAGATGTCACTCAACTGACATTCTGTAGTATGCCCCCCTTTGCTCCTTCCCCAGAAGCTACATAAAAGGTTATATACTGTAAGGAGGTGAAGGAAGGGGCTGAGGAGCAAGTCCTGCAAAGACAGTCATTTCCAGAAGAGGAGAGGGCTATGAAGTGGTGCATGTAGTAAGGGGGCTGGGCTAGAGAACAGATTCTTCCTATAGCAGCTAAATTTTCTTGCCAATTCAAAGACACCCTGCAAGTAGACATGTGCAATTTATTTTGTTCCAAATTCGTTTAACGAATTTCAACAAATTCGGAAAAATCGGAATTAACCAAAGCCAGTTTTCCGAATTTTTGGAAAAATTAGTTTATCTGAAATAACTTAAATTAGGTATTGGAATTTCCTTTCAAATTTGGCTGTTAATGAATGTAACGAATACATCCAAAGTTATCCAAAATAATGAATGCCGTATCTAAACAAATGGAACATTATGAATAAAAACTTTTATTATTAATTCGTTCTGTTCGTTTAGATACGGCATTTGTTATTTCAGATAATTTGTATTTGTTGCATTCCCTAACAGCCAAATTTGAAAGGAAATTCCAGTACCAATAATTTAATAGTTCTTTCGGATTTTCGTTCTTTCGCATTTACGAATGTACGAATTGCGTTTATAACAAATGACCCGAAAAACGGGAAACAAATTTTTCTGCAATGCATGTCTAACTGCACGTAAGCTCTTAAAATAAATGTTTCTGTACTGGTAACAGGGTCTCCTTAAAGTGATTGTAAACAATCTTTTTATTTCTTTAAACATATCATACTTGCCTCCACTGTGCAGCTCATTTTGCACAGAGCGGCCATGAACATCCTCTTCTGGGGGTCCCCCAACGGCTCTCGCAGCTCCTCCCCGCATCAGCTAACCCCCTAGGAGAAACGCTCTCCCGAGGGGGTTACTTTGAGGGCTCACTCCCGAGTCCAGCATTTGCGTCCAGACAGGAATGCCGGACTCGGCCCCGCCCCCCACGTCATTGGATTTGATTGACAGCAGCGGGAGCCAATGGCTGCGCTGCTATCAATCTAATTAAGAGTTGGGACCCTGTGGAGAGGAACAGCGTGTCCCCGCCGAGGGAATGAAAGGGCTCAAGTAAAATGGGGAGGCTAGGGGGCTGACTGCCAGGTGTTTTTTCACCTTAATGCTAAAACAAACACGTGGGTTTACAACCCCTTTAAGGTATAGGAAAACAGGTGAGTCCTGACCCGCAAGTTTTGAATGTTTTTTTTCCTCCCCTATGTACGGGTTTTTGCATTCACTACACCGGTTTACTTTGCTTGTGTTTGGGTTGTTTGGATGTACAAGCTGGTATGTCATTGTGTTGCTGAGCTTCAAAAACATATGTGATTTTTTTTTTTTTTTAAAGTGGTTGTAAACCCGTTACAACCACTTTTACCTACAGGTGAGCCTAGATTAAGGCTTACCTGTAGGTGCTCGAAATATCTCCCAAACCTCCATGGTTTAGGAGATATTTACAAAAAAGGCGATCGCCGATGTCTAGGGCGCATGTGCCATAGACAACAGCGCAGGCGCACTTTAGACTCCTTTCGAAACGGCGAGAGTGCCGTTTCTAAAGTAGATCGTGCCGCGACTGGTGGCTCCCGCGTGCGCGGGTGTGACGTCATCGCGGCTCCGGCCAATCACAGCGCCGGAGCCGCGATACCCAGAGGGAAGATGGACAGCGGTGACATCGCAGGCTTCGGTTTCAGGTGACACATAATAGGCTACTATGCGATGCATAGTAGCCCATTATGCTTAACCTTTGCAGGGAGACAAAATGGAAGTAAAACCCATTAGGGTTTACTTCCTCTTTAAATCTTTCCAAAAACCCCACCCACATACGAGATCACTGTTCTGTTGGTTAGTCTTATGTTTTTTGCTTGACCTTGTAGTTTTAATGAAAGCCCAGTCATGGTGGTCCAACTTTTAAAAGCATATCTAAGATATCTGCATGCTTTCATTTTAGACTCTGCATTTGTTAATTCCAGTTCTAAATGATCTCCAGTTTGTGTTTCATTGGGTAGTGGTGGGAGTTGGTTTCCTGTATACTTCAAAGCCAGTGTCACCCTTGACAAGTACCACATACAACCCCATAAAGGATCATTTATAATTAAGTGTGGCTTCCCGCGTGGTGCAACCCCTTTATTAATGTTTAGAAACATACCCCCTATAAACTATTCAGTCTATGAATAAAAACAAATCTCTACTTCAGTATTAGGCCTCATGAACACAGGCACCTTGGGCTGTAGAACACAAACTTTCGATGTATTTCTTCATAGGAGTCACAGGTGCTGCATGCAGCCGCTCGATGGTGGTTTGCAGGAATACACTAGTACATGCGTAAACATGCACAAGGTCAATGACCCCAGAGACGGTCTGTCTATGGGGCTTACAACCACATATATGCATGTGTTTACACAAGTACAAATGTATACCCACATGCAGCCATACATTTCTTTGGCCAATTGTATGCAGCACCTGTGGCTCCCAAGGAAATATGCCCAAATGTTATGTTTTACGGCCCCCGATGCCGATGGGCCTGAGACTTTGACAGTATTCTGTATTTTAAACACTTCTGGTATTGACAGACAACCAATATCTTTAAGATCCAGTGCCCCCTTCTCATGAATTGGATTACAACCAGGGTGGACTGACCATTCGGGAACTCAGGGTCCTTCGAAAGGCCTGGGGGTTAGTAGGGGGCCCCATGAGAGGCTCCAGATGTCTGAAACCCGGATACATTATTCAGACAGTAATGTGGCTCAGCGGACAGGGGGGAGGTGAGAGGGGTCCATATTAGACTACAAGACACAGACGACTTCACTACAGCTAATGTAGTGATCAGGGAACCCTGCTGATAGGATCTGGGTACATTACAGGCATTTCAAAGTTGCAGAACATTATACAGGTGTATTTTTTTGTAGAGGTTTCCTGGTGTAGTATGGGGGATAGGAAAGACCCCCCTCTCCCCCCACGACCTCTCACTCCTTTCCTCCTATTACACTACCACCTCGCTCTTTCCCTCCCTATTACACTACCACCTCGCTCTTTCCCTCCCTATTACACTACCACCTCGCTCTTTCCCTCCCTATTACACTACCACCTCGCTCTTTCCCTCCCTATTACACTACCACCTCGCTCTTTCCCTCCCTATTACACTACCACCTCGCTCTTTCCCTCCCTATTACACTACCACCTCGCTCTTTCCCTCCCTATTACACTACCCACCTCGCTCTTTCCCTCCCTATTACACTACCACCTCGCTCTTTCCCTCCCTATTACACTACCACCTCGCTCTTTCCCTCCCTATTACACTACCACCTCGCTCTTTCCCTCCCTATTACACTACCACCTCGCTCTTTCCCTCCCTATTACACTACCACCTCGCTCTTTCCCTCCCTATTACACTACCACCTCGCTCTTTCCCTCCCTATTACACTACCACCTCGCTCTTTCCCTCCCTATTACACTACCCACCTCGCTCTTTCCCTCCCTATTACACTACCACCTCGCTCTTTCCCTCCCTATTACACTACCACCTCGCTCTTTCCCTCCCTATTACACTACCACCTCGCTCTTTCCCTCCCTATTACACTACCACCTCGCTCTTTCCCTCCCTATTACACTACCACCTCGCTCTTTCCCTCCCTATTACACTACCACCTCGCTCTTTCCCTCCCTATTACACTACCACCTCGCTCTTTCCCTCCCTATTACACTACCACCTCGCTCTTTCCCTCCCTATTACACTACCACCTCGCTCTTTCCCTCCCTATTACACTACCACCTCGCTCTTTCCCTCCCTATTACACTACCACCTCGCTCTTTCCCTCCCTATTACACTACCACCTCGCTCTTTCCCTCCCTATTACACTACCACCTCGCTCTTTCCCTCCCTATTACACTACCACCTCGCTCTTTCCCTCCCTATTACACTACCACCTCGCTCTTTCCCTCCCTATTACACTACCACCTCGCTCTTTCCCTCCCTATTACACTACCACCTCCCTCTTTCCCTCCCTATTACACTACCACCTCCCTCTTTCCCTCCCTATTACTACCACCTCCCTCTTTCCCTCCCTATTACTACCACCTCCCTCTTTCCCTCCCTATTACTACCACCTCCCTCTTTCCCTCCCTATTACTACCACCTCCCTCTTTCCCTCCCTATTACTACCACCTCCCTCTTTCCCTCCCTATTACTACCACCTCCCTCTTTCCCTCCCTATTACTACCACCTCGCTCTTTCCCTCCCTATTACTACCACCTCGCTCCTTCCCTCCCTATTACTACCACCTAGCTCTTTCCCTCCCTATTACTACCACCTAGCTCTTTCCCTCCTTCTGTCCCTCTGCCTCCACCCCCCCATCCTCTGTTTCTAATAGGAGTTTTTCATATTTCGGGTTTTCAGTAAAAATGCGGTGGATTTTCCATGTTTTGTCAGTAAAAAAAGTTGTGGGGTTGGTAACCCTGTCAGGAAGGAGCTGATTGGGAGTCAAACAAGGCAATTAACCGCTCACTCTTTACTGTACTATGTAATCAGCCAGCGCTGCCTAAAGCCCCCGAAAACCACACCCGATGTCTGCCATGGTGCACTGTGCACACCGCACGTCTTTCTGGTATTGTGGCCCAAATGATGATCTTTTTAAAATGCTCCTGGTTGCGCCATTGTTAATCCTTGAAGTGCCCAGAGGCCTCTATGGAAAGAATTTCTATGCAGACTATGCTGCGGGAGATATTTAAATGCCCCTTTAGAGCTGCAATATGTAGATTAGGCTTGGTGTGGAGAGTGGACCCAGGGGGCCCCATGATCTCCTATTGCCCCAGAGTCCCATGAGTTGTCAGTCCGCCCCTGATTACAAGCTGCAATTAAGCAAAGGGTGATGGAACTCAAGGGGCTATAAAATGCTAATACAGGGTCCCTCCAAAGGTTGCTAGCAATTTCTGCTTTTCATATGAGTAACCACTGACACCATTGATCATTTTAACTGTTTTTAAAGGGAAGATTTTTCCGAATGACGACAAATCTAAGAATCATTCTCCCTGATCATACTAATATGCAAAAGGGAGCTTGGGACTTTAAAATGAAGCGGTTGGAATGCGGAGGGTTTAGAAAATATAAATTTAATAAACATAGTAGATATAGTACAGGGATTTCATACATATACACACATATATAATTAGTACAAAAAATGAAGCATATAGGTGGAAAAATACATGCATGGATATATAATCATGCTAGGTTGATGGTAGTTGGAGTAATATTGGTACAGGACAACAATGGCCTAGGGTGCCAACTGTGACATGCCCGGTAGCTCATTCGCGGGACGTTGCCTCTGACGTCACCGCGCTGACGCTTGGAGCGTCACCTGCGTGACTCACCATTGGGAGGAGGGTGTTTTGGCGCCAAACACTGAGCGATCACCCAGCTCAGGTGCGGACGCCGCCCCCTCCTCCCACCAGGCTCACGCACGTGGCGTTGGCGGTATATATATATATATATATATATATATATATATATATATATATATATATATATATATATATATATATATATATATATATGTCCCCCAACCTGAGCGGGCTATCCACATGGCCTGTCTCCTACTGGGGTTTTTGCACACTAGCTGCTTCCATCTTGATGTTTGTGCTTGACCTGTAGCATCGGGTAAGTCTTTGGAGAATGGGTTCATTTTTCCTGTCATGCCCCTGCCTTGTTTTACTGCACACCCCATTTTGTACATTAGTCACACTTTATTCTCAACACTCCCCTTTCAATTATCTACACTTATTTAGATCTGCACCAGCCACCCCCTTAAATTTATCTGCTCACTACACAATCTTCATTACTTACCAACACCTTACATAAGGGTATCTTGGGGTACATTATTACCGTACTTATTACGAATTTTATTTCAGATCACAAATATTTACAATTTGTAACCAATATTCTGTTCCCAGATATCCCTTCTGACAAGTTCTCCATTATCATTGCTGTCACATGGACATCACCCCACTATCCAGACACTGCTATTCCATCACCCGTTGCCATTTAGACATAATATGCTGTCTCAGCTCCCGTGCCGGGGTTTGTTGCCTCTGGCTCACTCCGTGCCGTCTGTCATGCGCCGCACTCAGTGCCAGGGTTGGTAAGTGTGTGTCTTTGGGCCAACTATTTTTGAACATTTTTTTCACCCCTCTCTATTAAGATAGGAGGTTTATTATATGTATATATTTTACAGGATCGCATTGCATCAGCTCCTGATGAGTGGAGAAAACCATCCACGAAACGCGTCGAGCTACACTTGATGCTTCAATCTTAACTACTTGCACTTTGATGATATCATTGTATCAATATCAGTATTACGTTATTCTAATACCAGGTCCCGGGCACACCATCTCTGGTACCTATTATGAGTACTATCATTTACTATGCGACTAGAATTCCAGCTACCGGGCATGTCACAGTTGGCACCCTAGGCCATTGTTGTCCTGTACCAATATTACTCCAACTACCATCTACCTAGCATGATTATATATCCATTGCATGTATTTTTCCACCTATATGCTTCATTTTTTGTACTAATTATATATGTGTGTATAAGTATGAAATCCCTGTACTATATCTACTATGATTATTAAATTTATATTTTCTAAACCCTCCGCATTCCAACCGCTTCATTTTAAAGTCCCAAACTCCCTTTTGCATATACCTGATACCGGGATGGAGGCGACGAGTGCGCCTCATTTAAAGTCCCAAATTCCCCTGATCATACTAATGTACTGTGAGCTGTAAAATTATTAGCAGGGTTCCCTGAAGCCAAAAAGTTATTTCAAGGGTGTAATGTAAAAGGTTGAGAAAGCATGTAAAAGGTTGAGAAAGGCTGTGCTAATTAGGAATTCCACCTAGCAGCACTGGGGTTGTCAGTTCAAATCCCAATCACAGCAATACCTGCTTGGAGTTTGCATGTTCTGTGTGCCTGCATGGGTTTCCTCCAGATACTCCGGTTTCCTCCCAAACTCCAAAGACATGCTGGTAGGCCAATTGGCTCCTGTCTAATTTGGCCCTACTAGATGTATGAATGAGAGTTAGGGACCTTAGATTGTAAGCTAATTGAGGGCAGGGACTGATGTGAATGTACAATGTATATGTAAAGCGCTGAGTAAATGGAAGGTGCTATACAATACAGTAAGTACCTGTAATAAAATAAAATGCAGATGGACACAATTGGGCTTAATAATGGAGTCGAGAACCATCACACAAATTGTGAATATTTACAGGGGCCCCCCCACTTATCTAGTCATGTTGCAGATGGTATAAGTGGACAGGAAATTGCCTTTTAATGAAGTGAACATTCACAAAATTTGTGTAAAGATTCTCAACTCCTTTAGTAAATCTGCCTCAATATATGATGAAAAGGTGTCTCTCCTGTGATCTGTTTTGGCATGTTATGTGTTGGCAGTATGCCTCCTTTAATAACCGAATTAAGCCTGGACGTTCCAGTTCTTTACATTGGTGGCCTAGACACGCAGAAGGCAAGCAGCTTGGTAGAAAAGTATGATTTGACAAAGGCAGAAATTTTTAGTGTTGTGCGTGTATAGTCAGATATAAGCACCATGTCCTTAGTATGACGATCATAAACAGGAAAGTACACTATGGTTTGTCATCCACCACGCGGTGGAAGGTATACGACTTGGAGGCTAGCATGGGACAGAGAAAGGGTGTCTAGAAGAAGCTGGGTCCCATAGACAGATTATATAGTAGTTATGCACTATTTTGTTCCTTTATTTTAAAGATGAATAGTTTTTATGTCACACACAGTGGATATAAAAAGTCTGCACACCCCTGTTAAAATGTCAGGTTTCTGTGATGTAAAAAAATGAAAGCAATAGAATTTTCCACCTTTTTAATGTGATCTATAAACTGTACAACTTATTTGAAAAAACAACAATCTTTTAGGGAGGTAGAAATAAAATAATGTGGTTGCATAAGTGTGCACATCCCCCTGGGGATGTAGCTGTGTTCAGAATTAAGCAATCCAATTCAAGCTCATGTTAAATAGGAGTCAGCACAATGGCCATCATTTAAAGTGCCCCCAAATAACACCAAATAAAGAATTTCCAAGGCATTAGCTATACCATGGAACAGTGAAGACCGTCATCAAGTGGAGAAAATATGGCACAACAGTGACATTACCAAGAACTGGACGTCCCTCCAAAATTGATGAAAAGACGAGAAGAAAACTGGTCAGGGGGGCTGCCAAGAGGCCTACAGCAATATTAAATGAGCTGCAGGAATATCTGGCAAGTACTGGCTGTGTGGTTGATGCCTAGCTATATTTTGCAAAAACACATCTGAAGTCTGCCAAAAGCATGTAGGAAATTGTGTTAAGGTCTGATGAAACCAAGGTTGAACTTTTTGGCCATAATTCCAAAAGATGTTTGGTGCAAAAACACTGATCACCAAAACACCATAACCACCATGAAGCTTGGTCAAGGTCTCCACCAAGCCCCCCCCCCTCCACATCTGGGTCCCAGCTTCTAAAAAATTCCCCAAGGTTCCTTAATACATCAGGGTCCTGAAGAGGGTTCCCCCTTACATCAGTGTTCAGATCAAAGTCACCTCTTAGATCTGGGGTTCTCATTTACATCAGAGTCCTCCCTTGCATCAAAATATTTTCCTAAATCAGGGTCCCAATTCACCCCCTTCTGAAATTCCTCAGAGTCTCTCCTTACATCAGGGTCCCGATCAATCAAAGTCCACCCCTACCTGAGGGTGCTCCCTTACATCAGGATCCCCTTTCCATCAGATTCCCCATCCAGGTCCACCCCTGTATGAGGGTCTCCACTTACATCAGATTCCCCATCAGGGTTCCCCATTGGGGATCGATGTGGCATGGCAGGCCCCTTTGTAATTCCCTCCTTCTGGAGCCTTCTTCCTGTTCCACTCACAGCGAGCTGGGAGAGGACTGAGATTGGAGGACTGAGATTGGAGTGCAGGCGCTGAGGATACTGCTCAGGGTGGCGTTGTCTTCTCTCTTCCTCCTGGGCTCTTCCCGACTGCCGAGGTATCCCCCTTCCCTGCTGCTCTGCACTCCACGCCGCCACCGGACCAGCGGCGGGATGCTCCAGTCCAGATCTCGCGGGCCAGGCCCCACGAGCACTAGCGCGGAGGAGGAAGTGCAATCCTCCTCCGCTTTGAATGCTGGGCAGTGTGGGCACAGTGAGCAGTGACGTCACTGGTTGCTAGCCGCTAGGCAGCTATAGCAACCAGTGACCAAGAGTAGAGTCAGATGGGGGCAGAGCTGGAGCCGGAGCAAACGCTACCACGGCTCAGTCTGCCCCTGTCTCCTGCATTCTGGACCGGGACAAGCGACTCGGGGCTATTGGCCCCAGGCTCGGGGCTGTAGCCCCAATAGCCACCCTCTAACGACGCCTCTGCCCATCAGGATACCTCCATTTCTTAAATCAGGGTTCTGATCAAGATTCCCTCTTAAAATCAGTGTCCCCTCATTAAAACCATAATCCATTTTATATCACAGTACCAAAGAGTTCAGTATAAGGACACTGAACTCTGTAGTCCATATAGTGATTTTAATGGTTGGTTACAAAGTTACAAGCAAAACAGCTGACACTTTTCGGCAACAGCCTTAGTCGTACTAAAGAGTCCCCCCTTAAATCAAGGTCACCTTTAAATCAGGGTCCCCCTTACAAATTCCCCATCCGGGTCCCTCCATACAGGAGGGTCCCCATCAGGGTCTATATCAGTCCACATCAGGGTCCTGATCAAGGCCAAGCCCCTAAATCAGGACCCCTCTTACAGGATCCCCCTTTACATCAAAATATTTCCTTACAACCAGGGGCGGATCCAGAGTCTAGTCTCGGCAGGGGCACTGCCAGAAAATATAACATCGTTATAAAAATGAAATAGTTCAACATGGCACAATGCAGAATCAGTGGGAGCCTGAGTGTCACTTGCCACGTCGCCTGCCACCCGGTGGGGATCGTCACTTGCCTGCCACCCGGTGGGGATCGTCACTTGCCTGCCACCCGGTGGGGATCGTCACTTGCCTGCCACCCGGTGGGGATCGTCACTTGCCTGCCACCCGGTGGGGATCGTCACTTGCCTGCCACCCGGTGGGGATCGTCACTTGCCTGCCACCCGGTGGGGATCGTCACTTGCCTGCCACCCGGTGGGGATCGTCACTTGCCTGCCACCCGGTGGGGATCATCACTTCCTGTGTCCCAGAGTAAAGTTAGCCATGAAGTATAATTTAAAGCTGACCTACTCAAAGTGGATGCAAGACTTAACCCTTCTGACATATTGGCTGCAAATCGGTGAAAGTATTTGTGAAACTTCAGTCTTTAGTAAAGGAGTTATATCACTGTTCCAAACTCAGGCAGCAGAGAGATGATGTAACCTCTCTGCTGCCTGCGGCTGCCTGCATAGTGAGGGCAGAACACTGCATGGATGCAGGGCGGGTGTCGGGCAGTGAGAGATGTCATCTCTGCTCACCGATTGGCCAGCTGCCTGCTCACCTACCAATCCGCCTGCCCACTCTGCCGCCCCGCCGCCCGCTCCCTGAGCCATTTGCTTATTCGCCACAACTAATTTCTCGGGGGGGGGGGGGGGGGGGGGAATTGCACTGTTGCCCCCCCTGGATCCGCCCCTGGTTACATCAGGGTCCCCTAACACAAGGGTACCCACCTTACATCTGTTTCCTTATCAGGGTCCCACTGAGTACTTATCAAGGTCTTCCCCTTACATTAATGTCAACCTTCAGGACCATGAGGGTCCTTTTTTCATCAGGGTCCCCACCAGGGACTTCTTTGCATCAAGTCCCCATTAAGAGTCCCTCCTTATATCAATGTCCCCCTCATATCAGGGTCACCCCTTACATCAATGTCCCGATCAGGGTTCCCTCCATAAAACCAGGTACACACCTACATCAGGGTCCCAACCATAGCACCAGGAGGAATCCTGCACAGGGAGAACATGCAAAATCCACGCAGGTAGAGTCATAGCTGGGATTTGAAGTAATGACTAGTGCTGCCAGGCAGAGGCGCTAACCACTAAGCCACTGTGCTGTCCAAAATTATCAGAATAGCCCCTTATATCAAGGACCCCATCAAAGAGCCTCCCTTCAGTGTCCCCAGACTACCTCTTTGCAGCAGAGTCCCCATCAGAATCCCCTTTTACATCATGATCCCCATCAAGGAACCTCTTAATACGTTGCCCCCAACAGGGCCCTCTCACATTGGGGGCTCTCCCTTGGTATGAGCACTGAAGAGAATTTTGACCCAAATGTAAGGTCCCACCTACATCAGGGCTCCTGTTACATCAGGGTCTCCCTTTGCATCAAAATATTTCCTTATATAAGGGACCCCAATAAGCCCACCCTCTTATATCAGATTCCCTATCAGGGTGTCTCCTTACATGGGGGTACCAAATAGTCCCTATAAAGGTCCACCCTTACATCAGGGTCCCCTTTCCATCAGATGCCCCATCAGGGTGCCCCTTAAGTAAGGGTCAACAAGGGTCAGGGGTAAGGGTCAAGTTACAGCCAATCCCGACGTCCTATATTGACAAAATGCGTAGGGTGGGCTTGTGATACCTACGTCATCACGTTCTTATCTCTTCGGAGATAGTGGTTTAGCGAGCGGCAGGCAGAGGAAGCCGGAGACGATGCCACGATTCTTATGTTACAACATACCGCGCATTTATGAGCTTCACGTTGTAAGTGCAATTCTTTTTTATCTTAATATTCCTATACATACTTCACTATGGGCGGAATTATTTTATGTCTGAGTACTAAGGAATGCTAAGGATCCAACAGGCTGGAACGCCCACATAGGTTTTTGGGAGACCTCAATTCCCTATGCTTGATGAGACCGCTGGTGTGGTCTTTTTGTCCGGGTGATCAGCTTGTTTTGGAAGAAGGGTCCCTCATTTTTTTTACAGCTTTGTGCTCTCAATTTCTTCACTTGCATGGATTCTTTCTGAATATACTGGGACTTTATGGACTCTTAATGTCACAATTTTTAATTTATGTTTTTTCATTAATTTTTTTGTATCTTTTTAATGTGTATTTTGATCATTGATATTCTTTATGAATTTGTTTTTGATATCACAGTATTCAAATTGAATTGTTTGGCGATTCCAAGGTTCAATATCGCATCCACAAGCTTTTTATATTTCACATACAAAAATGCTTTGCAGTTTCAGCCATTGAGATCTTGCTTTGGTTTTTTAATATTTTACTAAATTTTCATCATTTCTGAATATTTGAAATGCACTTTTAAGAAATTTTTGCATTTTTCTACATCATTAGCGCTGCACCCACTATGGTTTTTATAGGTATGAATTTTGTATATAAAACTTTTTGGTGCTGGCAGCTTAATATACGATTTATTTCAAATCTCCTAATCACATACTGTTTTCAAGCGCAGCGTTAAACCATTTTTTGGTTTTTGTTTTCCATTACCTAAGGGTCTGCGCCTTACATCTGGAACCCCACCAGTGCCCCCCTATAATTGGGTTCCCGCCCTTTACATCAGTGTCCATATTAAGGTCCAACCTACATCAGGATCCCATAAATGTCCCCATCAGGGGTCCCCCTTACATCAGGGTCCCCATTTACATGAGGATCCCATGTTGCATCCCAGTCCCCATTAGGGCCCCCCCCCTCACATCAGGGTCCCCACTTACATCAGATTCCCCTTCTGGGTTCTCCAACAAATCAGGGTTCCCTCTTACATTAAGGTCCCCATCATGGTCCCCCTTACATCAAGGTCCCCCCTTACATAAATATATTTCCTTACATCAAGGTGCCAATAAGGGTCCCCTTTACACCCGGGTCCCCCTTACATCAGGGTACCTCTTGACAGGAAAGTCCGTCAGTGTTCCCCCTTACAACAGGGCCCCCCTTATCAGGGTTCCCCTCAATGTCTAGTTAAATCAGGAACCCCTTTTAGTCCCCATCGGGGTCACCCCTTAGTGTCGACCTTCAGGGTACCCCTCACATAAAAGGTCCCCGTTCAATCATATTCCCCCATCAAGATACCACCATAAATCATGGTCCCCCTTTAAAACAGAGCCCCAATAAGGGTCCCCCTTGCATCAAATTTGCCATCAGGGTCTATATTCAGTCCCCATCAGGGTCCTGATCAAGATTACCTCTTAAATTAGGGTCCCTGCTTATAACCCCTTTCATATCAGGGTATCAAAGAGAGTCCCCCCTTACATCAAGGTCCCCTTTAAATCAGGTTCCCCCTTATCAGATTCTCCATCAGGGTGCCCCTTATTAGATTCTCCATAAGGGTCCCCCATTACATAAGGGCTCCAATTACATCAGTATATAGTCTGTAGTATATATAATACTGTGGAGAGTATATAGTGCAGTCTGTATAGTATATACAATACAGTGCAGAGCATATTGTGCAGTCCGTGTAGTATATATAATACAGTGCAGATTATATTGTGCAGTCCATGATGGAGATACACACAGTGGGGACGGAAAGTATTCAGACCCCCTTAAATTTTTCACTCATATTGCAGCCATTTGCCAAAATCATTTAAGTTCATTTTTTCCCTGTCATATTGACAGAAAAACAGAATTGTTGACATTTTTTCAGATTAAAAAAGAAAAACGGAAATATCACATGGTCCTAAGTATTCAGACATATTGCTTAGTATTTAGTAGAAGCACCCTTTTGATCTAATACAGCCATGAGTCTTTTTGGGAAAGATGCAACAAGTTTTTCACACCTGGATTTGGGGATCCTCTGCCAGTCCTCCTTGCAGATCCTCTCCAGTTCTGTCAGGTTGGATGGTAAACGTTGGTGGACAGCCATTTTTAGGTCTCTCCAGAGATGCTCAATTGGGTTTAAGTCAGGGCTCTGGCTGGGCCATTCAAGAACAGTCACGGAGTTGTTGTGAAGCCACTCCATTATTTTAGCTGTGTGCTTAGGGTCATTGTCTTGTTGGAAGGTAAACCTTTGGCCCAGTCTGAGGTCCTGAGCACTCTGGAGAAGGTTTTCGTCCAGGATATCCCTGTACTTGGCCGCATTCATCTTTCCCTCAATTGCAAACCAGTCGTCCTGTCCCTGCAGTTGAAAAACACCCCCACAGCATGATGCTGCCACCACCATGCTTCACTGTATTGGACAGGTGATGAGCAGTGCCTGGTTCTCCCCACACATACCGCTTAGAATTAAGGCCAAAAAGTTTTATCTTGTCTCAGACCAGAGAATCTTATTTCTCACCATCTTGGTGTCCTTCAGGTGTTTTTTAATCAAACTCCATGCAGGCTTTCATGCGTCTTGCACTGAGGAGAGGCTTCCGTTGGGCCACTCTGCCATAAAGCCCTGACTGGTGGAGGGCTGCAGTGATAGTGGACTTTCTACTACTTTCTCCCATCTCCTGACTGCATCTCTGGAGCTCAGCCACAGTGATCTTTGGGTTCTTTACCTCTCGCACCAAGGCTCTTCTCCCCCGATAGCTCAGTTTGGCTGGATGGCCAGCTCTAGGAACAGCTCTGGTCGTCCCAAATATCTTCCATTTAAGGATTATGGAGGCCACTGTGCTCTTAGGAACCTTAAGTGCAGCAGAATTTTTTTGTAACCTTGGCTAGATCTGCACCTTGCCACAATTCTGTCTCTGAGCTCTTCAAGCAGTTCTTTGACCTCATGATTCTTATTTGCTCTGACATGCACTGTGAGCTGTAAGGTCTTATATAGACAGGTGTGCGGCTTTCCTAATCAAGTCCAATCAGTATAATCAAACACAGCTGGACTCAAATGAAGGTGTAGAACCATCTCAAGGATGATCAGAAGAAATGGACAGCACCTGAGTTAAATAGATGAGTGTCATAGCAAAGGGTCTGAATACTTAGGACCATGTGATATTTCAGTTTTTCTTTAATAAATCTGCAAAAATGTCAATTCTGTGTTTTTCTGTCAATATGGGGTGCTGTGTGTACATTAATGAGGAAAAAAAATGAACTTTTTTTATTTTAGCAAATAATGGCTGCAATATAACAAAGTGAAAAATTTAAGGGGGTCGTTATACTTTTCGTCCCCACTGTGTGTGTATATGTGTGTATATATATATATATATATATATATATATATATATATATATATATATATATATATATATATATATATATATATATAAATATTACAGTGCAGAGTATATCATGCAGTCCATGTAGTATATATAATACAACGCAAAATATATAGCGCAGTCCGTGTCGATATTCAATAGAACATCTTCTGTGAGGCAGTAGGGGACAGCGGTGCTCACACTTAAACAGAGTAAACCCATTAATAGGGCAGCCTAGCCATATTAATGGTATACAAACCATCCTGCCACGCACCATGTCGTAGACCATACAAAATACGGAGGCCATATTCCTGAGGATCAGCTGCGCTCCATTGAGTGAAAACGTTATACCTTAACAATGCTAATTTAAATATATATAAAATTCAGATTATAAACAACTTAATATAAATTATAACTCATGCAACACTTCTGTTTGATATCAATTGAATTAATTATAATGCTTAAAAGTTAATCCACATGATAAATAAAATTGGAAATAAAAATAATGAAATTAAAGTCCATAATGACACTTGGTATAACATTAATTTCCAAAAATTATTAAAATCACTGGAATATTACCTAGATGTTTTAAAAAGTTTATTATAAAAAGGTAAATGGTTCCCAATTGGTTAAACACTTATATATTTAAATTGTTTAAAAACGATTAATAGCCCAACATTTAACCCCTGTGGTTAATCAGATTTTAATTTGTATATCCAGTGAGTTTCTCGCCTGGATATTTGCCGAACCATATTAGTCCCCCTCCAGTACCTATAATCTTCACCTGGGTTGGATCTTTCCGATGCTTTGAAGCTTAATGCCTAGATAGATTGTGTTTGGGAAAGTCTTATTAGCCGGGTGTTCACCTATCCTGACATGTAAGGCTCCTTTGTCATGAGTTAGTGAGGGCAGGGATCTGATACCCACATTCGTCACACCACCCATAATGCCTCAGAAACAGACACTGCCACCGTAACTTTTGACCCTGTCTCTCCGAAAGAGTGCATAGCCAGGAATACTAATAGCCCAGTAATATGAAGAATGAAGCCAACATTAAGCAATACCGAAAAAAATCATAATTTTCAAAGGGGGGAGCCAGGCTCGCCACAGGCCGCCAGAGGCAAAGGAGGGGGGAGCCAGGCTCGCCACAGGCCGCCAGAGGCAAAGGAGGGGGGAGCCAGGCTCGCCACAGGCAAAGGAGGGGGGAGCCAGGCTCGCCACAGGCCGCCAGAGGCAAAGGAGGGGGGAGCCAGGCTCGCCACAGGCCGCCAGAGGCAAAGGAGGGGGGAGCCAGGCTCGCCACAGGCCGCCAGAGGCAAAGGAGGGGGGAGCCAGGCTCGCCACAGGCCGCCAGAGGCAAAGGAGGGGGGAGCCAGGCTCGCCACAGGCCGCCAGAGGCAAAGGAGGGGGGAGCCAGGCTCGCCACAGGCCGCCAGAGGCAAAGGAGGGGGGAGCCAGGCTCGCCACAGGCCGCCAGAGGCAAAGGAGGGGGGAGCCAGGCTCGCCACAGGCCGCCAGAGGCAAAGGAGGGGGGAGCCAGGCTCGCCACAGGCCGCCAGAGGCAAAGGAGGGGGGAGCCAGGCTCGCCACAGGCCGCCAGAGGCAAAGGAGGGGGGAGCCAGGCTCGCCACAGGCCGCCAGAGGCAAAGGAGGGGGGAGCCAGGCTCGCCACAGGCCGCCAGAGGCAAAGGAGGGGGGAGCCAGGCTCGCCACAGGCCGCCAGAGGCAAAGGAGGGGGGAGCCAGGCTCGCCACAGGCCGCCAGAGGCAAAGGAGGGGGGAGCCAGGCTCGCCACAGGCCGCCAGAGGCAAAGGAGGGGGGAGCCAGGCTCGCCACAGGCCGCCAGAGGCAAAGGAGGGGGGAGCCAGGCTCGCCACAGGCCGCCAGAGGCAAAGGAGGGGGGAGCCAGGCTCGCCACAGGCCGCCAGAGGCAAAGGAGGGGGGAGCCAGGCTCGCCACAGGCCGCCAGAGGCAAAGGAGGGGGGAGCCAGGCTCGCCACAGGCCGCCAGAGGCAAAGGAGGGGGGAGCCAGGCTCGCCACAGGCCGCCAGAGGCAAAGGAGGGGGGAGCCAGGCTCGCCACAGGCCGCCAGAGGCAAAGGAGGGGGGAGCCAGGCTCGCCACAGGCCGCCAGAGGCAAAGGAGGGGGGAGCCAGGCTCGCCACAGGCCGCCAGAGGCAAAGGAGGGGGGAGCCAGGCTCGCCACAGGCCGCCAGAGGCAAAGGAGGGGGGAGCCAGGCTCGCCACAGGCCGCCAGAGGCAAAGGAGGGGGGAGCCAGGCTCGCCACAGGCCGCCAGAGGCAAAGGAGGGGGGAGCCAGGCTCGCCACAGGCCGCCAGAGGCAAAGGAGGGGGGAGCCAGGCTCGCCACAGGCCGCCAGAGGCAAAGGAGGGGGGAGCCAGGCTCGCCACAGGCCGCCAGAGGCAAAGGAGGGGGGAGCCAGGCTCGCCACAGGCCGCCAGAGGCAAAGGAGGGGGGAGCCAGGCTCGCCACAGGCCGCCAGAGGCAAAGGAGGGGGGAGCCAGGCTCGCCACAGGCCGCCAGAGGCAAAGGAGGGGGGAGCCAGGCTCGCCACAGGCCGCCAGAGGCAAAGGAGGGGGGAGCCAGGCTCGCCACAGGCCGCCAGAAGCAAAGGAGGGGGAGCCAGGCTCGCCACAGGCCGCCAGAGGCAAAGGAGGGGGGAGCCAGGCTCGCCACAGGCCGCCAGAGGCAAAGGAGGGGGGAGCCAGGCTCGCCACAGGCCGCCAGAGGCAAAGGAGGGGGGAGCCAGGCTCGCCACAGGCCGCCAGAGGCAAAGGAGGGGGGAGCCAGGCTCGCCACAGGCCGCCAGAGGCAAAGGAGGGGGGAGCCAGGCTCGCCACAGGCCGCCAGAGGCAAAGGAGGGGGGAGCCAGGCTCGCCACAGGCCGCCAGAGGCAAAGGAGGGGGGAGCCAGGCTCGCCACAGGCCGCCAGAGGCAAAGGAGGGGGGAGCCAGGCTCGCCACAGGCCGCCAGAGGCAAAGGAGGGGGGAGCCAGGCTCGCCACAGGCCGCCAGAGGCAAAGGAGAGGGGAGCCAGGCTCGCCACAGGCCGCCAGAGGCAAAGGAGGGGGGAGCCAGGCCCGCCACAGGCCGCCAGAGGCAAAGGAGGGGGGAGCCAGGCTCGCCACAGGCCGCCAGAGGCAAAGGAGGGGGGAGCCAGGCTCGCCACAGGCCGCCAGAGGCAAAGGAGGGGGGAGCCAGGCTCGCCACAGGCCGCCAGAGGCAAAGGAGAGGGGAGCCAGGCTCGCCACAGGCCGCCAGAGGCAAAGGAGGGGGGAGCCAGGCCCGCCACAGGCCGCCAGAGGCAAAGGAGGGGGGAGCCAGGCCCGCCACAGGCCGCCAGAGGCAAAGGAGGGGGGAGCCAGGCCCGCCACAGGCCGCCAGAGGCAAAGGAGGGGGGAGCCAGGCCCGCCACAGGCCGCCAGAGGCAAAGGAGGGGGGAGCCAGGCCCGCCACAGGCCGCCAGAGGCAAAGGAGGGGGGAGCCAGGCCCGCCACAGGCCGCCAGAGGCAAAGGAGGGGGGAGCCAGGCCCGCCACAGGCCGCCAGAGGCAAAGGGGGGAGCCAGGCCCGCCACAGGCCGCCAGAGGCAAAGGGGGGAGCCAGGCCCGCCACAGGCCACCAGAGGCAAAGGGGGGAGCCAGGCCGCCAGAGGCAAAGGGGAGCCAGACTCGCCACAGGCCGCCAGAGGCAAAGGGGGGAGCCAGAGGCAAAGGGGAGCCATACTCGCCGTAGACTGCCAGTGGCAAAGGGGGAGCCATGCCTCCCAGTCACCAGCAGTGGATTGGTTTTAGCAGGGGTTCCCCTGGAGTTAAAAGGTTTATCTAAGTACTGCAAGAGCTTGCCTGTTTGAATACAAACCATTAAAGTAGGCCCCAGTATAACACAGTTGATAGTAAATCTTAGGAGATTATACATTAAGATTGTAACGTGTGCAGAAAAAATACAGTTTAAACTGTAGCTTTTAAATCAACATTTCAAACAATACTTACCAAACAAAGATGGCAGCAACAAGCCATACTCTCACATCTGTAGACCAAAGGGCAGACTGCCTCCCAAGTGGGCGTATTTATATGTAAATAGGCCATTTTTTTTCCACCCAACTTTATTTGTGACTGTACCAAACCGGCAAAGCTCAAAAACTTTCAAAAAGTTTAAAATAACTTTCTTTTTCTTTTGCAGTCAGGGTTCGTATGTGTCGCTGTTCCTGGATAGCTGCTGAGAAGAGGAAATAAAATTAAAATAAAGTAGAAAACAAAAACAAAAAAACAAACAAGCTGTATACTTTATAGTGAACTAGGAAGTTAAAGGTCAGCTGACACAGCCACACTTCTTCAACTTTAACACCTTATTGCCCAGATTCAGTGTTGCTTTTGGATTGCACGGGTAAACTTGCTAAGGGTGTTATTTGATGGTTTATGGAAGAAGGAAAAAAAAAGGTTTGTTACTTTTATTTGGTCAATGTCAGCAACCAAAATTATACACATAGTTTTATTTAATAATGCAGAGGGCACTGAGGACCCGTTCACATCAGTGTGTTGTGAAACGTTTTTAGTGCTTTTTTAATGTGTTGCGTTAACATTAACCTCTTCAGCCCCAGAAGATTTTACTCCCTTCCTGACCAGAGCACTTTTTGCGATTCGGCACTGCATCCCTTTAACTGACAATTGCGCGGTTGTGAGACGTTGCACCCAAACAAAATTGACGTCCTTTTTCCCCCCCCACAAATAGAGCTTTCTTTTGGTGATATTTGATCACCTCTGTGGTTTTTATTTTTTGCGCTTTAAACAAAAAAGAGCGACAATTTTGAAAAAAACGCAATATTTTTTACTTTTTGCTATAATAAATATCCTATATATAATAAAAACAATTTTTTTCCTCAGTTTAGACCGATATGTATTCTTCTACATATTTTTGGTAAAAAAAATCGCAAGTGTGTATAGTGTATCTTGTGTATATTGAGAGTATATTCCAAGAGTGTATATTGAATGGTTTGCGCAAAAGTTATAGCGTCTATAAAATAGGGGATAGTTTTATGTCATTTTTATTATTCATTTTTTCTTTTTTAGTAATGGCGGCGATCTGCAATTTTTATCGGGACTGCGACATTATGGCGGACACTTTTGACACTATTTTGCACCGATTACTGTGTAAATGACACTGGCAGGGAAGGGGTTAACAACTAGGGGGCGATGAATGGGGTTAAGTGTGTCCTAGGGAGTGATTTTAACTGTGGGGGGGGATGGGCTACAGCTCACATGACAGCGATCACTGCTCCCGATGACAGGGAGCAGTGATCTCTGTCATAACACAAGGCAGAACGGGGAAATGCCTTGTTTACATAGGCACTTCCCCATTCTGCGACTCTGTGATACGATCACCGGGAGACCGGCGGACATTGAGTCATGCTGTACAGGGCAGGCGTGCGCCTCCTAGCCCCGGCTCTTAAAGGGGGACGTACAGGTATGCCCATTTGCCCACCGCTGCCATTGTGCCAACGTATATCGGCATGCAGCGGTCAGCAAGTGGTTAAATGCAATGCATTTTCATGCATTTTCCTCCATGGTCCACTGAGAAAAAGGGACATATGACTCAAAAAATGCACTAAAAAAAAAGTGTGCTGCTTTTTCTTGCGTTGACTACAATGGAAGGTGTATTTTTGGTGCGTTTTTTTACAAAATGCACTGAAGAAGCAGCACACAGCCACAAGGATGGTGAGCCGTGACAATGCATGCATCAGTGTTGTGTTCCTGCTGGAGCAGACTCTGTGTGTCATTATGGACAGGGCACTCGGGGCAGAGCAGGGGGAGGAAGAGGAGGACTTCCTTTCCTCTTAAGCCCCGCTTTATGCAGACACCATTCTTCCTACGCCACAGAACACACAAGAGGAGAGGGAGGAGGATGATTCTGGCAGTTGTGGAGGCATAGAAGCAGAGGAAGACATACGTCAAACCTTAAGAGATGGTTTTCCATCCCCAGAACCCTTGGGAGTAGGACATGGCTGGGAAGAGGCAGTTCCAGATACTTTAATCCTCAGTGATCCTGAGGAGTCTGCTTCTCCTGCCTTAGCAAACTTGCGGTGCATGTGCTCCCTAATGATTCAAAACTTGAGAAAGTACCGTATTTATTGGCGTATAACACGCACTTTTTTCCCCTTAAAATCAGGGGAAAATCTCGGGTGCGTGTTATACACCGATCCCCCGCTGACTGTGAGCAGAGGAGCGAGCGCCGCCGACATACATACATAGCCGAGTGTACTCGGCTAGGTTCGGTTAGCTCCGCTCACAGTCACGCCCAGTCCCGCCCTATGATGGGCATAACACAGGGACCGGGCGTGACTGTGAGCGGAGCTAGCCGAACCTAGCCGAGTACTCTCGGCTATGTATGTATATCGGCGTCGCTTGGCTCCACCCACAGGACTACGAGAGGAGCTGAAAGCAGCTGAGAGCCGCCGAGAGACACAGGACCGGCTCTGTGTCTCTTGGCGGCGCCATATTTGAAAACTGCAGTGACACTGACAAGTCTGCAGTGTCACTGGGCAAGGCTGCAAATGACACTACAAGGTTGCACATGACAATACAAGGCTGCACATGACAATACAAGGCTGCAAATTACACTAAAAGGCTGCAAATGACACAACAAGGCTGCAGATGACACTGACAAGGCTGCAAATGACACTACAAGGCTGCAGATGGACACTGATAAGGCTGCATTAATGGGCATTTAAATGTAAGTTTTTTTTCCTTAAAAAGTTTTTTTCCTTAAAATCCCCTCCTAAACTTGGGGTGCGTGTTATACGCCGATAAATACGGTACTCAAGAATACACGGCATCAAGGAGAAGGATCACTATTGGTTGGCAACCCCCCCTATGACCACCGTTACAAGGGGAAATTCTCAAAACTCATCCCGTCCCCACAGAGGGAGCAGAAAATGAAATCTCTTGGGGACACCTTTCATGAGGAGTTTATCTAATGCGTTTCCCGACTCTGGTAGGTTACAGTGTGATGCATTTTCAAAAATGTTTTTTTTTCATGGGGGGGGGGGGATCATTTTAAGGTCATCAATGCTCCGCCCCTTTTTGACAATGTCATTTCATTCTCACTCACATTATTACAGTCAGAGACTGCAGACATACTACAGAAGATGGTCAGAGATTGCAGACATGATACAGGAGACGGTCAGAGACTGCGGACATCATACAGGAGACGGTCAGAGACTGCGGACGTGGTACAGGAGACGGTCAGAGACTGCGGACATGGTACAGGGGCCAGTCAGAGACTGCGGACATGATACAGGAGACGGTCAGAGACTGCGGACATGGTACAGGAGACGGTCAGAGACTGCGGACATGGTACAGGAGACGGTCAGAGACTGCGGACATGGTACAGGAGACGGTCAGAGACTGCGGACATGGTACAGGAGACGGTCAGAGACTACGGACATGGTACAGGAGATGAAAGTGGGTTATAGGTGCAAAGGCATAGGAACACACAGTATGTTAAAGTCCAAACTAGTCTTGGCGAAGTCCATATACTTGTGTCAGCTTGTGTTCAACAGCGTAGATCACTCTGTAGATATAGCAGACAAAAAGAAAGAAGAAAGTGCCACTAAGTGTAGTAGAATAATAGCGGTTTATTTAAGCCCCAATAATGGGCTACTCACAGGACAATAGTGGTAAACGGGCTCATCAATATGGGGTGGTCTACTAGCTTACTGTATCTCATATAATGATTTCTGCTTTAGAATTTTGAGTATTATTATTATTATTATTATTAATTTATGACCACATAATGCTTCTTGTTTATTATTTGTTATATGATTACCATTACCCCCTTTTTTATTATCATTTTTTTTATCATTTATGACCTCTCACCTCTTATGGTGTTTTTTAATGTCAATATTATTTTCACCACCTTAAAACTTCTAATATTTATGAGACTACCTATATTCCATCCACGACTTAACAATATATATTGGGTCGTGTGCAAACAGTCTTTTACACGTGTTTGCTATTGTTGATATTCAATGTTTTATATATATTTGTGATTTTTTTGTTGTTGTTTTTTATATATATTTATTATTTTATATACTTGTGACTTTTTATCTATTTATTGCTAATTGTTTGGATGATATTAGAATAGTTTTAATGTTTTCACCCATCACTTCTGGCCGTTCCATCATAAATAACAGGTTTCCCTGTATTATCTCCAGCTTGAAAAAGGAGTGCGCATGCTCTAATGTAGCACGGCGCATGTTCCGAAATGTGTCGCAAAGAATCCTGGGACCTGTGACGTCTATACTCCTTGAGCTGCTTGCGTTATGCTGTGCTTCATGCCGCGTTCCACCTTGGAACCCGAAGCCTTTCCAGCGTCCCCCCGGCTTCCTTCTAGCCATGGCCTTGGCCCAGAAGGAAAGACGACCATGTTTTCTCCCAAACTGTGTATCCGCCCTTAGGGGAGATAAGCTGGTTGCTCCATCTCCCAGACTCCTGGACTCCCAATGTGGAGCGATGGCGACTTCCTTCGCTCCTAAGTCGCTACACTGCTGTAGCGAAGGAGGACAGACACCTCATCTCCTTTTCTCCCCCTGAATCCTGATCTGCTGCTGCGGAGTGACCACCATTTTCTCACCCTGGGCCTCTGGAACTGCCGCGGGTGTGGGGGAAAAGTCTTGGACCCTATGTCCGGTTGTCAGCACTTCAGCTGGAGAAGTTTCTCGTAACTCCACAGATGCTGCTGGCAGGTAATCCCATGTCCCTGTCAGTGTTGTGGGAGAAAGGCTGACTGCCTCTTCTCTGGGGAAGGCTGAAGCTGCTGTTGGTGCTGGGCAGAGCTCAGTGATGTTCTGCCCTAATGCCAGCTCCTGTGCTGGAGGTTCACTGGGTTGTTCCTTCTCAGCAGAAAAGTCTATTAAATCACTAGTCTCTGGAATTGCTGAAAATCCAGGGCAGGGGTTGGCAGCACTTGGGCCCAGTGCCAACACTTTGGCAGGTGACTCATAATCTATAACATCCTATGATGAAAGGTCAATTAACTCCATGCTTTCTGTGATACCCTTCCTTGCCAGTGTGATTAGTACAGTAACAGTGCATATTTTTAGCACTGATCACTGTAATGATGTAACTGGTTCCCAAAAAAGTGTCAGGTGTTTGATTTGTCCGCCACAATGTCGTAGTCTCCCTAAAAATCACTGTCATTACTAATAAATAAATAAATAAAAATGCCATAAATCTATCCCATAGTTTGTAGACTATAAATTTTGTGCAAACCAATCAATATACGCTTATCAGGATTTTTTTATATATATATGTAGTAGAATACATATTGGTGTGAATTGATGGAGAAATTTAGATTTTTTTTTTATTGGATGTGTTTTATAGCATGGACCATAGGGCAAGTACATGGATTGAAAACTGGCTACAAGGTCAAGTTCAGAGGGTGGCGATAAATCGGGAGTACTCGGAATGGTCAGGGGTGGGTAGTGGGGTCCCCCAGGGTTCTGTGCTGGGACCAGTCTTATTTATTTTGTTCATAAACGACCTGGAGGATGGGGTAAACAGTTCAATCTCTGTATTTGCGGACGATGCTAAGCAGGGCAATAACTTCTCCGCAGGATGTGGAAACCTTGCAAAAAGATCTGAACAAATTAATGGGGTGGGCGACTACATGGCAAATGAGGTTCAATGTAGAAAAATGTAAAATAATGCATTTGGGTGGCAAATATATGAATGCAATCTATACAACGGGGGAATGACCTCTGGGGGAATCTAGGATGGAAAAGGACCTGGGGGTCCTAATTGATGATCAGCAATGGCATGCAATGCCAAGCTGCTGCTTACAAAGCAAACAAAATATTGGCATGCATTAAAAAGGGGATCAACTCCAGAGATAAAACGATAATTCTCCCGCTCTACAAGACTCTGGTCCGGCCGCACCTGGAGTATGCTGTCCAGTTCTGGGCACCAGTCCCCGGGAAGGATGTACTGGAAATGGAGCGAGTACAAAGAAGGGCAACAAAGCTAATAAAGGGTCTGGAGGATATTAGTTATGAGGAAAGGTTGTGAGCACTGAACTTATTCTCTCTGGAGAAGAGACGCTTGAGAGGGGATATGATTTCAATTTATAAATACCGTACTGGTGACCCCACAATAGGGATAAAACTTTTTTGCAGAAGAGAGTTTAACAAAACTCGTGGCCACTCATTAAAATTAGAAGAAAAGAGGTTTAACCTTAAACTACGTAGAGGGTTCTTTACTGTAATGCCCCGTACACACGATCGGACATTGATCGGACATTCTGACAACAAAATCCTAGGATTTTTTCCGACGGATGTTGGCTCAAACTTGTCTTGCATACACACGGTCACACAAAGTTGTCGGAAAATCCGATCATTCTTAACGTGTTGACGTAAAACACGTACGTCGGGACTATAAACGGGGCAGTAGCCAAAAGCTTTCATCTCTTTATTTATTCTAAGCATGCGTGGCACTTTGTGCGTCGGATTTGTGTACACATGATCGGAAATTCCGACAACGGATTTTGTTGTCGGAAAATTTTATATCCTGCTCTCAAACTTTGTGTGTCGGAAAATCCGATGGAAAATGTGTGATGGAGCCTACACACGGTCGGAATTTCCGACAACAAGGTCCTATCACACATTTTCTGTTGGAAAATCCGACCGTGTGTATGGGGCATAAGAACGGCAAGGATGTGGAATTCCCTTCCACAGGTAGCGGTCTCAGCGGGGAGCATCGATTTTTTTTTTTTTTTGTTGTTGTTTTTTTCAAAAAATTTTCTGATAAGCACCTGAATGACTGCAACATACAGGGATATATAATGCAATACTCACATATAATCACACACATAGGTTGGACTTGATTAACTTGTGTCTTTTTTCAACCTCACCTACTAAGTAATAGAAGAAAGTCAAAAATATTGTTTTTTTTTTTTCAAAATTGTCACTCTTTGTTTATAGCGCAAAAAATAACAACCACAGAGATGATCAAATAACACCAAAAGAAAGCTCTATTTGTGGGGAAAAAAGGACATAAATTTTATTTGGGTACAGCGTTGCACGACCATAGTAACGCAGAGCCATGGTTAAACCAGTTATACATGAATTAAAATTTGGGTTGGTTCAGCAGGGACTGACAGAATTTTCGATCCATGTATGGGCAGGCTGGTTGTACAGAAGTTGAGTGGTAGATCGATTTCTGTACAACCGGCCTGTCGGGTTATTCAAGATCAATTAGTGCTGCCTGCTATAGCCTGTACTATTGATTAGTATTCTGACAAAGGGGAAGTCTCCTTGCCACCAGAACACAATAGCTCAGCGGAATGGATTTCCCATACATTGAGTGTGTGGATGGGTGAATCAAGAATTTTTTTGTATGGCCAACCTTAGCATGTCTGCTTGGCAGCTTAAACGTAGGTGGGATATGTACTCTAAGGGCCAGTTCACACTATGCCTGTACATGAATCGCATAGAAATGCATGGTGCATTCCTGTGCAATTCAGACTGCATGCAAAATGCACTCCATTTGCAATCTGCAGCAGGTGTCAATAGAAAGTTATTGACACACCAAACGTAGGTTGCAAACGCACTGCATTTGCCTGCACCTGATTGTATGGTCTTTGTGTACCATGCAATCCGGTCACGGTGCAGTTTACAAAGTAGTGCATGCACTACTTTGGTGTGGTGCGATTTTAGCCCATACAGGGCCGGTTAATACCATACCCACACACGAATCGCACAGGAATGAGCTGTTCAATTCACATGTGTTTCTGTGTGGTGCGATTTCAGCCCATTCATTTTGAGTTGGCTAAAATCACACCACACTGCACCAAAAGTAGTGCATGCACTACTTTTTAAAACGCACTGTAACCGGATTGCATGGTACAAAAGTATCATGCGGGATGCTTTTGCAACCTGCGTTTGGGGTGTTGTTAACTTTCTGTTGACACCCACTGCAGGTTGAATAATGGAGTGCGTTTTTTTCTTTTTCCTGTTCTATTTTAACCCCATAACGCAGTTCTGAGGATTAACCTATGATCCTTTTGGTAGAAGGATTGAAGGGGAATAGTAGATTAAAAATAAACAGTATCTCACAAAAGTGGGTACACCCCTCACATTTTTGTAAATACTTTATTATATCTTTTCATGTGACAACACTGAAGAAATGACACTTTGCTACAATGTAAAGTAGTGAGTGTACAGCTTGTATAACAGTGTCAATTTGCTGTCCCCTCAAAATAACTCAACACACAGCCATTAATTTCTAAACCGCTGGCAACAAAAGTGAGTACACCCCTAAGTGAAAATGTTCAAATTTGGCCCAATTAGCCATTTTCCCTCGTGACTCATTGGTGTTACAAGGTCTCAGGTGTGTTAAATTTGGTGTTATCGCTCTCACTCTCTGACTGGTCACTGGAAGTTCAACATGGCACCTCATGGTAAAGAACTCTCTGAGGATCTGATAAAAAGAATTGTTACTCTACATAAAGATGGCCTAGGCTATAAGAAGATTGCCATGACCCTGAAACTGAGCTGCAGCACGGTGAAGACCATACAGCAGTTTAACAGGACAGATTACACTCGGAACAGGCCTCGCCAGCGTCATATCCAGAGGTTGTCTTTGGGAAATAAACGAATGAGTGTTGCCAGTATTGCTGCAGAGGTTGAAGGGGTGGGGGGTCAGCCTGTCAGTGCTCAGACCATATGCCGCACACTGCATCAAATTGGTCTGCATGGCTGTCGTCCCAGAAGGAAGCCTCTTCTAAAGATGATGCACAAGAAAGCCTGCAAACAGTTTGCTGAAGACAAGCAGACTAAGGACATGGATTACTGGAACCATGTCCTGTGGTCTGATGAGACCAAGATAAACTTATTTGGTTCAGATGGTGTCAGGCGTGTGTGGCGGCAACCAGGTGAGGAGTACAAAGACATGTGAGTCTTGCCTACAGTCAAGCATACTGGTGGGAGTGTCATGCTCTGGGGCTGCATGAGTACTGCCGGCACTGGGCAGCTACAGTTCATTGAGGGAACCATGAATGTCAACATTGTACTATGACATACTGAAGCAGAGCATGATCCCCTCCCTTCAGAGACTGGGCCGCAGGGCAGTATTCCAATATGATAATGACCCCAAACACACCTCCAAGAGGACCACTGCCTTGCTAAAGAAGCTGAGGGTAAAGGTGATGGACTGGCCAAGCATGTCTGCAGACCTAAACCCTATTGATCATCTGTGGAGCATCTTCAGACGGAAGGTGGAGGAGCGCAAGGTCTCTAACATCCACCAGCTCCGTGATGTCATCATGGAGGAGTGGAAGAGGACTCCAGTGGCAACCTGTGAAGCTCTGGTGAACTCTATGCCTGAGAGGGTTAAGGCAGTGCTGGAAAATAATGGTGGCCACACAAAATATTGACACTTTGGCAAATTTACACTGTTATACAAGCTGTACACGCACTACTTTACATTGTAGCAGAGTGTCATTTCTTCAGTGTTGTCACATGAAAAGATATGTTCTAAAAGTCTTTTCATCTTTTGTTATACGTAACGTCATCAGAGGTATAGGTTTCTGTTCACTTTAAAGGTTATGTCATATATGGTGGTTTGCACATGGTAATTTTATTTAGCACTGCACTTTTAGGACATACATATTTGATTACCCTGGTATTTAAGTTTTAGTGCACAGCTGCTGTATTTACTTTTGATAACACACTAGCGTGGATTTATTTCTATATAGTACATGAAAAGATATAGTAAAATATTTACAAGAATGCGAGGTGTGTACTTACTTTTGTGAGATACTGTGTATATATACAGTGGATATAGAAAGTCTACACACCCCTGTTTAATGTCAGGTTTCCGTGATGTCAAAAAATGAGAAAAAGATAAATAATTTCACTTTTTTTTTCACTTTTATTGTGACCTATAAACTGTACAACTTAATTGAAAAAAAAAACCTTGAATCTTTTTTTTTTTTTGGGGGGGGGGGGAGTAAAAATGAAAAAAAAAAATAGTGTGGTTGTATAAGTTTGCACACCCTCTTATAACTGGAAATGTAGCTGTGTTCATAAATAAGCAGTCCCATTTAAACTCCATGTTAAATAGGAGTCAGTACACACCTGCCATCATTTAAAGTGCCTCTGATTAACCCCAAATAAAGTTCAGCTGTTCTAGTGGGTCTTTCCTGGCATTTTCTTACAGCAAAAGCCATGGTCCGCAGAGAGCTTCCAAAGCATCAGAGGGATCTCATTGTTAAAAGGTATCAGTCAGGAGAAGGGTACAAAAGAATTTCCAAGGCATTAGATATACCATGGAACACAGTCAAGACGGTCATTATCAAAAATTATACAAACACATTTTCCCACATGCTTTTAGGAGACTTCAGATGTGTTTTTGCTAAATTTAGCCGGGCTTGGATGTTTTTCTTCATAGGAAAGGCTTCCATCTTGCCACTCTACCCCATAACTTAGACATATGAAGAGTACGGGAGATTGTTGTCACATGTACCACACAGCCAGTACATGCCAGATATTCCTGCAGCTCCTTTAATGTTGCTGTAGGCCTCTTGGCAGCCTCCCTGACCAGTTTTCTTCTCGTCTTTTCATAGATTTTGGAGGGATGTCCAGTTCTAGGTAATGTCACTGTTGTGGCATATTTTCTCAACTTGATGATGACTGTCTTCACTGTGTTCCATAGTATATCTAACGCCTTGGAAATTCTTTTGTACCCTTCTCCTGACTGATAGGATAAGACTTTTTTTTTTTAAAAAGGAACATGTTTATTCAGAAAAACAAGTGAAGAAGCATACAAGCATCTAGAAAACACTGACACTTTTGTAATAATATTCAGTACATGTTAGCAGAGCACAAAAACATTCTGGGTACTCCCTTCTCGTAGTATAACATCATTGTTATGTTAACCTAAGGACAATTCCTGACACCAATACTCATATCGTTCGCAAATCTATACATCACATGTATTTGTATTGTTAAGCCACGTATCCCAGACCTTATTATACTAATCAGGACACCCCCTGTGTTTATATATATATATATATATATATATATATATATATATATATATATATATATATATATATATATATATATAACCTTTTTGTAGGGTAGGGACATGTTTTACCACTTTAATCCAAGCCTGAAAAGTAGGAGGGGCGGCCAGTGTCTTGCTACTAGTTTTCTGGCACAAAAGAGTGTTTCGTATAGAAGAGTAGCTGTAAATTTATCTATGGTAGCATCTGGAAGTAGCCCCAATACACATAGCCTTGGCTCCAGTTGAACAGGGGAGCCCATATCGTCATGCAAGAATTTAATAATTTGAGTCCAGTAACTCTGGATAGCCGGACAGGACCACATAAGGTGAAAAAAGAAGCTTGATAAGCTTGTGCATCGTGGACACTGGGTATTCTGGTTGTGGGAGAACTTAGCTATTCTAGTTGGTGTGAGATAGGATTTGTGGATTATGTACAGCTGTGTCAGACGCTCCGGGAGCCTTGGGGACACCTTTTTAACGTTTTCTAGGACCTCGTCCCAATCTGCATCCTCCACTGGGCCTATGTCCTCTTCCCATCTAAGTTTCGCTGTGTCAATTTATACCGGCAACCGAACGTGCCCGAAGAGCTAAATACAAAGTTTATATCAATTTGGCCGAGTCTACACCCGTTAATCACATCCACCAGAGACAGTACTTGTGGATTCGGGAAACCGTTTACAAATTGTGCTTGTAAGGCATGTTTCAATTGTCTATAATTAAATGACATGTGTGAAGGCAGTTGAAACTCAGCACTTAGAGATTGGAAGTCTCTTACTCCCGATGGGGTGACCACCTGGTGTAAAAATATGATCCCCCTTGCAGCCCAACCGGCAGCACCGGCGATCGATAATAGTTCTCTCATTTGCGGGTTGTGCCATAGAGGAGTATGAGAGTGAAAAAAATTAGCTCCAATTAGCTTTAACGCTATCTCCCAGACGCGCTGATGTTGTATCAACAGGAGTCCTCGGTCCACTGCACCCCTCCCGCCATTTCTACCCCTGAACAATACTTGTAGGGGGGAGTAGGTATCCTTATTGGGTTTGTTACAAACAAGAGCCTGGTATTTGGCGCTATCCGTGTTGTGAATATAATAAAAGTGCAATAATTGTGCGGCTATGTAGTATGAGTGAAAATCGGGAAGGGCTGCCCCCCCCCCCCCCCCTCGATGAGGTAGGGTTTTTAAGAGTATTCCAGGCTAATTTGTGTCTACTCGGGCCCCACACAAATGAATTGATACGTTTAGAATTATTGCTCTCGCTCTAACGTTCGCGGCGATACTTCACATGTGTGGTTTGAACACCGTTTTCTGCGTGTGAGCACACGGGGACAGGGGCGCTTAGAATTTTTATTTTTTTTGTTATTGTTCATTTTACTCTTCTTTTTTTAGCTTGACACTTTTAAAAAAATGATCACTTTTATTCCTATTACAAGGAATGTAAACATCCCTTGTAATAGGAATATGGCATGATCGGTCCTCTTTACAGTGAGATATGGGGTCAATAAGACCCCACATCTCACCTCTACGCTGCGAAGCCTGAAATAAAAATAAAATAAAAAAACAATCTCGGCTTCCCAGCCGAGGTGGCGCCATTTGTTTGAATGCAGAGGCCAGGCATGACATTATAACATCGCGCCCGGCCTCCGAACGATCATAGAGACTCAGACTCTGGCGACCATCTGGTCCGCCGGAAATCTTTATGGTCACCATCCGGGGCCAGTGGATTCTGTCTCCGACTCACCGATGGAAGCGGTGGAAGACGGGGGGTCCCCTCTCGCCGCCCGTAAGAACGATCGAGAGGTGGAACAGCTGCTATGATTGTTCTTATGGTGTAGAGAAGTGCTGGCTGAAAAAGCAGATATCTGAATGATGCCTGTATCTGCAGGCATCATTCAGATATACCCGCTCAAAGTCAAGGACGTCATGACGTACCTTGGGCGGGAAGAGGTTAAACTACGCGTACAAAAAAAAACAAGCACAACTACAATAAGAAAGTAAGTAGGCTGGTTATTACAAACACAGACCATAAAGGTGCCATTTAAAGTCATTATAATTTATACTAGATACAATTAAGCAATGTTAATAACATTTATGTATATTATATTTTAGTTTTATAAGCTTTCCTGCTATTGTAAAGGAATTAGAATTAGATGTTACCGGTGGCGCATGGGCGGAGCCTGACAGCAGACATGCCAGCTTTGAGCTCTGATCCTGAAGGGATGTTTCTGCCGTATTATACCGTGTCCGGGCTCAGCTTCTTTCGGTAAATATTATTATTCGGTCTGCTAATAACCCGTTACAACCACTTGGTAATACAGGCAAGCCTATAATTAGGCTTGCCTGTAGCTACACTGCACGGTTTAGGAGATATCCCTGTATTTGCATGTGCCGACGTCATCGGCAAATGCGTACTTAAGCAAACTGAAGCAACGGCACATACTCAAAAATCGACCCCCTCCCCCAGGTGCCCACTTACCTCTGTCTGATGATAGCGGTCTTGGGCACTGTTTACATCCTCCATGGAGAAATTTTCTTTTTTTTGTAAATTGTCTATTTATTAAATTTCCACATAGATACAGAAGAGAAGACAAACAAATGAACAAATAGTGAATCATATGTATAAAATAAATTACAGTCATCAACAAAGCACAAGTCACATGCATAGAACATAAAAATTAAAGTACAATGCTACCTAAATTGCAGTTGCATGGTACTGCAACCTTGCTGATAGGGGAAGAGGAGGAAGGGCAGGGAATCGAGAGAGCAGGCAACAATAAACAAAACATGGTATATCACACAAAAAGGGTTTGATGCTCTCTGGACCAGTTATTAGTGGAACCCCCGGGGTGTCTGAACGAAAAATGAGAACACTCCACGGGGGTCCCACCTTGGAGAGTTGGAAGAGGGAGGGGGTGGAAAACACCATGGATATATAAAGTGAGGGGGTTAGGGGGGGTTTAATCAATAATCAGCCCAAGTATTTCCTTAAAATTCTGTTTATTGAACAAATAAAGGAGATTACATACATTATAAAGTCTTGACGTATATCGCATTCAATATAGAGTACTTAGTACAAAAGCTTAAAACTATCCCTCGTATTAATATATTTTCATGTAAGACATTCCCATTGGTACCATTTATATTCTACTTATATTGTATTTGACTCTATCTTCCCAATATAAGCATATTTTGTAATGTAGTGGAGGGGCCCCAATCAGGACCAGGAATACTGACAGTGCAAGTTCTGTGAGCCAGGGTGGTTTAGACATTATCGATGCAGGTATCAGGGGATTTGAGCCACCTCTCCCATATTTTTTCATATTTATTGGGGCATCCTCTTTGGGAGTATATTATTTTTTTATACGGCAAAACATTATTTATCTCTAACACCCATTGCGAAAACTCTGGTGGAGTGGGTCTCATCCATACTCTGGCTATTACCTTACGAGCCGAGAAGAGAGATTTATGTAAGAATATTTTGGTAAATTTATTAAGTCCCGGGTCAGGAAAAATTCCTAATAAGCACGGTTTTGGTTGTAGCGTGATGGGCGAGCCCATAGTATCATGCAGGAATTTTACCACTTGGGTCCAAAACTGTTGGATCTTAGGGCAATGCCAAATTAAATGATAGAAGGTGCCTATGGCTTGGTTACACATTGGGCAGGTAGCAGATTGCCTGTCTTTATATCTTAAGATCCTAAGTGGCGTGAGGTAGGCTTTGTGCGTGATAAAAATCTGGGTGAGGCAGTCTGATATTTTTAGGGGATACTAATTTGCATGTATCTAGCGCATCACTCCACTCATCATCTTCAAGAGAACCCATTTCTCCCTCCCATCTAGATTTCAAAGCATACGCTAGAACAGTTGCCTGTGGAATTGTTAACATGGCATAAAATTGGGAGATCATTTTTTTTGGGTCTGGGAATTTTATGGCAGCCATTAAAGGGTTATCTTTTAAGGTAATATCATCTGCGGGGTATTGTGTACGAAAAGCATGTCTTAGTTGTATGTACCTAAAAAACATATAGTTAGGTAGTGCGAATTCCGATTTTAGAGTTTGAAATGTTTTCAATTTCCCATTGTTTGTTATATGGAACAAGTATATTATTCCTCTAGAGCTCCATACTTCGGTATCTTGCATGCGTCTAAACTCAGGGAGGGACTCATTATGCCATAGGGGGTGTATAAATGTTTAGTGATTCAATGTGGAGTTTTTTGGAGGCTATATCCCAGATTTTCTTATATTGGTACAGCAAAGAGCTGCGGTCCGTCCCTAATCCTTCTCCTCCCCTCCCCCCTACCATTGCTAGTAACAGGTCAAGGGTCTGTTGTATCGACTTTGGACATAAAAGAAATAAAAACCTTTTTCCTGTCTGTTTTGTCAATGTGAAAGATTTGTGAGAGTTGAGATGCAAGATAGTACATATTGAAGTCAGGGAGTGCCAATCCAGCGAGATCAGTGGGTTTTTTTTAACTTATGCCAAGTGAGTTTGTGCCTAGAATTACCCAAGACAAACGGTTTGAGTAGGGTTTCCATTATTTTAAAGTGTCTAAGTATCAGATATACTGGTGAGTGCCAAATCATATATAAAATTTTTGGTAGTAGGACCATTTTTATTAAATTTATGCGGCCCGTCACACCATGTGGAAGTCGTGCCCATATCTGGGTTTTCTGCTTGATCATTTCAATTAGTGGTGTTATATTAAGTGCGATGTAATCTGACGAATCCCGAGTAGTTTGCACTCCTAGGTATTTTATTTTGTCTACTCTCTGCAAATCAAGAGTGGCCCTGTCTCTGTTTGGTGGGAAACTATCTAATGGGAGTATTTGGGATTTATCCCAATTAATCCTAAGGCAAGAGAATATTCCAAAACGTTTTATCAGTGCTAAAGTTATTGGCAATGATTCCTCTGAGCCATCTAGGTATAGCAAAGTGTCGCCCGCATATGTGCTAATTTTTTCCACCACCTCACCTCTACGGGGTCCCACTATACCCGGGTGCGCACGTATAGCGATCGCGAGTGGCTCTGCCACCAATGCATACAGCAGCGGCGACAGAGGGTACCCCTGTCTCGTACCCCTAGATAAGGGAAATTGTTCAGATGGCCAGCCGTTTGCCACTATTCTTGCCACTGGGTTTTGATAGAGGAGCTGGACCCATTTTATAAACCTGGGACCGAGTCCTAATCTATCTGAGCAGGTCCCGAGATATCTCCATTCGACTGAGTCGAATGCCTTGGCTGTGTCCAAAGCCACGACAATTCTGGACCCTGGATTGTCATGTGTTGCTTGTAAGTTGATAAACAGTCTACGTAGATTAAAAGATGTGTTCCGCCCTGGCATAAAACCAGCCTGATCTTCATGTATTAGGGATAAGATGACTGTATTTAGGCGCATGGCTAGGATTTTTGCTATTATTTTTACACTTACCTGAAGCAAAGAGATGGGGCGATAGGACTCCGGGAGGTGCGGGTCCTTACCTGGTTTGGGAATTAGTACTATTGTAGCTTCTCGCATGGAAGCTGGTAGTTCAGATTCTGCAAAAATGGAGTTGTACAGATTTAGTAATCTGGGAATAAATATGTCCAAATGGGTGAAATAGAACTCCACAGGTAGTCCATCGGACCCGGGGGCCTTAGCTTTGGGGAATTCCGCAATGGCTTTGGTAATTTCATCCGCTGTCAATGGGGCTTCTAGGGTCTCAATTTGGGCTTCCGTTAGGCGGGGAATAGAGATATCGTCTAAAAATGCTTCCATTAAAGTACTGTCGGTCGTGGCCTTGGAGGCATATAGTGCTATAAAAAAGTCTCGAAACATTGTTGTAACTTGGGCAGGTTCCGTCACCAAAGTACCGTCAGGGGAGTAAAGCGAGATTACGACTGGGGGTCTATCTTCGCAATGCACAAGATAGGCTAACAGTTTTCCTGCTCTTTCCCCCTGCTCAAATGACCTTTGTTTTTGGAAAAAGAGTTTTTCTTTTGGATTTTTCGTATAGGAGTTGATCTGTGGCTCTAGTACACAGTTTAAGATTGTTTGCCTTCTCTAGAGTGGGGTCTTCTATAAATGCCTTTTCCGCTGAAAGCAGGCTCTCAGTAGCGGCAGTGATAGCTGCTTCAGAGGTGCGTTTTAGTTTGTTAATATGCGTTGTGAGTGTCATACGGGCATGTTTCTTAAACGTTTCCCAGACTATCTGAGGGGACGCAGAGCCCTCATTAGTCTCAAAAAATTGTGTCCAATGGGAGGAGAGGTCATCCTCTTCCGGAAAAAGGGTCAGCCAAAAAGGGTTTAGTCTCCAAGAGATTGGTGGTCTGTTGTGGTATAGGGAGAGTTTAACCCAAAATGGACAATGGTCAGATAATGATCTAGGAGAAAATCCTGCATCGATTAGTCTGGGGAGGAGTGTTTTGGAGATTAATATTAGGTCTATGCGGGACATAGAATGGTGGGACGTGGAGAAACATGAATATGCCCGAAGTGAGGGGTTCCTGTATCTCCACGTGTCAACCAAATTAAAGTCTAGTATCAGTCTTGCAAATCTCGTTTGATGATGGGGAGCGTTAGATGAGGAGGAGCTGGTCATTCTATCTAATGTTGGGTCTAAGACATTATTGAAATCACCTAGCCACATTGCTGGCACATTAGGATGTAAGGCCATAAAATTAAACCCCTCTGTTAGACTAGAGGACTGAAATGGTGGAGGCACATAAAATGCCATTAAGAGGATCATTTCACCATGCAATTTTGCTTTTAAAAAGACAAAGCGACCTTGTGGATCCGATACGAAGCCATGGAGCTCAAATTGAGTGTGTTTAGCGATAAATATCAAAACTCCTCTAGAGTGTGTGGTGTATACAGAATGGTATGCCCATCCCATCCAGGGGCGTTTAAGTGCTCTTTGAACCGAGCCTTCTGCATGTGTTTCTACCAAAACCACCACGTCTGCTCGTTGCTGCTTGAGTAGAGCAAATACCGCCGACCTTTTAATTGGGTCTCTCACTCCACGCACATTCCACGTAAGAAATGTCAAGGCGGCCATGGGGTGAGGTATTTGGAATGTGAAACTCCATGACTTCTACCAACCACTGGATATTTTATGGGAATCAACATGATCAGGTACACAATTGGGCCTGTCATTGCATCGCTATCATCATGGTACCGAGTTAAAAATAACATACTTAGGCAAATTGAGAGATTTTGTCTTACAATATAATACATATTACATCCCCCCTCCCTGCCCTGCACTTTTCCCAACTGGTGCGAGCTTTTCCCTATAACTCCCAACATGTCATGAACATTGTCCAACCTGTAAGGGAAATGTGAGGAACATAAAAAAATAAAAAAAGTTACTAGTGTCGCCGCCCCAGAGAGAGCAAGCCTCCTCTCCACGGTGGCGACAACTGCACACTGTATGTCATCAAGTAATGTAATCCATCTTGGGTTGGATACTTTATGTGGTGGAGCGAAACTTCGCTGCATAACAAAGCATAGCGTAGAACTGAGCCCACTTTCTGCAGTGAGCCCATTAGCCAATTACTTTCTTCCGCCGGAAAGGGATAACTGAATTATGTGTAAGTTCAAGTTTTCCATCTAGACGTATTCTATGCGGGCCATGGTGCCCTGCACATTCTCTTCCCAGTTATGTCACCACAAAAAGGAGAAATAGGTAGGCTTATCTGTCCCAGGCCTCACAGACATCCATCCATGCGCCTCACTCACACAGAAGGCCTTATCGACATCAGACTTTCATAGGTTGAGTGCACCAAATTTTACAGCACTGGGGCAAGCATAACAGAGAGCAATGTCCATATGCAGTCTATTGCCCCGTCACGCTGGCAGAGGTTAGTCAGAGTCAGCTGCCAAGACATGATAAGTAAAAAGTATAACAGAAAAAATAAAAGAAAAAACAGGGGAGATTGAGCTTGGTATTTACAAGTTGGAACACTTATCTCTGAGCATCTCTCCGCTCCAGCCATGCAATGGCTGCCTCAGGATCCTCAAAGAAGTTTGCTCTGTCTTCTCCTTCCACTCGCAGGCAGGCTGGGAAAAGCATTGCATATTTGATGTTTTTAATGCGTAGACGTTGCTTCGCTTCCATGAAGGTTTTACGCTTTCTTTGTACCTCTGCAGAAAAATCCGGGAAGACTGCTACCATTTTATTACCGAAGGGGATGTTGCCTTTTTCATGGCTGAGGCGTAGTATGGCGTCCCTGTCTCTGTAATTGAGGAATTTGGCGATAAAGGTGCGAGGGGGGCACCTACTGGTGGGGGTCTGCTCGACATGCGGTGTGCGCGCTCAACAGTAAATGTAGGGGAGAATGCTTCTCTGCCATACGTGTCACACAGTAATGTTTCCAGGAACGTCGGGGGGTCCCTTCCTTCCACCTCCTCTGGGAGGCCTATGAATCTGAGGTTGCACCTCCGGATTCTATTTTCCAGGTCATCCTGCTTTTGTAGGAGCTGGTTCACCTGTGCCTGCATGGCCTCACTAGAATGTTGAAGAGGGGGGAGGGAGTCCTCCACCATGCTGATTTTAGTTTCAGCTTCAGTGACCCTCTCCCTAAGTTTTTGGAAGTCCTGCCTCACTAGTGAGATATCCACTCCTCCTCTATTCTGGCTGTGATTGTGGATTGACATGCAGCAATAGCTTCCTGACAAGAAGTGATTGCTTCTAGTACCTTAGCGGTGTCTGTATTTGCGACCGTTTCCTCTCTCCTCGTGGCGCCACCATCTTTGTCTGGGGACTCTGCTAGACTCCTTGTGGCAGTGGATATCCAGTGGGGACCTTTACTACATCAAGGGACAGGAAGTCCCCACCTTCTTGTGTGCAAGCAGCTGCCTTTAGGATTGGGACACGTGGAAGGAAACTGGCACCCACACAACCGGAGTGACAGGACCAACATCATACGCTCGTACTCCTGCAGGGGTGAAATGCTCCGGTGAGTGCAACCACATTGGGGGGTGACTGCCAGAAATTACAGCACGGCTCTTTACCACTAAAGAAGAACTTTTTGCACGATTTCTACGGGGTTTGTGTGCACGGCACATTATATTACTGTTATGAACATTTTGCACCAAACAGTACATGGGATTTTCTTTGATACATAGTTGCGGTTTTTACACATTAATTATGATTTACTATTGCAGATGGTTTTTGCACACCAATGCACTATGGTTTGATAACCACAGCTTTTGGCACTTGTCACTTTATATTTATTAATTAGAAGATTTGTATATGTTATATAATGGTGTTGATTTAATATTTGTGCTATTTTTTGCACATACAGTAGCAAATTCTCTTTATCACTAAATAAGGATTTTTCACTAAAATAGGGATATATTGTTGTTGTTTTTTTGGGAGTTTTGTATCATAACAAAATTTTTCACTTCTTATGCCCCGTACACACGGTCGGACTTTGTTCGGACATTCCGACAACAAAATCCTAGGATTTTTTCCGATGGATGTTGGCTCAAACTTGTTTTGTCTACACACGGTCGCACAAAGTTGTCGGAAAATCCGATCGTTCTAAACGCGGTGACGTAAAACACGTACGTCGGGACTATAAACGGGGCAATGGCCAATAGCTTTCATCTCTTTATTTATTCTGAGCATGCGTGGCACTTTGTCCGTCGGATTTGTGTACACACGATCGGAATTTCCGACAACGGATTTTGTTGTCGGAAAATTTTATCTCCTGCTCTCCAACTTTGTGTGTCGGAAAATCCGATGAAAAATGTCCGATGGAGCCCACACACGGTCGGAATTTCCGACAACACGCTCTGATCGGACATTTTCCATCGGAAAATCCGACCGTGTGTACGGGGCATAAGTCCTCATGCACACAGGCTGTTAAAATAAAGTTATGAAAACGCCAGTATTTTTGCAGTGATTTTTTTAAACTTTTTTCAGCTTTTTTCAGCATTTTTGTAATAGCGTTTTTGAGCGTTTTTCCGCGTTAGCGTTTTTTAGCGTTTTTTTTTTTTTTTTCAAATTTATTTATTTTTTTCAATGGAACAAAAACGTTAAAAAGCGTTGGTGAATGACGTTTTTGAGCGTTTTTGAGCGTTTTTCAGCTGAAAAACGTCTCTCAGAACCCTGGGTTTTTTTACAGCTTAAAAACGCCTATGCCACTTGCAGCTCAAAAACGCCTAGGTGGGCATGAAGCCATAGACTAACATAGACAGGCCTTTTTAAGCTGCAAAAAAAGCTCAAAAAAGCAGCTGTAAAAACGTCCGTGTGCATGAGGACTAAATAGTAATTATATTATACACTTGAGCACTTGTTTAATTTACAGCCACACCCTTAGTTTTAACACAGCGCCACTCCCTATACTTTGATTTTCATATTTTATTCTTTGTTAGTTTTTATATTAATTTTTAATTTTACCTACAAAAATATTTTTATGTATATAATTGATTTTTGTTCTACGGAAAAATATTTTAAGTAAATAGTAGGTAATTGTATTTTATATAAGATGTTTTATGTATGCAGATCGTATATATACAATTCTAATGTTTTATAGCATATTTGGTCCCGGCCACATAATGAGGTTAGATTAGTTATAATAAAGCTGTATATTAAATTATATTAAATTACCACAGGGGAGCAGCATATAGGGACCGTGATGTATGATTTGCCATTTCGATAAAGAATGTTTGCCGGTTTTTAAAATGAATAATGGGACGTATGGGATCTTTTTATATTTTTATAATGTATATTTTGTATTGTTTAGAATATAGTTGTGATAGATATAGGTAAATATTTTAATATTTTAATGTATTAGATTGGATTGGTGGTAAGGGACATATATGTGTATGAGGTGCGTTGTGGTGTCCTCAGATGCATACAGCTCTGTTCTGGATAACATTATATAGGACATGTTAAGTCATATGTTTTTATTGTTGTCCGTATTCAATTAGGTTAAAAGAATGTTTTAATCCTTCGGTCTCCTCGTATGGGGCTTGCCGCCGATCGTAATACATTATATATTGAAAACAGCCGTAGCCTATCACTAGTTTGTTCGCGGTCCAAGGCAAAATGGCCACCGCTAGTATATTTAGACCACAGAGCGCCCGTCCAATTAGATCCCCCTGAAGAAGGCACGTGATCCCTGTGCCGAAGATGCGTAGGGGAGGGGCCAGGACGGAGCTGTCAGCAAGGAGAGTTAGGCGAGACAGACACACCACACCGCACGCCGTACCAGCGATCTGGTTCTCATATACAGAGCCCTGAATAGGATGGTGCACTCACGCACCTATACCATGTGAGTACCCCTAGGAAGGGAATGTTTACTTTTTAATAAAAGCCTTTACAATATTACACTATGGAGCTTTTCTCTTTTATTCATGATTCGGAATGCTACTGATTGAGCGAGTTGGAAATCAGCACCTGCATATCGTTAGAGCCCAGGAGTGGCTCCCAAGCGTGTTTTGGCATAGATTAGGTACTGTGTCACACGCTTTGAGGTGAGCTCATAGTCTTTTGGGGATCACCGGAGAGCACTGAAGCATGTTATATGTTCTGCACTGTTTTTTGATGAGCATGATGAAAAGCACTTTTTGATGGACACTGGATCTGTGCACATAGGATATAATTTTGATGAACGTTTATGGTTTTTACATATCGATTTGGTGAAGGAGTGGATACTCTCTCTAACCTGAGTTTACACTTGTACTTTCAATATTTTTTTGCATGTTGCACTTTATTTGTTGTATCACAAAATAATGTTTCACGGATTATAATAGAGTTCTAGGTATATTCTTTTGACAGTTATGTACTTTATATAATTATTTATTTTTAATATTGTATTATTTATTTTCCTAGCGCAAATGCAGTTTTATTTTACTGTTTGATGGTGCCAGTAAATGCACGGTGTAGCGTGATGCTTTTGAGGTGTCTAGAGGCAAGAATAACGGCAGGATTATGTAGAAAAGGATGTGTGTCCGGCGGAGCTCAGTGTCTCAGCGTCCTATTTTTAATGCCGCTCCAGGCCACGCCCTCCAGCCCAAGTATTTAGGGAGATACAGAATATATAGAGTGGTATGAGTGGTAGAGTGGTATATAGAATGGTATGGCACCGGGATTAAGCCCTGAATGATCCCACAAGTCCCAAATTTTTGAACATTGAGGGAGTGTATCATGGACTATCGCGGTTAGGTGTTCCATTCTGCGGATCTGTTCCAATAGTTGTAAAACCTGTGGGAGTGTAGGAGGAGAGGTGGATAACCATCTTAAGGGTATAGCTCTTTTTGCTGCCAGAAGAATAAAGGCAGCCAGTTTCTGGGTATGCTTGGAGACGCCGGGGAATGACAGGCCTAGCAGGTAATGAATCGGGTCTAAGGGGAGATTGATTTCTAGAAGGTCCTGTAAGAAAGCCTGGATGGAGGACCAGAATGGTTGAATAATGGGGCACTCCCAGAATTTGTGAAAATGTGAGCCTATGTCACCCAGGCATCTCCAGCACACCCGCGAAACCTTAGGGTCATATCTACAGTGGCTTGCGAAAGTATTCGGCCCCCTTGAACTTTTCAACCTTTTGCCACATTTCAGGCTTCAAACATAAAGATATACATTTTTTATTTTTTGTGAAGAATCACCAACAAGTGGGACACAATTGTGAAGTGGAACGAAATCTTTTGGATTTTTGAAACTTTTTTAACTAATAAAAAAATGAAAAGTGGGGCGTGCAAAATTATTCGGCCCCCTTGCGTTAATACTTTGTAGAGCCACCTTTTGCTGCGATTACAGCTGCAAGTCGCTTGGGGTATGTCTCTATCAGTTTTGCACATCGAGAGACTAAAATTCTTGCCCATTCTTTCTTGCAAAACAGCTCGAGCTCAGTGAGGTTGGATGGAGAGCGTTTGTGAACAGCAGTTTTCAGCTCTTTCCACAGATTCTCGATTGGATTCAGGTCTGGATATGACTTGGCCATTCTAACACCTGGATACGTTTATTTGTGAACCATTCCTTTGTAGATTTTGCTGTATGTTTGGGATCATTGTCTTGTTGGAAGATAAATCTCCATCCCAGTTTCAGGTCTTTTGCAGACTCCAACAGGTTTTCATCCAGAATGGTCCTGTATTTGGCTGCATCCATCTTCCCCTCAATTTTAACCATCTTCCCTGTCCCTGCTGAAGAAAAGCAGGCCCAAACCATGATGCTGCCACCACCATGTTTGACAGTGGGGATGGTGTGTTGAGTGTGATGAGCTGTGTTGCTTTTACGCCAAACATATCGTTTCGCATTGTGGCCAAAAAGTTCGATTTTGGTTTCATCGGACCAGAGCACCTTCTTCCACATGTTTGGTGTGTCTCCCAGGTGGCTTGTGGCAAACTTTAGACGAGACTTTTTATGGATATCTTTGAGAAATGGCTTTCTTCTTGCCACTCTTCCATAAAGGCCAGATTTGTGCAGTGTACGACTGATTGTTGTCCTATGGACAGACTCTCCCACCTCAGCTGTAGTTCTCTGCAGTTCATCCAGAGTGATCATGGGCCTCTTGGCTGCATCTCTGATCAGTCTTCTCCTTGTCTGAGCTGAAAGTTTAGAGGGACAGCCAGGTCTTGGTATTTTTGCAGTGGTCTGATACTCCTTCCATTTCAAAATGATCGCTTGCACAGTGCTCCTTGGGATGTTTAAAACTTGGGAAATCTTTTTGTATCCAAATCCGGCTTTAAATTTCTCCACAACAGTATTACGGACCTGCCTGCTGTGTTCCTTGGTCTTCATGATGCTCTCTGCGCTTTCAACAGAACCCTGAGACTATCACAGAGCAGGTTCATTTATACAGAGACTTGATTACACACAGGTGGATTCTATTTATCACCATCAGTCATTTAGGACAACATTGGATCATTCAGAGATCCTCGCTGAACTTCTGGAGTGAGTTTTCTGCACTGAAAGTAAAGGGGCCGAATAATTTTCCACGCACCACTTTTCAGTTTTTTAATTGCTAAAAAAGTTTAAAATATCCAATAGATTTCGTTCCACTTCACAATTGTGTCCCACTTGTTGGTGATTCTTCACAAAAAATTAAAATTGTATATCTTTATGTTTGAAGCCTGAAATGTGGCAAAAGGTTGAAAAGTTCAAGGGGGCCGAATACTTTCGCAAGCCACTGTATGTAGGACCTCCAGGGTTCTATACCAAAAAAACAATATCTTATAAGCCACTTTGTTCCACACACCTTGATGATTTGGAAACAGCCTCCCAGATCTTCTGCCATTGAGGAAGGAGTATGGGTCGTTGGGTGGCCTGGGACCATTTCTCCATATATGGTGCTAGAGCTGCACGATTCTGGCTAAAATGAGAATTACGATTTTTTTGCTTAGAAGATAGGTCACGATTCTCTCACGATTCTCACAGCGTAACATCATCTTTAACATTAAAACAAAAAAATTGGGCTAACCTTACTGTTTCATTTTTTTTATTTTATTCATTGAAGTGTATTTTTCCCCAAAAAATTGCATTTGAAAGACCGCTGGGCAAATACAGTGTGACATAAAATATTGCAGCAATTGCCATTTTATTCCCTAGGGTCTCTGCTAAAATATATATAATGTTTGGGGGTTCCAAGTAATTTACTAGCAAAAAATATTGATTTTAACTTAAGAAAGAAGTGTCAGAAAAAGATTTAGACTTTAAGTGGTTAAACTTCCTGCATTTACACTTTGTTTAAAAACTTTGCAGACTGCCTGGATTATTTATTTACACAGAAGTTCTTTCCCTTTGATATAAGAAGGAAGCTTAGTTAAAATGTTTCAAGTTAAAAGACTTGGCATTCTGCCAGGATGCTTTCTTTTGACAGCTGAGTGAGCAGATAAAGGCTCTCCAGTTGTTTATATGAAAGAATCGGCAACCTCTGCACAAGAGATCATCAGGGGAGGTGAATCAAGATCACGATTTTTTAATGATTAATTGTGCAGCTCTATATGGTGCTGTGTTTCAGTAAGTGGGTGGACATCATGAAGGTACCTATAGATATCTGAAATAAGGTGAGTTTGATGTGGACCTTGAACACATAGAAGTTCAAATGGGGGTGGGTTTATCCAAGGTTAGGGTAGGGGATTTAGAGCAGAAGTAATGTTTAAAGTGGATGTAAACCCAATTTTTTTTTTTTTTTTTTTTTTTTTATCATACTGTAGAGTATAAGTTTTCCTATCATTTGAGCCCAGTCTTGCCACACAGAGTTAATCCATCTCTGAGCAATCCTCTTATTGTTCAGTGAGATAAATCTTGACAAACTGACAAAAACTTTGTCAAATCCTCCCCCTTGCTGTGAGTAACAGCCTAAGACACAGGCATTATTTTTTAATTCCCTCCCCACTCCTTTCATCAGCAGCTCTGCAAGGATTGGCTTTTCCACACCTCAGCATGATTTGGCATGCTGAAGTCATGTGGTTACTTTCCTGTCTTTTCACTGGATGTTAGAGATCATAGCAGAAGTTCAGTGTAAGAAATACACAGGGGAAAATGCATATTGACAAGGGGAGTGTAGAGGTGGGCGGGGAGTCTACTGACATCACGACTATACTAGCTATACTATACTAGCTATACTAGCATCCCCAGCAGTTTAGGGTTCCCAAAAACGCAGTGTTAGCGGGATCAGCCCAGATACCTGCTAGGACCTGCGTTTTGCCCCTCCGCCCGGCCCAGCCCAGCCCACCCAAGTGCAGTATTGATCGATCACTGTCACTTACAAAACACTAAACGCATAACTGCAGCGTTCGCAGAGTCAGGCCTGATCCCTGCGATCGCTGACAGTTTTTTTGGTAGCGTTTTGGTGAACTGGCAAGCGCCAGCCCCAGGCAGCGTCAGTTTAGTGCCAGTAGCACTAACACCCACGCACGCACCGTACACCTCCCTTAGTGGTATAGTATCTGAACGGATCAATATCTGATCCGATCAGATCTATAATAGCGTCCCCAGCAGTTTAGGGTTCCCAAAAACGCAGTGTTAGCGGGATCAGCCCACATACCTGCTAGCACCTGCGTTTTGCTCCTCCGCCTGGCCCAGCCCAGCCTACCCAAGTGCAGTATCGATCGATTTCTGACACTTACAAAACACTAAACGCATAACTGCAGCGTTCGCAAAGTCAGGCCTGATCCCTGCGATCGCTAACAGTTTTTTTGGTAGCGTTTTGGTGAACTGGCAAGCACCAGCGGCCTAGTACACCCCGGTCATAGTCAAACCAGCACTGCAGTAACACTTGGTGACGTGGCAATTCCCATAAGTGCAGTTCAAACTGGTGAGGTGGCAAGCACAAGTAGTGTTCCGCTGCCACCAAGAAGACAAACAAAGGCCCGTCGTCCCCATAATGCCCTTCCTGCTGCATTTGCCAATTCTAATTAGGAACCCACCACTTCTGCAGCGCCCGTACTTCCCCCATTCACATCCCCAACCAAATGCAGTCGGCTGCATGAGAGGCATTTTCTTTATGTCCTCCCGAGTACCCCTACCCAACGAACCCCCCAAAAAAGATGTTGTGTCTGCAGCAAGCGCGGATATAGGTGTGACACCCGCTATTATTGTCCCTCCTGTCCTGACAATCCTGGTCTTTGCATTGGTGAATGTTTTGAACGCTACCATGCACTAGTTGAGTATTAGCGTAGGGTACAGCATTGCACAGACTAGGACACACTTTCACAGGGTCTCCCAAGATGCCATCGCATTTTGAGAGACCCGAACCTGGAACCGGTTACAGTTATAAAAGTTACAGTTACAAAAAAAAGTGAAAAAAAACAAAACAAAAAATAAAATAAAAAAAAATTGTTGTCGTTTTATTGTTCTCTCTCTCTCTCTCTCTATTCTCTCTCTATTGTTATGCTCTTTTTTTACTGTATTCTATTCTGCAATTTTTTATTGTTATTGTTATTATGTTTTATCATGTTTGCTTTTCAGGTATGCAATTTTTTATACTTTACCGTTTACTGTGCTTTATTGTTAACCATTTTTTTTGTCTTAAGGTACGACTTTGAGTGGTTATACCAGAATGATCAATATGTATGTGTCACCGGCGCAAAAAACTTTTTCTTATTTACCCTTTTAAACCCTGTTAGAGTTGCTGCATTCAAAAAAACCATTCAGTGAAATGGATTAAGACTATGATTAATGAGTGTGAGTGCGTTACTCTTTTACCATACACCACTCATATTTGTACATCACTTTCCTATTATTATACAATAATTAAAAAATCCCCCATAAACATTATATTTGTGTTCCACTTACAAAAACGTATATATAAATCACCAATCTATATGTCAAAATTACTAACATGCAAAATAAATTATCATAAAGTCCATGTGCAAAAAGTGCAAATTCCTCAATAATTGCTGTGATTTCGACTCTTTACGTGCCGCTGTGTATCATCTGTAATTCATTGTGACTAGTGACACACCACCACCATTTAGATCGGCCACTCACAAGATATTTCTTATATAATAAGCCTTCGGCTCATTAATGGGATAACCACTCCACCTTTTGTACTGCTCCCCACCTGCTATGCCTGAGCTTTGGTATTCCTCATGCAAGATATATGGACAACGATCATTGCGCAATGCGTTTAAAACTGTTTATTATCATAAAAATACAAAAGTTTACACTTACATTTAAAAGTGCCCTCGAGCCGGCACTAAGCTATTCCAGCAGTTAAGGATGGGTGTCATTCAATAGCGTGGTCAGCCTGTGTGCGATGTAGGTAATCCCCGCATCCGGCTTGCGCTTCGCCCCTCGTTCCCGTTCGTGTCTCCACCAACTACGGACGTTCACGCTCACGTGATTCAAAATCTCCCAGCAGCCTCTCCCAGCAGTAGACACCCCAAGCTATTTGCTGAGAGGTATAGTGAGTATTTTGCAGACCTCACTTTTTGTCACAAAGTTTTGAAAATTTAAAAAAGAAAAAGAAATTTTTTTTCTTGTCTTTCTTCATTTTCAAAAACAAATGAGAGCTGCAAAATACTCACCATGCCCCTCAGCAAATAGCTTGGGGTGTCTACTTTCCAAAAAGTGGTCATTTGGGGGGGGGGGGGGGGTTGTGCCACCTGGGCATTCCATGGCCTCCAAAACTGTGATAGGCAGTGAAGAGTGAAATCAAAAATTTACACCCTTAGAAATCCTGAAGGCGGTGATTGGTTTTTGGGGCCCCGTACGCGGCTAGGCTCCCAAAAAGTCCCACACATGTGGTATCCCCATACTCCGTAGAAGAAGCTAAATGTATTTTGGGGTGCAATTCCACATATGCTCATGGCCTGTGTGAGCAATATATTATTTAGTGACAACTTTGTGCAAAAAAAAAAAAAATGTGTCACTTTCCTGCAACTTGTGTCAAAATATAAAATATTCCATGGACTCAACATGCCTCCCAGCAAATAGCTTGGGGTGTCTACTTTCCAAAATGGGGTCATTTGAGGGGGTTTTATGCCATCTGGGCATTTTATGGCCTTCAAAACTGTGATAGGTAGTGAGTGAGTGAGCTCTGGTCAGGAAGGGGGTAAATCCTTCCGGGGCTGAAGTGGTTAAGAACACGCATTGTCTGATTTTTATTCACTACCTGTAAAAGGTTCAAGACTTTTGTAGTGTTGTCTCTTGCTTCTCATGTAGGGATAAATCCCACCTGATCCAAATGTATCAGATTTGGGATGTGTTGTTGAATCCGATTTGCCAAAATTTTAGTAAAAAGTTTAGGATCTAAATTAAGCAGAGAAATCGGTCGATAGCTTCCACAGGAAGCCGGGTCTTTTCCTTCTTTCGGTATTACCGAAATATGGGCAAGCATAGTATCCTTTGTTAATTTTTCTGACGCGCCCGGAGCATTAAATAATTTGACCATATAAGAGCAAGAGAAGGAAAAAGAGTCTTATAGTATTGGGCCGTCAACCCATCGGGACCGGGTGCTTTACCCAATTTGGAGGCCCTTACTGCTCTCTGAAGTTCTTCCAATGTTATAGGATTTTCAAGGTTATCTCTATCTGCATCCGATAGTCGGGACATTAGCGATTGTGAAAGATAAGAGTCTATCTGAGCTTGAGTGAAAGGTTTAGTCTGCAGATTGTACAAAGATTTATAGAATTCTTGAAATTCCCGAGCTATATCATGTGGTTTTGTAAACCTTTGGCTTATTCGGTGGGACCAAATGTGGGATGTAATTCATTAATTTCTGCTCCTGTAATGTCCTGGCTAAGAATTTCCCGCATTTATCCCCAGACTCATACGAAAACTTCCTACAGGTCTGTAATGCCGCTTTGGCCTTGAAGTGAAGAAGATCCGAAACTTGTGTTCGTTTAACAATAAGATCTTTCTCTAAAGAGGGGGACAGAACCTGTTTATGACGAAACTCTAAAGTAGTCGATTCTTCAAGCAAAAGATTTAATTGTTCCATACGTTTCCGTTTGATCCTAGCCCCATGTTTAATTAACACCCCTCTAATAACCGCCTTATGTGCCTCCCAGATAATTCTGGGATCACAGTCTTGGGGTATCGATGGTGCTAAAATAAAAATCTAACTCCTTAGTTACATCCTCTAGAACATCTTTGTCCTGAAGGAGGCTCTCATTTAGTCTCCACTGAGTAGACCTGGTCATCCGAAAATTATGTAGATCATATGTCAGAAAAATAAGAGCATGGTCTGACCAGGTTATCGAGCCTAATGAAGCAGCTCGTACTGAATGAAGTTATGCATGTGGGACCAGAAAGTAATCTAAACGGGAGTATGATTTATTAGGTAAGGAATAGAAAGTATAGTCTTTTTCTGTGGGGTAAAGTAATTGCCATATATCGATCAGTTGATTCCTATGCAAAATTTGAGCAATATGGTTACGTACTCCAAATGAAATAGATGATAATCCAGAGGAAGTATCCTCTGCTGGAATTAATGGAACATTCCAGTCTCCTCCTATAATCAACTGTCCTTCTGTAAATTTCATTAGTCGCTTGAGCGTTTTACCTAAAAAAGCCTCTTGATGTTCATTAGGAGCATACAATGTCGCAAATGTGACCCCAACATCACCTATTTTGCCCTTCACGAACAAGAAACGTCCTCCAGGATCCTTGATCGAGTCAATAAAAAACCACGGTATCCTACAGGAAAGGAGGATAGACACCCCCCTTGATTTTGTCTTTTGATTTGTAGAATGATAAACCGTCGGATATAGTCGACTTTTTAAAATAGGTATTTTATCATTTCTAAAGTGCGTCTCCTGTATAAATGTAATATCTGATTTAAGACGCTGCAGATCACGCAGGAGTATCTGCCTTTTTCCTGGCGTGTTTAAACCCTTAGCGTTGAGCGAGAACACTTCGAGGGCCCCCATGGAGGGACCTGAAAAAAAACAAAAAAAAAAAACACAACCACCTAAATAAAAACGCACTATATTGCTAAAACGCTCACCGGTTCAACCCGGTGATCGAGCGTCTACCTATTTGGGACTGTGGAAGGAAATAGCCGTGAGAAGAGCTCCAGGCCCATCCAACCCCCTCAGCCATCTGAAATGTGAACCATGAAAAAGCCACTCTTCTAAATTATATTACTCCACCTATATTACTTCGTATAATACTTCATATATTCCTACCACCCAGCGTCCTACCACTTATGAATATAATATTTAATTAATCGCTTGTAGTCTAAGTATACATGCTAATAAACCACTTTATTCAAAGATGTATCCAAAAGTACACATAACCAAAATGTCAACCCAGACAAGAAAGAGGGGAGGGAGAGGAAAAAATAAATAAAATGATATGTTCTTTCCCTCTCCTTTTCCTTCTCTTTTATCTATATCATATGGCAAGATCAGAATCATATACTCCAAAAAAAAAAAAGGGGGGAGGGGGGAGAATTTTTTTTTTTTATCATGTACAGATTGTGGAAATTGCCACATCATTAAGACAGTGCTACCAATCATGTGCAAATTATAAAAACTACCATACATTAAAAAAGTAGTGCAGCAAACATGCCCCAAAGAAAAAAAATTATATCGTGCATCTTGCATGATCTGCAATATAGAAAATTGGTGCAACAACCGTGCAAAAAAATAATAATTTTTGTTTATCCTGTACGAGTTGCAGATACTGCAACATGGAAAAAACAGTGCTACCATTGTGCTTTTACAGACCAAAAAAGAAAAAAAAAAAAAGATTTGACATCAATATGATAAAAAACCGCAATCAGTGACCTAAAAAAAAATCTATACTGTGCAAATTGCAAAATCTTATTACACATTAAAAAAATAGTGCAGTCTAATGGAGATATGAACAATGTTCTGATAAGGTTATATAAGATATTTTAATAGATTATGAATGATACCTCGGATGTATACATGATAAAAATTTGTAAAAATGTTTTCTATTATAAAGATATTTAAAAAAAAATAAAAATAGTGCAGTAAACATGCAAAAAAAAAAAAATATTATTGCATCAATATAGTGACACCAAAAATAAATAAAAAGAAATGTGTCCTGTGCACCTTGCATAAACTGCAATACAAAAATTAGTACAGCAACTGTGCTAAAAAAAAAAGAAAAAAAACAAAACCAACCCCCCTCTAATCAAGCAAAATTATTTTATTCAATCCAGTATTTAAGAATCAGCCAGCTCAGGCAGAATAACTGGAATTTCAACTCCTGCCAGTACGACCCCTAAAAAAAAAAAAAAGGAAAATAATAATAATAATAAAAAACAATCCCAAAAACAATAAATCTTATTATATTATATCCATATGAAGTAAACATATATCCTCTTTCTTCGTCAGGGTTTAAAAAAAAAAAAAAAGGGGGTGGAACTGTAAAGCAAGTCACTCATTAAGCCCGTGGGACCCTGGAGTTCTTTTCAAGGCAGTTATTGGCCTTTTTGAGGGTGACTCCGTTGAGCTTATTTAAGGGGCCCAAACGACCCCCTGCATGAGGAATATATGTGAGCCAGTTAGTAATCTGAATAGGGGCTACATCCAGAAAAGAAAATAACCCAGGGAGGTCCGTTGGTGTGTGAATAGTAAATGAGGAAGATTCCCTGCGAAACTTCACTGCCAGTGGGTATCCCCACCTATATGTGCACCCCGATCTTTAGCTAAGTCCAAGATAGGACACAGGCAGGCTCTGCGCTGTAGAGTAGCCTGGGATAAATCTGGTAAGATCTTGATAAGGGCCCCATTAAATTCAATACCTCCTGCTTCCCATGCTGCTCTAAGTATCAACTCTTTCTGTGGGTAATGATGAATACGGCATACAACATCCCTAAACCTTTCTGGATCATTTGATCTAGGGCCCAGAGCTCTATGAACTCTATCCAGTTCTACTGTCTTCTGAGGAGATTTCAAGACCTGCTGAAAAATAGCATTCATCTTTACCTAAAGGTCTTCCGAACCAAGCGTTTCAGGGAGCCCCCTAAGCCGCAAATTGTTTCTGTGGCTTCTGTCTTCAAGTTCCTCGATATGGAGTTGGAGATCAGCTGCCGAATTCATCTGAGTGATCTGTGCTCTTTCCAGGGCTCCCACTCGCTGCTCTAGGGAGGAAGATGCTTCCTTTCCTGCATTCACTTTCTCTGATAGCACTTTAATTTCTAACCGTACCGCCTGAATGTCCTGATGGTGTGTCTCCTCCAGCCGCTCGATCAAATCCTCAATGTCCCGTCGTGTAGGCAATGCCCTCAGTAATGCTCGTATATCTCCTTCTAGGCTCCCCTCTTCTCCAGCCTGCGAGACATCTGCCTTTTCTGGCGGGCTAAGGTGAAGCAATACTGAATCTTCTGCCATAGGCTTTGACCTGGAAGTTGCTCAAGTTTTCAGCACTTCCAAATTACAGTCCGTCAGATTGGAAAGCATATACATGTAGCCCAATGTGTACAGTGCTTAACCTCCCTGGTGGTATGATTATGTCCGATTTTTGCGTCTCAAAGCCGTACATTGTTTTGCGTGGAATTTTAGCATTTTATATTGTAGGCCTGTAATTCTTAGGAATAACTTTTGATATGTAAGGTAATACTGACACATAATCACACACATAGGTTGGACTTGATGGACGTGTGTCTTTTTTCAACCTCACCTACTATGTAACTATGTAACTCACTTAATAACTCACTTAAATCTGTCCAAACAAGAGTCTAGTAGACATCCCAGATATGATAAAGTTTGAAACATGAAATCATAAATTATAATATTATAAATAGCTATAAATAATTATAACAAATAATAATATAAGAATACAATTTATTTAATAATGTAATCAAATTAAAAACAATGACATTTGCTCAATTGCAGAATTGTCGCTGTTGTTACTTTCAGTGTTTGATGATGAATTTCCCCGGGAATCACTATCGCTCAATTCTGCAAGTGTTCTAATTTTCTATCACTGTTTTCTAGCTGGTCTAAAACCGCTTTTGATGTAAAGGGACACTTTTTGGTTGCCATGGACATTTTCAAGCTTACAGGCAGAAAGAACAGTGTATATATAATATAAAACTGCATGTGTGGCACCCCCCACCCCTGAGCCACACTCGGAATTACCGCAAGGGAGGTTAAAGGTTGTGTGTTCAAATCTGCATGCATAAAACCCACTTTTGTGTTTCATGAGCCACCAAATGTTTTCCAATGGTTCTCATCATGTCCTATTTGCTGTATAGTTCTACAGACAAGCAGTGCTGCTGGCTAGAGCCTGTGGTGCATGGTGTTGGTGTGCTGCTGTTTGAAATCTGGAAGCCGTGTATTGCTTAGTTCGAATCTAATGTGTTACCAGTAAATTGTTTTGTGGGCCAGTAAATGTTTTTCAATTGTTGCCATCATGTCATCTTCAGTATATAGTTCTACAGAGAAGTTGTGTTGCTGGCTAGAGCCTGTGGTGCATAGTGTTGGTGAACTGCTGTTGAATGCTGGAAGCCCTAGATTTCATGGTTCGAATCTCTGATGCAGAAATAGTTTTATCTTTCAACGGCTTAGAGAGTCTAGATCCATGATATAGGCTCACTAGCAACTACTTCTAATGTCTTCTGGTTCTGTGGCGCAGTCTGTAAGCTCCTGAAGTTTGAATCAGAGGGTTGTAGGTTCGATTCCCATGTGAGCAAAGATGCTTCCTCAAAGCAGCACTGAGTCTTTGGGGGTTGTGTGAAGGGCGGCTGAAATTGTAAAGACTGCAATGAAGCGGTCAGGACTTGACTAAGTTGGTGGTGCGGACCACCATCAGTGGGGCTTGAGTGAACCTGTGACCCTAAAACTGGGGGCAGGAATACAGTGAAGAAGATAGGCATGTTGATGAAAAATATGAGATTTTTGGTAAAATGCAAAAAAAACACAAAAATGTCTTCGTGCTCTTATTGACTTTCTGTCTCCTTGCTCTTGGGGTGGCAGTTATTGTCTTTCCTAGCTTTCAGTACCCATTTATGTTTCTTTCAGCACCCATCTGTGCTTTCTCTGTTTGAGTTCCATTGTTGCACAGTTTTATCTGCTTGCGGCTTTCATTCACCTGGTTTCTGGTTGGAGCTCAGTTCATTCACATGGTGTCTAGTTACCCACTTGCTTGTCGCTCGCTTCATTGAGAGTTCATTCACATGGTGCCAAGGTTACTCACTTGCTTGTTGATTGCTTCATTGAGGGATTATTCACATGGTGCCAAGGATATCCACTTGTTTGTCACTTGCTTCATTGATGGTTCATTCTTATGATGCCAAGGTTACTCACCTGATGGTTACATGGCTGGACCTGGAGGGTTTATTCACATGGTGCCAAGGTTACTCACCTGAACCTTGCTGTATTGAGGTTTTATTCACACAGTGCATATTACTCACCTGATGGTTTTATTCACACAGTGCAGGTTACTTACCTGATGGTTACTTACTTGATGGTTACTTGGCTGGATCTCACTTCATTGAGGGTGTATTCACACGGTGCCAAGGTTATCCATTTGCTTGGTGCCCCAAACTGCTCTGAGTAGATTCTTAGTCTGGTATGCTTTGAGAACCGAACTCATGGTTGTCCAACTCCATGTTCGCCGCCCTGCATGCTGCGCCACAGACCAGGATGCTCAAACCTGACAGCAGTGCTTATACATACTAAATTCAAACAAGATTCAAGCTGCAAAGTGTAGTAACCCGTAGCAACCAATATGAAGAGGATTCAAAAGAGGATTGGTTGCTATTGGTTTCAGCAATTTGTACAACATTAAATATATAATAATAAAAAAATACGCAAAGGTGACCAACTGAGGATTCAAACTCACAACCAGCTGAATGCGAGTTCACCAACATATCCCCAAGGCTATAGTATCAGATTGGGATTGTGCCCAAAACCAGAGTTGTAATATCATGATATACCATATGATCAGTGGATTAATGTACTAAATTGCCATCATCTAACAAAAAATAGTTTCCCAGTTGACCTTCCAAAGGATAATCTTAATTGCTGCTTGGCAAGTACATAATGCCTAAGCAACCAGCAAACAAAAAGGTGGTCGCTTGAGGATTTGAACTTGCAAACTTATTGTTTGTGCGATCAGCGGCATACATGCAGGGCCACTGTCTTGGATGGTGGGCGGAGCTTAAAACTAAAGCTTTAATTTCATGAAATACCACATGGCTTAATATTTGAATATTAAAAAAGTTGCTACCATCAGACCTAGTCCACCTTTTGGCCTAGAGGAAATTCCCATTTAGTAAAACTGTACTTTCCATTCTCCATTGCCATGAGCCAACTGCAACTATTTCACTTGCTAGCCCAAAGTCTTACTGACAAGACCTCAGATAGTGGGTGGGTTTCAAAACTAGACCTTTCATTTAATGGAATACCATATGACTACTGCCTCAGATGGTGTGTTGGGTTCAAAACTAGACCTTTAATTTAATGGAATACCATACGACTAGTGGATTAATAGTCATACAATTTACTAAACTGCTACCATAAGACCTAGACAAATCTTTCACTTGGCTTAGGGGAAATTCTCATCTGGCAAAACCATACCTTCAAGAGTCCATTGCCATGAACCACAGGGCACTATCTCAACTGCTGTCTACACAGAGCAGTAATCCATAGTAATTAATAAGAAAGTTCTCTGAAAGTGGATTGGTTGCTTTAGGTTTTTGCAATTTTAATAAATTATTCTGAAAAGATGGTTACCTGGGGATTCAAACTCGCAACCATCTTACTTGATAACCCAGTGTCTTACATACTCTGCCACAAGGCTTTACTGCTTAACAAATCTGTAACCCAGCACTAATTTGCGGCTAATAAAATGAGATGAGCACTGCATTTATGAAGTCCTGTAAAACAGAAAGGTCTACAGCGTAGCTAAGTGCCCATTGATGTAGCTCAAGGTGTAGAGTGCTTGTCTTTGTACCATGAAGGTTGTGTGTTCAAATCCGCATGAAGAAAAGCCCAGTTATGTATTTCATGAGCTGCCAAATTTCTTTTCAATTGTTGTCATCATGTTGTATTTGGTATATAGTTCTACAGAGAAGTGGCAAGGCTGGCTGGCTGGCTAGAGCCTGTGGTGCACGTCGTTGGTGTGCTGCTGTTGAATGCTGTAAAGCCTTGGATTTCTTAGTTTGAACCTGCTATGGTAACAATTAAGTGTTTTGTGGGCCACTAAATCCTTTTCAATTGCTCCCATGTCTACCGTATATATTTATAAAGAGAAGGAACATTCCTTGCTAGAGCCTGTAGTGTGTGTGTCTGTGTCTGCCAGTAAATAGCAGGGGCTGATCGTTTCATGCTGTGTTGACTTTTTAAGTGTAAATTAAGCAAATGACTTTGTTGTAGGTATTGTCAGTGTTTCCTTCAAATATTCTGTTAGTTTTCAATAAAAAAATGTGCTCTACCAGTAAATTTGCCATATTTTGTCAGTAAAAAAAAAAATGTTGTGGGAGGTTGGCAACCCTGGTTGTTGGTTTGTTCCTGTTGAATGTAGAAAGCCCTGAATTTCTTACTTCAAATCTCTGATGTGGCAATAGTTTTATGTTTCAAAGGCTTAGAGAGGCCAGATCCATGATATAGGTGCATGAGCCACCGCTTCTGACGTCTTTTTTTTTTCTGTGACGCATCATGTAAGCTCCTGAAGTTTGAATCAGAGGGCTGTAGGGTTGATTATTATATGAAGAAAGTTCAGAGTGAACGAAGATGATTCAAAGTAGCAATGAGACTTTGGGGGTTGGGTGAAGGATGGATGAAGTTGTAAACACTGTACAAAATACCTTCCATCTTACGCACCAACATGCTTTTGACAGATAGAGGCCCCTTCTTACACATACGGTGAAGCTGTCCAATAGCTCAAGCATTCTGGATTAAAAATTTTCATCTCTAACGTAGTAGGCTTAATGCTCGAGTCGGATAACTCTATTGCCTTACTCAACTTACTTCAGGAGACTTCATCTCATCTTCAAATTACTCCTGCAGGTTACCACCGCTTCGACGCAAAGGCCTGTAAAAGCCCCAGCCTGCACACCCCTGAAGTTTATCATAGAGTTACCAGGGCACTGATTTACGCCAAGGTTGAAGCAGTGGTCCTTGATAAACCTTCCAAATATGAACGCGTCTGGCAACCCTGGGTGGACTATTTCCTTCCACCATGTTTACAATACCCTCTTTCTTTAACTCACCTCCATTTAAGTTCTAATTGTCTGTAGGCACCGGTCCCTATTCACCCATAGGAACCGCTCCTCTTATTCCCATACTTTCATCTCTTCCCTATCTTTACTTTTTCTTGACACTTCCTCTCCACGTCTTTCTGATAATACCCTGGCATACTCCCTCTTCCTCAGAATTTGCTCCCCTGGATCAATCCATAAGCAATCACTTGACAGATTCAGTCCTCCACAGCTGAGGGCTGCCTGCTTGACAGTGAATCGCACCTCCCACTGTGGTGCTTATGCTTCAACCACTGTCCCGATGAGCTAACAGAATTCTCTAGCTTTTCGTTCCCTATGATCAATAATGCTTTTGACACAAGTTTTAACTCACACCCTGTATTGCTACACTCCTGTTTTATGGACATTTTTCAAACGCTGTACTGACTCCACTCATCATTCCCTATCATTGTTATGGATATATTGCTTGTAACCCATCTTCCTGTTCCGTGGGACTGTTCACCTTCATTTTGTTCTGTTTTATATGTTATGGCACCTGAACTGTGTTTTATGCTGGTAACTTCAATAAAATAAATGTAAATCATAAAGACTGCTACAGAATGATTAAGACAAAGTTGATGGCATGGACCGCCACATGTGGGGATTGAGTGACCTTAGAATTGGGGCAAAAATACTGTGAAGGAAAAGAGCAGGTTAATGAAAAATTTAAATTTATTGGTAAAATGCTTAAAAAAAGAATTGCTTGTGATTTATTGCTGACTTTTGAAGTTGTGGGTGTGTTGCTAAGCTTTTAGAACCCATTGTACCAACACAGACCTGTACTTTCTATGTTCAAGATGCTTTATTCCATTGTGGCACAGGATCCAGTGCGTGTGGTGTTTACACACATGGTTTCAAGGACACCCCTTGATTGTTACATGGCTGGAACTCGTTTCTTTAAAGCTTCACTCACATGGTGCCAAGATCATCCACATCATGGTTACACAGTGCAAAAGTCTGCTACTTAATCTCTCATTACTAGTTGCTGTTCGACCCAAACAGCTCCGAGTAGACATTTGCTTTGGGAACCAAACTCATGACTTTGATTTACATTCAGTGTCATACATGCTGCACCACAGACTGGATGTGCAAGTTTTACAGCAGTGCATATACATTCAAGCTGCTCAGTGTAGTAACCTACAGGAACTGATGTGAAGAGAATTGGTTGCTATTGCCAGTTTGTACAAGGTTAATAAATAAATGAATCTGGAAAGGTGACTACGTGAAAATTTGAACTCTCAACCATTTAATTTGTGAGATCACCAACATACCCCCAAGGGCAAGGCTATTGTCTCAGATAGTGGATAGTTTGAATATCATGACATACCATATGAGCAGTGGATTAATGTTCAAACATTGTACTAAATAGCCACCCTCTAATAAATACCAGTCTCCCAGATGACCTTCCAAAGAATATTTGCATCTGGTAAAATTGTATTTTCAAGAATACATTACCTTCAGCATTATCTTAATTTGCTGCTTGCAAAGTACAATAACCCAAAAGCAACCAAAATTAAATAATACCTAGTCTGAAAGTTGATTGGTTATTATAGGCTTCTTCAGTTTATGGTCATAAATGGGGAGTACTCGGAATGGTCAGCGGTGGGTAGTGGGGTCCCCCCCCAGGGTTCTGTGCTGAGACCAGTCCTATTTAATTTGTTCATAGATGGGGTAAACAGTTCAATCTCTGTATTTGCAGACGATACTACGCTAAGCAGGGCATTAACTTCTCCGCAGGATTTGGAAACCTTGCAAAAAGATCTGAACAAATTAATGGGATGGAAAACTACATGGCAAATGAGGTTCAATGTAGAGAAATGTAAAATAATGCATTTGGGTGGCAAAAATATAAATGCAATCTATACACTGGGGGGGGGGGGGAGAACCTCTGGGGGAATCTAGGATGGGAAAGGACCTGGGGGTCCTAGTAAATGATGGGCTCAGCAATGGCATGCAATGCAAAGCTGCTAACAAAACAAACAGAATATTGGCATGCATTAAAAAGGGGATCAACTCCAGAGATAAAACAATAATTCTCCCACTCTACAAGTGTCTGGAGGATATTAGTTATGAGGAAAGGTTGCGAGCACTGAACTTATTCTCTCTGGAGAAGAGACGCTTGAGAGGGGATATGATTTTAACATACAAATACCATACTGGAGACCCCACAATAGGGATAAAACGTTTTCACAGAAGGGAGTTTAACAAGACTTGTGGCTACTCATTAAAATTAGAAAAGAGGTTTAACCTTAAACTACGTAGAGGATTCTTTACTGTAAGAGCGGCAAGGATGTGGAATTCCCTTCTACAGGTGGTGGTCTCAGCGGGGAAACTGTTAGATAAGCACCTGAACAACCACAACATACAGGGATATACAAGGTAATACTGACATAACCACACACATAGGTTGGACTTGATGGACTTGTGTCTTTTTTCAACCTCACCTACTATGTAACTATATATAACTATGTAACTTTAATAAATGAATCATAAAAAGGTTGCTTGGGGATATAAACTTGCAAACTTTGGCTCCCCACATCCTTACAGACTGTGGAACATTTTGCATTTCATTTGGAAATCAAGGTCCCAGAGTCTGGAGGAAGATTGATTGGGGGAATACAGAATGCAAGTTGCATGAGGGCCAGTGTTAAGTTTCCGCAGTCAGTGATGGTTTGAGGAGCCATAGCATCTGCTGGTGTTGGGCCACTGTTTATCAAGTCCATAGTCAGCTAAGGCCTCTACAAGGAAAGTTCTAGAGCACTTCATGCTTCCTTCTGCTGACCAGCTTTATGAAGATGCTAATTTAATTTTCAAGCAGGACTTGGCACCTGCCCACACTGCCAAAAGAATAAATACATGGTTTAGCCTAGATTCACATTGATGTGGGTTTTTAATCACGGGAGTTCAGCTGAACGTGCATGATTTCATACCCACATGTCAGTCCGACTTCAGGAGACATTTCAGAGACATTGGTGCAGAGACCTATTGAAATAGTTGCCAAAGTAGTACAGAAACGACTTTTGGGAATCAGTGTGGTGCTATTGGGACGTAGCTGCTGATTTGGCATGCAATTCGATATGCTAAATCACATTAATGTAAACCTAGGCTCAATGATTATGGTATCACTATGCTTGATTGGCCAGCAAACGCACCTGACCTAAACCCCATAGAGAATCTGTGACACACACCTCCACGGCACAGGGCATTGATGCAGTAATTCATGCAAAAGGCAACCCGACCAAGTTTTGAATATATATACTGAATGTATATACTGTACTTTTCAGTAAGCCAACATTCCTGTATGGAAAAACATGTTGGGTAATATTTTAATTTTCTGAGATACTGCGTTTTGAGTTTTCACTTAGCTGTAAGCCATAATCATCAAAAGTAAAAGAAAAATGCTTGAAATATAATCATTCTGTGTAATGCATCTATATAACATAGGAGTTTCACTTACTGAATTACTGAAATAAACTTTTTGATGATATTCTAATTTTATGAGATGCACCTGAACACTCAATGCCATGGCTTTAGTTAAGAAAAGAGCTTGTTGTGACAAAACTAGACTAGTCTTTCACTTGGTATACTAAAAAAAATATTTGCATCTGGTAAAACTCTCTCTCTCAAAAGTCAATTCCCTTGAACCATAGGCCATCATCCCAACTGAGGCCATTATCTTCAAAATCTTTCACTACACAATCTCCATCTCTACTCCATCAACAGTCTGACACTTACCTGGTTTACTAATTGATATTCTCATCTGGTAAAAATGTAGTTTTAACAGTCCATTCTCTTGAACCAGAGGGCACAATCTCATCTGCTGCCTAAATCTTCAATAAAGATGTCTGCAAAGGTAGTTATGAGGATTTGTACTCACAATCCTTTGCTGTCAATAACACCAGCATACGCTCAATGTCACAGATGGTAAAGGAACTTGTTGTGACAAAACTAGACTATGGTCTACTAAAAGAGCTTTGCATCTGGTAAAACTCTACTTTCAAATGTCAATTCGCTTGAACCATAGGACATCATCTCAACTGATACCATTATGTTCACGATGGTTTATTATACATGATCTCCATTTCTACTCCATCAACAGAGTTAAACAGATACAATGTGTGAAATTAATGGATGTCTTACCAAATATATCACTTTGTTGATCTCAAGGAATTCAAAGAGCATAGTAGATATTATTAAAATTTATTAACGTCAAGCAGACGTTTACAGAAATTTCAGGTAACAAACATTCAATGTAAAGGTTGGCTTTCGGCCAACAAATGTTGGATGGCAGGCTAGTAAATTTTCAACAGACAACGGTCTGTTGTCAGATTTTCGTATGGTCTGTACACAAGTCTGTCACACAAAAGTCCAAAGTACAAAACACGTTTTCTCTGACTCAATGCTCACCAAACACGACATTAGCAGAAGGTGCCCAAAGGGTGGCGCTCAAGAGCTGAAATTCCACATAGTACGTCACTACGTTCGTGTTTGTTGGCCAACAGCTGTGTGCCGTTAGTATGCAAGACAAGATCCAGGCACACGCCCTTTTGACAAAAGTCTGATGCTCTGTTGGCCAACAATCCAATTGTGTGTACGAGGCCTTACTCTGCAGTAGTGTTTGGCCGAACACCCCCAGTTCAATATGCTCAGGAACATGGAAAAAAAAAATTCAAAAGTGAACCCTATATGTAAAAAGTTTGGGGTGGACGTGGAGTCACAAATACTCCTGCTGAGGCACCATCCCCTAAGAGTATACAACTATGTTTAAAAAAAAGGGATTTGGAACAGGATGGGACTTTGATTGTGCCTCAAAGGAGTATATTAAAAAATATACACATACTGAAATTTATAGAAAATTATACAAACTTTATTCATCTGCCAAACTGCAAAATCTTCTAACAATGAACAGGTTAAAAATAAGATACAATTTTGGAATCTTGAAGTCAGGGTGTGCTAATCACAGTAAAGCAGATATGGCCTACGTGTTTCGCGGACAGTTCCGCTTCATCAGGGCCTTGAGGGTAGCAGCACAGTAGATATCGTGTAAATTCCATAAACTGTGGACGGAAGACACAGACTCAGAGAGACATAGATTTGGCCTTGGAAACCGAAAATGCACCAAATATCAACTAGTCGGGTAAATTGAATTTGGAGGGGATGGAATATGTGCAAATGGACTGTAGAGAAAGTCAGTGGGTAAAGCCTGAAAGGGGAGATCCTCTTTCATGTGAGGGACGGGGAGGAGAAACAATCACTTGAAACATCACAGATCTCCTCTCTTTTTTTTTTAAACATAGTTGTAAACGTGAACCCTATTAAAGTTTATAGGACCCGAAATTGAAAAATCAAAGCTCCCCACATTGGCCAAAAAAAGGGTATCGGGGTCCAGGTACTGCCCTTGGGAGCATGTATTTTTTTAAAAGATAGTTTTCAAAGGAGCAGTGATTTTAATGATGCTTAAACAAAAAAAATGGAACATTCCTTTAAATATAGTGCCGCGGGGGGGAGGGGCCTTAGTTTGCCTGTAAATTGGCACATCTGTACCGTTCGGTTCGCACCAGGAACTCCAAAACAAAGAAAAAGTTCTGACCCGAACGGCGAACCCTCTTAAAAGTCTATTGGACCCAAACGTGGAAATCAAATTTGAAGGCTTATATGCAAGTAAATTGCCATAAAAGGGTATAGGGGTCTGGGTACTGCCATGAGGGACATGTATCAATGCATATACATTTTTTTTTTAAAAAGATGAAAAATTCCTTTAAATATACTGCCTGGGGGGGCCCCTTAAGCCTCATACACACGATCCGATTGTTGGCCAACCGAGCGTCTGATTTTTGTCCAAAGGGCGTGTGCCAGGAACTTGTCTTGCATACTAACGGTACACAATTGTACGGTACACAATTGTCGTGTAACAAACACGAACGTAGGGACGTACTACGAGGAATTTCAGTTCTTGAGGGCCACCGTTTGGGCCCCTTCTGCTAATTTCATGTTTGGTGAGCATTGATTGCAAGCATGCGTGTTTGTACTTGCGACTTGTGTGACTGACTTGTCTGATTTTCATATCGTCAGTACACAGACCATTGTCTGCCAAAAATGTACTAGCCTGCCATCCAACATTTGTTGGCCGAAAGTTGGACAACAATTGTCAGAAGGAGCGTACCAACGGTCAGATTTTAAGACAACAGTCTGTCAACAGACAATCCCCTGCCAACAATCGGATCGTGTGTACGAGGCTTAAGGCATAAACATTAGTCTGCCTTCTGCCTGTAAAGTGGCACATCTATAGCATGTATAGAACATGCTGCAGCAAAAATGACATTTCTAAAGAAAAAAATTAGAGTTACGCTTACCGGTAATGTCTTTTCCAGTAGTCTTTCAGGACAGCCACAATGAGGGACCTTGGCTCCTCCTCTTCCTTTGGAAACACTGTGCCAGCCCCCATAAATTTTCACCTCCCCCTCAGTTTTTTCTAGAACACCACCGGTCAGCTGGGAAGACACAACACGTTAATAAAATAACATCACATATTACTATTGTGCCTGCGTATTAGGTCTTCCTCAAGACCCGCCATAAAAATTCGGGTGGGTAACCATGGGTGTCCTGAAAGACTACTGGAAAAGACGTTACCGGTAAGCGTAACTCTAATTTTCACTCCCCGTCTTTCAGGACAGCCACAATGAGAGGATAAGAAAGCACTTACCACTTCAGGGTGGGACAACGGCTTGCAGAACCTTTCGCCCAAAGGTTTCCTCATTTGCCGATACCAGGTCCACTCTGTAATGTTTCACAAAGGTGGTATAACTGGACCATACTGCAGCCTTGCAAATCTGCTCTGGCGTTGCTCCAGCTTATTCCGCCTGCGAAGCTGCCATAGCCCTAGTAGAGTGTGCTTTAATCCCCATGGGAGCCTCTTTACCTGCCAGATTGTAGGCCTGGCTAATGGCTACCCTGAGCCATCTAGCAATGGTGCTTGAGACGCCTTTTGCCCCCTCTTTACTCCACCAAACAAAATAAATAGAGAGTCTGATTTTCTAAAATTCTTTGTCAGCTCTACATACTGTAGGATACATCTCCTTACGTCCAAAGTATGAAACAAATTCCCTATCACTTGAGGGACTAGGGCAAAAGGTGGGCAGAATTACCTCCTGGCTTCTATTATATTTAGAAGCCACCTTCGGTAAAAAAGCTGGATCAGTCTTAAAAACGACGCAATCCGAAAAAATAACACAAAAGGGGGGTCTAACTGAAAGAGCCTCAATTTCGCTGACCCTCCTAACAGTGGTCACTGCCACTAAAAAAACTGTTTTGTAAGTTAAGTTCTTTAGAGTACAAACTTATAAAGGCTCAAAGGGAGGCTGTAAGACCAGGGAAAGGTCCCACTTAGGGAAGGAAGGACCAAGCACTGGCCTTTGTCTTGTAATGCCGCGTACACACGGTCGTACTTTTCGTCTACAAAAGTCCAACGGACGCTGACGGACTAAAGCTGGCTGGTAATCCGATCGTGTGTGGGCTTCTCCGGACTTTCAACGTACTTTTTTAGCCTCAAATCCGACGTACTTTAGATTTGAAACATGCTTTAAATTTTTACTTCGTAACTACGACGGACCCCGAAATCCGCTCGTCTGTGTGCTAGTCCGACGGACAAAAAGCCACGCTAGGGCACCTATTGGCTACTGGCTATGAACTTCCTTATTTTAGTCCGGTGTACGTCATCACGTACGAATCCGTCAGACTTTTGTGTGGTCGTGTGTAGGCAAGTCCGTTCGTTAGAAAGTCTGCCGCAAGTCCGCCGAAAGTCTGCCGGAAGTCTGCCGGAAGTCTGTCGGACAGGCTGTCTGACTTTTGTAGACGAAAAGTCCGACCGTGTGTACGCGGCATTAGAGCTTTGAAAAATCTGACCACCCAGGGGTTGGTGGCCAGAAGTTTCTCTAAATACGCGCTGAAACTTGGCTCTTAAGAGTACTGGTGGCTAGTCCCTTATCCGCTCCGCATTGTAAAAATTCCAAGACTGCTATAGGGCTCTGCACCTTAAAACGAGTTCTCTAAACACCATTCTCTAAAGCGCCCCCAAACCTTTTGGTTGGTATCGGCGCGTCTCCTCCTTTTTACTATTGAGGAGGGTGGCTACTAGTTGGTCAGAGAAAAACCTGGTTTTTAGCATTTACTCTTCAGAAGCCAGGCCGCCAAGTTCCAGTGAAGAACCTGGGGACAGAAAACTGGGCCCTGTGAGGAGATCCTTTCGAATCGGGAGGAGCCAGAGGGGTGCCACTGCCAACTGCTTGAGGATCGAAAACCAAGCCCTTTTGGGCCAGTGTGGAGCCACTAAGATTAGAGAGGCGTTTTCTAGCTGAAACTTTCTTAATACAGCTGGAAGTAGGACAGGAGGTGGGAAGGCGTAACAGGTTTTGAATTGCCAGCTTTGAGTCAGAGCATCTACTCCTAGAGCATTTTTTCATCTGTTTAGTGAGAAGAAGCCTGGGGTCTTTGCATTGCTGCTTGAAGCAAATAGGTCCACCTCTGGGAGACCCCATCTCCTGACTATAAGGTCGAAGACTTCCTGATTGAGTTCCCAGTCGCCTTCTCTCAGTTGTTTCCGGCTGAGGAAGTCGGCTACTATGTTCTCTTCCCCCTTTAGAAACACTGCCAACAGGGAAAGCGCTTCTACCAAGCTCAGAATCGCTGTTGCTAGGCTAAACAGGACTCCGCTCCTCGTGCCACCCTGCTTGTTTATATAAGCAATGACCGAGGAGTTGTCCGAACGCACTTGAATATGTTGTCCCAGGAGTTCTCTTCTGAAGGCTTTGAGTGCCAACCCAACTGCTTTTAGTTCTTTCCAGTTGGATGACCTCTTGAGTTCCTCTTTTTTCCATGTCCCCTGTGCCGGGCGAGAACCCAAGTGTGCTCCCCAGCCTCTGCCGCTTGCATCTGTGGTAATCACTTTGGACACTGGAATGATCCACAGGCTCCCCTGTGACAGATTTATGCGCTTCCTCCACCACCAGAGGGATCTTTTGACCTGGGGGGGAATTGAAAGCAGAGTGTCCAATGACTCCTGGCTGTGGTCCCACACATTTTTAGAATTAATGCCTGCATGGGACAGAAGTGTAGGCCTGCCCACTGGACCGCCGGGATGGCAGATGTCAGTAAGCCCAGGGTTGACATTGCTGCCCTTATTGATACCTGCTGGTTGTTTTGGAGGGAAGCTACCACTCTGTCCACCTTTAGTATTTTTTCCGCTGGGAGAAAAACTCTCAGATGGGTTGAGTCCAGCAGATAGGGGATTTGCTGAGTTAGAATTAAACTGGATTTTTCCAGATTCAGCAGCTATCCCAGCCCTGTCAGGGTTTGTTTTGTTAGCTCCAGATCTCCGATTAGCTGCTCTGGAGAAGCTGCGAAGATGAGTAGATTGTCCAAGTATGCAATAATTGATACTCCCCTGAGCCGCAGAAAAGCCATGGGTTCTGCCATGACCTTTGTAAATACTTGGGGTGACGAGGATAGGCCGAATGGCAATGCCTGAAACTGAAAATGGATGGTTTCTTCCTCTACCTTCACAGCTAGTCACAGGAACTTTTGAAAAGTTTCCGCAATAGGCACGTGGAGGTAGGCGTCCTTGAGATCCAATGACACCATATAACAGTCCTGGGGTAGTAGCACCCTGACTGTGAATATCGACTCCATCCGGAACCTTTTGTAGGCAATTGATTTGTTCAGGGGTTTCAGGTTTAGAATTAATCTGTAACTTCCTGAGGGCTTTCTTACCACAAAAACGTGTGAATAGAAGCCCCTCCCTTCCTCCCCTTTTGGGACCCTGCAAACATTCTGTTGCTGTAGTTCCTTTAATGCTCCCAGGAGAGCTTCTGCCTTTGCCGGACATCTTGGGAGAATCATTACTAGGCTTTGACGTGGAGGGGGCTTTGTAAATTCTGATGGTACCCCAGCCTTACTATCCCCAGGATAAACTGGTTGGGGGAAATTGCTTCCCATTGTGGAAGGAAGGCCCCCAGTCTTCCTCCCACTGTGACCAGTGGGTCATTGATTTTTACGGGGCTGCTCAGGAGGGCGAAAAATCACTCCTCCTCTGCCCTTACCCCTTTGGCCCCAAGTCTTCTTTTCCCTTTCAGGCTTGGGGGGTATTCTTTTTTTTCGGACGAAACCCCTTCTTGGTCTGGGTTTTCCGTTTCATCGGGAACGCTTTTTTCTTATCGGCTGTGCGGTCTAATACTGCTTCCAGACCTGGGCCGAATAGGAGGTCCCCCGTCAGTGGAATGCCACAAAATTTAATCTTAGAGGCAATTTTCGCCTGGCCATGTTCTGAGCCAGAGGGCCCTTCTGGCTGAGTTGGCTAGTGCAGCGGTCCTGGCAGACATGCGAACTGACTCAGCAGAAGCATCTGCTATATATGCTATTTCTCGCAAAATAGTCGGAAAGGATGACAAAATGGTCTCTTTTGCCGAACCTGCCTCAATGTGGGCTTGAATCTGAGTAAGCCAATGTTTGAGATTACGAGCCACCACTGTGACCGCCATCTCTGGTTTCAAATTGCTCAAAGTTGATTCCCAGGTCTTTTTTAGAAGGGAATCAATCTTTTTGTATGGTATCTGTCAGAGCCGCTAGATCCTCAAAGGCCAGATCTGTTTTTCTGGAAAATTGTGAGAATGCCACGTACAGTTTGGGGTTCTTATTCCAGATTGACGCCGGGTCATCTAAAAACGGAAATCTTCTTTTCAGGGATCTGGAAAAGAAGGGTTTCCGTTCAGGATCCTGCCATTCCTTTTTGACTGTCTCCACCAGGACCTCGTGGACTGGGAACACTTTCTTTTTCTGTTCCATCAGGCTTTAAAACATTTGGTCGTGGAGAGATAAGGGTTTCTTGTCTACCTGAATACCCAGGGTGGTATAGACTGCCCCCAAAAGGTCCTCTATCTCATCAAGGGACAGTTTGTATTTTGAGGGTCTCCTGGACTCCCTGTCCCGGTTCTCTCCCTCCGATTCGTCCTGAGAACCGGAGGTAGCATTGTATGGTTCCTCCCTAGCGTCCCCTCTGGAAGGCCCCGCAGTTTCCTCTGTCGAAGCAGGTCTCCTGGGTTAGGAAGATGTAGTGCCCTGTGCAAGGGGCGGGGTTGTACTCTGCGATGCAACTGAAAAGTTGTTGACAACTCTTTAACTGATGCCGCAAGCCCTGTCTCCTGCTCTGAAGCCCTTTCATTAACTGGTGCATCAATGCAACCTTTACAGAGCACTTTCTTGCAAGCCTCCCCTAGGGTAACCCTCTTCAGTAGCTTTCTGAAATACATGTGAATAAAACACCAATCAGAATCCCCATAGACATCACACAGAGATACAACCATGGGGAGTACCTAGTCCCTCCTATAGGTACTTGGTCTTGGGATGGCTGGAGCTGGCATCGCTGAGCATCAGCTTCTGACATGCTGGTGGTGCTGCCTGTGGAGTCCTCTCACCGCCTGTGCTGTGTATCGACTCATCTCCAGCCTCAGCCTGGCCTCCTATCAGCCCCGCGACCTGGAACCGGAAGTCGCAGGTCAAAGGGAAAACATCCGCCGGAAATGACATCACCCGCCGTCCGGCCCGCTTGGTTCCATACTGCAGCCTGAAAACTGCACAGGGAGAATAGAGATGCTTCCCTGCCAACAGCCCTGTGACTGAGATAGAGGGCCCTCCGGACTTCCACCTGCGCTCAGTGCTGCCCTGGAGAACCCGTCTCCTTTATCAGGGACTTTCAAGATGTATAGCCCTCAGTCTCTCTGACTAAACCTAGGCCTGGTTCCAGGGCAGTGTCTCCCCACAGGGAGAAACACAAATAACTGAGACTGGCAGGGGGAGGTGAAAATTTATGGGGGCTGGCGCAGTATTTCCAAAGGAAGAGGAGGAGCCAAGGTCGCTCATTGTGGCTGTCCTGAAAGACGAGGGGGGGGGAAATGAACTAAAATGACATTTAAATTGCCTGCAATACAATACCAAGCTATACATTTTTTTAAAAAAAACAGCGAGGCCCCCCAGTCTATACCAGGCATTCGGGTCTGGAATGAATTTTAAGCATGAAAAAGTCGGTGACATCACAAGTGGGGCAGTGCCACAAGGTGACTTCTCCGGGTAGCTCCGCTCTTACCTATATAAGAACAGCAAGCCAGGCATTCAGCGGTTTGCCTTAGTTGACGGCGGAAGTTTATTTTTCAGGTCCGGCGGTGGCATTGTGATTTACAATTTATATTGGGTGACACTTTTTTTTATTTTTTAATAAAGTAATTGTGAAAAACTGTCTGTTTTTATTACTTTGATACTTTTTTGGTGAATGGGTAGGAGTACCATGTACCCCATACTCATTCACATGGGGAAGGGCGGGATCTGGGGGGGCCCTTGTTAAAGGGGGTTTCCAGATTTTGATAAGCCCCCTGCCCACAGACCAACACAACCCATGGTTGCGTGGATGAGGCCCTGGTCGCCATCAACATGGGGACAAGGTGCACCCACTCCCCATGTTGAGGGCATGTGGCCTGGTATGGTTCAGGAGGGGGTGGTCACTTGCTTATTCCCTCCCCCCTCTCCTGACCTGCCAGGCTGTGTTCTTGGATAAGAATCTGGTATGGATTTGGGGGGGACCCCAAGCCTTTTTTTTTTATTCCATACCAGACCAGAAAAACAGGAATGGGGTTTTATTCAGCTGTCAGCAGGGAAGCCCACTGTGTGATTTTACAATAAAATTAGTTCCTAGACTGCATCTAAGCTAGTTTTGCCTAGTCTTGGGTCCTCAGGTATAATAACTGGTTCGTGGGTCCAGACCGGAGGAAGCTGTATCTTGACGGATGCACCCAAACTGGGTGCTGGATGGTTGTCACATGAGGTGTCACCCAGGTTTGGGGAGGCCTGATGGTGGGGTGATTTGTGTTTTTGGAATGCCTGAGGGCGGGGCGAGCCATGTTTAGGAATGCCTGAGGGTGGGGCGAGACATGTTTAGGAATGCCTGAGGGCGGGGATAGCCATGTTTAGGAATGCCTGAGGGTGGGGTGAGCCATGTTTAGGAAGGCGTGAGGGCGGGGCGGGCAAGGTTTAGGAAGGCATGAGGGCGGGGCGAGCCATGTTTGGGAGGGCGGGACGACCCATGTTTGGGAGGGCGGGGAGGTGGGGCGACCCATGTTTCGGAAGGTGAAAGAGCCTTGCAGGAATTTTTTTTTTAATCAATTACTATTTTTCAATTACCATATCAAAAAAGTATAACATACATACATATGAAATTACCACAATATAGCAGAAGAATTGTGGGCATAAGATATAAAAGATGAAAGAGCAACAGTAACTTGACCACAAGAAAAGGGGTGTCAGACTACTCCATTCTGCCCCTGGAGCCACAACCCCAGAAAGAACACAACTGTGTAGCAATGTTTCTTTTTATTATATTTAGAAAGGGTGGGGGTAACAAAAAAGAAAAAAAAATGACAAACAAGAACATTAAAAAAAATCTGTAACCAATGCCTAAGGTAACCTCACTCAAAACAGCTGGAAGGTGCCAAGTAGATGTCAGAAAAGTTTCCCCCACAGAGTTCAAAACCAAGCGAGAACAAGTACTCAGGAGTAGAGCAGTATACATTGAAACGTTGCCGATGAATCTAGGGCATCCCCTAAATTCGTATTTATACAATGGGATCATTTTGTTAAGACTTCCAATAATCTAAGGTAGGGGCCTGCGAAGACTTCCATTTAAGGAGTATAGACTTGCATGCATAAAATAAGAGGCCTATTAGAGTTCTCATAGCCCTAGGAGGTAGCTAATAAATGTACTAGGTCCCAAAATCCACACATCAATAGATAATGATACAGAAAGGGTGGTGACCATACAGATACACAGAAATCTCAGACCAGAATAGTTTTAGACACTCCCAAAACCATAGGCGTGCGCACAGGGTGTGCCGGGTGTGCCCAGGCACACCCAAATCACCCTGTGCAGCACAGATTCCCCCAACTGCCCTGGCTCCCCACTCCTTCCCTCTGCAGCACTTCTGGCTTCCCTCCTCTCCTGCCGGCTGTTGCTGCGGAGATGTTTTAGGATGAGTGAGGGAAGGGGCCGGTAAATATGTATTTATCAGCCCCTTCCCTTTCTGAATGAACATGGTTAGTGATGTGAGTAGTAGTGAGTAGTGTGTATTTGAGCTTTGGGGTGCACATCCTAATGCAATAGGCTGCGCACACCTATGCCCAAAACACATGTAAAAATGTGGCAGGATCTGCCGTACAGCGCCAGCATTGAGAGGAGTGTGAGGGATAAATCTTTTGTAACCTTTGAGTTAAACTATTTAGAATCACAAATTGTATTAGCCCGTCTCTGGCTGAGACCAAGCACTGCATAGGATCATCCCAAACATCCTCCCAATCCAGCTTTGGGACTTCCGCATGCCAGCAGGACAAACGTTTTTCAAGGTTGAAGGGTCTTATAAATGGAAGACCAGGGATATGCAATCAGCCGACCTCCAGCTGTTAAAGAACTACAATTCCCATGAGGGTTAGCAAGACACCGACAGCCACAAGCATGACACCCAGAGGCATGATGGGAACAGCTTAGAGACTCAATTTTTGATAATGATTTTTGATAATGCGATTGTTACAGGTTGATGCTGAAAGGCATGTCGCAACTGGAGATATCTGAACAGGTATGAGTAAGGGAGAGCATAATTCAAATTTAAGGGTGTCAAAGGTCTGGAGAGCAAAATATTTTATCCCCTTAGAAGCCCACACAATAGGGTCAGGGAAAAAGGAAAATTGCTTGAGAGGGGGATTGTGCCACAGCCGTGTATGGGGTAAAAAAGTATTAGTGGACACCAGATGTAGCAATTGCCACGCCTTAACGGCTCTCATGGATAGGGTAACTGGGAGTAGGGTATAGTAGATTATGTAGGGGTTCGTAAGACCCCAGCTGCGCTGCCTCAAGCATTACAGCAGCATTGGTCTCGTCTGCCATCAACCAGTTGTGTTCCTGAGCGGGTAAAGCGGCAAGGTAATAAGTAAAAAGATTTGGACATGCTAGTCCTCCCTCAGTCCATGGTCTTTGTAAAATTGCCAACCGAAGCCTAGGCTGTTGTGAGCCCCATAGAAATGAGGCCATTGCAGTCTCGAATAGCTTAAAGTATTTCCTAGGGATCCAGACCGGGGTATGACAAAGGATGTACAATATTGAGGGGAGCAACTTAATTTTAAATGATTAATCCTGCCCACCAGGGAGAGGGGGAGATGAGACCATGCTGACAAATGCTGCTTTGTTAGATTCAATAGCAGCAATAAATTCAGGTTAGTATAGTCTGATGCTTTGGAGGAGGCCACTACTCCCAAATATTTGGCAGAAGTCCATCCACCGTAGTGGGAAATCCGGGTCGGCCATGACCTCCAACTCTCGATCAATGGGCGGGACGAGAGATTTATCCCAGTTAATCTTTAGACCTGTCAAGGGAGAGTACAATGAAAGCAGGGCTACAGTTTCCTAAAGGGAAGGGCCGGGGTCATTCAGAAAAAAGATCAAGTCATCGGCATATAGTGCCATTTTTTTAGTGAAAGTGCCTGCCGATATACCTTTATTGAGGAGAGAATTATGTATGGCTTGGGCTATTGGTTCCATCATTCGCACAAATAATGCTGGGGACAACGGGCACCCTTGTCTGGTTCCCCTGCCAATGGAGAATGACTCAGACAATTCGCCTCCCAATTTAATCTGTGCCAGGGGAGCCTTATAAAAGGATCTTGATCCAGTTACGGAAACGTGGCCCAAAACCCAGCACCTCCAGCACAGCCGACAAATAGACCCAATCCACTGAGTCAAATGCTTTTTCTACATCAAGCATAACCAGGACCCTGGAAGCTGACTCCTCGGGGGGGGGGGGGGAGTGGGGTTGGCTGCAAGTGTGTCAATACTCTACTTGTATTAAGGTCTGTCGATTTCCCTAGGACAAAGCCAGTTTGGTCAATAATAACCAAGGATGGTAAAAATGTTGTGGCCAATACCATAGTCAGGACTTTAAAACCATAATTCAAGAGGGAAATAGCACAGCACTAGGGGTCTTTCCCTGGCTTAGGTATAATGTGTGCCTGGTACATAGATGGGGGTAATAACAGTCTCAGCTCTCTGAAAACACCTTGCAAAGCCTTGGAGCCAGCTCTTCAACATGCAGTTTGTACCATTCCCCCGGAAGCCCATCAGGCCCAGAAGTTTTGTTAGGGGGAAAACAGTTAATAGCCTTCAAGTTTAGGAATGGAGAGGTCTTCATCTAAAGACGCAGCTTCCTCCTCCGACAAAGACCACAGAGAAAGACTATGCAGAGTGTCCAAGCAAGGACAAGAGATCTGGAGAAGGAGCCTGGTGGTATTGAAGGCTTGAAAAAACTCTGTAATTAATTTAAAATGCTAGAGGGGTTAGTAACAGATTCCCCTGCTTGCGAAAGCAGCTCAGAGACAACCGTCAGATGTCGGTTGGCTAACAGCTTACCATTCTTGTCCCCAGACTCAAACAGCCTCCCAGCCTGAAGAGCAGCATCTGCATATGTGAGGGACGTAAGGTGAAGTTCCAGGTAGTTTTCCGCAGTAGGAGAGGATACAAACTCTAAAGCTGCCTCGGACTCAGTCCGCTCAAGCAAGGACAGTTGTGAATTATACTAGACTGTACTAAATGCCTTCTCAGTTTTCCTCAGGAAAAGGAAGGGTATATCGACCATGACAGTATTGTTAGCGAAACACATCACAGGGCATACCCTCGTGGCTAACAGAGGCCAGAGTGAAGGAAAGACTAGATAAACTTAATACAAATAAAATCACCAGGACCAGATGGCTTACACCCGAGAGTCCTCAGAGAACTCAGTCAGGTTATAGCCAGACCATTGTTCTTGATCTTTGTGGACAGCATGCTGACAGGTTTTGTACCAGCTGATTGAAGAAAAGCCAATGTGGTACCAATATTCAAACAAGGACAGACAAATCCTCAGAAACTACAGACCAGTCAGCCTAACCTCAATCGTTGGTAAATTATTGGAGGGGATGATGAGGGACTATATCCAAAAATTTACTGAGGAAAAAAATTTTTTTAGTAGTTATCAGTTGGGATGGGCCGAACACTCCCCTGGTACGGTTCGCACCAGAACACCTCGAACAGACAAAAACTTCTAGCGAACCCTATTAAAGTCTATAGGACACAAACATGACAAATCAAAAGTACTAATTTTAAAGGCTTATATGCATGTTATTGCCATAAAAAGTGTATGGGGACCAGGGTACTGCCCTAGGGGACATGTATCAAGTTTTTAAAACAATAGTTTTCTCAGGAGCAGCGATTTTAATAATGCTTAAAGTGAAATAAAAATGAAATATACCTTTAAAATATCATGCCTGGGGGGTCCCCTTAGTCTGCCTGTAAAGTGGCACATCTGTGCGATGTGTAGAACAGTGCCACAGCAATAATGCCATTTCTAAAGGAAACAAAAATCATTTAAACTTGCTCGTGGCTGTAATGTAAAATTCAATGAAAAAAAATGGCGTGGGGTCGCCCCCAATCCATACCAGGACCTTCAGGTCTGGTATGGATTTAAAAAATGTTTTTAAAATAAATGGTGTGGTGCCCCCCCCCCAAAATCCATACCAGATCCTTATCCAAGCATGCAGCCTCGAGGTCAGGAAAGGGGGTGGGGATGAGCAAGCACCCCCCCTCCTGAAGCGTACCTGGCCACATGACCTTAACATGGGGGGTGGGTGATTTGGGGCAGAGGGGCTCTGTGCCCCCCCACCTTAAAGCACCTTGTCCCCATGTTGATGGGGACAAGGCCCTCTTCGACAACCCTGGGCTGCGGTTGTTTGGGTCTGCGGGTGGGGGGGGCTTATCGGAATCTGGAAGCGCCCTTTAAAAGGAGCCCCTAGATCCTGCCCCCCCATGTAAATGGGTGCATTGTACCCCTACCCATTCACCAAAAAGTGTCAAAATGTAAAAACCACAAGAGACAGTTTGACAATTCCTTCTTTTTATAATAAAGTGTCCCGCGATGTAAATCCCGCTCGACGGACTCTGAAATATTGATTTTTTTTTAAACAAAACTCGGCCTCCATGGGAGGCCTCCCAGCGACTGCTGTCTTGGCTTTGACAGCTCTTATATAGGCAAGGGCGGGGCCACCCGCTGATGTAACTTGATAACCCATCCCCCTCTGACACATGATGTCAGAAGGGGCAGGGTCACAGTTATGTCACCAGGTGGCCCCACCCTTGCCTTTATAACAGCTGTCAAAGCCAAAAGACAGCAGTCGACGGGTGGTCTTCCATGGAGGTGGAACTTTATTTTTTCTATTTTTTGGGTCCGTCTGGCGGCATGATGGACAATTGATTTACATTGTGGGACACCTTTTTCTTTAATAAAGGAATTGTCAAAAACTGTCTCATGGTTTTTACTTTGACACTTTTTTGGTGAATGGGTATGGGTAAAATGTATCTGATAACCATTCACATAGGGGGGTGGGATCTGGGGGCCCCCTAGTTGAAGGGGGCTTCCAGATTCCGATAAGCCCCCTGCAGACCCCGACAACCACCCGCCAGGGTTGTCGGTAACGGTGATGTAGTGGTTTGCACTTTCACCTAGCAGCGAAAGGGTCACTGGTTCAGCCTGGGCGTGGCCGTCTGCAGAACTGAATGGCCGCTTACTGTTAGAGCTCCTGCTCTCTGAGTCTCCCTGAAGCGGCTAGCGGCAACAACCAGCGTGCTCGAGGACACAGCAACATCCTGGAAGGCACAGAGCACCTCTCCCCTGCAATGGGGAAACGCAATCCGTGGAAGAAACCCCGCAAATTAGGGGCTTTCAACAGCCCGGCCGGATCTCCTTAGAAAGAAGATGGCGCTGGCCCCTCCTCCCTCACACACACAGACAAGCAGGCAGCTCGTTCTGTGAGGAGAGAGCCACATGAGACACAGCTCCAGCACTTAACAGATCAGGATGCATTCCAATCTGATGTCTTCAGCCCTGTAAAGCAGAAAAGAAAGCCGTCTACTTCAGAGGATAACGTAAGTGACATTAACATTGACTGACTCTGATGCAGATGTTAATCCTTATGAGGGAAAACTAGATTCCTTCTCAACCTCTGGCAAAGCAATGACAGATACTGACATGAAAGAAATGCTCAAATCACTAAGAGGAGCAATTCAACATGACATGAAATAATTTATGCAAAAATCCAAAATGGAAATAGAAGATTTAGGTGAAAGAGTAGACTATATTGAAAACAAAATGACTGATTTCACTGATGCCCATAACAAACTAGTTGACGATCATTTTGCACTTAAGGAAGAAGTCAAACAATTAAAACTCAAGGTCGCAGACCTCGAAGACAGATCTAAACGGAATAACGTCAAATTACGTGGCATCACTGAAGATGTCAAAAATAATTACCTAAAAAAATTCCTGCAAAAAGTGATCATAGATCTCATCCCCACGCTACAAAACCAAGAATTAGTGATCGATAGAGCCCACAGGTTGCTGAAGCCACTGCATATTCCGGAAAAATTACCAAGAGATGTGATCGACAAGATCCATTTTTTCTAAAAGATTTGCTGATGCAATACGCAAAGACACCACACACCACTCCCAGATCCCTATGCAGGGATAATCTTGCAACCATCCTGGCATGAAAAAATTTGAACTTGTTCACAAAAATATTGTGCAATCATAAAATAATCTACAGATGGGCTTTCCCGACTAAACTGATTATAGAAAGTTACAACATGTCTCACTCGATCTATACGATCGAAGAAGGCCTCAAAACACTAAAAACGTGCAGACTACTCCCCAATGAAGAAAGCATTTCTACCAATAAAAACCCCAAGGAAAAAATGACATCTCCATGGAATGCGAGTCATGAATGAGTTGTCCATTTGCTAACCACCAATGGAGACCATACCATCCCTGTCCCTCTAAAAATACCACTCCATAACCATCTCAGGCTTTTTGTTACACAGGGAGACCTCAATCTCACATCCTTAACCTCTGGCTAAACAAGCCCCCACAATGAAAGTGCAAGTTGTAATGCACACAAGAGTTGCTTGGCAACTCAATTGTTCTTATATGTTTCCCCTTGTTCGAGACCATGAGTCTCATTTCCTTATTATCCTCCTCCTCAAGACTTCTCAAACAATCTCTCCTCAGTATGGAAGTTACAAATCCGTTGGAACGTGCAAATACTATATGGCTCTACTATATTTAAGTCTTCAGCTGTTCAAACATGAGACATATATCCAATATGGCTAATCTAAACCTTTTATCACTGAATGTGAAAAGTCTCAATAGCCCCTTTAAGAGGAAAGCCCTATGGAACGACCCCTTAAAATGTGGCAGCGACATCCTGTGCATTCAAGAATACCCTTTTTTTGAGAGATAACGCTCCTCATTTTGCCCACCCTAAATTTCCTCATATATTCTCATCTCACAATACTAAGAAAGAAGGAGTCCTGACGATCATCAAAGACTCGATCTCTTTTCAATTTCTGGACTCCAAAATTGATCACCAGGGGAGATATGTCATCCTGGTTGCAAAGATTGAAAACTCAATATTGACGATCGCCAACATCCCACAACAATTCCTCCAAAATACTCAAAATAACAAAAAAAATACAGGAGGCAATATTATTCTTTGTGGAGACTTCAATGCAACAATGGATCCGCTTCTGGACAGCACCAAAGGAACCCAATCCAAGAGGAAGGGAAGGACATCCTCTCACAAGAAGACCTCCATGACCCATGGAGGTGTCTATACTCATACACTCATATGTTCTTAAGTCCTATTCTAGGATCGATTTCTTCATCACTGACAGAGCGCGCCTACAGAAAATCACAGACGCCCGTATACATAAAATAACATGGTCTGACCATGCCCCAATTTCTTTGGTCATTAACCTAGGGCAACAAAATTCCAACCATGTGCTATGGAGAAACAACACCTATATATTGTCTCAAAGGAAAGCTCTGGCAGTGATGAAGGAAAGATTAGAAGAATTCTTCAAACTAAATGATAATGACGCAGTCTCTATCTCTAGTGTATGGTGTGCCCAGAAAGCATACATCAGACGATTACTGATCCAAATGGCCTCTAGGGGAAAAAAAAGAAGATCACGGGTAATATCCAACCTACTAACCAAAATTGCCAAAATGGAGAAAGAACATAAAGCATCCCCCAAACACCCTCATCTTCTCCAACAACTTAACGATACCAGAAATGAACTTCAAGCGATACTGATCTCCAACCACGAAAAATATCTTAAACTAAAACTAAATCACTACTCACAAGGGAACAAAGCGGGTAAACTTCTAGCTTTTCAATTACGTAACAGACAGAACAAACAAAAGATTCATAAAATAATTCACCACAAATCAGGAAAAGTCTTACACAACCCACAAATTATAGCAGACGCGTTTGCAGAATACTACGAAGGTTTATACAATCTAAAAGAGGAAAGTATTCCCCAACCTCAACCATTAGATATAATTCAATTAATAAATAAGATTAAAGGTCCCTACTGTAGAATCCACTAACCTGGAAAAATTAAACGATCCCAAAACTGTAGAGGAAATTAAAAAAGTCATTCAAATGTTGCCATTAAATAAAGCCCCTGGTACTGACGGTCTGTCCAGCGAATACTTTAAAGCATTTGAATCAATATCTCCATATCTAGGCAGAGTATTTAATTACGTTGTTAACACTCACTCATTTCCTAAAGAGATGCTTGAGGCGATTAACATTACAATACCAAAACAAGGGAAAGACCCAGCGTCACCAATTAATTACAGACCCATCTCATTACTCAATTCTGATCTGAAGATTTTTGCTAAAGTTAAAGCCAACCGATTATTAGAAATCACACCCTACCTAATTGAACCGGACCAAGTTGGTTTTGTTAAAGGACGACAAGGCCCGGACAGTACCAGAAGAATGATTGATCTGCTCAATCATAAAGATCACAGTCAAATTCCTTCTCTGCTTCTTGGATTAGACGCAGAGAAGGCATTTGACAGAGTGCATTGGGGATATATAGCGGAGACCCTTAAGAAATTTGGATTCTCAGGATTCATTTATGAAGCCATAATGTCACTCTACACAACACCTACAGCCAGGGTATACACAGCAGGCAATATCTCTAAACTCTTAATCTATCTAATGTAACCAGACAGGGGTGTCCCCTATCGCCCATCATATTTTTATTAGCAATTGAACCCCATGCGATATCCTTTAGATCTAACCCCAATATCACAGGCATTAAAATCGGACAAGCAGACCATAAACTAGGACTATTTGCGGACGACATCCTCCTAGCACTATTCATAAATGACACCTCACTAAGCGAAGTAACCAATGTCCTAGATGCCTTTGGATCAGTTTCCCATTATAAGATTAAACCTAACAAATGTTTTACCTATTAATATCCCACCCGACCAATTTGATAATCTGCGACAAAATTCTAGTTACAACTGGGATATTCCCTCCATTACTTACCTGGGTATCCAACTTGCCTACCCACCATCTAAACTATATGAGTTTAATTACTCCACCCTATTATCTCAAATTACCAAGATATTAAAATCGATAAAAAAAACTCAGCTATCTTGGATTGGAAGGATAGCAGCATTTAAAATGCAAACATTGCCGAAGATCCTATACTACTTCCGATCCCTACCAATCCCACTACCAACAAAGTTCTTCACACAAAGCAACTCAAAATTAAACAAATTGATCTGGATGGGAAAAAAAAAAAAAACAAGGATTGCTTTATCAATTATGACTATGACTAAATCCAAAGGTGGCATGAATCTCCCTGATATGCGTCTGTATTATTACGCCTCACTTCTAGACCAAATGAGATTCTGGTTTAGGCACTCTAATGATAAATTGTGGCTGAACATTGAACGGGAAATAACTAGAGGAAGTGATCTATTTTCATTATCCATAGTTCATTACATATTACCAACAATAAACATACCCAATTTCCTAACAATTAAATCTACCTTAGCAGCCTGGAAATGTTCTTTAACGAAACTGCAACCAATAAACATCCCAGCTCATACTCCAATACCATTAAGAGTAATTGAATACTGCAAAGCGCGTCTTAATACAACATCCTGGTCCAAAGAGGGAATCAACTTTTTCCATCATTTACCTGATAAACATAAACTCAGAATCACAACTAAGCTTAACGCTAAAACTTTTAATAAGAACTTTAACCCTGGAAAAAATTTAGAACTCCCTTGCGAACTATGGGAATTTTTCACTTCTTACAAAAGTAGAAAGCAAAGGGGCATATCCCATTTATATAAACTCCTTTCAACTTTTACACTCCAAACCAAAACTACAAACATGATTAAATGGGAGAAAGACCTTTCTCAAACCTTCTCATGGGAAAAATGGCAGAAAGCCTTACATATCAATAGTACATCAACATCATGTATTGAACATTGGGAAAACGCCCAAAAAATATTAAACCTCTGGTATCTGACCCCAGACTCTCCAAAATATTTACCACCTTATCCCCCACCTGCTGGAGATGTAAAACCCATACAGGCAATTTAATACATACACTATGGGGATGTAGGGCCTTATCTAGTTTCTGGAAAACAATCTCCTCTTTTATCGCGTCTCTCACAGGAAACTTAAAGCCACTCACACCTGAAATGGCCTTATTAGGTCTAAACCTGGACCTATACCCACCACAACATAGAATTATAGTTGCTAATATCCTAATAGCCCCAAGACTCACCATAACTAAACTATGGAAATCTACCTTAGCCCTTAACCTATCAGATGTTATTTTGAGACTTAATACTCAAGCTCGCTATGAAATAATGTTAGCGCACAAAAAAGGTTCCACAGCTAAATTCCTTAAAAGCTGGAATGAATTGATCTTACATCCTAGGGCTTCCAAAGAAAAATTCTAAGACTTATTAAATTTGTTCCTGAACCTCTTTCTTCTCCAAGGTATTCTGATGAATACGGTAACTTCCAACCATCTCCCTTTCCTACCTCTCCTTCCTTCCCTCCTCCTCCTTTAATACACTAAGCCACAATCCCTTGTTTACAGTGAGTTCCCATTGGGATAAACAGGGATTATATAAAGGTTTAAACACCTTAACAGTTTCTAGCGTCACTATAGTATTTTATATAGTAACTTACTCTAAGCAATTCCTTATTTTGAAAGCCTACCTAGGCATTTCTCTGACAATACTGTTTCAATATGTAACTGGAATATTCTTGTTTTACTTTTGAAAATTAAAAAAAAAAATCTTTGACGGAAAGGGTCGCTGGTTCAAATCCCAACCATGACACTACCTGTCTGGAGTTTGCACGTTCTCCCTGTGCCTGCGTGGGTTTCCTCCGGGTACTCCCATTTCCTCCCACACTCCAAAGACATGCTGTTAGGTCAATTGGATCCGGCCTAAATTAGCCCGTGTATGTATGAACGTTAATTAGGGACCTTAGATTGTAAGCTCCTTGACGGTAGGGACTGACGTGAATGTACAATGTACATGTAAAGCTCTGCGTAAATTGACGGCACTATACAAGTACCTGAAATAAATAAGGAGGCCCTTGTCCCCCATCAAGATGGGGACAAGGTGCTTTGTGGGGCATCCCCCCCATGTTGAGGACAAGCGGGCTGGTATGTTTTAGGAGGGGGGGAGGCTCTCGCTCGTCCCCTCCCTTTCCTTGCCTGCAAGGGTCCCGTCAAGGGACAGGCTGGCCACATTTTGGGTAAAGTGCCAGGGCAGCGTTAAGTGCCTGAATCCATGTGTCCACAGACGATGAGGACGTGACGCTGCTAGGATGGGGGAGGGGCCTGATCGCGATGCCGAGAGGGAGCGTGAGGCTGATCTGAAGCCCGGAGGGAGACACGTGGTGTGAGAGGCTGCAATGTCTCTATAAATGAAAGCCCTCGGTCCCCGCTGACACCCAGTATTACCACCTGTTGGATCCAACCTCTGGTTAAGTAGCCCCAGGCAACTACCCCCAAGTGACTCCTCAGCTTGGTATGGCAGAGCTGCCCGGCTGGGAGTGAGAGAACCGCGCTGGCAGGGAGGAGTGAAGTGTGAGTAGTAAACGGAGAGGCTGGAGAGTGACCCAGACACAGAGGAGGTGTAGGACGCCTGGAGCTGAGAATCAGAGGAGCAGCACAAATTGGAGACCACAGAGCCCATCCACCCAGAGGAGGAGTGAAGGGGAGAGAACGGTAAGCAAGATTAGGGAGTCGAGAAGCTCTGAGTTTCTTTGGATACAGCAGCTCCCGTTTCCTCAGCTGGAATCAACAAGTGCTACGGGTTCTACGCGGTTAGCCCCCACCATCGCCCCCTCTTTACAGTTTATGCGATCTCTTCAGCCATGTGATGACATCTGAGGAAGTTTGCGCAGCAGAGGGGGTGAGTGACACATAGTTTTGTGAGTGGTTAAGTGTAAGAACTGCTCAAGAGATGTGATGAAGACATTGAGTGGGATAAGTAAGTGTTACGAACTATTATCATAATAAGGACAGGTTCTGTTGTTGAAAGAGCCCAAGAACTGTCTGGGATATAATGCATATTATCTATAATGCCCCGTACACACGGTCGGACTTTGTTCGGACATTCCGACAACAAAATCCTAGGATTTTTTCCTACGGATGTTGGCTCAAACTTGTTTTGCCTACACACGGTCGCACAAAGTTGTCGGAATTTCCGATCGCCAAGAACGCGGTGACGTCAAGCACGTACGACGAGACTAGAAAAGGCCAGTTCAGAACCAAGCGCAGCACCCTTTGGGCTCCTTTTGCTAATCTCGTGTTAGTAAAAGTTTGGTGAGAGACGATTCGCGCTTTTTCAGACTCGTGGCTTTCAGATCGTTTTCTGCCGTTCAGTTTGTGCTTGTGGGTTTGTATCTGCTCTTCAGTGCGTGCAGTCAGTTCGTATTGGAGTTTTCTGTGCGATCTTGTCCGCTCGTTGCTGTTTTTCAGGTCGCTCTTCACAGGCCTTGCTGTTCTTCAGTGCGTTCTGTTACTTCGTTCTGAGCAGCCGACCGTTTTCTAGCCATGTTTCGTATGCGTACTCCTCGTAGAGTTCGTGCTGTGCGGGGGCTTGGTGTTGGGGTCCTGACCTTGACACAAGTCCAGTCCATGAACAGGGTGGGGAGGAGTTCATGGACCAAGAATTGGTTGCTTCAGCGTGACCAGTTCTCTCATATGCCTTTGCTCCGTGAGATCCGTGAGAATAATCCTGATGATTTCAGGAACTTTCTCAGGATGACGGACCCTGTATTTCACCGTTTGTTGGCTTCGCTGACCCCCTATATCAGCAGGCAGGATACCTGCATGAGGCAAGCCATCACTCCGGAGCAGAGGCTGGTCGCTACCTTGCGGTATTTGGCGACAGGGAGAAGCCTGCAGGACCTCAAGTTCTCGACAGGCATCTCACCCCAGGCTCTGGGTATCATTATCCCAGAGACCTGTTCTGCCATCATACAGGTCCTGCAGAAGGAGTATATGAAGGTAAGATTTTTATCCTTTAATATCACATTTTATTGTATTGAATGTTTGATAATATATTGTATTTCTTTCCTCATTCCCTAATTACCATGATTGTAATATGCTGTGAATGTCCCCTTTGTCCTCATGCATGCTGAATTTTTATGTAATTATTATTTTAGGTCCTTCATACATATTTGACCTTCAATAACCTCTCCAGCATGGTGTCTCCTGCCCTATATTCACCTCATGTAGTTACTTAACAATGTATTTTATCAGCTCCATAGTAGTGCTTTACCCCAAACACCCCCTAAAATGTTTTGAAATGTTATTTTTGATTTAAATTCAGGCAGAGGGCCAGAGGCTTTTTTTGTGGTGTCCCCAAATTTTTTGTAACCCTCCCTCCCCCCAACTGCTAAGTCAGCTGATCCCAATTCTCTATCCTCAATCATCTATCTGCTGACTTTGCCAAACCCATACACACTATACCCACCTCTTTACTGGTCAGATTTATGGATGAATTCCCCAAAGCATGTAGTGCAAGGGCCTGCCTGTATACTTTCCAATGGTACTGTTTAAAGTTCTTGTATCCTATTATGATCTTGATAGGTAATAGCAGAATGTACAAATGTGCTCAAATGTGTACAGTGTGTATTTATATCTTTGTATTATGACACTTCTTACCTGTCCAGTGGGCTGCCAATAGTGTAACTAAGGAGGGGCTGTTCCAAGTAATACCCTGTATTTAGGCATTCACCTCTCAATGAAGTGAAGAGGGTTACCTGTCCAAGAGTTCCCCCCCCCCTATAATGTTAGAAATGGCCCATGAGAGGGGGGGGGGAATATGATAGGTGTACCTTATACTTTGTTGTTGTTAAATTCCCCTTAATAAATGCTATCTGGAGGTTGACCCATAATGTTTGTATCTAATCTGCTTGCCAGGTTTCTGTGAAAAAATAGTAATGTTTATTGTTTTTTCCTCAACAGTTTCCTTCCACGCCACAGGAATGGCAGACTGTGGCCTCCCACTTTGCCCAGCGGTGGGACTTTCCTAACTGCGGAGGGGCAATTGATGGGAAACACGTCCACATCGTCCCACCACCCAACTCGGGGTCGTACTATTATAATTACAAGGGGTTTAATAGTATAGTGATGTTGGCGGTGGTGTCGGCTAATTACGACTTCTTGTATGTGGACGTGGGGAAGAATGGCCGGATGTCTGATGGTGGAGTGATCGCCCAGACGGAGTTCTACAGGCGTCTCCAGAATGGCAGCTTGGACTTGCCACCTCCAGAGGACAATGTTGAAGGTCTCCCATTTGTGTTCGTTGTTGATGAAGCATTTGCGCTGGGGGACCACCTGATGCGGCCATTCCCGATGAGGACCCTCACCCCGGAACAGAGGGTTTTTAATTACCGGCTGGCCAGAGCCCGAAGAGTGGTAGAGAACACATTTGGAATCCTGGCCAGCCGGTTCCGATTATTTCTGACACCCATCCATATGGCGGAGTATAAACTGAACCATATAATACTTGCCTGCTGTGTTCTCCATAATTTTTTAAGAAAACATTCAGCAAACTATGCTGGCTCAGTTGGGCCTGAGGCCGGAAATCCAAATCCATCAACACTGACGGCGCTTGAAAGTGGCCGTCCTGGCTTGCCCTCCCTGAGTGCCCGTGATGTCCGGTTACGCTACCTGGAGTTCTTTGCGGGTAGGGGGGCTATCAATATGCCAGACAATGTGTGAAAACTTTTTAAAATAAAAACCAACCCAAAAAAATTCTTTGTGGACATTTACTGCTTGTGTTTCTTTTAGCTGACCCTGACAGAAATGTGTTGAGTGCAGAAAATGTCGTGATTGGGTAACCTTCTAAAAAACTGTGTTGGCTGGTAATTCCTAAATGCAAAAACACATTTCACTACAAGTGCACTTGCAACTGCACTGAACCTGCACTTGTAGTGCAAAGTGTATTTTCCCTTAGGAAATAACCCCCATTTTTGCATAAAAGAGCAATTACATCACCCCAAAAGTGTTGTAGTGTTGAGACAATAATCCACACATTCTTGATTAAGCCACTTTTTTATAGCTGCACAATCACATGTGCATTTACGAAAGGTTTTTAAAACAAACCAACATGTTTGTTGTATAACAATGTTTGCAGTAGCATTATGAAAAATCAGAATATCCATTTCAGATAAAACAGGCCTGTGTAAAACCAACAAGAAAGCCTAAAAACTTGAACTTACAAAGTTCACATTAGGTAAAACCTGAAGGCTATATCAGACATCAGTATTTAGGAACTGGGTTTGATATAGCGTTCAGATGGGGGGAAATCACCCCTGGAAAAGCCAAATTTGGAAGATGCACACCAATTTACAAATGTCAACATGTGCTATCTGCCATCATGGGGGATCAAGGGACGTGTTTGGGGGGAGCAAGCCCTTCCTCAACGCTACTTTATAATTGAGGAAGGGGTTGCCCCCCCAAAACGCGTCCATTGATCTCCCGTGATGGCAGATAGCACATGTTGGCACACTGTGTGCATCCTCCAAATTTGGCTTTTCAAAACATTGAAAAAAATTTTAAAAGATTGGACCACAATAAAACAAGTGATTTTGTGGGGTTTAAATTCTCCCCAAAACATCAATGATGTTATTATTTTTTTTAATAACATCACTGATTTGTTGCTGTATGTTGTGCAATTCGAGATTACATCCCATGATCTCCCCGATCAGTATCTGGGCACTTTCAGATGTAAAGCGTTCTCTCTCCCTCACATTACGATCACCTAAAAAGAGATAAAGAACAAAAAAAAAGGTCTCAAAAATCTGCCACCAGCCATCTCTTTTACCTGAGCCTGTGGTCGCAGACACTCACCTGTTGTGGTGCCAATCTCCACCACGTCTTCTTCTTCCTCCTGCTCTTCTTCTTGGGTTGGTCTTTCCCCTTCTTCCAGAGGTGGGGGGTCTCTGGTCTCCTGGGATGAGGGGTGTCCTCCGAGTCTTTTCTCCCCTATGTAAAACAAAAATGGTATAATTAGCACACAGATATTTGATGTCAGAACTAGAAATAGGAAACATTGCTTGGAAGTGGGGTACAATTATCTATTTTAGCCGAGTTCCAAGATGTATATTTTTTATTGGCCTTTGTCAAGCTGCAATACTTTACCTGTTTGGTAAAAGCTTCACAGATGTAGCCCCCCCTATAGTATACACTGGAGAACCTGTGTGGGGCCCCCCCTAATAAAAATGGTGTTCTTGTGTCCCACACTAGTGCTCCAGTGTCCAGATGTGAAAACAGCTGCTCAGTGTCCTCTCCTTACACACAATCTAGTTTGCATTTCATTCTAGTAACAAACCCATCTACACAAACAAATATTTGGCATCCAAGTAGGCCCCCAAAAATGTGTGAAAATGCATATGGCCTAAACAATGGTGTTCTAGAGGCCGAAAGAAAAATGTTTGATACGAACGAATAATGTGCCCATGAACATTAAAGTTGACCTTTGGAAACGTTACAACTAATCAAAGCATATGGAGCAGAACGAACGTAATAAAGACAGAAAGAATAGGAACACAGCACAACTACTTACTTTTTTGCAGCACTCTCCGGATCTTTCGGTACTGCTCTGGCTCTCTCAACTTCAGGTCCGACCACCGCTTCCTGAGCTGATCTTTAGACCTTCGTACCCCGAAATTCCGCTCTAGACTCCTGACCACTTTCGCCATGATTTTGGCCTTTCGGATGTTGGGGTGGGGGTAAGGCCCATACTTCCCATCATAGTCGGACTTCCTCATGATGTCGACCATCTCCAACATCTCCCCAAACGACATATTTGTGGCCTTAAAACGTCTCCTTCTGGATCGGGACGTGCCTGGATCCGCCCTTTCCTCCTCCTCCTCCTCCTCGTTGCTACAATTAGCCCGCACCTGCTGTATGTACACCATCATGCTCTTCACCCACTGCGCCAAACGAAAAGGGGCGGGGAATACACTAGAAAGAACGTCAGGGGCGGGCGGAGTTACACGCATGCGCAGTGTATATAAAGCGTAACACACGTGCGTATTACGTTTGATCTGTGAGCGGAGGAAGGAGCATTGAACGCGGCGATCGTAAGAACGAAGGTAAGAGATAAACTTGGGCCTATACTGCTTCTATAGATTGAGGCCTATATTGTAACAAGATTAGGAGAGTTTGGTCTGACATTAGGCTTTGTCTTGTGTTGTGTCTTGCAGTGAACATGGATATGGTACTGAAAGAAGATACTGACTTCATGTCACTATTCATTGATATGCTAAGGGAGCTGCCCTGTCTGTGGGAGATTACCCACCCCCATTACAAGAACCAAGCAAAGAGGAAGGCAGCACTGGAGCAATTGTGTGAAATTGTGAAGCAGGTGATCCCCACGGCAGACATCACCTATTTAAAGATCTTCATTGGTGGCCTGAGGAGCACATATCTGAGGGAGCGCAGGAAAGTCCTGGATTCACAGAGATCCGCAGCAGATGACATCTATGTCCCCAGGATGTTGTACTACGACAGGCTGCACTTTCTGGCAGGCCAGACTGAACCCAGGCCATCCCTCTCAAGTCTTCCTTCCACACTTCCTTCCCGTCCGGCTGAGGCTTCTGATGCCCAACCTGGGCCTTCCAGGCCACATGTGGAGGAGCCCAGATTGAGCCAGGTATAGCATTCCTCTAAATATTTCTGCTTGTCCAATCAATGATGTTAACTAGATGTTAGTTGGGAGTACTAATTTATGATTGTGATTGATGATGCAAAAATTAAAACCATGTCCCTTTTTCATACACAGGGAAGTCTCAGCCAGGAGGTGGCCGGGCCGAGCCGGCTGGCTGATGTGCAGGTCCCTCCACCCCCGGTGAAAACAGAAAGTGGCAGTAGGAGGAGTACCCTAGAAGAGACGGCTATCAGATTTTTTTTGTAGGGCTACAGAGGTCCTGGGAGCACCCCACACCAGGCAGGAGAACATTGGTGCATTCATTGCATATAAAATGCAGAGGATGGAGGAGGGCCAACAAGCCATGTGTGAGGCCCTCATATCAGAGGGTCTGGAGAAAGGTATGAGGGCCCAAATTACACCTGACACACACCTTTGTGATGGTCCTCCTCCTCCTCCTGCAGGTCCTCCTCCTCCTCCTCCCTCTCCTCCAGGTCCCCCCAGTCCTCCTCCTCCTCCAGGTCCTACTCCTCCTCCTGCCACATCTACAACTGCACAGCGACAGCCGGGAAGGAAGTGTGAAAGGAAGACTAGAGAGTGATTGGACGCTGGATCCAGTCTGGTCGGCCAAAAAATGCAGCCTCTTGTGGTACCACATCCTGGGGACACTGATGTCATCTGCTGCTATCCCGATCTCTGTGAATCCCGGACCAGACTGCCCTCCCTTATATATGGACTCCTCAGGCCACCAATTTTGAGGTTGAAGAATTGTTGTCTGCCGTGGGGGTCCCAGGCTTCACTAATTTCTCATGTTGATCCAGTGTTGCCTTCCTCTTTGTTTGGTTCTGATACCTTAATAAAGGATTTTTGTTTTGAATTATACTCTCCTATGTGTTTTACTTCAAAAATGATGGTTTGTTTGTGAGGATTCAGGTACATTTCTAATATACAATGTGAAATGAACAAGGGACACCAACAACAAACAATCTCATGGAGATTAAATAATAAAAGATATCAATGGTGTTGGGGTAACTTGACACACAAAACACACACAAAAATATTCTGGAGTAAAAATAAAAATAACATTGAACAAAGATCAGCCTTGGAAAAAATACAAACATTAAAGAAAAAAAAAAGGCTTAAAAACAAAAAAAAAAAACATAAAAAATATAAAACTGTCAGATGTGACAACTAATAACAATATATTGAGGGAATACCACTAAAAAAACACAAATAAAACTTTGTGAGAAGTGTGTGTGAATATGAGCAGCAAAACTACTTAATTCTTGTCACATTATAAAGAAGAAGAGAGTGCGCTGTATTAAACCATTTTTTACATTGCAGCGTGACGAAAGTGCTGTATCCATTCCGAACGCTAAGTTTACCAGAACGAGCTGTCCAGTGTCGGAATTTCTTCTGAGCATGCGTGGCACTTTTTGCGTCGGAACAGACCACACACGGTCGGAATTGACGCGATCGGATTTTGTTGTCGGAAAATTTTATCTCCTGCTGTCCAACTTTGTGTGTCGGAAAATCCGATGGAAAATGTCAGATGGAGCCCACACACGGTCGGAATTTCCGACAACACGCTCCGATCGGACATTGTCCATCGGAAAATCCGACCGTGTGTACGGGGCATAAGTGAGTACTTATGAACTGTGATGAATTGTATGGAAACAAGGTGTGAAGCACTTTGGGAAACGGTTTATGGAAAATGGTGCACGGATCGTCCTGCCTAAAGTAACTGAGTAGCCCAGGAAACAGCTGTGAAGCTGTTTTTTTACACAGCCTGTAAACGGTCCACATCAAACAAGAGCATATATAACCAAGTCCGGGGAGAGCTAAATTATCAGTGTCAATATGTTTGTTTTTTTTCTTTTCTCTTTGCCCTTATATGTTTTTTTGAGACTGATAATACCCTGGTAGTGTATTCTCTGTCTTTTTCTTTTGCTCTGCCTGCTTGTATGTGCTCAGTCTTCCCACCAGAGAGTGGAGGGGAGAGAAGTGGTAAATACCCTTGGACGCATAGACACTAGACATTAGACCTGGCCTGAAAAGTATACAGGTATACCCCACTTTTAAGTACACAATGGGGTTTATTTACTAAAGCTGAAAAGTGCAAAATCAGACTCCCTTCTGCATATAAACTCATAAGCTTCTAACCCCAGCTTGTTCAATTAAGCTTTGGTAATAAAACCTGGAAGCTCATTGGTTTCTATGGCGAAAAGGGGATACAACAATGACATGCGGATACAACAATGACATGCCTCCATCCCTGCTTTACATAGAAAAAGGAAACTAGAGTTTTGATAAGGCATGTCGAGGAGTTGATGGTAGCTAGTTATTGGAGAATAAGTTGGGTTAATTTAATTTAAATGACAGTATCAAATCAATAGTCCATGGTATTAAAAATATATATATATATATATATATATATATATATATATATATATATATATATATATATATATACATATATATATATATAGTGTGTTCACCCAGGATTTACAAACTAAAATTCATCAAAAAATATTAAATATGATTAAAACACTGGACATGATACATTTGATGCAAAGTAATCAAGTGATAAACAGTAATTGTACAGTTGATACAGAAGTCGATACATAAGAGAAAATTGGTTGATATGAATATAACAAATTGGAGCATCCATTAGTTGGTAACTCAATGCGTTTCTTGGCTTTCAACCAACCATCAGGAGTCGAAATAAGATAATAAAACATCTATTAGGATATAAGGCCCTCCGTATGGGTAGGAGGTAAGTAAACAAGGAACACCTGTTTCCAGGTCACTTACATATAACCGCAGGTGGATCACCACTCCCAAAAGGGAGCCAATCGGTGGACTGGATTGACAAAGTCTCACCCGGGGTTGAGGCAGTGAACATCCCCCAAGAAGGGAAACTTCAGACCTGGGGAAGATGGCAGCCGAGGATACCAGAATACTCCAACACACCAGCACGTGGGAGTGGGCAAACAAGTTGCAAGGCGCACCCAATTCTGAGAAAAGGGGGAGGGGGAGGAAGGGATGAGTAGGTGGTTGAGGAAAGGGAAGTGGGTGGGTGTGAATGATAAGGGTTGCAACCTTAGGTATACACCAAAGGATGAATGTGTATAATATTTCAATATGTGTTAAGCACTTGGGCACACTATAAAACATAAACCAGGTAAGTGTAAAAATGAATATAAATATCAAGGCACAGCAAGGGGTCAAAAAATCAATTTGTGTGTGTCAAAAAGGGTGCAGTAAAAGGTGTGTGAAGGCTAAATAATTATCAAGGTAATGAATGAAATAGGTAGTGGAAAGTGGCATGAGTATCTGTCTGGTAAAGGTGTGGTGCATAGGAAGTCACTTCCCCCGCTGTGGTGATGTATGAAATGAACCGGTAGTTGGCTGCCACTGAAATACCCCAGGTCAGTGGCGTGTTCATGCCAGCGTCATGTATAGCACCAAAGCAGCGTGTAGGATGACCGGGGCCTCCCTTCCGCGACACGCCAATCACGGTGGGTGCCCGCCCATCGCTGCAGCGCAGTTGGAAAGAATGCACATTCCCACAACGCGGCGTCAAATGATGCCGCGTGCGGGACGTAGGCCATGACGCCGATGCGCTGAAGTCATGGCCCGCCCCCATCATGTGAAAAATATGGGCGGGGGGTGGCGAGTTGAGCGCATCGCAACCCCGGGACCAAGACCAGGAAAGCCAGCCCCGAACAACCACATGATGGGAGTGGGTGGGAGGTAAAAGAATCACCCAAATAACTCGGATCAATAGAATTGGGAAAATGAAATATAGTTCGGTTACCAAAGCATATATTTGCCAGTAATAAACTGGCTAGACTTGGGGATAGTCAAAAGGGGGGTATATATATATATATATATATATATATATATATATATATATAATTGAAAATTATGTTGTAATAGGTTGGTCAGGTCACCGTTTTAACGGGTGTCTTCCACCCTGTATTTGAGGAGAAAAGGGGAAGATTGTGACCTGTTCCAGCCCGGATACAACAATGACATGCCTCCATCCCTTCTTTACATAGAAAAAAGGAAACTAGAGTTTTTGGAAGGGACTGTAGATGAGGCATGTCGAGGAGTTGATGGTAGTTATTGGAGAATAAGTTTATAGTCCATGCTATTAAAAATATCAATATGATATATATATATATATATATATATATATATATATATATATAGACTGAATAGTGTAATCACCAAGGATTTACAAACTAATATTCATAAAAAAATATTTAATGTGATTAAACACTGGACATGATACATTTGATGCAAAGTAAATCAAGTGATAAACAGTAATTGTACAGTTGATACAGAAGTCGATACATAAGAGAAAATTGGTTAATATCAATATAACAAATTGGAGCATCCATTAGTTGGTAACCCAACACGTTTCTTGGCTTTCAACCAATCATCAGGAGTCGGATGCATAAAAAACTAAAAAAATAAGATAATAAAACATCTATTAGGATATAAGGCCCTCCGTATGGGTAGGAGGTAAGTAAACAAGGAACACCTGTTTCCAGGTCACTTGCATAACCGCAGGTGGATCACCACTCCCAAAAGGGGGCCAATCGGTGGAGTAGATTGACAAAGTCTCACCCGGGGTTGAGGCAGTGAACATCCCCCAAGAAGGGATTGGTTTCTATGCAGATGGGAGCCTGATTTTGCACTTTCCAGCTTTAGTAAATAAACCCCATTGTGTTCTTAAAAGTGAGGTATGCCTGTATATATAACACTCCCTATTTAAGTGTGTCAGCAGAGGGTACAGGACAATTTCCAAAGCAAGAGAGGGTTGGGAACGTATGGTCCATAAGGCGGCAGATGAAAAGCACAAACCTTGCATGATTCATTTATAAAGTGCCTACGATCTGTTAGAGAAATTGCCAGGGATCATAGATGAAACCAACTATGTAATATATATGAACGATGTAGCATTGGTTGGGATCGGCCCTTGGTAAAGATATTGCTGAAAATAGCCCTGTCCCGTATTACTGATTTGCTTTATTATTTGCTTCCTGCAATTTAACTGGAAGCGAATAGAGATATTTAGAGAAATTCACAGGTAAATAAAAATCAACATGAGAGGTAGATCTACAAAAGGTAATGAACCAAAAACCCCAAAAGAAAAACGCAAACACTAGTACGATTAAGAAATACTTGACAAAGGAGGAGAGTCCAAAGAGTCCAGGATTAGAGAAATCTGCAACAGACAAGCAGCAATCAGTGAATAAGGATAAGGGCCCTTTCACACTGGGGCGGTTTGCAGGCGCTATTGCGCTAATAATAGCACCTGCAAACCGACCCGAAAGTCCTGCTGCTTTGTCTCCAGTGTGAAAACACCGAGGGCTTTCGCACTGGAGCGGTGCGCTAGCAGGACTGGAAAAAAAGTCCTGCTAGCAGCATCTTCGGGGCTGTGAAGGAGCGGAGTGTATACCGTTCCTTCACCGCTCCTGCCCATTGAAATCAATGGGAGGCGCTTTGCGGTGGTTTTTACCCATTTCTCGGCCGCTAGCAGGGAGTAAAACCGCCCTGCTAGCGGCCGCATACTGACGGTAAAGCGCCATTTACAATAGCGGCGCTTTACCGCCAATGCCGCCCCCGCCCCAGTGTAAAAGGGCCCTAAGAAAAAAGCACCGGGTAAAAGGAAAAGAGATCTCAGACCCGCCTAGAGTGGATACAAGTATAGAAAGTGAATTAGAAATAAGCAAAATGGAGGAACACGGGGCTGGGGCTCAAATGCCAACTAAAATGGAAATGGTGGATTTAAATCAGAAATCTCCACACTTCAGGCTTACTTAAAGCGGAAGTCCGCCGAAAAAAAAATATTAAAAGCCAGCAGCTACAAATACTGCAGCTGCTGACTTTTAATATATGGTCACTTACCTGTCCAGGGAGCCCGCGATGTCGGCAGCCGAAGCCGTTCCGGCCGTCGGCTCTCGGCTGCTGCCGCCATCCTTGGCTTCACTTCCTGGTTCCCTACTGCGCATGCGTGAGTCGCGCTGCGCATCCTCTCTGGTCCCTGCTGTGTTCTGTGTCTCCCAGAATACAGCGGGGGAGGACAGTGTAGGCGCCGGAAGTGGCGTAGGTCACCGCAAGCGCCGCGGTGATATATGCCAGGAAGTGGGAGCAAATACCTGTATTAGACAGGTATCTGCTCCCTCCTCCCCCCTGAAAAGGTGCCAAATGTGACACCGGAGGGGGGGAGGAATCCAAAAAGTGGAAGTTCCATTTTTGGGTGGAACTCCACTGTAAGCCAATTATTGACACGTGTAGAAGAGACGGAAGAAAAATCGGATAAACAAACCCGAGAATTAACAAATCTAAAACAAAAAACAACAAGTTAAAGACATGCAACGGGAACAGAGGAGGATTCTGTACAAGTTCGAAGACCAGGAGAACCAAAATAGAAGACAGAATTTAAGGATCTGTGCGTTACCAGAAGAAAGAGGTGAATACCTCAGAAAAAACTATAGATAACATTTTTAACCCGGTGTTGGATAAAGCAGGAGAAGACTGTCTAAGGATAGAAAGTCTACGGGATTAGAAAACCCCAAAACATATCAGCTGACCTACCCCGAGATGCAGGGCCGGACTTACTATTGGGCTTGACTGGGCTCAAGCCCATGGGCCCCGCCCAATTGGGGGCCCCGCGGTGCCCGCGCTATAGCCGAAAGACGGCTACAGCACGGACGCCAATTGCCGGGAGGGCATCCCTGGACGTCCTCCTGTTTACTTCCACTCTGCGCGCCACCGCAGGAGCGCATCGGGGAAGTTCTGTGTTGGCCGTGTCCCTTGGATACAGCCAATCACAGATCGTGCTAAATGGCCAATCACAGTGGCCATTTAGCACTCAATCGGAGTGTCCAATGGGAAGTGATCTCATATGAGATCATCTCTCATCGCCGGCTCTCCCTCCTCACACAGAGACAGCATGTAATGAGGGAGAGCTTCCGTGCTGCAGCGGTGAGTGAACACTCACACTAGTTACAGTTACACTACACAACATAGTGCCATCTGTCCCCAGTGCCACCTATCAGTGCCAAATGTCCCCATCGCCATCTGTCCCCAGTGCCACCTATCAGTGCCACCTGCCTACAGCTGGGGTTTTCTGGCATGTTTAATTGGCCAGAAGGACGGCAAATCAATTAGACTAAGAAACCCTGAAGAGCTCCAAAAATTCTGTAATAAACTCAAACTACAAGTTCCGGTTATTCTGGGATGGACCGAATAAACGACTTCACCACAGACACAAGGATGAACTTTGGCAAAAATCGCACAGGGTCCCAAGGAAGACCTAATACTAAAACGAACATCAAAAGCAAAACCAGAATACTCTTTTAGATCAAATAGATAAAGATTACACTCTAGTCGTGTATTTCAGGATATGTGCTGGATAGATAGCGCCCAAGCGAGTCGAGGAGTAATGGAGAAGAATGGGAAAAATTGTTTTTGTTAAGGGAGGGAAAGGGGCGGGGGGGAGTGGAAGCAGAGGGGGTCGGACCAGTGTTGAAGGGATGCAAGGGGGGCGGAGGTCCGGGTCATTCGGACGCTCCACGCCACCCCCCTCCCCCCGGGGGGGAGGTTGGGGGTGTCGGTCAGAGTTTCACCCCAAGATAAGAGAATCACTGGTGTAAACAGAATGTAGATCCACCCATGGTTCTGGGGCCTTAGAGGCCAAGTGGGGGTGGATGGGTGAGGGAGGGGGGCTCCGGAGATCTCTATCAATGTGGTCACATCAAATGGAATACGTCTCATTCAGATAGGATGGAAAGGGAGTATTATGACCAAAGATGACTTCAATAAGATTTATATCATAACGTTCGCTGGCTCAATACACCAACAAAAGGCATAAAATACTAAAGGAGCTTAAACAGTATAAAGCCAGTATAGTGTTCCTTCAGGAGACACATATCTCCCATGAGGATAAGGTCAGGTTGTTCGAGAGAGTATCAAACATGGTTTTATGATGACTCAACAAGAAAAGCAAAGGGGGTAGCTAGAGGAATACGGTTCATATTGGAGGAAAGGATGCTGGACCCTGAAGGAAGATACCTCTTTTTAAGAGGCAAACTATGTGATATGGAATGTACCTTGGTTAACATCTACTGCCCCAATAGGAACCCAACAAGCTATCTGAATCAGGTCATGGGAAAGTTAATGAATTTTAAAAAGGGAAAAGTGATCATGACAGGAGATCTAAATTTTTGCCTGGACCTAAGATTGGATAGTACATCGCTGGCACAGGGGACTAGGAGGGCACAGCTGAAAACAATAAAAAAGAAATTGTTCCAATGCCAATGTCAATACCAATGCCAACTGATGAACATTTGGAGAGTACAACATCCTAAGATACGGGACTATACGTTCTATTCCCCTGTGCACGCGACGTATTCAAGGATCGACTATATCATGGTTGAACATGGGATACTAGAATTGTTCACTAAGACTAATGTAGAAATAACATTGTCAGACCATGCCCCGGTAACCATGGAAATGGTGATTCCAGGTGTCCTAAGACCACCAAACACATGGAGATTAAATGAAGACTCATTCGCTTGAGATGGGATAAGATTTCAATATACAAATACCATACTGGTGACCCCACAATAGGGATAAAACTTTCACAGAAGGGAGTTTAACAAGACTCGTAGCCACTCATTAAAATTAGAAGAAAAGAGGTTAAACCTTAAACTACATAGAGGGTTCTTTACTGTAAGAGGGGCAAGGATGTGGAATTCCCTTCCACGGTGGCCTCAGCGGGGGGGGGGGCATCGATAGTTTCAAGAAACTATTAGATAAGCACCTGAACAACCCGCAACATACAGGGGATATACAATGTAATACTGACGTATAATCACACACATAGGTTGGACTTGATGGACTTGTGTCTTTTTTCGATCTCACCTACTATGTAACTATGTAAGACTTAATAGACTTAATAATAAGGAGGTAACAGGGGCCACACTTTGGGAGGCACACAAAGTCTATATTAGAGGTATCCTGATAGAGATTGGATCTAGGAAAAAAAGGAAAGGACTAAAAATATGGAAGTATTAATAAAATGAAATTAGAATTAATTATAATTAAAAAAAAAATAAGGAGCAGGGGAGTGGTTTCAGACACACGTGATAAAAAGGGACAAATTAAAAGAACTACTGGACCAAGAGACCAAACGGGACTTTAATAGAATGGCAAAAGAAAGATATCTATGGGGAAATAAAACAGGGAAACAGGCTGTATTAATTAAGAGGAAAAAAACATTAAACTATATAGAAAAAATACAGAACAGAGTCGGGGAGATGGTATTACTCCACAACAGAAATAGCAAAAGTGTTCCAAGAGTATTATGGATCCTTATATTCTATAAAACAAAAAGAGCAATAAGAAATAGTAAGACTGGTAAAGATAAGCGTGTCTAAAAAAAATGCTAGATTACCTCAAATGGATGAAAATAAGCCAGGTACACTAGAAAACCCCATAACAGAAGAAGTAAAGATTAATGCAGCTCTAAAAGATTTGGTAAAAGGAAAAAGTCTAGGTCCTGATGGGTTTACGACCTATTACTATAAAAAATGTAAAGTAAACTTGGTACATAGATTATGTGCATACATGAATGGACTGGGAACAAGTTATGAGATGGGAAGAGATGCTCTATCTGCCTTTGTCACTATTATTCCAAAGCAGGGAAAGAACAATACCCTTTGCTCAAGCAACAAACCAATATCTTTGCTGAATACAGACATGAAACTATTCGCAGAGGTATTGGCTACCAGAATGAAAGCCCTGATGACCGAATTGGTACACGCTGACCAGATTGGGTTTATCCCTGGGAGAGAGGGGAGAGACAATGGGGTGAGAACACTGCTTGTGTTCCAAAGAAATGAGAGGATAATGTACCAGGGCTACTCTTGTCGACTGATGCAGAAAAAGCATTCAACCGGGTAGACTGGGGATTCATGAAGAGCACACTGGAAGCCATGGAGATGGCTCAATGGATTAAAGCTTTATATAAGCACCCTATTACAAAGGTCAAGGTAAACAGGACTTTATCGCCTCCTTTTGAAATGTACAATGGCATGAGACAGGGGTGCCCTCTGTCACCCCTTTTATTTGTACTATCATTGGAACCACTATTGTCAACTATAAGGAATAACTCAGATATAGGTGGGATAAAGATCGGAGGACAGGAACATAAAATAGCGGCATATGCTGATGATATACTATTTTACATCTCCAACCCTAGGACTACTATGCGCAACTTAATGCAGACCCTGAAAAACTATGGAGAACTATCAAACCTAAAAGTGAATCTTTCGAAGTCAGTAATTTTAAACATAAATGTAAACAAACAGGAAGAAAAGTGCTTACAGCAGGAATTCTAATTCAGCTGGAAGACAGAATTAAAATATTTAGGACTAAGGCTGACAACGGCCTTCGGGAAACTATATCAGGTAAATGATATCCCATTATTAAATGAAATTAAAAAAAAAGGACATAAAAAAAGAATGGCATTAAGGCCCCTCTCGGACAGGCAGAATAAACAGCACAAAGATAATAGTACCAAAAATCATGTACAAATTTCAAATGATGCCTATTCCATTGCCGCAGACATATTTCAAAACATTAAAAAATATATCTAAGTATCTGGCAGAATAGTAAATCAAGAACGCAGGTACTAAGGAAAGATAAAACATAGGGTGGGCTAAAAGTACCAGATCTTCAAAAATATTATAACGTGGTGTTAATTTCACGAGTGATGGGCAAAAGGTAGAAAGTGAAAAGGTGGGTACAAATTGAGAACACAATGAGTGATGCACGGTTGGGCAAAATTATTTGGTTCCCACCACAATACAGCACTAGGGGAAAACACACAAGCACGGACACCTAACGCACTTAGAATATGGGATCTCACCCACAAAGTAAATGGAACTATAACTCTCCACTAATATCATTGAAAGACACTAATTATTTTACATTGAGTAAAGGGAAATTATTTGTGGATTGGATAAAGCACGATAATGTACAATTAAAGGACATAATAGAAAACATTTTTCACATTTTCATATTCATATGCCCACTTCAGGGAGGCAGAAACCGGAGGGGCTAGGTGTGAAGAGCAGTTGACTAACACACAAGGTAGCTCCGGTGGAGCAAGGCTCCAAACAGGAGTTGCATATAGGACCATGAAGCCTACATATGCCCGGGGGCACTATGAAGCAAATTTGTCTTGTTTCAGGAACAAAAGAGCTAAACCGCAACAGGCTTGGTAGTAAGGGTGCCTAATGAACTGGATAGTGGAGTCCCCAACCACTTCAGCCGTGGAAGATTTGGCTGCTCAATGACCAGGCCATTTTTTACGATACGGCACTGTGTCGCTTCAACTGAAAATTGCAGTCATGCGATGCTGTACCCAAACAAAATTGCTGTCATTTTTTTTACCACAAATAGAGCTTTCTTTTAGTGGTATTTGATCACCTCTGGGGTTTTTAGTTTTTGAGCTATAAACAAAAGAAGAGCAACAATTTTGAAAAAAAAACACAATATCTAACTTTTTGCTATAATAAATATCCCACATTTAAAAAAACAAAAAAAACAAAAACAATTTTCCTCAGTTTAGGCCGATACGGATTCTACTTTTTTTTTTTTTTTTTTACCAAAATTGCAATAACCATATATTTATTGCTTTGCGCAAAAGTTATAGCATCTACAAAATAGGGGATAGATTTATGGCATTATTTTTTACCAGTAATGGCGGCGATCTGAATTTTTTATCGGGACTGCGATATTGCGGCAGACAAATTGGACACATTTTTGGGACCATTGACAATTATACAGCCATCAGTGCTATAAAAATTGCACAGATTACTGTATAAAGGTCACTGGCAGGGAAGGGGTTAACACTAGGGGGCAATCAGGGGGTTAACTGTGTTCCCTAGGTGTGTTCTAACTGTAGGGAGAATGGGACTGTCTAGGAGTGGGGAGAGAGAAAAAACGGAAAATTGTATACTCACCTTTCCGTAATTTTCCTTTCCTGACGCATCTTCATGGCAGCACACACTGGGTTGTGACTCCGCCCCCACAACCTGACAGGATTGGTCTATCTATAAAAGTTGAAGAGAGAGGACCCCCACCATTCTCTGTATATATCATTTAAAACAGGGTGGGAATCTGTGTGCTGCCATGAAGATGCGTCAGGAAAGGAAAATTACGGAAAGGTGAGTATACAATTTTCCGTTTTCCTGACGCCTTCATGGCAGCACACACTGGGAAATAACTCGCCAGTCGGGAGGGTGCAAATTAAAGTTTATTATTCTAAAGAGCTGAGGAATTGGCTGTAATAATGGCTCTGCCAAAGTCCGCTGTAGTTAGTTGTGCAGAGTCAATTTTATAGTGAGAAGTAAACGTATGCCTTGACGACCAGGTAGCTGCCTTACAGATCGTTTCCGGTGAAACTCTGCAATATGCTGCCCATGAAGTTGCCACTGCCCTGGTTGAGTGTGCCTTGATGCCTTCTGGGATGGCTAGCTGCTGAGATGAATATGTCTTTTTAATGGTGTTGACTAGCCAGGATGCGATTGTTCGGGAAGTTGCTGGATGACCTTTCCTAGGACCGTGAGGAATTATGAGAAGAGTATCTGATTTTCTGAAAGAGGCTGTAGCTTCCAAATAGCTGGAAATGATAGTTTTAACGTCCAATGCATGCGGTTCCCCTTGGTTATTAATAAAGGATGGAAGGTTGATATCTTGATTATAATGAAAAGAAGATGATACCTTGGGAGTGAAACGTTCTGAAGGCCTCAACACCACTCTATCGGGATAGAAGACTAGGTAAGGTTCTGTTATAAGTAATGCTTTAAGTTCTGAAACTCTTCTCGCAGATGTAATGGCGATAAGGAAGGTTACCTTCAGAGTCAGGTTCCAAAGTGAAATTGTCTCAGTCGGCCAAAAAGGAGGTTTGGATAATGCATCGAGTACTGTAGAGAGATTCCATGGTGGAAATGTGGGTTTTTTTGGAGGTCTGATTTTTAAGCAGGCTCTCATGAACTGAATCACTAGAGGATGTAGTGCCCATCTAATGCCTGTTTTAGCTGAAAGAGCCGAAATCTGGACTTTAAGGGTACTAGAGCTTAAGCCTTTGGTAATACCTAACTGAAGAAATTCTAGAACTTGAGGAGGTTCTGGTGATACTGGGTTCCATTTTTTTTGTTGAGCCAGAGAACAAAACCTATTCCATACTTGTGAGTAGGTCCTGTTGGTGGTGCTTCTTCTAGCTTGAAGAAGAGTAGAAATGACCTCCTGTGAGCATCCCTGCTCTAACAGCCGAGTCCTTTCAATTTCCATGCTGTCAGATGTAACTTCTCTGGAGCTGGATGTAGAAATTGACCCTGGGACAGAAGGTCCGATGTTACTGGGAGAGGAAACGGTTGTTGTAGGCTGAGTTGTAGTAGGGTTGTGAACCACGGCCTCCTCGGCCAGAAAGGAATTATGGCTATTACAGTTGCCGATGATTTCCGAAGCCTGGATAGGAACCTCGCAATTAAGGGTACTGGGGGAAAAATGTAACCCAGCTTGAAATTCCACGGATGGGTTAGACAATCCATCCCTTCGGCTGATGGGAAGGCTGCTCTTGACAGGAATCTCCGACATTTGGCATTCGCAGGTGTGGCTGCTAGGTCGATTTCTGGTGTTCCCCAAGTTGTTGCAAGAAGGGAAAATGCCCGTTGGCTCAATGACCACTCATTGTTGGAGAGAAGCTCCCTGCTCAAATAGTCGGCCAGCATGTTCTGGGCTGCTGGAACATATACCGCTTTCAGGTCTATTAGGTGTACTTGAGCCCACTCCATGATAGGGCGTACCTCCTGCATCAGAGTGCGACTCCTCGTACCCCCTTGCCTCTGGATATATGTCACAGCGACTCTGTTGTCCATCCGTATCACCACATTCTTCCCTATCAGGTATGGAGTGAAGGCTAGAAGTGCCTGAAAAGCCGCTCTGAGCTCTAGTATGTTGGATACTATCCCCTGGGCTTGAAACTTCCATTGCCCCTGTGCTGCTAGATCTTGGTAATGAGCTCCCCATCCTAGCTGGCTGGCATCTGAAGTGACCACTTCTGGCTGTGGAGAAACTAGAGATTTGTATCTCTTGAGATTCCTGGGTCGTGTCCACCACCACATTGATTGTTTCACACACCTGTGTATGTAGATCTTCTGAAGCATTGATACTCCATTCCACTGCCTCAGAAAAGAATTCTGCAAGATTCTTGTGTGCCATTGGGACCACTGAATCATGGGCAGAGTCGCAGACATGGAGCCCAGGATGCTCATACATACTCTGGCTGGCAAGTGTGTGACCGAGATTAGCCTCTGAACTTTCTGAATTAGAGGCATGATTTTCTCCTGAGGAAGCTGTACTCTGTTCAGGATGGTGTCTAGCTCTGCACCGAGAAAAATCATCTTCTGAGTGGGCTGAAGCTTGCTCTTCTGCCAGTTCACCAGCCAACCAAAGTTTTGCAGAGTTGATAGTAGAATCTCTCGGTGTTGTATCAAGACCTGGCGACTTTCTGCTAGAAGAAGTATATCATCCAGATAATGATGTACTCTCAGACCTCTTTCTCTGAGGTATGCGATGAGAGGCAGAAGAACCTTGGTGAAGGTTCTGGGAGCTGATGAGATGCCGAAGGGTAGGCACTGAAACTGGAAGTGGTGTTGATTGATTGAAAAGCGGAGAAATCTTTGAAAAGCAGGATGTATTGGGATGTGGAGATAGGCGTCTGATAAGTCTATGGATAGCATCCAATCTTCTAGATTCACCGCTAATAGTATGGACTGTAGGCTCTCCATCTTGAAGGTTTCTAACTTGATATTTTTGTTTAGTCTTTTTAAGTCCAGCACTGGTCGTAAATCCCCCGTTTTCTTTTTTACTAAGAACAGAGGGGAGTAGAAACCTCTGCCTCTTTGACATAGTGGAACCTCCAAAATTGCCTCCTTTTGTTTTAGCTCCATTATGTATTGCAGAAGGATTCTTCTCTTTTGTTGAGAAGCCGGGAGTTTGGTTGGCAAAAAATGGTTTCTGGGGATCTTGTTCAGGAATCTCCACCTGTGACCGTACTTGATTGTAGAAATGGTCCAATGATCCCTGATGTTTTCTGACCATATTTGTGTGAATCTTTTTAGTCTGGCGCCCACCCTCGGGGGATGGGCGGGCGTACCTTCAAAAGGACTTCTGTTGTTCGTTAGAAGGGGTGGCCTTGGTTTTTCGCATCCTCAGGAAAGAAGACTGTGTGTTCTTCCAGTTTCTTTTAAACTCCCTGCCTGGTCTGTATGTTTTTGCTTCTCTGTACCTTTCTGGAAGGTTACCTTTGTAAACGGGACCTCTTGGTCTCTTTGGTCTCCTGTCAGAGGGAATGAGCCCAGATTTTCCCCCTGTCACCTTGGAAATTGCCGTATCTAATTTGGAGCCGAAGAGGTTTGAACCATCGTAGGGAATTCTGCACCAATTTGTTTTTGATGCTGCGTCTGCTACCCAGGGTTTTAGCCACAGAGCTCGTCTTGCCATAACCGAGGCTAACATTGCCCGGGCCGAGCACCTAATAATGTCCACGGAGGCTTCTGCGATAAAATCGCCTGCTAATTTAAGTTCCTGTAGAGACGTAATTACTTTCTCCAAGTCTATCTCTCCCTGAAGAGATTTTTCAATATTGACAGTTCAGCCTGAAATGGCTCTACCAACTGCTGCTGTGGTGACTGCTGGTCTGCAAGCGCCCCCTGCTGTGGAGTAGGCTTTTTTGAGTTCTAGGTCTATTTTCCGATCTAGGACATCACGGAAGGAGACGGCATCTTCAATGGGTAGGGTGACATGCCTTGCCAAACGCATCAAAGAGGCATCCACAACCGGGGCATTAATTAAGGGGGAGACCTTATGTTCTCTTAAAGGGTACATTTTTGCAAGTCTGTTGTTTAGGTTAGGCCTCTTGTCGGCTCTCTCCCATTCATCTTTGATCAAATCATTTAATTCATCGATGAAAGGGAAGGTTTCTGGATCCCTTTTCAGGTTCGGAAAATATTTCCGCGTTTTTTGGGGTGTTTCCTCAGATTCTTCCCAACCTATGGCCTCTTTGACAGATTTTGCAAATGGTTCGACCAAGGTGAAGTCAAAACCTGTTGGCACTTCCGAGTCTTCGTTCTCTGAAGGGGATTCTGGATCTGCCCTTACTTCGATTGCTGAGCGAGGAGGAGCCATGGAGGTACCTGGTTCTGACCTGGCCGGCAGGGGTGCAGTTGACTCCATTATAGATTCTCTGACTGATTCCCGAATCAGGTCAGTTACTTCTCTGACGTCCGATTCTCTATCCTTCGTAGCTTCATTGAAGCACGAGCGACATGCTAATTTATCTGGCAAAGCCGTGGCGCCACATACCCAGCAGCAATTTGCTGCGGGACGGGTGTGCTGGGTTTGCTTGCGACGTGATGAAGGCGATCTTCTATGATGAGATCGGCTACGTCGAGAACGACTGTGGCGTGAGTGACCATGGCGAGAATGGCTGCGGTGAGAGTGCCTGTGACGAGATGAGGAGCGTGATCGGCTTATGCGGGATCTTCTGCTTGAGGCATGGCTTGACTTCTCCCTGCGTCTTGAATTAGACCTGGACGGACTGATAGAAGAGGTCTTGTCAGAAGATGTGCGCTCTTTTTTTCTCTCTTCAATACTTACCATATGGACAGCCCCTTACCTTACAGGACGTGGGTGGTCTGCTTGGGCAGTGGTCTCCATGAGCAGAGAAGAAGAATGTAGGCAGAAATAAAGGTCTGGAATGGGTTAAAGAGGAAAACAAAAATATACATATATATATCTATGCCAAGATAATAATAATAATATTTTTTCTTATTTCTTCTCTCTTTTTTTATTTTTATTTTTTTTATTTAATTATTTATTTATTTATTTTTTTTTAAAATAAAAAATACCCTTGTAACGATGAATCAGGAAGGATCAAATGACTTACCAGTTTCCAGAGGGAATTTCAGTTTCAGGATGCCAGAAGAGTCAGCCAAAAACGTGCAGAATAGCAAACTGCTGTATTTGAAAAGCCAGAGCCCTTTTTTAAATGATGGCGCCGCCGTCGCGCCAAAAATGACGCTTCGCGCATGCGCAGAAGCGCCGTGACGGCTCCGGCGCCATGTTGGAAGCTGGCAAACATGAAGGCTGTCTCTATTCGATTCTCCCACGCATGCGCAATGCGGAGCGGGACGCGCCGGCGGCCATCATGCATGCCTAGAGCGCTGTGGGACTACAGGTACCAGAGGGAGAAAGGATTAGGAAAAAATAGAAAAAGAAAAAGAAAAAGAAGTGGAGACCACTGCAATGCTTCAGCTTCTTTAAAGCCTACTATGTGCCAGATGATCCACGATGCTGCCCCTGAGACCACCAGAGTGGGGGCTCCCTCCATAGAAGCTCCTTTAGAGACTGTACAAGAGGGACTTCCAAACAGGAGAGGCTTGAACCTGCTGGGGTGATGCGGTAAGAGGCTCTTGCGATGTCCAACCATCTTGTCAGGTGAGGATAAAAAAGAGAATGGTGGGGGTCCTCTCTCTTCAACTTTTATAGATAGACCAATCCTGTCAGGTTGTGGGGGCGGAGTCACAACCCAGTGTGTGCTGCCATGAAGGCGTCAGGAAATCGGTGTTCATACTTAGTATGAACACACGATCTGTCTTTACTCCCCTGAAAGAACCGGGATGTGTGTTTACACACACAGATCTTTGTTCTCGCTATGTCACAAGGGATCATGGGTGCCCGGCGGTCATCCCACCCACTCGCATCGGCTCCGGGCACGCGCTGCTGGCACGCGCCTCTGGCAGCGCGCGCTCGCCCCCAGTGGCCAAAAGGCAAAGCGACGCAAGGTAAGGTCGTTTCGCCCAGCCGTGCCATCCTGCCGCAGTAAAGCTGCAGCAGCTGGTCGGCAAGCAGTTAAAGGGGTTGTAAACCCTCAAGGTTTTCACCTTAATGCATTAAGGTGAAAAACCACCAGTGATGCAGCAGCTCCCCAGAACCCCCCTTCTTACTTACCTGAAAACCCTGTCTTTGCAGCGACAGGGATGAGCACACTAGCTCCAGCCGGTGTCTCAGGTCCTGATTGGATAGATAGCAGCGCAGCCATTGGCACCAGTGCCCGCCGAGGGAGAGCGGCTCTCCAACGGGGCACTCGAGAAGAGGAGCCAGGAGCACCGCTGAGGGACCTCAACAGAGGAGGATCAGGGCCATTCTTTACAAAACCAACTGCACAGAGGTGGTATTACATTTTTTTGTTTTTTTAAAATAACCTTTATATATCCTTTAAACAAACAACTTACAGGAGGGATCCAAAGAGGGAAAGCCATTTCCAGACCACCATATGGAAATGAATTTGTGAGGCAGAAGCGGGATGTTCTCCCCGCAGTGTATAAAGCCATTTATCTGCCTCAGTTGGGGAGTCGAAAAAGCGAACTGAGCTGTTATGTGGCACTTGGAGATAGCTGGGGAATAGCATGCTGTATTTGAGATTTTTCCCAAAGCTTTTTATGATTATTAAAAGGTTTTCCTCTTGCGTTGTAGCTCAGCCGAAAAAATCCAGGAATAGTAGAACAGAATTGCTATACGGTAATGTGGATTGTTTGCTGGTTCCCGAGAGAATCTTATCCCGATCTCGGTAATTGAGAAAGCAGACCAATAAGGGTCTAGAATTTGTTCCAGGGGGGCGTGTCCTGTGGGGACACGATGGGCATGTTCAATGACATAGGTTGGAGAAACCTCAGCACGGCCCAACAAATTCTTGAAGAAACCCTCCACAATCTCAGCTGGTTGATCACCCTCTTCAGCCTCTGGTAGCCCAAGGACCCGAATGTTGTTTATCTATTTTCGGCGTCATCTGATTTAGCGACTAGCATATTTACTGTGCGTTGCAAATCTGCTATTGTGTTGGTGTGCGTGGCCGTGAGGTCCTCCGTAGCGGATATTCTGGATTCTGATTCAGTCAGCCGACCTCTGATTTTGTCAGGATCGTTCCTGATCAGGTTACATTCTGAGGCGGTCTAATTGCACAAGCAAGGAGGTCTTACTATGTTCAATAGCGGCTAGGATTGTGGCGTACCATCCAGAGTCGACGGGGTAAGGAGCACCACTGCCTGGGATCCCCAGACTCCATATCCAGCTCTGCCAGTAAAGGCCTGTCATTTTCCAACCAAGAAGGTCTAAGGTCGTGCAGATGTGGTGGGCAGCTCGGCATGGACTGTTTAGCAGTGCGGTTTTTAGAGGGCATCAGGGCCAGAGACCAGGCTGCTTTTGCACTGAAAGGCAGCCCAGGGAGGCCACACCAGAAAACAGCCAACAGGAGTGTAGCCAGGCACTCTCAGGGGAAGGTACACAGAGGGATGCACCCATTGTTAGAAGATTGGTACACTATTATGGACACTGGGATTTTTATTTATCTATTATTTATTTTCTACCTTGTATGTTTAACTAGAGTCAAACTTATCACTCTAAATCTAAATCTAAATATCCTGTGCCATAGAGGGTAGCGCCATTTCCCCACTCTCCTATACTTATCCTCATAGGTCCCTTTGGGAACTAATTAGGGGAGGCTGCAACTCATTGTCCTAAGCGCGGATTTTTATTATACCATTTACACAGAGCGATGCACTCACCGAGGCTGCAGCTTACAAGGGTGCTGTGGGCTACAAGATGGCAGCAGGCTGTAGGCTTGTGGATGCTGGTCGTTGACTGACTGGGACCTCTGAACAGACCAAGTACCCAGGAGGTCAGTATGATTGGAGAGCGGGGGCGCTGCTGGCTGTAGATACACACGCACCCCATCCTGCAGTGGGTGAGGAAGACCTGCTTCAAGGACAAGATGGCAGCAAATCGCGGGGATGAGGAAGGCAGTGCTTGCTATCAAAGCCACTGAACCATCAACTGCTACCCGGGTGGCAGGGCCGCAGGTAAGGAGCAGAAAACCCTGCCAACAGGGGATGAGAGCTATGTGTCTCCAATAGGGCCGCAGATTGCTCTGGATTCTACCGAGATGGCGGTGGGACGCTGGACTAGGCCACAGGCAGCGATGCACTCCTGAGGGACAGGAGTTGACGGCTTCTTTAGCAGAAACGCGTCGGGTGGACCCACTTCATATACCGCTCTTTGCTCCTAATATGCCCTTGATGATTTTTAAACATGTGAGTTTGTTTTTTATATTTATTTAAATAAACAAGTTTATACGGTATCACGCTATGCAAGTTTTTCATCCATTTCCGCATGGTGTGTGAACACCTGTTCCTGGTCTCCTATTGGAGCATTATCCTCATGCCGCTGCTTGTGATCGTTGATGCCAATCTGCTGTGACGACCCAGGATCCTTTGTGGCTGTCCAAGGAGATGTACCCTTCTAGCCAGCTGGTTTAAAAGCCTTTGCAACTTGGGTGGCATAAGCCTCCCCAAGTCACCATCATCTGGTAAGCCTCCTTTTCTATCCTAGTCTCTCTTGAAGCGTTGATGTTTACGAATACTTGTTCTGGTGTTCAAGGATTTCCTTTTCTTCTTTGGACTTTAACATATATCAGTTTTCACTAACTTAAGCCTGGACTGCTGCCTTTATTTTGATAATATATTTTTAGTTGTGCATTTCTGACACTTCAATTCACATTGGTTACCTCTTTTCTATCTACAAATTGTACCACCAGTACGCACATGTATACTGTAATATATATATTTTGCACACGTTATAAATGTATCATATTTATATATATTCCTTGATTGGAATTTCTTCAGATTTATTATTATTTTAGGACTCATTTTTGTTTTTATAACTTTTGATATAGAGATTTTGACACAGGCTTCATTATTTTTAAGTCTATTTAGGTTTTATAGCGCTACATTTTCTTATTCACTCCTGAGGGACAGGACAGCCAGGAAATAGTCTCTGGGGAGGATGTAGGAAAGTGAGCAGAGGCAGCTGAGCAAGATCTTGACCTCTCCGGGCTCCTGGCTGGTTAACGATGAAAGTCAGGATAGCCTGGAGCGTCTCACTAAAACGTCTGCCGCGGCTCCAAATCCAGTCACGCCCCCCACGTGTAGCAACGTTTCAAAAATTATTTGCACACTATAACATACTGGTCTCTAAAAGAAAGTTCCTAGAATGTAGGCATAAAAAAATAAAAACAGTGTAAAAATAAGATTTTGAAAGTGCTCCTATCACGCACACAAACCGCAATCATCCCACATATGTGAGGTATCACTGCGAACGTCAGATAATGGGCAGTTATTCTAGTGCCAGAATGCTTCTGTAAATCTAAGTGGTAACCTGTAAAGCATGGGTCCGCAACCTACGGCCTGCCACCGCTAAACGTCTGGCCCGTTAGTGCCCATGTTGAATTCACGTGCACCCGGCCGCGGACATTTTCGGTGGTCTTCTCTTCATTGGACAGCGGCCAGTATCACAGAGCTGGATGAGGGTGGGAACTGCTGGAGTTAACTTTTCACATTAATCATCACCAGCCTGTTAATGTGTAACGTTAATTTCAGCAGTTCCCGCTCCCATCCAGCCCTGTGATGCCACTCAATCTGTGCTCTGCGGTACACCTGTATAAGGTAGGAGAGCTCTACCTACAGAGCGTGTGTTTGTGTGGGGTGCAGAGGACACTATGGGGTACAGAGGACACTACAGTGGGGGGTGCAGGGGACAGAGGACACTGATTTGGGAGCACAGGAAACTTCTATGTGAAAGGGGGCAGAGGACATTGCTATAGGGGTACAGAGGACACTGCAATAGGGGGGACCCTATTAGAGACCCCATTACCCCTGGGGACAGGGACCTCATCTCCCCCAAGGGCAAAAATCCCATTTTCCCTAGGGACAGGAACCTTATCTCTAGACCATGCCCTTGGGTGTCAGCATGAGGGGAGGGGGTAGTAAAATTTAAATAGTCAGCCATATGCTCCCTCAGGGTGAACTGGCTTTCTATTAGTGAAGCACCTTAAAGTGAGGTAAACCTGTTTTTTTGCATTAGAATTTTAAAAAAGTGTATTTCTCAAAATTGCGTTTGAAAAACCGCTGCGCAAATATTGTGTGACATAAGATTGAAAAACCCGACAATTTATTCTCTAGGGCCTCTGATTTAAAATGATTATGTTTGGGGCCTCCAAGTAATTTTTCAGCAAAAAAAAAAAAATTACATTGCGATAAAATCTTAGGAACAAAGAACACGGAGGACAGATGGGTTTGCTTTAAGAGCATATTAATTAAGGGCATTAGCCAATGCATCCCATTGGGTAATAAATTTCAAAGAGCAAAGTCCTGGATGCTTAACTCCAATGTAAAAATGCATATAAAAGTTAAGGGGAAGGCCTTCAAAAAATACAAGGTTGAGGGATCATCAGCATTCAGACTTTATAAAGAATGCAACAAGAAATGTAAGGGTGCAATTAGGGCGGCTAAGATAGAACACGAAAACACATAGCGGAGGAGAGCAAAAAAAATCCCAAGAAATTCTTTAGGTATGTAAACAGTAAAAAAAGGAGGACAGACCATATTGGCCCCATAAAGAGGAAGGGCATCTGCTTACAAAGTATGCGGAGATGGCAAAGGTATTGAATTTATTCTTCTCCTCTGTCTTCACGAGGGAATCGGGGGGGGGGGGGGTTTCAGTAACCAAAACTGCAGTGTTTATCCTCATGACACATCACAGGAAGCACCTCCATGGTTAACAGAGGACAGAATTAAAATTAGACTTGGGAAACTTAACATTAATAAATCACCGGGACCAGATGGCTTGCATCCGAGGGTACTTCGGGAACTCAGTCAAGTAATTGCCAGACAATTGTTCCTAATTTTTACTGACAGTCTACTGACTGGAATGGTACCAGCTGATTAGAGAAAAGCCAATGTAGCACCAATATTTAAAAAGGGCCCCAAATATATCCCTGGGATTTACAGACCAGTTTGTCTAACATCAAATATTATGCAAGCTCTTGGAGGGAATAAGGTACTATATACAAGATTTTAGTAATGAGAAAACGGTATCATTAGCAGTAATCAGCATGGATTCTTGAAGAATCGTTCTTGCTAAACTATTCTATTTACGTTCTATGAGGTGGAGAGTTGCCATCTAGATAGAGGAAGGCCTGTAGACATGGTGTAAATTAATGGGGGGGGGCAGCTACACGTCAAATTAGGTTTAATGTTGAAAAATGTAAAATAATGCAATAATTTGGGTGGCAAAAATATGAATGCAATCTATACACAGGGGGGGGGGGGGGGGGGTGATAGATGATAGGCTCAGCAATGGCATGCAAAAGGCCAGAATTTTAAAGATAAGGGAACCATAATTTAGGTAAGACAAACGAAATAATCAGAATAAATTAAACCTGGTTACAGATGGAATGTGAATCTTGAATGTGAATTTGAAAAGCAGTCTGTTCAGTTTAAGGTGGATGGGAGTAGCACGATATAAATGCAGTTTACCTGTGAAGAGAGAAAAAAAGATGATCAGATGCAAGAGCGGAAGTACCACCATGCGCCCACTAACATGTGCCCCCCCACATGAAGATATTCACTTTTTTATGCATATCATTTTCAAATATTTGTTACTTTGATCTATGTCAGATTAGTGTAAAAAAAATTTGTTACTGTAGATAAAAAGTAAAAAATGGTATAATCATGTTTTCTGTTTAAAATGACAATTCATATCTGATATAAACTTTTGCAACGTTATTTACATATGAAATAAAGGCTTCCTATAATGAATCTTGTTTTTATAATTTTTTTATGAGATACAAAAATATTAAACAAAATAGGCAAAACAAAAAAAAGGTTAAATATTTTATTGGCTAGAAAAATAGAACTAAAAACCGGAACTAACAAAGTGATGAATGTACATTCCAGGGATAACAGCCTTTGTAGCAGATGCCGACCTTTTCTGTTCTGACATGTAACACTGTTCTGAAGAAATATCACCATGACCTTTGCAGAGGGTCTGGTTCATTATAATCACCTGGTGCACTCCGTGTTCCAATGAGCAAAGCTGCAGTGTCTATCATTTTAGGCCCCTTACACTGGGCGTATGCATCCATGCCACGTATGAGGGCCATTCTTACCTGTACGGGGATACACGAGTTGTTACGTCCTTACATAAAAGAGCCTGAAAAGCCTCTAACACTTCTGACTCGGGGTCCCTGGTAGAGCAGACAGGTGGCACAGGAGTGGCACAAATGCTTATTGGTCTTGCTAGCAGCAAGGGTAGCAGAGCTGGACGGATTATCTGGATCAAGCAGGGAAAGACAATCAGTGAACCTCAGCAGAGCTGGAGTGTCGGATGGACACCATTGAGCTGGAGTCAAGAGCAGCCTGGCACAGGGAACGGCAGACAGACACAGAAAGCTGGTGAGCTGACACCAGTGGAATGTAGGCAAAGGCTCACAGAAGGCAGTCCAGCAGCAATTGGGGCCTATTCCCCAAAACCCTGGGCAGTGGTCGTCAGGGTCTGCAGGCAGGGGGCTTATTGGAATCTGGAAGCCCCCTTTAACAATGGGGCCCCCTGATCCAGCCCCCCATGTGAATGAGCATGGGATACATTGTACCCCTACTCATTCACCAAAAAAAAAAAAGTGTCAAAAATAAAATCTTTGACAACTCCTTTATTAAAAAACAATGTTACGACGTAGATCCATTATCAATCACGATGCCCGCCACACCAATGTACCCAGAAAAAAAACATTGCCTGCGGTGAAGGCTACTGCCGTCTGACAGTTCTTAAATTGGTAATGGGCAGAACCACCTGGCGACTTCACCTAGTGGCACCATCCCCATGTGACGTCACTGAATAGCTTCCCGGCCCGCTCCCCAACAACCAGCTATTAAATGTGCCTTGAGGCTGGGTTCACACTAATGCGACAAACGCTCTGACATTGGGAGCCGTCTTAACTGGTCCGACACAAGTCGGTCCGACTTTGAAAATGCTCCCTGTACTACTTTGGTCCGACTTTGATCCTACTTCAGCCCATTGACTATCATTGAAGTTGGATCAAAGTCGGATCGCCGTCTTGCATGATCCGACTTTGGCATGCGACTTGTGCTCAGATGAACTTGAGGGGGAACTCTGCGCCAAATTTTAAATAAAAAAACGTCATGGGTTCCCCCTCCAAGAGCATACCAGGCCCTTGGGTCTGGTCTGGATTTTAAGGGGAACCCCCTACACCGAAAAAATGGTGTGAGGGGCCCCCCCAAAATCCATACCAGACCCTTATCCGAGCACGCTGCCTGGCCAGTCAGGAAAAAGAAAAGCGAGCGCCCCCCCCCCCTTCTGAACCGTACCGGGCCCCCCACCCCAAAGCACCTTGTCCCCATGGTGAGGACAAGGGCCTCTTCCCGACAACTCTGGCCGTTGGTTGTCGTTGTCTGCGGGCGGGGGGCTTATCGGAATCCAGGAGCCCCCTTCAATAAAGGGGGCCACCAGATCCCGGCCCCCCACCCTATGTGAATGAGTATGGGGTACATCGTACCCCTACCCATTCACCTAGGGAAAAAAAGTGTCAATAAAAAGAAACACTAGACAGGTTTTTAAAGTAATTTATTAGGCAGCTCCAGAGGTCTTCTTCCGACTTCGGGGGTCTCTTCTCTGTGCTCTCTGGTTCTTCTCCCGCTCTCCGGCATTTTCTGCCAGGCTCCTCCGCTATCTTCTGCTCTTTTGCACGCTCTTTTGCTAGAGGTGGCCCGGTCTCCTCCGCCGTTTTTTTTCCTGTTCTCTTCTTCCGAAGTTGACACGATGCTCTCTCCCACTGTAATGCCGTGTGTGCGGTCCGCAAAGACTTATATAGGGATGGGGCGTGGTCACTGGCTGATGTCACCCGGTGACCTTGCCCCTTTATTACGTCACAGTCCCGGGGCATGATGCTTTAGGGCTTAGAATGCAATGCTGACAATACAAAGATGTGAAAAATAACGGCCTGGGGAGCCCCCAATTGATGCCAGGTCCTTTGGGTATGGTATGGATTTTTTCAAAAGTTAAAACCACATGGGGCCTCCCACCCCAAAATCCATACTAGACCCCTAGGTCTGGCATGAATTTTGAAGGGAACCCCCGCGTTAATTTTTTTTTTTTAAATGGCGTGCACCCCCCAAAATCCACACCAGACCCTTATCAGAGCATGCAACCTGGCAGGCCAGGAAAGAGTGAGCGCCCGTCACTTTTGAATCATACCAGGCCACATGTCCCCCCCACCGCAAAGAACCTTGTCACAATGTTGAAGGGCCTCTTCCCCACAACCTTGGGCGGTGGTTGTGGGTGTCTGCGGGTGGGCCCCAAAGGGCCTGGTATGGATTGGGGGGACCCCGTGCCGTTTTTTCCCACATTTTTGTATTGCCAGCAATGTTTTACCATCAACCCCCAAACAACCCCCACAAAAGGTATTTTGTAATATAAACGTGCTTTCCAGATTATACTCTATTACTTAGGACCCTTTAACATATGAAATTTGATAATCAGTTTAATTGCTACTCCTTAATGATAGAGAAAAAAAAAATAAAAAAAAAATAAAAATATATATAATTTATAGTGGGGACGGAAAGTATTCAGACCCCCTTAAATTTTTTCACTCTTTGTTATATTGCAGCCATTTGACAGAAAAACACAGAATTGTTGACATTTTTGCAGATTTATTAAAAAAGAAAAACTGAAATATCACATGGTCCTAAGTATTCAGACCCTTTGCTCAGTATTTAGTAGAAGCACCCTTTTCATCTAATACAGCCATGAGTCTTTTTGGGAAAGATGCAACAAGTTTTTCACACCTGGACTTGGGGATCCTCTGCCATTCCTCCTTGCAGATCCTCTCCAGTTCTGTCAGGTTGGATGGTAAACATTGGTGGACAGCCATTTTTCGGTCTCTCCAGAGATGCTCAACTGAGTTTAAGTCAGGGCTCTGGCTGGGCCATTCAAGAACAGTCACAGAATTGTTGTGAAGCCACTCCTTTGTTATTTTAGCTGTGTGCGTAGGGTCATTGTCTTTTTGTAAGGTAAACCTTCGGTCCAGTCTGAGGTCCTGAGCACTCTGGAATTCGTCCAGGATGTCCCTGTACTTGGCCGCATACATCTTTCCCTCAATTGCAACCAGTCATCCTGTCCCTGCAGCTGAAAAAACACCCCCACAGCATGAGGCTGCCACCACCATGCTTCACTGTTGGGACTGTATTGGACAGGTGATGAGCAGTGCCTGGTTTTCTCCACACATACTGCTTAGAATTAAGGCCAAAAAGGTCTATCTTGGTCACATCAGACCAAAGAATTGTATTTCTCACCATCTTGAAGTCCTTCTGGTTTTTTTTTTTTTTTTTTAGCAAACTCCGTGCGGGCTTTCATGTGTCTTGCACTGAGGAGAGGCTTCCGTAAGGCCACTCTGCCATAAAGCCTCAACTGGTGGAGGGCTGCAGTGATGGTTGACTTTCTACAACTTTCTCCCATCTCCCGACTGCATCTCTGGAGCTCAGTCACAGTGATCTTTGGGCTCTTCTTTACATCTCTCACCAAGGCTCTTCTCCCCCGATAGCTCAGTTTGGCAAGACAGCCAGCTCTAGGAAGGGTTCTTGTTGTCCATTTAGGGATTATGGTGGCCACTGTGCTCTTAGGAACCTTAAGTGCAGCAGAATTTTTTTTTGTAACCTTGGCCAGATCTGTGCCTTGCCACAATTCTGTCTGAGCTCTTCAGGCAGTTCCCTTTACCTCATGATTCTCATTTGCTCTGACATGCACTGTGAGCTGTAAGATCTTATATAGACAGGTGTGTGGCTTTCCTAATCAAGTCCAATCAGTATAATCAAACACAGCTGGGCTCAAATGAAGGTGTAGAACCATCTCAAGGATGATCAGGAGAAATGGACAGCACCCGAGTTAAATATATGAGTGTCACAGCAAAGGGTCTGAATACTTAGGACCATGTGATATTTCAGTTTTTCTTTTTAATAAATCTGCAAAAAATGTCAACAATTCTGTGTTTATCTGTCAATATGGGGTGCTGTGTGTACATTGCTAAAATCATTCAAGTACATTTTTTTTTCCCTCAAATGGCTGCAATATACTGTAACAAAGAGTGAAAAATTTAAGAGGGTCTGAAAACTTTCCATCCCCACTGTGTATCTATCTTTCTTTGTATACCTGTGGTGTTTTATAATAAAATTTCTTATTTTTATACATTTGTGTATTCACACATGTCTGGAGTTGACAGTTTAACACCTACTTTACAATTTTCTCCTTTTACTATATAATTGGGGTTGGCACTCCAGGACATATCTTTTTGGTTTGATACGGGTGGGTCTTGACTACATGTCCAAGACCCCAAAATACCTCACTATATGGGTATCAAAAATGTTGCAGCGTTCAGGTGGTGTTTAGTCAAAGATCGCATATATACCTGGCGGCAGGGGCCCATAGCAGCGTAGTAAGGAAAGTCATACGCTTGGGCGGGCATACACATGTATATACAGTAATATACGTGTGGGTATATATATTATATATATATATATATCCCCAGAGAACCCCCACCGCTTACATCAGGGTCCCCAGAGAGCCCCTCCTTACATCACCTTACATCAGGGTCCCCAGAGAGCCTCCTCCTTACGTCAGAGTCCTCAGAGAGCCTCCCCCTTCCATCAGAGTACCCAGAGGGCCCCCCCCCACTTACATCAGGGTTCCCAGAGAGGCCCCCTTACATTAGGGTCCCCAGAGAGCCTCCCCCTTAAATCTAGGTCGCTAGAGAGCCTAGGCCTTAAAATCAGGGTCCCCAGAGAGCCTCTCCCTTACATCAGGGTCCCCAGAGAGCCCCCCCACTTACATAAGGGTCCCCAGAGAGCCCCCCCTCCCCTTGGGGACCCCTGCAGAGACTCTGGGCTATTGGCCTCAGATTCGGGGCTATAGCCCCAAAAGCCTCCCCCTAGCAACGCCCCTGCCTGGCAGAAAGTTAGAGATGTGCAAGAGACAGTATGCTGGGGTGAGCTTGATATTGGTGTCAGTAATGTGACAAATCAGTCCCTGGATCTTACTCCAATAGGAGGCTATTTTAGGACAGTCCCACCAGATGTGTATCATGTCTCCTCTAGCCACTTTGCATCTCCAGCACAGATGAGAAGCCATCGGGTACCATTTTTTCACTTTGACTGGTGTAGCGCACCAACGTGATAGTTTGTAGGAATTTTCTTGCAATCCAATACTAATTGAGCATTTGTGTGCTAGAATACATGCATTCTCCCATTGTTGGTTTGAGACATGCATTTGAAGGGCAGATTCCCACTGGCTTCTGAAGCTGATCGAGTCTGCAGTACCGGATTGTTGGAGACAAGTACATTAAAGAGGTTGTTTTCTCGATCTGAGTGCCAGCCAAGCAAATTGATTCAAACTAGGTAGGTTCCGACCATATCCTCCTTCCCATCGGAGAAGAGCAAGTAGTGACAAACGTACCTACAAGTCCAATGTGTAAAGGCAGAAGGCAAGAGGCTACTCAGCAAACTGTTGTATGGTAGAATCCAGCCTGCAGCCACACAGTGCGAGGCTAGTAAGGGTGCTGTGTTTCGTTGAAAATATTTTCGATCCTAGACCCAGTGGAAAGTCAGGTGAGAGTGAGCAAAACCCCTAGGTATTTACGCACACTAGGCATCCAATTAAAGGAGTTCTGTTGAGCCTGCAATACTATATGCGAGGGAAGGGTTAGATATATGACCTCTGATTTGGTAAAATTAATTTTAAGATAGGAAATTAAACCATAGATGGTAAAGGCTTGTAGTAGATTAGGAATAGACGTGTGCGGTTGTGTCAAAAAAAATAAAAAAATAAAAATAATAGCAGGTCATCTGCATCACTCGTGATTGGCGAAAACGCATTAACCATGTGAATAAATGGCTCTAAGGGTAATATAAACAGGGGTGACAGACATCCCTGTCTAATACGGTTTAGAATGGATACTGGCTCTGACAGGGTGCCATTAATCTTTAATTGAGCTATTGGATTCTGATATAGAGAGGAAATCCACGTAGCCATGTGAGGTCTTAAACCTATGTGAGAGCACGTAGCCCAAAAAAAAAAAATAAAAAAAAAAAAAAAAAAAAAAGTCCTTTGACAGGAGAAAACCTTAATTCATCACTGCCATTGAAGCGGGTTTGAAGTTAAAGGCCTTTGTCACATTGTCCCTTGCACCCTCCCTGGCATGAACCCATCTTGTTCATGGCCTATCAGCTGTGGGAGAAATTAGCATAAACAGTTAGCGATAATTTTAGCAAGTAATTTCAGGTCTAGATTAAGTAGGGATATAGGCCTGTAGCTAGAGCATCCTGTTGGGTCCTTATCCGGTTTGGGAAGCACTGTTACATTAGCCATCAGGAATGAGTGGTACCTGGCGCGAGTTCATTAGGAAGTTCAGTGTGCGCTGAAGTGGGGACACCAGGAGGTTGTTAAACATTTTGTAATAGTGCACTGTAAGGCCATCAGAACCTGGACTTTTCCTGGGCTTGAGGCTTTATAGCGGACATTTCCTCTGAGGATATTGGACCCTCCAAGGACTCTGCATCCTCATCAGAAAGAGTGGGCATACCACTTCGGGCCAGATAGTCAAATTATTTCTTTCCTGTCTCCCTGTAGACCAGGGAGTTCATGCATTTGGAGATTATTATATAGTTTGGAATAGTATTTTGGGAAGCCTGCGGCAATTATATCTGTGCGATTGTGTAATGCACAGACTTAATCACCAGAATATTGGTTGATAGGGAAGCTTTCAGGGCTCTAGCCAAGCATTTTCCCCCTTTATACCATGCTCATAAAACATTTTATTCTTAAAGAAAAGGGATCTTTTGGCCTTGAGTTGACTAAATCTTGAAAGCCCTGGCGTGCCTTTAACAGTTCTGCAGCCGTTTGTCTTCAATGAGCGTTATGTTTTTCCCGTTTGCACTGTGCCCCAGTCTAATAAATTCTCCTCTAATGACACACTTGAGTCTCCCAAATTGTTAGAGAAAGATCTCCCGTGCAATTTTTTTTGCAATAATTACACAGTGTGTGTCGCTTTTTGGAGTGAGTCCGTGTCTGTCAATAAGGATAAATTTGGTCTCAACATGCATGGTTTAGAGCCAGTTTCAGGATGAGTTAGCGTGAGTGAAATAGGCGCATGGTCTGAGTAGGTTTGTGACCAGGACATTTTATAGATAGGCAGCTCCTATCCTCATATTGATTAGTGGTTCCAAATTAATTAATACAGTAGGGAACAGACAAAAGATACATACAGCACCTTTCCAAATAACTGTTCTACTTTATTATGACGCAATTGAAGGTTTTTATACACATGATTACGTAGGTATCACATTAATATTACAATTGTATGTTTATGGTAACAAGGGGCGTTGCATAGGCAGGCCAATTCTAATCAGGACTCAAAAGAATACAAACGTACTGAAAACATTATTAGTGCCATGTGCACAGTGAGGGCAGTGTGCAATACATACAACATAGAAAATAATTATACACAGAACTTACAAATTTCCATTACAGTCTCCCCTCTTTTGATCAATACTTTGATCACTAACCATACCTGCTATCACCTTTAACCTCCACACGCTTAGGTGGAGGTAGTCCTGGCCAAAGAGGCAAAAACTCCATTGTGGAGAAAATAGCGGAGCAGCTTTTTCATTACAAAATGACTTTTGATTGTGAAAAACAAATGATTGATAAGACATATTTACAGAGTACTGGCTGTACACTCCTGTGGCCAGAATGGCCTTCTAGCTTAATTGTCGGCATGCTGACTTATTAGCATATGTAAACACAGACAATTCTACATAAAATGGAAAACTTACAAAAGACAAATATGACTTCAACATGGCTGAACTACTTTTCAAATCAAATACATATATCCGTTACAATTAAAGTAATTGAATCAAAAGGTACCCTAGACTGTGATCGCAAGAGGGAAACAAATCAAACACAGATTACTTTTATCTAGTCATTTCTGCAGTGTCTGGTGTGGATCCTGGTGACTTTTCCTTCAAGTTTTGCAAAACTGTACATAAAATAGATGCTGTATTGAGTCTTCAAACATTTCCTTACACACACATACACTGTATATATACATTATATATATATATATATATATATATATACACATAACCATATACATATATATATATATACACACACACATATACATATATACATATACACATATATATACATATATATACACATATATATATATATATATATATATATATATATATATATATACATACATATATATATACATATATCAATAGGGAACAGGGAGATGGGGATTATTGCGGTGCCAAAAATACATCAATACAAAATAGTATATAAAAAAGAAGTTGCGTTTATTACAATTAAAAAACAATTCATAGAAAACACACAAGTTGAGCGAGCATAAAACGGGATTTGTACAACCAATAGTAGATTGAGGTAGATTGAGGTAGATTGAGGTGTCCCTACTAGTTTCGCCAAGAAATTGGCTTCATCAGGGGAACAGAACAAGGTATACGTTGTTATTCTACAAAAAAAACATATGAGTAATAATTAGGCAAAAAGATAAAACAAAAAAAAACAATAAACAAACATCGCTGTGTCACTGGATAGCTGTGCATGAAGGCTAAACAGGTACAGTCCCCCCTTCTGATATCCCCTCTCCCGGATAAACCATCTGATGGACACTAAACCCTACATAGGTCACCCAAACATACCCTAGGAGCCCAACGGGGCAGGATGGATACAATCCGCTGTCACAGGAATGAAAACCCTACACTGCCACAGTATGGCTGGAGGGGCTTGGTAGAAAACCCTGGTAAAAAAACTGTAAAAATATGCAATTGTAAGGCTATAAGAAAGCTCAATTATATTTAAAAAAAAAAAAAAAAGGGGGGAACAATACAGTACATAGTTATGTACCAAAATGCATAGATATGGTGTCTTAAAACCGGGATGCTGTAGAAAACGATAATGTATAGTTGAACCGTATAGGGCAGCTATGCTGGTGCGTTAACAAATGTAACTGGGTAGAAAGGGAGGGGGAAAAGGGGAAAAAGTAAAATATGTTGAAAGAGAAAATTTTATGAAAATATAAAATGTAGTGATGATGAAAAAAAATGGGGATATGCCAACAAACTAAATAATAAATAAAACCCTCAATGAAAGGGGTTAGGGACTTACTCTTCAGCCTAGAATCAAGAGCAGTGCAAAAACCCGTTAGACTTACCGGTAACAGTATTTCCAGGCACCTTCCAGGACAGCTACTTGAGAGATGATTGGCTCCGCCCTCTACAGGAAACAAATCAGATAGAATTTAAAAGGCCCCTCCCTTTCCTCTGACCCTCAGTTGTTTAGAAGCTCAAGCCACCAAAGGTGCACTCGGCAGAGGAAAAAACAGAAGCCATAAAACACACCACCACCAGGTAAACATGGTCGACCAGTGAAAAAATAGAATAGGGTGGGAATATAGATGCTGTCCTGGAAGGTTCCTGGAATTACCGGTAAGTCTAACGGGGGTTTTCCCCCCTCACCTTCCAGGACAGCTACTTGAGAGGATAAGCAATATTTTTTACCTTAGGGAGGGACGACAGCCTGAAGCACTTTCCTACCAAAGGAAAGGTCCTGGCTGGAAAGCATCTGAACTCTATAATGCTTGACAAATGCATGAGAGGACAAGACGGCAAGCTTTAGAGATTTCTTCCCATGAAGCCCCTGCTCTTTCTGCCCATGATGTGGCCATGGATCTCGTTGAATGGGCCCTAATTCTAAAAGGAGGGGTGCAACCTGATGCTTTATATGCCTCACAGATAGCTCCCCTACCTAATCCACCTAGCAATCGAACTTTTAGATGCTTTGGACCATTTCTTGGGGCCACTGAACAAAGCCAACAGTTGGGAGGAACTCCTAAACCCACTGGTCTTTTCTAGATAAAGCAAAAGACACCTCTTTACGTCTAAAAGACCAAACCTTTCCTCTTCCGCATTTTTGGGAGAGGTGCAGAAACTTGGAAGGACCATCTCCTGGGACCTATGAAAGTAGGAAGAAACTTTGGGTAAATAGAGAGGATCAGGTCCAATCACTACCCTGTCCTCAAGAATCCTCAGGAAGGGGTCTTTACAGGAAAGACTCTCGATCAGAAATCCTTCGCCCTGATGTAATAGCCAAAAGAAAGGACAACTTCAAATAAATCATTTTCAGGGAAGCCTCATGCAAAGGCTCAAAAGGAGCCCTTGTTAGTGCATTTAATACTAACAGATCCCAGGGAGGAACATGTTTGATGACCCTGGGAGTATGTCTAGATCTGGCTAAAAGGAACCTTCTGACTAAGGGATCTTCCGCTAGTCTTCTCTCTGTAAATAAAGATAGGGCAGCAATCTGAACCCTAAGGGTGCTGACATAGAGCCCCTTTTCCACTCTCCCCTGCAAAAAATCCAATATATAGGGAGTGGAAAAAGAATCTAAACCAGTTTTCCTTTGCCAGGAAATAAAAGTTTTCCAAACTTTCCTATATATTCTTCTTGTGACCAACTTACGGCTCTCCAGGATAGTTGAAATAACCCTCTCTGAACACCCCTTTAACTGTAGGATGCGCCGCTCAGCCTCCAGGCCGTCAAATGGAAGGTCTGAGGGTTTGGGTGCAACACCGGTCCCTGATGGAGCAGATCCTTCCGAACTGGTAGAGGCCAGGGATGATACACAGATAGTGCCTTCAGAGAGGAGAACCAACTCCTGCTGGGCCACCAGGGGGCAATCAGAACAACTTATGACCTGTCCTGAATAATTTTCCGAACCACTAGGGGCAAGAGGGGAAAAGGAGGGAAGGCATAGGCCAGAGTGAAGTCCCACGGGAAGGACAGAGCATCCGTCCCCAAGGACTGTCTCTCTCCAGAGAGAAGAAAGCCGGTAATTTCTTGTTGAGACTGGAGGCAAAAAGATCCACTGTGGGGAGACCCCATCTTAGCACCACCTCCTGGAACGTGCCTTGATGTAGTTCCCAACCGCTGGACCTGATGCTCACCCTGCTCAAATAGTCCGCCAGCACATTTTCTGACCCCTTGATGTGGACTGCCCTTACTGAAGTGACATAGATCTCTGCCCAGGACAGAATCTGCTGTGTTAAAGACAGAAGCAATTCTGAGCGAGTGCCCCCTTGCTTGTTCAGGTAGGCCACTGTTGTGGCATTGTCTGAAAATATCAATAGGTCTTTTGAATAGACCCTCTCTTCCAGAGATATAAGTGCTTTCCTCACAGCCAGAAGTTCTCTGAAATTTGAGGAGCGACCTGCTTCCTCTGGCAACCAGGCTCCCTGTGCTTGCCAGTCCTGTGAGTGAGCACCCCAACCCCACAGACTGGCGTCTGTTAATTTTGACCAGGGAATGTTGTGTCCAATCCTTCCCTCTCTGCAGATGTTCTCGCTGCTCCCACCAGGCGCGATCAAGAAAATTCCCTTCTAGTAATTTTACCAGCTGATCCAGAGAATCCTTCCTGCGATCCCAATAGAGTAAAAGAAAAGCCTGAAGGGGTCTGGAGTGCAATTGGGCCCAAGGCACCCCTGGAATGGCCGCAGTCATCAGACCCAGCAACTTCATGATCCTCCCAAGGGAGGTCTGAGGGAGCAGCTTGAAGGCCTGCACAGAGAGAAGAATTTTCAAAATCTCTTCAGGAGGAAAATTTTTTAGGGCAACAGTCTATTAGATAACCCAGGAAAAGTATGCTCTGTGAGGGTACCAGGCAAGATTTTTGCTGGTTGACCTTCCACCCTAATTTTTGAAAAGTCCGCAAAACCAACTGTGGGTCTTGAACAAGAGACTCCTTCTCTCGAGCAAAAGATCAAAAAATCGTCTAGATATGGGACGATCTATACACTTTGAATCCGAAAAAAGGCCATGACTTCGGCCATGATTTTTGTAAAAATCCTCGGTGCTGCCGAGAGACCAAACTGAAGGGCATTGAACTGCCAGTGAGATGGCTCGTTTCCCACAAGAACTGCAAACCTGAGGAACCTTCGGTGGCTCTGGCAGATTGGTACATGAAGATAAGCGTCCTGAAGGTCCAGGGTCACCATGAAGACCTCTGGCAACAACAGATTCCTTACCGAATAAATGTTCTCCATTCGGAAACGTCTGTAAACTATGTATTTGTTCAGAACGCTTAAATTTATGACCATACGAAAGCCGCCGGAAGCTTTCTTGACCAGAAAGACGTGAGAATAAAATCCCCACAACTTCTGAATTTCTGGGACAGGAGAAATAACGCCCTCTGTTTCCCACACAGAAATCAAAGTTAACATGGCTTGCCGTTTCTCCTGGTCTCCCGGCAGGTGGGTAAGAAAAAACTTCAGGGGAGGAAGAATTTTGAATTCCAGCCTGCAACCCTTTTCCAAAGTTTGAGGGATAAAGGAATTAGTGGAAATTTCTGCCTATTCCTTGACGAAATGGCACAATCTTCCCCCTACCCCAAACCTGGCGTCACTGGGTATTTTTGGAAGAGGCTGAAGGGGCAAAGGGAGTCCCCCCTTTTTGCTTGTCTTTGTTAAAGGACCATTTCTTTTTAGTCTGTTGCTTGTTGGTTTTAAAATTAGCCTCGTTTTGGAAGCCACGAAAGGGCTTCTTATTCTGGGGCTTATTCCTTTGGGAAAAGGGGAATCGTTTACTTTTCTCAGAGGAACGAGCCAAGACCTCTTCTAAGGCAGAACCGAACAAAAGTTTGCCTTCGAAGGGAATGCTACAGAGCTTATTCTTGAAAGTAAGGTCACCTTCCCAAGATTTAAGCCAGATAGCTCGTCTAGCTGAATTAATGAGAGCAGAAGCTCTGGCTGCGGATTTCACTAAATCTGCTGCTGCATCAGCTAAGAAGGCGACTTACTTGGCAATGAGTGGGAGGGATTCCCTAATCTCTTCTTTGGGGGTGTCAGATGCAAGAAGATCATCCAGACGCTGAACCCATACGTCTAAATTTCTAGCCACACAGGTGGATGCTACTGCCGAGCCTAAGGAAAAAGCTGAAGCATCCCAGGCAATGAGTCAGCCTTTCTATCCATTTGATCTTTAAGGACTCCAGAATCTTCAAAAGAAAGATCTGATCTTTTGGACACCTGCGACATAGGGGCATCTAATCTAGGACACTTAAAGAAAACCTCCTCAAATTCAGACTGAAAAGGAAATCTTTTGTGTCTCCTGGATTGGAACAACCTTTTTTCAGGTTCTTTCCAGACAGAATCATGTCCCTAAGAGACTGGTGTACCGGAAAAGTTTTTGCTTTCCGTCCCTGTAGGCCCCTATACATTTTATCCTGTACAGATTGGGCTAGTTGTGGCATCTCAATCTGCTCTGAGGTATATATTGCTTTTAGTAGTTCATCAATATCCTCGACTGGAAAAAGGTAATTAGATGAGCTACCTGCATCCTCCTCTGATGCAGACTTTTCATCAGATGAAGAAACTGGATTCTCAACTTCTTCCAGATCAGAGGTATCACGTGAACTAATAGTCTCAGATACTAACAAGGGAAGGGACCTGGCAGAGTTAGAAGGGTCTTGGGCTATGGGTCTCGCTGAGGTAGAGCCTAGACTAGTAACCCTGTCATTAAGTGACCGAAAGGAGTCCACTACCTCCTTCATAGAAGTCATTAACTCCTTAAAGGAGTTAGACTCAGAACTAGCTCTGGGTGGAATATAATCCTCACAAAATAGCTTTTTATAACTATCAGAAAGCCTGGCCCTACAGTTCCCACATTTCTTCACCGGTTTGGCCTAGAAAAAAGCAGAAACAAGGACCCTAAATAAAGAGGTTCCATACAAAAAAGTCCCTTGCTGTAGACTATCCACAGACAAGGGCTTACCTTGGGGGTAGTATGGGACCTGGATGCTGCCGCTGGTTCAATACCAGCGGATGCTCCATCCTCAGACCTGTCTTCAAGCTCCATGAAGCAAGCGGAGAACAGCCGTAGAGAAGACTGCTGTTGTACTGAAAAACTGCACTTAGAATGGCGTTTTTAGCACACTACACCCCTGCAGCATGTCCTCAGTGTCTCCACGCCATGCTTTAAAAACTCGGCATGCGGAAGTGCGTCATGTGACTTCTGGCACCATCTTGCCACGTGACCGGAAGTCCTCCTGACGCCATCTTGGTACACCAAAATGAAGCATTTAGGAGGACACAGTTCCACACAGCAGCGCTGGGGGAAAAAAGGAAGGGAGTTGCCACCATTCACATGGGCAACTAACCCTTAGAAATAGGGAACCCTTCTAGTACAGACTATCATCTAGGACTTGGCCACAACTAGTCCTGGATGAAACCAGTTAAGGGGGGGTCCACCAACCACAATTACCAGACCTTAAGAAAACAAAAAATGTGTCGGTGCTCCAGGAGGGTCTGGAAACACAAAACTACTGAGGGTCAGAGGAAAGAGAGGGGCCTTTTAAATTTTATCTGATTTGTGTTTCCTGTAGAGGGCGGAGCCAATCATCTCTCAAGTAGCTGTCCTGGAAGGTGAGGGGGGAAAACTGCTATAGATTTGAGCAGAGGACTGGGGTGAGTGAGCAAGATATTTACACCACTTGGGTGCATCAGCCTACTGAATGGGGCAGACATATCCCAATGAATAAAGATAATGGTTGGTATCCAGACAAAACTGAAGGAACAGCTCAAACGAGCAGCAAGGTTATCAGAGAGGTGGTTTACCTGCAGCAAAACAATCCAACACAGAAACGTCCCGTTGTGTCAGCAAAGCAGACTGAAGGCATACATATTTAAAGCTCCCCACCTGATTGGCAACAAGAATAAGCCAATCAGGAGCGGATGAAAGAGGCCTATGCGCCTGCGCAATGACAGCCGCACGATGCCTATAACCCCTATAAGGCCAAGCGCCGGGTGTGATCATCTGTGGGCGGCAGCCGTTCGACACAATCAAACAGGGGCGTGGCCAAATGGTAAGCCTACCCTTGGGACGAAATACAGCCAACGACCATAGGGAGGATAACAAAGGAGGCTGGTGTACAGAGCGGAAGGCAGGGGGCGGAGATAGACCTGGGGGCGGGCTGGCTGTTCAAAACATGGGTGCCCATACAGCCAAAAGCTGTGACTAGGTGGACAGGACCAGGACAGGGAAGGAGCCAAAATTAACCGAAGGAAACAGAGGTGGATGAACGAGTGAAAAGGGGATGGCAGAGGCGGGAGGGGATAGGAGGCAGGCCGGACACGGAACAGCCAAGCAATGCTTCAAAAGCCAGGCAGCTCAGCCAATCAGCCAGTCATCCAGCGACAGTGAAAAAAGCGATATAAATATATGACAAAGACCATATATTATTGCAATCTATTGAGCAATGCAAAGACTACAGAAACAAAAACATATGCATAAAGATCAAGAATACAAAATATGTGTCAAGTCATAATCCATTTGAGATATATACAGTAACTAAAAATAAAAAGCGAATACAAGTAGAATTCATGACAAAGGGAAAAGCATCAAAACAGACTGAAATTAAGCAAATACAATAACTAAATAAAAGTTAACAGAAATTATAAAGTACATGAGTGGCTAGGGACCAACACGTGTGTTGGACCCAGAGATGGTAAAGGGGTCATTCAGGCAGTGACTGTCAGAGGATGGGGGAGTGTGATGAAAAAGTGGGGATTGGCCAGACACACGAACTACAATCAAACCCATTGGAAACCAGACTGAACGCATAATTTTTTATAGAAAAAAAGACTTAAAACTTATATATGCGTTCAGACCGGGATATTTAATAGCATCCAAACAATGTATCCATCTGGTTTCCAACTGTAGTAAGGTAATGTCGATACCATCGCCTCGAGCATATAAAAAGGTACATGCTCAAGCGCTGTAAATCGTACATTTGGATCATAGTCGTGTTGGGTAGCAATATGTCTATTAAGAGCAGTGGTGGTAAGTCGTTTATAGAGGGGCGTGATGTGGTCCTTAATACGCTTAAAGAATAGACGTTTTGTTTTTCTGACGTAGAAGCATCCGCAATCCGCAAACGCTAAATAGGCCACTCCAATGGTTTTGCAAGTTCGCATATGATGACTCCAGATAGCCAGACAGTCCCTCATGGAGGGAGCCCGTCGGTATGTGATCTCGATTTAAATCTGATCAATCGGTCCGTATTATAACTCAATTTTCTAAACAGCACATGCAAACTAGAGCCATTCTTAAAAAGTTTTGGCCTCTATTGACCACAGATACCACAATCAGTAAGTATGTATAAAGCCTATCCAGAGATCACATACAGACGGGCAGTGGACAGTGGAGTACTGCTTACACCTGAAAGGATAAACAAAGTTAAATGGTTATACTGACAAAATTCTAAAGGGGAAATCTCGGCCAGCCTATAAAGCTTTAACCCTAATGAGAGGTCAGACGTAATGGCAATTGAATAAGGACCCTTGTAGCAATAATGACAGCAATGTCCCCGTTGCAGATCTGATGGTTTTCACCGCCATGTAGGAGCTCATTAATTGTATCCAATAAGGTGTAATAGCAAGCAATAAGATTTCTTGGAGCAGCAGAAGCTAAAAGGCATCTATGCACAGTATTCAAGATAGGTTCAGTAAAGTATTCCCAAGATAAAGAGGTCTGTGCAAAGTGTTCCAGTGAAACTGAGAAAAGGATTTGTAAAGGTGGGCGACTGCCCTCTAACAACCAGGCCGATTCAATGCCCTCTGGACAGCAGCTCCTGTAGCAATACGCATGCAGCAGATCCACCGCTTCGATCTCGCGATGAGAAGCTTAGAACACAGGTTGGCAGATGACCAAAGTGGTTCTGAATGGATGTCCGAACAGCAAGCAGTGCTAGGCCCCTCATCCAGGTTGGAATAGTGTATACACCGCATGGTAGGCCGCAACCTCTCTCTCCCCATGCACAGAGAGGTCCGTCTCGCGTCAAGCCCAGGAGGAAGAGAGTGCAGGGCTTGGTCTTCTCATAGTTCCTCCCAGCAATCTCTCCGATGGCAGCAAAGATCCCTGGGATATGTAGCCCAGGTATAGGATCATGCGAAGCAATCATCAATCTGTGGAACTACTCATCCCGCAATCACCTGGTGCACACCAGTCCGCGATCACCTGGCGCATCTGATTCTATTGTCCTGGCACCAGGGCCTTCAAAAATGCAATACTCAGGAAATGAAATGTGTAATTTATGCTTTTAGAATGCCTGATGGTGCTCCCTGCATGTTGGGTCTCTGTATGTGGCCAGGCTGTGTGAACGTCTCGCACATGGTATCGCCATACTCAGGAGCAGAAGAATATATTTTGGGGTAATTTTTGTTATATGCATGCTAATATCATAAACTGACAACTTTGTGTAAAAAAAAAAAAAAAAGTTTATTTTCTATCCACTTTTTCCAAAAACATTTAAAAAAAAAATGTTCAAGAGAGTCATTATGCCTCCTAGACAGGGCAGGACTTAGGGTGATGGGGGCCCCTGGGCTTGAGTCACTTTCGGGCCCTACCCTTCTATACATATGCACAGCTCTATAAAACAGAAATAGAAAATGACAAGGTGCGCCAGACTCCATGCAGTATTAAAGAACTTCTGTTTAATTGGACAAGACAAAACAGCCAAATGGCTATTCACAAAAGTAGATAATATATAAGCGTATAAGTGGGAGATACTGTACTGGTATTCGTCCTGGGTCCATGATTAATAAAAGCAATAAAAATTGATGAAATTATAATTACCGTATTTATCGGCGTATAACACGCACCCCAAGTTTAGGAGGGAATTTTAAAGGTAAAAAACTTTTAGGAGGGAAGTTTAACCACTTGCCGACGGCCTCACGCAGATATACTGCGGCAGAAGGGCTCGTACAGGCAAAACCACGTACCTGTACGTTGCCCTTTAAGAGGCGGCCAGCGGGCGCGTGCCCGCGGCAAGCTCCGGGAGTCGGGTCGCGGGTCCCGTGGACTCGATCGCCGCGGGGATACCCGCGATCGCCTCACGGGGAGGAAGAACGGGGAGATGCAGATGTAAACAGCATCTCCCCGTTCTGCCTAGTGACAGTGTCACTCGATCTCTGCTCCCTGTCATCGGAGCAGAGATCAGTGACGTCTAACATGTAGCCACCCCCCCAGTTAGAAACACGCCCCTAGGACACACTTAACCCCTACACTGCCATCTAGTGGTTAACCCCTTCACTGCCAGTATCATTTACACAGGAATCAGTGCATTTTATAGCACTGATCGCTGTATTAATGCCAATGGTCCCAAAAATGTGTCAAAAATGACCGATGTGTCCGCCATAATGTCGCAGTCATGATAAAAATCGCTGATCGCCGCCATTTAAAAAAAAAAAAAATTATACTAAAAATGCCATAAAACTATCCCCCATTTTGTAAGCGCTATAACTTTTGCGCAAACCGATCAATAATCGAGAGATAGAGCCGGACGTCCTGTGTATCTCGGCGGCTCTCAGAACAGGCGGTGCCGGTGGGGCCTGCTATTGGCCGTGGCCCATGGGCTTGAGCCCAGTCAAGCCCAATGGAAAGTCCGGCCCTGCTCCTAGACTATACATTGGGGTGTTTGCTTTCCAAAATGGGTCATTATGTGGGTAATTCCATTGTGCTGGTGCTACAGGACCTTCAAAAATGCGATAGGTAGTCAGGAAACGAAATGTGTAATTTATGCCCTTAGAACACCTGATGGTGCTCCCTGCACGTTGGGCCTCTGCATTTGGCCAGGCTGTGAAAAAGTCTCACATGTGGTATCACCACACTCAGAAGTAGCAGAATACATTTTGGGGTGTAATTGCAAGTTCATCTATGCCAGTGGTTCTCAACCTTTCTAGTGCGGTGACCCCTTGATAAAATTTCCCAAGTTGTGGGGACCCCTAACAGTAAAATTATTTTTGCTGGTCGCGTTTGCTGGCACAGCGGCGGCGTTTGCTGGCACAGAGGCGACAATTGATGGGCACAGTGGCTGCACAGTGGGACGTTTGCTGGCACAGTGGCAACAATTAAAGGGCACAGGTGGCGACGTTTGCTGGCACATTGGCGACAATTTATGGGCACAGTGGCAACAATTAAAGGGCACAGTGGCTGCATTTGATGGGCACAGTGGCGGCATTTTAATGGGGGGTTTTTTCTGATTTTTTCAGTTTTCGCCTCCACCACTGATTTATATATAATTGTCCCGGTTGGTTCCTCAAAAGTGGTTATTCCATGCCAGTGCTAGATATACAAAGTGTATAGCACCCAAACAAGTATCTAGCACTGGCACGGAATAACCACTTTTGAGGAACCAACTGGGACATATATATATATATATATATATATATATATATATCAGTGTTAAGTACCATAATAAAAAAAAATGTCTTGTCAGCTTTTCCTGTGTGTCTGACTTACCAGAAGTCACAGGTGTTCTTCAGCAAGTGATGTTTCATTGCCTCCCTCTTGGTACACTCATCCGCAGCAAGCGGACTTCGGTGGGTGCAAAAAGATGTCCGCTTGCCGACTTCTAAGTCTAAGCCTTACTGCGGATGAGAGTACCAAGATGGCGGCGACATAACGTCACTTCCGTGCAGTCCCTCCTCTCCAGGAAGTGACATCTCGCTGGCCGAGACGGACGGACTCCGGCAGTAACTTCGGGTCCGTCTCGGCCAGCATCTCTGCCAGCATTCGCGACCCCCTGGAGAATGGGCAATCGAGCCCCCAGGGGGTCACGACCCCCAGGTTGAGAACCGCTGATCTATGCCATGTGTGAGGAATAACGAATTCAATAATTGTGAAAAAAAATTAAAAAAATTCTTCATTTGCCAAACTATTGTGGGCAAAAAACTATCTTAAAAAAAACTCACCATGCCTGTTACTAAATAACTTGGAATATCATCTTTACAAAAAGGGGTCATTTGGGGGGTATCTGTACTGTCCTGACATTTTAGGGACTCAAGAAATGATAAGCAGTCAGTACATCAGGCCAACTTTCACACAAACCAATAGTACACCCATGGGGATTTTTTTTTTTTTTTTTTTTTTTTTTAACCAAAAGACATGTAGCAGAATATATCCTGACGTAAATTTATTTTGAAATTTGATTTTATTCGATTTTTTAAAAATAGAAACTAGAAAATAGTTTTCCTTCCAAATTTTTGCTTTTTTGCATATATCGCAAAAAATAAAAAACCCAGGGGTGAATACCAAAAGAAAGCTCTATTTGTGTGAACAAAATTATAAAAATTTCACTTGAGTACAGTGTCGCATGACTGAGTAATTGTCATTCAAAGTGCAAGAGCGCTGAAAATTGGTCTGGGAAGGGTGTGAAAGTGCCCAGTATTGAGGTGGTTAATGTCTGCTGCTATTGTGGTCATGTCAGCCAGTGTAAGGGGGGTGGTTTGAATTCCCCATCTCTTACCAGTGTTGTGCCGAGACAGTTCCCCTCGGCGGATAAGGACCCCCCTGTACTGCGCAGGCGCAGCGCTTGCGCAGTACGAGCCGACAGAAATAGCCAAACAGTTGTAAATCATCTGTACACGGCGCCTGTAAGAGGGCCCCTCGCCAAGCTTCAGACACGGCCTCGCTCGGCCCTTTATTCTACCTCTAGGTCCACTTGGATGGTGGGGCTTAAACCCGGACTCAGGGCGCAGGCGCCGTGTACAGCTGACTGAAGGTTTTCAGCTTCGGCTAGTTTCGGCGGCTCCTTAGTCGTTCGTACTGTGCAAGCGCTGCGCCTGCGCAGTACAGGGGGGTCCTTATCCGCCGGGGGAACTTTCTCGGCAAGACACCGGGTTCCTCTGTAGCAGATTGGGAGCCTTTACTGAAATCGTCCTCCCCTCGTGCCAGCGCCATCTTGCTCAGTGCGCCGCGGCCCGAGCGGGGCTTTGTGTTAAAAATCTCCTGGATACTGTGAGTGTTAGGAGTGGCTGCTGAGTGGCGCGAGCATGTCCCGGAGGATTGCCTCAAAAATGCGTTTGTTCTTGGGCAAAAAAAAAAAAGCCAGTGGTGTGCTACAAGTCTCCTGGAGCTTGGTCTTCAGGCAGCCAACTCCAGCGCGCGCCACGCCACGCCCTCGGTGTATGGCAAGATAAACCCCATATAACTACTGAGGCTTGTATGGTTAAATCCCAAGTGAAGGCCTAGTACACCAGGTGACAAGTCCTTCATGAAAAAGCTCTGGAGTTTACACTTCCTCCTTCCCAGCTCTGCATTAGTGGGGAATGGAGGGCTCTGTAAGACAAGTGGCTTCTGCCAGCTGAGTTGTTAATCGACTGCAGATTGCACCGTGTGTAGGAAGGCAAGACAGCTACGAGGCAGCCACCGCCAGGTAAAAGACTAAAATGCAACCCCAGTAACACCAAAATGGTTACTACACATCACATACACAGATGCAAAGTATAACATTAAACCTTAGGCCTAAGGGCCAGTTCACACCAGATGCAGTCCTGTGCGCTTTTTCTGCACTAAAAACGCATGCAGTGCTTTCCATTTTTTCCAATGGCTCCAATTCAGACCAGTGCGGTCAGTTTCCACACCAGAAACTGACTGCACTTGTGTGAACTAGAGCCATTGGAATACATGGAAAACACTGTGCCTGCATTTTTAAGGCCAGTTCACACCACAAAAACCGCACTCATACGTTCCGGATCAGTTTTTGCTTACGGTTCTCACACCATACGCAGTTCCAGGGCGTTTTTGATACAATTTGCTAGGTTCCAGTACAGTTCTGTGCAGAAAAAAAAATGCAGCACGCTCTCTTTTTTTCTGCACTGGTGTGAACTAGAGCCATTAGAATACATGCAAAACACTGCATACATTTTTAGTGCAGAAAAAAGCGCACGGAACTGCACCTGGTGTGAACTAGAGCCATTAAAATACATGCAAAACACTGCATGCATTTTTAGTGCAGAAAAAAAGCGCACCGGACGACATCTGGTGTGAACACTTAGTGCTAGTTCACACTACATGCAGTTCCGTGCACTTTTTTCTGCACTGAAAATGCATGCAGTGTTTTGCATGTATTCCAATGGCTCTAGTTCACACCAGTGCAGAAAAAAAAAAAAAGGAGCGCGTGCTGCATTTTTTCTGCACAGAACAAGTTGTATCAAACGCACTGGAACTGCATGTGGTGTGAATTTTAAGCAAAAACTGACCAGAACTTATGAGTGCATTTTTGTGGTGTGAACTGACCCTAAAAATGCATGCAGTGTTTTCCATTTATTCCAACGAGTCAGTTTCCAGTCAAGAAATTGACTGCATTGGTGTGAACAAGAGCCATTTGAATACATGAGAAACATTGGGCATGCATTTTTAGGGCCAGTTCACGCCACAAAAATGCACTCATACGTTCCGGATCAGTTTTTGCTTAGGGTTCTCACACCATATGCAGTTCCAGGGCGTTTTTGATACAATTTGCTAGGTTCCAGTACAGTTCTGTGCAGAAAAAAAATGCAGCACGCTCTTTTTTCCTGCACCAGAAACTGACTACATTGGAATACAACTGTGCATGCATTTTTTAGTGCAGAAAAAAGCGCACGGAACTGCATCTGGTGTGAACTAGCACTTCCTTGTGTTTTGTGTACTAAATGCTAGTTCACACCAGATGCAGTTCCGTGCACTTTTTGCTGCACTAAAAATGCATGCAGTGTTTTGCATGTATTCCAATGGCTCTAGTTCACACCAGTGCAGTCAGTTTCCAGTGCAGAAAAAAAAATAAGGAGCGTGTGCTGCATTTTTTCTGCACAGAACAAATTGTATCATAAACTCACTGGAACTGCGTGTGGTGTGAATTTTAAGCAAAAACTGATCCAGAACGTATGAGTGCATTTTTGTGGTGTGAACTGACCCTAAAAATGCAAGCAGTGTATAGTTTCCAGTCAGTTTCCAGTCAGGAAATTGACTGCATTGGTGTGAACTAGAGCCATTGGAATACATGGAAAACACTGTGCATGCATTTTTAGGGCCAGTTCACACCACAAAGATGCACTCATACATTCCGGATCAGTTTTTGCTTACGGTTCTCACACCACACGCAGTACGTGTGTTTTTGATACAATTTGCTAGGTTCCAGTACAGTCCTGTGGAGAAAAAAAAATGCAGCACGCTCTACTTTTTCTTCTGCACCAGAAACTGACTGGAAACTGACTACATTGGAATATATGGAAAACAACCATGCATGCATTTTTAGTGCAGAAAAAAAGGGCACGGAACTACATCTGGTGTGAACTAGCACTTCCATGTGCTTTTTTTTTCTCTGTACCAAGTGCTAGTTCACACCAGATGCAGTTCCGTGCGCTTTTTTCTGCACTAAAAATGCATGCAGTTTTGTATGTATTCCAATGGCTCTAGTTCACACCAGTGCAGTCAGTTTCTGGTGCAGAAAAACTAGAGCGTGCTGCATTTCTTCTGCTCAGAACTGTACTGGAACCTAGCAAATTGTATCAAAAACAAAATGGAACTGCACTGGAACAAACGCAGTCAGTTTCTGCACCGAAAACTGACTGGAATTGACTACACTGGTGTGAACTAAGGATGAGCTCTGGCGTGTTCGCACTCTCCACATGCAGAGCCCGCCAGGAAGTCGGCACGGCGCTGCGCTAATCACAGGCCGTGAGACATTTTCCCGATGTGCGGCTGCAGAGATCGGGAAATATCTCACTGCCTGTGATTGGCGCAGCGCCGTGCCGGCTTCCTGGCGTGCTCTGCACGTGGAGTGTGCAAACACGTCGGAGCTCATCCTTAGTGTGAACTAGAGCCATTGGAATATATGAAAAACACTGTGCATGCATTTTTTTTAAGGCCAATTCTCACAATAAAAATGCACTCATACATGCCGGATCAGCTTTTGGTTCCGGTGTATTTTTGATACAATTTGCTAGGTTTCAGTACAGTTCTGTGCCGAGAAAAAAAAAAAAAAAAAAAAAAAACAGCACACTCTTTTACTGCACTGGAAACTGACTGCACTGGTGTGAACTAGAGCCATTGGAATACAAGGAAAACACTGTTCCTATGTATTCCTTTTATACTGTGCAGGCATTTTTAGTGCATTAGAAAAGCGCACGGAACCAGAGGTAGTTCCGTGCGCTTATTTTCTGCACTTAGTGCTAGTTCACACCAGATGCAGTTCCGTGTGCTTTTTTCTGCACTAAAAATGCATGCAGTGTTTCCATGTATTCAAATGGCTCTAGTTCACACCAGTGCAGTTTCCAGTGCAGGAAAAAGAAAAAAAAAAAAAAAAAAAAAAAGGGAGAGCGCGCTGCATTTTTTCTGCACATAAATTTATCAAACGCGCTGGAACTGCGTGTGGTGTGAATTGTAAGTAAAAACTGATCCGGAATGTAAGTGCATTTTTGTGGTGTTAACTGGCCCTAAAAATGCATGCAGTGTTTTCCATGTATTCCAGTCAGTTTCCAGTCAGTCAGTCAGTTTCCAGTCAGTCAGTCAGTTTCCAGTCAGTCAACTGACTGCATTGGTGTGAACTAGAGCCATTGGAATACATGGAAAACACTGTGCATGCATTTTTAGTGCAGAAAAAAGTGCACGGAACTGCATCTGGTGTGAACTAGCACTGAAAGACAGTCTTGTGGTAAGGCTGTAAATTTACCATGAGACTGACCTCTCCACTGAGGCTTGTATAGTCAGATCCCAGGTGAGTGAAGACAAAGTATACCCGGTGACCAGTCCTCCACCAAGAGTTTACACTTAATCTTTCCCAGCTCTCTAGGGGGAATTGAAGGTTTCTGTGAGACAGGTGGAGATTAAAAACTTCTGTCAGCTGAAATGAACAGACTGCAGATTGTACTGTGTAGGGAGGTAAACCAAACACCTGTGAGGCGACCACACCCTGGTAACAGATAATAGAAACAATTAGGGCTAATTAATGTGTTCTGTAAGCCTAGAGAAGATTTGGGGGGGAAAAAAAAAACCCTTTCCTCTCTAATGTCCCGCACACACGACCCGAAAATCGGACGAAAAATACGGCTTTTGACACGATCGTGCGATAATCGGATCGTTAGTACAGAAGTTAGTACGGTATTCTAAAAGACAAGCACAAAAGATTTCCCTCGTACGATACCAGATCGTAAAATTTTCGTTTAGTCAGTACAGTTGTCGTCCGAACTTAGTGCCATTTCACACCAGCTGTCGTTCCGTGAGCTTTTCTGCACTAAAAATGCCTGCACGGTGTTTTCTATGTATTCCAATGGCTCTAGTTCACACCAGTGCAGTCAGTTTCCATTGCAGAAAAAAAAACCCAAAAAAAAACAGTTCAGCGTACTGCATTTTTTCTGCACAGAACTGTACTGGGACCTAGCAAATTGTATCAAAAATGCACTGGAATCAAAAATTGATCCGGAACGTATGAGTGCATTTTTATTGTGTGAATTGGCCTTAAAAAAATGCATGCACAGTGTGGGTTTCATGTATTCCAATGGCTCTAGTTCACACCAGTGTAGTCAATTCCAATCAGTTTTCGGTGCAGAAACTGACTGCGTTCATTCCAGTGCGTTTTTGATACAATTTGCTAGGTTCCAGCACAGCTCTGTGCAGAAGAAATGCAGCACGCTCTACTTTTTCTGCACCGGAAACTGACTGCACTGGTGTGAACTAGAGCCATTGGAATATATGGAAAACACTGTGCATGCATTTTTAGTACAGAAAAAAAGCACATGGAAGTGCTAGTTCACACCAGATGTAGTTCTGTGCTTTTTTTCCCTGCAAAATGCATGCACAGTTTTCCATGTAGTCAGTTTCCAGTCAGTTTCTGGTGCAGAAGATAAAGGAGAGCGCGCTAAATTTTTTCTGCACAGACCATATTTTATCATAAACGCACTGGAACTGTGGTGTGAATTGTAAGCAAAAACTGATCCAGAACTTATGAGTGCATTTTTGTGGTGTGAACTGACCCTAAAAATGCATGCAGTGTTTTCCGTCAGTTTCCAGTCAGTTTCCAGTTTCCAGTCAGTTTCCAGTCAGTTTCCAGTCAGGAAACTAACTGCATTGGTGTGAACTAGAGCCATTGGAATACATGGAAAACACTATGCATGCATTTTTAGTGCAGAAAAAAGCGCACGGAACAGCTGAAAAAGGGTTAAAAGCGCTGCTGCAGCGGTGCTTTACCGGCACTGCCCATTGATTTCAATGAGCAGGGGGCACTTTAGGAGCGGTGTACACACCACTCCTACAGCGCCTCAAAGATGCCGCTTGCAGGACTTTATAGCGTCCTGCAAGCGCACTGCTCCAGTGTGAAAAGCACCCGGGTTTTCACACTGGAGTGAGGAGAGGTGCTTTGCAGGCGCCATTTTTAGCGCTGTAGCGCCTCAGTGTGAAAGAAGCCTAACTGCGTGCAAAACACACCAACGCTTTCCATGTCTTCTAGGGACAACAACCCCTGAAGATTTACTGTACTGCGTTCTCTTACTGCCAGGGAATTTAGCAACTATACAGAAAGAAACCTCATCCTCTCCCCTTAACCACTTCAGCCCCTGAAGGTTTTACCCCCTTCCTGAGCACTTTTTGCGATTCGGCACTGAGTCGCTTTAACTGACAATTGCGGTCGTGCGACGTGGCTCCCAAACAAAATTGACGTACTTTTTTCCCCCCACAATTCTTTTGGTGGTATTTGATCACCTCTGCGCTGTTTTTTGCGCTATAAACAAAAAAAGAGCGACAATTTTGAAAAACGCATTTTTACTTTTTGCTATAATAAATAGCCCCCAAAATAATATAAAAAAACTTTTCCTCAGTTTAGGCCGATACGTATTCTACATATTTTTGATTAAAAAAAAAAAAATTCGCAATAAGCGATTATTGATCGGTTTGCGCAAAAGTTATAGCGTTTACAAAATAGGGGATAGTTATGGCATTTTTATTTTTTAAATGTCGGCGATCGATTTTTATTGTGACTGCGACATTATGGCGGACATATCGGACATTTTTGACACCTTTTTGGGACCATTGTCATTTATACAGCAATCAGTGCTATAAAAATGCACTGATTCCTGTGTAAATGACACTGGCAGTGAAGGGGTTAACTACTAGGTGGCAGTGTAGGGGTTAAGTGTGTCCTAGGGGCGTGTTTCTAACTGTGGGGGGGCGTGGCTGTGTGTGACACGTGACTGATCTCTGCTCCGATCACAGGGAGCAGAGATCAGTGACTGCCACTAGGCAGAAAGGGGAAATGCTTGTTTACATCAGCATCTCCCCGTTCTTCCTCCCCGTGAGGCGATCATGGGTATCCCCGCGGTGATCGACTCATGGAGCTTGCCGCGCGCACACGCTGGCTGCCTCTTAAAGGGGAACGTACAGGATTGTGGTTTTGCGCTCCCCGGGGGCGGGGCATCTGCAATCAGTGTTCTCAGATACAATACCTGACAAAGCGGGAGATCCCCACTGCATCATACGAGTGATTTCTGATAATAATCCCGGCTTTACACTGGTGGTCCCCGACATGCGGCACTGGTTTGCATTTATATTAACCACTTGCCGACCGCCTCACGCCTATATACGTGAGCAGAGCGGCACGGGCAGGCAAAATCACGTACCTGAAACGTGATTGCCTTCCCGCGGGTGGGGGGTCCGATCGGACCCCCCCCCCCGGTGCCAGCTGCGGTCGGCATTTGGTTGGAAGCGATGAGAGACGAGGGGGAGGCCATCCGATCGTGGCCCCCCCCTCGCGATCGCTCCCAGCCAATGAGAAACATCCCCTGCCTCTGTATAGTACACAGAGGCAGAGGATGTGATGTCATCTCTCCTCGGCTCGGGAGTTTCCGTTCCAGCGCCGAGGAGAGATGACATGTAAGTGCACCAACACACACACACACACACACACACACAGTAGAACATGGCAGGCATACATTACACCCCCGATCCCCCCCCCCCGATCGCCCCCCGATCACCCCCCAATCACCCCCCCCCCCGTCACAAACTGACACCAAGCAGGTTTTTTTTTTTTTTTTTTTTTTTCCTGATTACTGCATAGTGTCAGTTTGTGACAGTTAGCAGTGTTAGGGTAGTGACTGTTACCCCCCCTGTAGGTCTAGGGTACCCCCCCTTACCCCCCTAATAAAGTTTTAACCCCTTGATCACCCCCCCTCACCAGTGTCGCTAAGCGATCATTTTTCTGATCGCTGTATTAGTGTCGCTGGTGACGCTAGTTAGGGACGTAAATATTTAGGTTCGCCGTCAGCGTTTTATAGCGTCAGGGACCCCCATATACTACCTAATAAATGTTTTAACCCCTTGATTGCCCCCTAGTTAACCCTTTCACCACTGATCACCATATAACCGTTACGGGTGACGCTGGTTAGTTCGTTTATTTTTTATAGTGTCAGGGCACCCGCCGTTTATTACCAAATAAAGGTTTAGCCCCCTGTAGGTCTAGGGTACCCCCCTTACCCCCCCTAATAAAGTTTTAACCCCTTGATCACCCCCTGTCGCCAGTGTCGCTAAGCGATCATTTTTCTGATCGCTGTATTAGTGTCGCTGGTGACGCTAGTTAGGGACGTAAATATTTAGGTTCGCCGTCAGTGTTTTATAGCGACAGGGACCCCCATATACTATCTAATAAATGTTTTAACCCCTTGATGGCCCCCTAGTTAACCCTTTCACCACTGATCACCGTATAACCATTACGGGTGACGCTGGTTAGTTCGTTTATTTTTTATAGTGTCAGGGCACCCGCCGTTTATTACCGAAAAAAGGTTTAGCCCCCTGATCGCCCAGCGGTGATATGCGTCGCCCTAGGCAGCGTCAGATTAGCGCCAGTACCGCGAACACCCACGCACGCACCGTACACGCACCGTACACCTCCCTTAGTGGTATAGTATCTGAACGCATCAATATCTGATCCGATCAGATCTATACTAGCGTCCCCAGCAGTTTAGGGTTCCCAAAAACGCAGTGTTAGCGGGATCAGCCCAGATACCTGCTAGCACCTGCGTTTTGCCCCTCCGCCCGGCCCAGTCCAGCCCACCCAAGTGCAGTATCGATCGATCACCGTCACTATTTTTTGTAGCGTTTTGGTGAACTGGCAAGCACCAGCGGCCTAGTACACCCCGGTCATAGTCAAACCAGCACTGCAGTAACACTTGGTGACGTGGCGAGTCCCATAAGTGCAGTTCAAGCTGGTGAGGTGGCAAGCACAAGTAGTGTCCCGCTGCCACCAAAAAGACAAACACAGGCCCGTCGTGCCCATAATGCCCTTCCTGCTGCATTCGCCAATCCTAATTGGGAACCCACCGCTTCTGCAGCGCCCGTACTTCCCCCATTCACATCCCCAACCAAATGCAGTCGGCTGCATGAGAGGCATTTATATATCCTCCCAAGTACCCCTACCCAACGAACCCCCCCAAAAAAGATGTTGTGTCTGCAGCAAGCGCGGATATAGGCGTGACACTCACTATTATTGTCCCTCCTGTCCTGACAATCCTGGTCTTTGCATTGGTGAATGTTTTGAACGCTACCATTCACTAGTTGAGTATTAGCGTAGGGTACAGCATTGCACAGACTAGGCACACTTTCACAGGGTCTCCCAAGATGCCATCGCATTTTGAGAGACCCGAACCTGGAACCGGTTACAGTTATAAAAGTTAGTTACAAAAAAAAAAAAGTGTAAAAAAAAAAAAAAACACAAACAAAAATAAAAAAAAATAGTTGTCGTTTTATTGTTCTCTCTCTCTATTCTCTCTCTCTATTGTTCTGCTCTTTTTTACTGTATTCTATTCTGCAATGTTTTATTGTTATTATGTTTTATCATGTTTGCTTTTCAGGTATGCAATTTTTTATACTTTACCGTTTACTGTGCTTTATTGTTAACCATTTTTTTGTCTTCAGGTACGCCATTCACGACTGAGTGGTTATACCAGAATGATGCCTGCAGGTTTAGGTATCATCTTGGTATCATTCTTTTTAGCCAGCGGTCGGCTTTCATGTAAAAGCAATCCTAGCGGCTAATTAGCCTCTAGACTGCTTTTACAAGCAGTGGGAGGGAATGCCCCCCCCCGTCCCCCGTCTTCCGTGTTTTTCTCTGGCTCTCCTGTCTCAACAGGGAACCTGAGAATGCAGCCGGTGATTCAGCCAGCTGACCATAGAGCTGATCAGAGACCAGAGTGGCTCCAAACATCTCTATGGCCTAAGAAACCGGAAGCTACGAGCATTTTATGACTTAGATTTCGCCGGATGTAAATAGCGCCATTGGGAAATTGGGGAAGCATTTTATCACACTGATCTTGGTGTGGTCAGATGCTTTGAGGGCAGAGGAGAGATCTAGGGTCTAATAGACCCCAATTTTTTCAAAAAAAGAGTACCTGTCACTACCTATTGCTATCATAGGGGATATTTACATTCCCTGAGATAACAATAAAAATGATTTAAAAAAAAAAAAAAAATGAAAGGAACAGTTTAAAAATAAGATAAAAAAGCAAAAAAATAATAAAGAAAAAAAATAAATAAATAAAAAGCACCCCTGTCCCCCCTGCTCTCGCGCTAAGGCGAACGCAAGCGGCGGTCTGGCGTCAAATGTAAACAGCAATTGCACCATGCATGTGAGGTATCACCGCGAAGGTCAGATCGAGGGCAGTAATTTTAGCAGTAGACCTCCTCTGTAAATCTAAAGTGGTAACCTGTAAAGGCTTTTAAAAATGTATTAATTTTGTTGCCACTGCACGTTTGTGCGCAATTGTAAAGCATGTCATGTTTGGTATCCATGTACTCGGCCTAAGATCATCTTTTTTATTTCATCAAACATTTGGGCAATATAGTGTGTTTTAGTGCATTAAAATTTAAAAAAAGTGTGTTTTTTCCCCAAAAAATGCGTTTGAAAATCGCTGCGCAAATACTGTGTGAAAAAAAAAATGAAACACCCACCATTTTAATCTGTAGGGCATTTGCTTTAAAATAATATAATGTTTGGGGGTTCAAAGTAATTTTCTTGCAAAAAAAAATAATTTTTTCATGTAATCAAAAAGTGTCAGAAAGGGCTTTGTCTTCAAGTGGTTAGAAGAGTGGGTGATGTGTGACATAAGCTTCTAAATGTTGTGCATAAAATGCCAGGACAGTTCAAAACCCCCCCAAATGACCCCATTTTGGAAAGTAGACACCCCAAGCTATTTGCTGAGAGGCATGTCGAGTCCATGGAATATTTTATATTGTGACACAAGTAGCGGGAAAGAGACAAATTTTTTTTTTTTTTTTTTTTTTTGCACAAAGTTGTCACTAAAGGTTATATTGCTCAAACATGCCATGGGGATATGTGAAATTACACCCCAAAATAAATTCTGTTGCTTCTCCTGAGTATGGGGATAACACGTGTGGGACTTTTTGGGAGCCTAGCCGCGCACGGGACCCCGAAAACCAAGCACCGCCTTCAGGCTTTCTAAGGCCGTAAATTTTTGATTTCACTCTTCACTGCCTATCACAGTTTCGGAGACCATGGAATGCCCAGGTGGCACAAACCCTCCCCCCCCCCCCCAAATTACCCCATTTTGGAAAGTAGACACCCCAAGCTATTTGCTGAGAGGTATAGTGAGTATTTTGCAGACCTCACTTTTTGTCACAAAGTTTTGAAAATTGAAAAAAAAAAAAAAATTTTTTTTCTGGTCTTTCTTCATTTTCAAAAACAAATGAGAGCTGCAAAATACTCACCATGCCTCTCAGCAAATAGCTTGGGGTGTCTACTTTCCAAAATGGGGTCATTTGGGGGGGGGGGGGGGTTTGTGCCATCTTGGCATTTTATGGCCTTCAAAACTGTGATAGGTAGTGAGGAGTAAAATCAAAAATGTATGCCCTTAGAAATCCTGAAGGCGGTGCTTGGTTTTCGGAGCCCCGTACGCGGCTAGGCTCCCAAAAAGTCCCACACATGTGGTATCCCCGTACTCAGGAGAAGCAGCTGAATGTATTTTGGGGTGCAATTCCACATATGCCCATGGCCTGTGTGAGCAATATATCATTTAGTGACAACTTTTTGTAATTTTTTTTTTTTTTTGTCATTATTCAATCACTTGGGACAAAAAAAAAAAAAATATTCAATGGGTTCAACATGCCTCTCAGCAATTTCCTTGGGGTGTCTACTTTCCAAAATGGGGTCATTTGGGGGGGTTTTGTACTGCCCTGCCATTTTAGCACCTCAAGAAATGACATAGGCAGTCATAAACTAAAAGCTGTGTAAATTCCAGAAAATGTACCCTAGTTTGTAGACGCTATAACTTTTGCGCAAACCAATAAATATACGCTTATTGACATTTTTTTTTACCAAAGACATGTGGCCGAATACATTTTGGCCTAAATGTATGACTAAAATTTAGTTTATTGGATTTTTTTTATAACAAAAAGTAGAAAATATCATTTTTTTTCAAAATTTTCAGTCTTTTTCCGTTTATAGCGCAAAAAATAAAAACGGCAGAGGTGATCAAATACCATCAAAAGAAAGCTCTATTTGTGGGAAGAAAAGGACGCAAATTTCGTTTGGGTACAGCATTGCATGACCGCGCAATTAGCAGTTAAAGCGACGCAGTGCCGAATTGTAAAAAGTGCTCTGGTCAGGAAGGGGGTAAATCCTTCCGGGGCTGAAGTGGTTAAATGCATTTATTTAAATTTATTAAATGCATTAATTTATTATTTTAATATGAATTTATATTAACAGCTTCCCAACCGCCTCACGCAGATATACTGTGGCAGAAGGGCACGTACAGGCAGATTAACATACCTGTATGTTGCCCTTTTAGAAGCAGCGTGCACGCCGGGAGCTCTGTGACCGTGGGTCCCGTGGACTCTGTGTCCACGGGGATACCCGCGATCGTCTCACGGTGAGTTAGAACGGGGACATGCTAATGTAAACAAGCATCTCCTTGTTCTGCCTAATGACACTGTCACTGATCGGGAGCGGTGATCACTGTTGATGACACTCAACCCCTACAGCGCCACCTAGTGGTTAACACCTTCACTGCCAGTCACATTTACACAGTAATCAATGCATTTTTAATTGCACTGATCGCTGTATAAATGTGAATGGTTCCAAAATTGCGCCAAAATTGTCCGACGTATTTGCCATGTCGTCACGATAAAAATAAAAAATCAATAAATAATCAAAAAATGCCATAAAAAACTATCCCCTATTTTATAGACGCTATAACTTTTGCGCAAACCAAACGCTTATTGCGATTTTTTTTTACCAAAAATATGTAGAATACGTATCGGCCAAAACTGAGGGAAAAATTTTTTTTTTATATACATTTTGGGGATATTATAGCAAAAAGTAAAAAATAATGCGTTCTTTTCAAAATTGACGCTATTTTTTTGTTTATAGCGCAAAAAATAAAAACCGCAGAGGTGATTAAATACCACCAAAAGAAAGCTCTATTTGTGGAGAAAAAAAAAAGGACGTCAATTTTGTTTGGGAGCCACGTCGCACGACCGCGCAATTGTCAGTGAAAGCAACGCAGTGCAGAATCGCAAAAAGTGCTCTGGTCTTTGGCCAGCCAAATGGTCTGGGGCTCAAGTGGTTAAAATGCTTTGCATTTATAAGGCTGTAACCCATCATAGCGTGTGTTATGTATGCCTTGCTGGCTGCAGAATGAGGGGTGTGATTTATGTTGAAGTGGGAGAGTTCACATTTACATGTACAGGCCTAGTGTACCACCCCCCCACACATTCACTTCTATCCCAAGGATTCATGGGAAACAGGGCCGTCTTTTAAGGCAGGACAAAAGGGGCAGATGCCCTTTGCCCCATCATTGCTGTGGGGCCCAAAGCAGCTGCCTCATACTTGCCAACTATCCCAGTTTAAATTCCCTTGGTTCCTTAAAGTTTTTGCCCCGTGCTGTGTCCCGATTGGTGCCAGTACACGCGGTAATGACCCCTAGTACTGGTGCCAGTACACGCGGTAATGACCCCTAGTACTGGTGCCAGTACACGCGGTAATGACCCCTAGTACTGGTGCCAGTACACGCGGTAATGACCCCTAGTACTGGTGCCAGTACACGCGGTAATGACCCCTAGTACTGGTGCCAGTACACGCGGTAATGACCCCTAGTACTGGTGCCAGTACACGCAGTAATGACCCCTAGTATTGGTGCCAGTTTATGCAGTAATGACCCCTAGTATTGTGCCAGTACACGCAGTAATGACCCCTAGTACTGGTGCCAGTTTACACAGTAATGACCCCTAGTACTGGTGCCAGTTTACACAGTAATGACCCCTAGTACTGGTGCCAGTTTACACAGTAATGACCACCCAAAATGGGGGTTAACAATGACACCCCAAATTCATCCTACCAGCACAAATTGCCCCCCCAGCAGTGCTTTCATGTGCATTTAAAAGAGTACAGCACACTGCATTTTTCCCTCAAAGAAAGCATTGCAAACGCACGTAAATGCATGCAAACATAAACTACAAATGAAAAAAATTGTCAAAAATACACTACAAATGCACTAAACACACTGCAAAAGCATGTAAATGCACAACAAATGTGCTTGCAGAAACGTACAGTGAACGCAGAGATTGTGGTGTAAATGACCCCTAGAGTACATTCACACAAGTGTTAGAGTGTATTGAGAAATTCGACAAGCAACATTTCCTGCAAAGCAAATCTTCCAAATATGTGAATAACAATTTTGACAATAAATGACAGCCTGTACTGGAGCTCAGCAGCCAGAGAGCCAGGCAACCAGCATTTTCTACAGGAGTGATCCACAGGAGCCAGCCACTGTCTACTTTCTTGGGAATGTACTTTTTTAAAAAAAAACAGTCTTAGTCAACATAAAGGCTGCATTCACACTTCAGCATTTTGAACGGCGGGCAGATTTGCCACAATTTCAAAGCGCCTTTGTGTGAATGACAAATCGCGGGACTCACATTTAAGATGTCATTCATCTGTACGACACCTAAAATCTCGGGTGCGGGTTTGTCGCGTGATAAATCGCGTTGCAATCGCGGCAACCCACATCGCGTGAAGCTTTTCACTCAAAAAAGTTCAGGAGGTACTTTTGACCGACATGCTTCATGCGATGGGGGTTGCCGTGATTGCAACGCGATTGATCACGCGGCAAACCTGCGCCGCGATTTTAGGTGTGGTTCAGATGATTGGCATCTTAAATGCGAGTCCTGCGATTTGTCATTCACACATCGGCGCTTTAAAACCGCAGGCAGAATCGCAGAAAATCTGCCTGCAATTCAAAAAGTGTGAGTGCAGCCAAAGTTCTAGAAAAACTGAGCAAGCTGAAAAATTGGTTTATCCGCTTCAGCCCTGGAAGATTTTACCCCCTTCCTGACCAGATTGTTTTTTTGCGATTCGGCACTGCGTCGCTTTAACTGACAATTGCGCGGTCGTGCGACGTGGCACTGGCAGCATTTGATGGGCATTTGGGTACACTGGCAGCATATGATGGTCACACTGGCAGCATTTGATGGGCAGTTGGGTACACTGGCAGCATTTAAAGGGGACACTGGCAGCATTTGATGGGCACACTGGCAGCATTTGATGGGCAGTTGGGCACACTGGCAGCATTTGATTTTCTTTTTAATTTGTTTGTGCCCCCCCCCCCCCCCCCCAAAAAAAAATTTTGAGCACCAGCCGCCACTGGTTAAAAGGTTGATCTATGTAGTGCGAGAGCTTACCTCTTTTAATACAAACCATTAAAGTAGGCCCCAGTATAACAGTTGAGAGTAAATCTTAGGAGATGATACATTAAGATTGTAACATGTGCAGAAAATAAAGTTCAAACTGTAGCTTTTAAATCAACATTTCAAACAATACTTACCAAACAAAGCTGGCAGCAGCAAGCCATGAGCTTACATCTGTAGACCAAAAAGCAGACTGCCTCACAAGTGGGCGTATTTATATGTAAACCATTTTTTTTCTCACCCAACTTTATTTGTAACAATACCAAACAGACAAAGCTCACAAACTTTCAAAAAGTTTAATATAACAATTTTGCAATCAGGGTTCGGATGTGTCGCTGTTCTCGGATAGCTTCTGAGAAGAGTTCATTAAAATATAGTAAAAAAAAAAAATATAAGCTGTATACTGTATGTATATGTGTGTATGTTCACACTGGGAAGTTGAAGGTCAGCTGACACAGCCACACTTCAACTTTAACCCCTTATTGCCAAGATTCGGTGTTGGTTTTGCTTTGCACGGGTTAAACTTGCCTAAGGGATATCAACAAAACCTGGGGAATGCCCAGGGAAAAATCCAAGCCTACTTAACACCAGCTCGCACACAACCAATTGACCTGTCTAACAATATGCGTTAACAGGTTCAGTCCGCACACATTTGCAAACGCATGCGTAAGCCACAGAGCCACGTCACGGCACCCTGTAATCTGTGGTCCTAACACTAAAATTTAGGTGTCCCCACAGTGGAGGCACATGCGTTCTAATGGATAAGTGAGAGCAGGTGGACTGAAGGGAGCCCACCCCTTCTTAAAGGTACAGGAACACCCCAAACACCCAGCAGATAGCACAATGGCTGCAAAGGTGTTGGTGCATTGCTGGACCAATACACACCCCAACAACGTGATCACAAAACCTTGCCACCACCCTCATTTATAGCTGGCTATTGCAGTAAGAGGCATTGGAAGGCTACAGATAACAAAACCTGGGGAAAGCCCAGGAAAAAATCCAAGCCTAAATACCACCAGCTCGCAGACAACCAATTGACCTGTCTAACAGTATGTGTTAAAAACAGGGGTTCGGTCCGCACGCATTTTCAAACGCATGCGTAAGCCACAGAGCCACGTCACGGCACCCTGTAAAATGGTTTTGCTTTGCACGGGTTAAACTTGCCTAAGATTGTTGTTTGATGGTTTACGGAATAAGGAAAAAGAAAAGGTTTGTCACTTTCATTTGCTGAAATTCAGCAACCAAATTATACAAATAGTTTTATTTAATAATGCAGAGGGCACTGAGGGCCCGTTCACATCAGTGTGTTGTGAAACGCACATCATTTTTAGAGCTTTTTTCAATGTGTTGCGTTAATATTAAATTATGGTGGCCAGACGTCTCCGAACTGAGGGCACTGTCACCGGAGCCAATCTGTCCCCGGATTGCAGTGGTGGCACCAGGTGCAGGACCGATCCTGGGCGGGCGGTCCACCTAGGGTTGCCACTTCTTCAAGCCAAACCCAAACACTTCAGCAACGCACAGCAATTTTTCTTTTTCTTAGTGTACACTACAGCAGGGATATGCAATTAGCGAACCTCCAGCTGTTGCAGAACTACAAGTCCCATGAGGCATAGCAAGACTGACAGCCACAAGCCGCATGACACCCAGAGGCAGAGACATGATGGGACTTGTAGTTTTGCAACAGCTGGAGGTCCGCTAATTGCAAATCCTGAACTACAGGATAACAGACCTGGGACACCTTTGGGCGCTCCAAAGAGAATAGTAATCCTGCGCGCATGGTGCCCCCTCCTGTCAGGCCCTGTTCCGAGCCACATTAATGTCTGAAAAATGTGTCAGGGTTTCAGGGGGACTGAAACCCTGACACTGGACTGTCTGGGTGAATCCTGGACAAGTGGCAACTCTAGGTCCACCGGTGTTGCCCGCTATGACAGCTCTAATTTGAATCGCCAGGTGCCCGCCATCACACAAGTCCCACCTCCTAGTTTGGCTCCTTTGATAGCATACTTGTCCAATGGACGTGCGCTGTCTATCATAGGTAGGAGCCAATCCAGGAGGTGGGACTTGTGTGATGCAATTCAAATTAAAGCCGTCACAGCGGGCGAGGCCGGCTCTCCTCTTCCTCTCATCTGATCCCCTGCACAGGTGAGGCTGCATTTCTGGGCACTAGCCAGGCTGTATTTGCTGGGTACTGATTACATAGTTGGTGAGGTTGAAAAAAGACACAAGTCCATCAAGTCCAACCTGTTTGTGATTATACGTCAGTATTTCATTGCATATCCCTGTATGTTGTGGTTGTTTAGATGCCCAATAGTTTTTTGAAATTATCTATGCTCCCTGTTGAAACCACTGCTTGCGGAAGAGAATTCCACATTCTTACCGCTCTTACAGTAAAGAACCCTCTACACAGTTTAAGGTTAAACCGCTTCTCTAATTTTAGTGAATGGCCGCACATCTTTTTCATTTCCCTTTCACAGAAAAGTTTTATCCCTATTGTGGGGTCACCAGTAAAGTATTTGTACATTGAGGGCCAGTTCACACCATAGAAACGCAGTCCGGATGCGTTGCTTTTCTGCATGCGCTGTTTTGACACGGTTTTGATGCGATCCAGTGCATTTTTGATGCAGTCAAGTGCATTTTTTCTTAACCTTAAATAAGGACATGCGCGTTCCAGTGCGTTTTAGTACAGTCCAGTGCAGGAAGAATGCAGCATTTTATACTTTTTTTTTCTGGAACTGGAATGCACTGGATCTGCAAGCACTGGTGTGAACTATGCCATTGAAAACCATATAAACTACTTTCCATGTGTTTTTGATACAGAAAACAGCACTGGACTGCATGTGGTGTGAACAGGCCCTGAAATCATATCCCCCCTCAAGCGTCTCCTCTCCAGAGAGAATAAGTTCAGTGCTTGTAACATTACCTCGTAACTAATATCCTCCAGACCCTTTATTAGTTTTGTTGCCCTTTGTACTCGCTCCATTTTCTGTACATCCTTCCTGAGGACTGGTGTCCGAAACTGGACGGCATACTCCAGGTGCCGCCAGACCAGAGTCTTATAGGATGGGAGAATTATCATTTTATCTCTGGAGTTAATGCCCTTTTTAATGCATGCCAATATTCTGTTGGCTTTGCTTGCAGAAGCCTGGCATTGCACTGGTCAGGCTGCATTGCTGGGCACTGGTGAGAGGCATAGATGTCAGCTACATGGTATGCGCAGACATGCATTTGCAGGTGCCCGTCTTGCCGGGCATAAGTTAACGCCTATTTGCATGCACGGGAACATTAGCGCCAACAGGCAAATGCATATGCGCATACGTGAACATACATGTGCACGTTAGCCAATAATGCTGGCGCCAAATGGCCTAAAGACGCAGTGTAGTGTCTGATCTGCAGCTTTACCTGAGTCTTATCCTGTAACTGCATCTGATTACCTGTGTTTGACCCTGCTTCCTTGACTATGCTTGCTCATCTCCAGTCCTGACCCCGGCTTGCCTTAAAGCAGAGTTCCGGCCACCAAATTTTTTTTTTTTTACAGGCATTCCCTCCCACTGCATTAATACACAAACTACATGTGTATATATGCTAGTAGATAGTAATCCTTTATATTTTTTTTACGATCTGATCCTCTTCTGGGCATTGCCATGATGTGTGAGCATTTGAGGCTTACTCGCAACCTACTCCTGGATAACATATCGAGAGGTGCATGCTAGGTAACCAGCATGCACCTCTCGATTTCGCGCGATGCTCCATCGGCCGTAGCGCCGATTGTTTATCAAGTTGCCATAACGGGTGGCGACGGAGGAAGGTTCCGCCCCGTTATGGCAACCTAGATAGATCTGTCTTAAATCACGTAATTTCCTGTCGGGAAATAGCCCAATTTTTTGACACTCCTGCCCACCGACTCCTGGGAAATGATGATTCACATTTCCCAGGAGCACAGACGAGGGAGGAAGTGATGCAGAGCCAGAAGTGGCAGATTAGGAGCTACCACCTAGTAACAAGGCACTTCGGATAAGTAAAAAAAAATGTTTTCGCTCCAAATATTTGTCATTATTGATCAAGGACTGGGAAAATGAAAAATGAATATGGTGGTAAACCACAGAGAAAAAATTCAATTCTCATGAAAGCGTTGCCAACATCCCAAATTAAATTGTACAAGTGACCCTCAAAAAAGAGGGAACACTTGTACCCCCCCGGTACAGAGGGACTTTAAAGGTGAACAGAAATTTATAAAAACATTAGAAAAATGCTTAAAAAAGCATATGTATAAAAACATGATAGACGGTTATGTTTTTATAAATATGCTTTATGCATTTTTTCTAATAAATATTGTTTTTTATAAAAATTTCTGTTCGCCTTTAAAGTCCCTCTGTACCAGGGGGTACAAGTGTTCCCTCTTTTTTGAGGGTCCCTTCTACACAGGAAAATGAGAAAAAATTTTTAGGGTAGAACTCCGCTTTAACCTTGCTTTTCCCTTCTATTCTTCCCGATATCCTGCTGCCAACCTCTGCCTGTCTACTTACCAATCTCTGCTTACGCCATATCTGATTGACCTGGCTTGTCTGACCCTGCTCGTCTTGCTCCATCCAGTACCTGGTGACGCTGTCCTGCATCCGCACCTGCTGCTTCTGCTGCTCACCACCCAGCCTGGTTTGGCGACTCATCAGCTGCACATCTCTACCGTCAACAAGGAACTCTGTAGGCACTCATACCTCACTGTGCTCTCGCGGCCACTGTCGCAACTCCAGTGGCCCCTGAACCAGGGCTGCTACAAGGTACGTGACAGATGGGCACTGGTGAGGCTGCATTGCTGGGTACAGTAAATCTTCAGGGGTTATTGTTCCCAGAAGACATGGATTTTTTTTTAGGGCTAGCTAGTAGACTTGACACTTAGGGGAAAGTGTCAGCGTTTTTGCATGCAATTATACTAGTTTGCATACTAGCAAGTGTAAGGCTTTAAGCCTCGTACACACAATCCGATTGTTAGCCAACAAAGCGTCAGACTCTTGTCCGAAGGGCGTGTTCTGTGACCTTGTCTTGCAAACGGTACACAATTATCAGCCGATAAAGTGGAAGTTCAGTTGTCAGGTGCCACCTTCTTTAAGCTCCTTCTGCTAATTTTGTGTTAGAAGTTTGTTGTGTTTTATTGATTCACGCTTTTAATTTCTTTTCTGATCGGCCGTTCGTCAACCAGCCATGTTGCGGAATTGGAGGAGTGAAAGTGCTATTATTGGGCTTGGAGTTATTGCTTTGACCCAAGTCCAGTAACAGGAGGAGTTATTGGACCAAAAATTGGTTGACTAATCGGGACCAATTATGTCATATGCCTTTGCTGCAGGAGCTTCAGGCGAATAATCCAGATGATTTTCGTAATTCTCTGGATGACGGACCCCTGCTTTCACCAACTGTTGGCATTGGTGACCGCCTACATTAAGAAGCAGGACACCTGCATGAGGCTTGCCATCACTCCAGAGCAAAGGCTCATAGCCACCTTGCGTTACTTGGCGATGGGGAGAAGTCTCCAGGACCTCAAGTTTACCACTGGGATTTCCCCTAGGCTCTTGGCTTCTATGTATTGTCTTAATTTGATCATTTTCAATATTGTAATATGCTGTGAATGTCTTCATGCATGCTGTAAGCTTTTCCTGCTCCTTTGTTGGCCTACATGCATATTTTCCATAACTAACCTCTCCAGCATGCTATCCTGGGCCCATACACACCTAGCCTAGTAACTTCAGTGTTTTTTGTCAGCTAAGTTTTGGGGCTTACCCCTAAAATGTGTATAAATGTTATTGGTGTCCTCAAATTCAGGCAAAGTGCAAGAGATTATTTTTGGGGGCACAAACTCATTTGGAAACCTCCCTCCCCCCCCCCCGAAATGCAAAGTCAACAGATACTCATACTCTATCTGCTGACTGACAAACCCATAACACTATCCCTCTTGTGTTTCAATTTATGTATAAATTCACCCAAACATGTAGGGCAAGGGCCTGCCTGATTACCTACAAATTTTAACAGACAGTTTTTGTCTATTATATTGAGATGCATTTTCTGAAAGTCAAAATGTGCTGCAATTTGGAGTGTGGATCCATATTTTTAGATTGACACTGGGCTGCCAATAGTGTAGGTAAGGAGAGGCTGGCTAAAATATCAGATTTATGCAAACAGCTCTGATGGAAGTGGAGTGTTTTACCTGTCCAAAACATCTACCCATCCCCCCCCCCCCCAGCACCCTAAAATTTTGCTAATGGGCCACCAGAGGGGGAGATGAATCAGATAAGTTCACTTTACCTTTTTGTTTTTAAATACTCATCTAAGTTTTCTCCTTATGTTAGCCAAGCATGTTTGTGTCAAATCTGCTTGCAACGTTATGTGCATAAGTAGTATTTTTTTTCAATCCAGTTTCCTTCCAACCCACAACAATGGCAGCCTAGTTCTATCAGTGGGATTTTCCCCAACTGTGGTGGTGCTATAGATGGAAAACATGTCCGGATTGTCCCACCACCCAACTCTGGCTCATATTGCAATTATAAGGGCTTTTACATCATAGTCCTGCTAGCTGTAGTGTACGCCACATGAGTTTTTGTATCTTGTTGGGAAGAACAGCCGCAACTATGGAGGAGTCATTATGCAGACAGTTCTACAAGCGGCTCTAAAACGGCACCTTAAACTTGCCACCTTCTGAGGAGAATGTTGGAGGGCCTCGCTTATGTTTTTGTTGCAGATGAGGCCTTTGCTCTGGGGCAACATCTTATGAAGCCGTGTCCTATGAGAAACCTCACCCTAGAGCAGAGAATTACAGGCTCTCTTGGGCCAGAAAGGTGGCCAAAAACACACTTTGCATCTTCGCCAGTTGGTTCAGACTGTTTTTAACACCAATTAACCTGACACTGTACAAAATAAACCATGTGGTACCGTGCTGCTCCGTATACTCCATAATTTAAGGGGGAATGCTAGCAGCTACCTTACCTCAGTGCCAACTGACGCAGACCCTGCAGTGGCAGGCCCAGCTGAAGAGGCTGCAGCTCGGCTGTCTGTGGGCATGCTGACTGCTCTTGAAAATGCCCATTGCTGGATTGCCTACACCCTTTACCCAGTTTGTGTAAGCTGGTTGGTTAATTTGGTTGGGAAATATGGTTGGGAGATTTGATAGAATAGAAGAGGGTGTGGCCACCTACACTGCCCTGTAAGATTTCCATCACTTTCTCTGAAATGTTCTGGAAAGTGGGTGGACTGAAGGAGCAGAGTGGCAGGTAGTTTTTGGAGACCGCTCTGAGCCAATCATTGTTTTGTTTGGGCAGAGGCGGGACTGTTATAAAAACTAAGGTCACATGTTTCCTGTGAGTGGTTGGAGATGGAAATTGAATACAGAAAGGATGCAAAGATGTGATCAGCAAGGAGCAGGCTTGAAGGCCTGGGGGTGTAATGCTCTCAGTGCTGGATAGCAAAAGAACTTGAACCTGAAGGCCTGAGGGTTCAGAGACCTCAGTGCTGGATGGTTCATCATACTAAAGCACCAAAAGAAATTCTGTGGGAGCAATGGGTCAGACGTCACCGGCTGGGATGGTTCTGGACATGCGGAGAAGGAAGCAGAGCGGGATGCGCCCGGACTTTTCCTGAACTGACCAAGGAGAATTGCAGGAGTCAAGATAGGGAGGTGAGGCCTGGTACTTCTACAGCAAAATACCAAGGTGTTTTTCAGAGAGGCACTTGTCGGTTCTTTAAGGGAAAAGGATAGAACTACTATTAAAGGAACCAAAGATTAAGAGGCAACTCATACTTCCTGGAGCCATAGACTGTAAATATTGCAAGTTCTTTTCTACCATGCAGCAAAGAAAAGAATAAAGTTTACGTTCTAAAGTTACTGGACTGTCTGCTGTTATTCGTGCAGGGGAGGAGAACGGAGAGCCACTAACAGAAAGGTATGAACAGCAGCTCCCAAGGGAGTAGTGCGCTACACAGATATACCTTGATTATTTTGCGGGTAGAAGAGCAGTGGCTTGGCAGCAAATTGTAGCCGATTATGCCTAATTTTGAGATCATAAACTCAATTCATTTGAACTATTGTAGTCCGTTTCTTATCTAATATGTTCACAAATGGGCTTTATTTTGGCCACTTGCTCCAATAGTGCAAATGTACCTTATTTGCTACATGAGGTGACAATATCTTCTTCAGCTATTTTGGTAGTGTTGTGGGTCTGCTACACAATGTTTTTGTGCTTAATGGATCCAACACATGAAGTTCAAAAACATGCCTTTTCAACTCATTTTTTTGGAGGACTAAAAACTGCAGGAGTTGGCCACATTTTAGAGCACATTGTCACTAACTACAAATACTTAACAAATACACTGGTATTGAGCTTTGAAATAAGCCACACATTTAGTAAACAATTTACCAAAAGCACATTCACATGTGCGTTTTAAGATTTTAAAACAAATATCTGTGTACATGTATGTTTTGCATTATTTACCCTTTTTGGGGGCTAAACAGGCATATTCAAAAACATTAGATACACATCCCCCACTCAGGAACTTACAAAGTTCGATTTGGATAAAGTGAAGGCCAAATAACACATTAGTATCCCAAGACTGGATGTTGCCTGCCTTATATGGGGTGATCTCACCCCTTTAAAAGCCAAAATGTGAAGCCACGTACACGTAGAGGTATAACTATTACCCTAATGATCTCATGCCAAAAATGTGTGTAGTAACAAATAACTTTTTTCCTAAACCCACAGAACAGTGTGTCAACTGTTCCCATCACAGGGTATCAATGGATGTGTTTCGGGGGTGCAACCCCTTCCTCTGAGCTTTTATAGTTATGAGGAAGGGGTTGCACCCCCAAACACATCCATTGATACCCAGTGATAGTAGATGGCACATGTTGACACACCGTTTTGTGACTTTTGGCAAACTAGATGTATGGAAATGCACACATTTTAGGCATGGGATCATGAAGAAAATAAGAATGTTAAAGCACAATTTTGGAGCACCTTCAAATTTCGGGTTTTATTTTATTTATTAAACACTGAAAAATTACAATTCACATTAGTAAGGGCAGAGTTTCCCAACTCACCTCCTCAAGATGCAAACTCAGGTCATGTTTTCTATACTTATAGAATTTGGCATAGGTGAAGTTGTCATGTTCAGTAATTCAGTTTTTTGACTGAGGAAATTACAGAAAACATGACCTGGTGGTGCACCTAGAAGAGTGGAGAAACATTGAATTCTGTCCCTAAACTTTCACATTTCCAAGTCTGAAAAACATGTTAAATCAGAAAAGGGCAAACAGGAGCCAAGTGGAATAAAACACCTCAGACCAGGCAAGAGGAAATTAAAATTTTGCCAAGCATGTCCACAAAATCTGATTCTTCACTGTGAAGCAGTGGCAGCCTCCTTATCTCCAGATCGTTCAAACAATGCAACATATATACACTCATTCTGCCAATAGTGCATCGTGGAAGATCATGACCTAATAAGAGTAAAAAGTATTAAGGAAACGATGGTCAAGTGGCTGAGGCCCTACATAGTGAGTTATGTTCAAATTCAGTAAATACTTACCTACCCAGTCTATTGTTGCTTGCAACCTGCTTGCCCTTCAGACACCTACACTACTAGGAATGTACACACTGCAACTACTCTAATCTTGGCCCTGGTGCCTGGGTCTCCAAAACTTGGGTACCTAGCAACACTTCCAGCTCCTTCCACCTCTTTCTCCATGCCAATGTGTGTAGCGCTGGTAGATTTTTAATCTACCGCTGATAGGTGAAGTTAGATTTGCCTCTGTTCCAGCTTGGCTGAGTTGTGTGTAGTTCCACACTGTGCCGGTGGGTGTCGTCACCATGGGCTGGTGTTGGAAAGGCAACGTGTTGAAGCGTTTGAGTGCTCCTCTGTCCCGGAGACAACTCGGTGGAGGTGGTCCTCCGAGTTGCATTCTGGGAAAGGGTATTTATGGGACAGACGACATGTTTAGGGGTTCGTTTTCAGCCACCTGCTGGCCCTCCTGGCCGACAAGTATGCGTTAAGAGTACCCCCTCGTGGTCCTCCGTGCCGGAGGCCCACGTCACTGTGGCGTGTGGGTGGGCCCAGAAGCCTGTCTGGGGCTTACCACAGCAGCAGAGGAATGGTCCTGAGCTGTCTATCCTGAGTGAAGAAGCTGGACAACCGAGGAGATCCCAGGGGAGGACCCGTCATGGAAGAATCATGCAGAGTGCTGGTCTGGAGGGGGCCTGGTGACTCGGTTGGAGGACGCATCTTGAAGTAATCTTACCGCATAGTACTGCCGGGTTGGCTTAAAGGTTCAAGTACTGTGTCTGACATTCATCGTGAACCAATACATCCTGTGGCAGAGGATCGTACGGGTTTTATTCCAAACAAGTCTGTGGCAGAGACTTTTGTTCGTGCTGCGTACTGGCTGCTAGGTTAGTGAGAGAAACCTATCCAGGCGGGCAAAGATTGAATACCACAAGGGGAGTGCATTCAATTACAAGTGTTAAATTCCAATGAATGTTCTAAAGAATACCAAGGAAAGGTATTTGAGCTTCCCTGCAACTTTCCTTCTGCCTCTTTCCTGCTACTTCATTTGTTCATTAAAGCATTGGAAAAATCAAGTTAGACTTACCGGTAACTTGTTTTCCAGAAGTCTTTCAGGACAGCACCTGAGAGATAGCGACTCCACCCACCGGAAACAGGAAACGCCTTCTTCCTCCAAACTTTAAAGGGAGGCGACTCACTACCATACCTCAGTTGTAATAGAGAAGACCTCCAGCCCCAGCTGGAACATATAAACACATACGTTAGTCACAGCATAGTATATTAAATACAATAGGGCGGGATGTTTCTGTCCTGAAAGACTTCTGGAAAACAAGTTACCGGTAAGTCTAACTTGATTTTTCCCAAGGCGTCTTTCAGGACAGCACCTGAGGAGGATAACAGAGACTTACCCCCTTAGGGCGGGACAACAGCTTGCAGGACCTTTCTGCCAAACGTCTGATCATTAGCAGATGTGAGGTCCAGCCTGTAATGTTTCACGAATGTGTGAAAACTCAACCATGTTACCACCTTGCAAATTTGTTCAGGGGTGGCACCATCTTTCTCTGCCCAAGTGGCTGCTAGTGCTCTTGTTGAGTGCGCACAAATTCCTGCTGGTGGGGACACACCTGCATGTGAATAAGCCTCTGAAATGGATAGTTTCAGCCACCTTGCTAAAGAAACTTTAGAAGCCAGGCAACCTTTCTGTTGCCCGAGAAAAGCACAAACAGCGAATCTGAACGTCTAAAGGATCTTGTTCTTTCCAAATAGCATAACAAAGTCCTTCTGACATCCAACATGTGGAAACAAGTCTCCTTCTCCCCTGCTGGGTTGGGGCAGAAGCTTGGAAGTAAGTCCTGAACACGATTCTGTAGTGAAGCTATCTTTGGTAAGACTTTCTGATCTGTCCTAAGTATAACCCTATCAGGAAAGATAGACAAATAGGGTTCCTTAATTGATAAAGTGTTGAGCTCACTGATCCTGCGTGCAGAGACCATGGCAATCAGAAACACAGATTTAAAAGTGAGATATTTGAGTGGCGCTTCTTCTAACGGTTCAAAGGGACTCTTTGTTAGAGACTAAAGGACTATAGACAGATCCCATTTAGGAAAGACTTTAAGCGGTGCTGGTCTGGATCTTGTAAGGGATCTAAAGAATCTGGTTACCAACGGATTTGAGGCCACAGATCTTTCTAAGAACACTGCTAGCGCAGCAACCTGCACCTTCAAGGTACTGCTAGTCCCTTGTCGGCTCCATCCTGTAAAAATTCAAGAACGGTAACAAGACTCCCTGGGTCCTGGGCAGATGAATTACACCATGTCTTATAAACCCTCCAGACCTTGGAATAAATGTCCCTAGTCACCTTTTTCCTGCTTGATAAGTGTTGAAATTAATCGGTTGGAAAAGCCCTTGCTTTTTAGGAGCTGCTCTTCAGATACCAGGCTGTGAGCCAAAGTGGCTACCTCTGGAAGATTTACAGGACCCTGTAATATTGGCATCTGCCCCTCAGGCACGATTTACTAAGGCTGGACCGCCATTCTCAGAACGGTTAAAAACCAGGCCCTTCCTGGCCAAAGGGGCGTGATTAGAATGACTGGTACCATTTCTTTCTGAATTTTCCTTAATATTAAGGGAATTAACTGGAATGGTGGGAAAGCGTAGCAAAGATGGAATTTCCATGGATACGCCAGAGCATCTGTCCCTAGTGACCCGTTGTGACTGTTTAGGGAAAAAAAATAGCGGAACCAGTGCATTCTCCTTTGAGGCGAACAGGTCCACATCTGGCAGCCCCCATTTTTCGGCAATCATAGCGAACACCTCTGGGTTCAGAGACCATTCTGCTTCCCGAATGGCGTTTCTGCTCAGGAAATCCGCCACTCTGTTCAGGGACCCTTTTATGTGGACCGCAGATAGAGACAGCGAGTGTCCTTCTGCCCACCGAAGAATGTCCATGGCTAGTACTTGCAGCGATTTGCTCCTTGTACCTCCCTGTCTATTTAAGCCACGGCATTGTCTGTTAGTATTTTAACATGCTGAGCCTGAAGAGCCTGAGCGAAGGACCTCAGAGCCAAGTCGATCGCTTTGAGCTCTCTCCAGTTTGAGGACTTTGACGCCTCTTTCCTGTACCAGTTTCCCTGAGTGAAATCCTTTTCTAGGTGGGCCCCCCACCCCCAGGGACTGGCATCGGTTGTCAGCCTTTTTCCAATTGGAAAGGCCCAGACTAACCCCTCCGATAGGATATCCTGCCTCTTCCACCACCATATTGACCTCTTCACCTGGGTTGGAATTTTTAATTCCGATTCTAGAGATTCCAAATTGTGATCCCAGGATCTCAGAAGAAAGGCCTGCAGATGTCTGTAGTGTAACCTTGCCCACTGAACAGCCGGCATTGACCAAGTCAGAACACCCAGAGCTGACATGACCACCTTACTGACAGCTGCTGGTTGGTCTGCAGTAAAGACCCTATCCTGGATCTTTTCCTTCTTCTCTGAAGGAAGAAAGATCCTTTGAGCTATCGAATTTATTATATACCCTAGAAACCGAATCTCCTGAGATGGGTTCAGGGAAGATTTTTGGAGATTTAGAATCCATCCGAGAGACTCCAGATGGCTGCATGCTCAGCCTAAATTTCTCTGCAATTCCTCTTGAGGGGGCGAAAAAAATAGCAGATCGTCTAAATAAGGAATTACTGCGATTCCTTGAAGACGAAGCGGAGCTAGTGCCTCTGCCATCACCTTGGTGAAAATACCTGGTGCGGGAGATAGCCCGAAGGGTAGGGCTCTAATTGTAGATGCTGGATTCCGCCCTCCAACCTTACCGCCAACCTGAGATACTTCTGGGATTGGGATGAGATTGGAATATGCAGGTATGCATCTTTTAAATCCACTGACGCCATTTAGCAACCTGGAGTCAGTAGATTTCTGACAGTGAAAATGGAGTCCATCTTGAACTTTCTGTACTTGATGGCTACGTTTAGCGGTTTTAGATTGAGAATTAATCAAAATCTTCCCGTTGGTTTTTTCACTAGGAAGACATGCGAATAGAATCCATCCCGCTGTTCTTTTGGTGGTACTAGGATTACTACACCCTGCTGCATCAGTTCCTCTAGAGAGGACTTCATGGCCAGGGCCCTTATTGGATCTCGAGAGGTATTTGTTAACAGAAACCTTCCTGGGGGGCTTCTGGAAAACTCGAGAGTATAGCCCTGCGAGAGAGTGGTCAGAATAAACTGATTTGAAGTTATCCCTGACCACTGCGAAGAAACTTTTCTAATCTTCCGCCAACCCGCAGGGACGAGTCATTGCGATTTTTTGGCCTGTGAAAGAGGACGGAAGAGAATTCCGCCTTTACCCTTCGTTTTTTGTGCGGACCAATTTTTCTTCCTCCCCTGAAACTTACTGTCCTGGTCTTGAGCTTTTTGAGGTCGAAAAAGACGTTTTGGGGCCTGCTTTTTCTTTTTGACCGGGAAGGACTTTATCGGCAGTTCTGTCTAGGATATTATCTAGATCAGGGCCAAAAAGAAGGTCACCTGAAAAAGCAATACTACAAAGTTTGCTCTTTGAAGCTGTATCCCCTGGCCAGGTTTTTAGCCATAAAGCTCTTCTTGCAGCATTTGTCAAAGCTGCAGACCTAGCTGACATTTTAATTGCTTCAGCCGAAGCATCCGCAATATAAGCTACTGCAGAGATCAGGGTAGGAAAGGAATCGAAGATCTCTTGTTTGGGTGAATCTGCCACTATGTGATCTAAGCTGGTTCACCCAGTATTCCAGATTCCTGGACACACATGTTGTGGCCATTGCTGGCTTCAAATTGCTCATGATTGATTGCCATGATCTCTTGAGCAAAAGATCCATGCGTTTGTCCATTGGATCCTTCAGAACCCCCATGTCTTCAAAGGACAGGTCTGTGGATCTTGAGACCTGGGAAAATGCAGCATCCAACCTGGGCACCTTATTCCATACTGCAGAAGGGTCCTCCTCAAAAGGGAAGCGCCTTTTGTGGGCTCTGAAAAAAAAGGTTCTCTCTGGATCTTGCCATTCTTTAGCAACGGCGTCAGAAATAACCGAATGGACCGGAAATGTTCGGCCCTTAGGTTCATTTAATCCCGCATACATGCGGTCATGAAGACATAATTCCTTCTTTTCCTCACTTAAGCCAAGTGTAACATGAATAGCCTTAAGGAGCCCGTCTACCTCCTCTAGGGATAGCTTAAATTTGGAAGGGGCCACCTCCGTTTCCTTACCCTCCTCTTCCGAATCTTTAACGGAAGGAGCAGGGGACTGCTCTTCCCTGGTTGAGGGGTCTTCAGATAGAGCTTCCACCACCGGGATAGAAAGTGAACCCTGGGAAGCCTCAGAAGTGGATGGCTGACTAGCAGCTGGGTTAACTAAAGAGTCACGAAAAGTTTGAATCGTGGCATATAGTTCCTTCTTTACAGAGGCAACCAGGTCACCACAAACAGAAGCTGATTCCTCCCTGACTAAAGAAGTGATGCATGCACTGCACAGGGCTTTTTTCCAATTTTCTCCCATTTTGGCCCTGCAAGGAGGACATCTTTTTTGGGTCAGAGCTTTTAGCCTATGAGGGAAAAAAACAAAAAGGGAAAAAACCAGGGGACCTTTTAGTGAGACCCAGTCTCAGCTTCACAAGAATCACCCACAGGTGCACTTAGAAGAAACCAGTCAGCCTCTAGTGCCCAGACAGGCCCCTTGCCACTAGGGTGTAGAGAAAAAAAATAGGTATAGACCAAAGCCAGGAAAAGGAAGAAAACAGACTTTAAACCGCTGTTCCTACCTGAGCTTTGCTGGCGCCTGTGCCTGTCCCCACCGCTGCAGACGCTGAGTCCTACATCTCTGGTGTGCAGCTTTCCACTCGTGGCTTCATATGCCGCTTCCGGACTCCCATAGTGCATCTGCACCGGACCGGAGGCAGAAATAGGCGCCAGCTCCTGTTCTCCCTCCTCCCCCCTTGCGTCCACGCCGGAAATGACGCTTTCGCTGACCCAGTGACCCGCTTTGTCACTTCTGGTGCGACCGCCGGCAAAAAGGCGACGGCGCACGCGCACCGCCGCTCCTACAACCGCGCGGATCACCGGATCTTCGGCTTTTACCGAGCACTAGGAGGGGAAGAGGAGCCCGATTCCTACCACTGCGGATGCTTGGGTAGGCCGGGAGGACAGCGGGTCTCCTGTGGAGGAAAAAAGAGAAGGAAGCCCCGTCTCCTGGAGCACCTGAGAGACCTTGACTCCCCTCCCAAAAGATGTTCCCTCCGGGCCGGAGGAAACAAAAACTGAGGTATGGTAGGGAGGCGCCTTGGAGGAAAAGGTGTTTCCTGTTTCCGGTGGGTGGAGTCGCTATCTCAGGTGCTGTCCTGAAAGACGCCTTGGGAAAATTTATTTAAGTGTTTGGTGTCTACATCATCCAGAAGGTAAACTCAAGGGGACCCTAGACCCGGTGCCGGTGAAACAAAGGGAATCGAGAGTGAAGGTAACAGCCCGCTTTAAACCAGCAGCTCCACCGAGTTAGTGCTACATGTGGAGTGGGTGTTTGGCTTCAAATGTATATACATGTTGAGTGTTTCCTCTAAAAAGAAATACACCATTCATTAAACCACCCCTTCTGTTTCTAGCATCCATTTTGCTACATTAGTTGACCAACCTTACACTTGATCTGATGTCTATGTTTGCTCCTGACTTGTTGACTCCATCATGCTGCACTCTGGTTGTTTTCCTGTGAAAAATACATAGAAAAACATAGAAAAGGGATAGTGATGTCATTTTACAGAGGGCAAACACTGGATGAGTGCCAACATTTAAAAAGTCCAGCAGTTGCCCCCCCACCCTATTGTCTCCTATGGGAAAGGGGATATATGATGATCATCCTAGCAGGCGTTACTGGCTGTGATCCCTGGGGCCTCTCCTCTACCCATGTCTACACTGGCAAGGCTGCATTAATGGGCACTGATGAGGCAAGCAGCAACCAGAAAGTGTTCTTTACCCCTCAAGTTCTGACCTAACCCCATGGCCTTATGGGGGCTTTTACGTCGATGGCTAAATGAGTGTGTTTTAAGTTGTCACTTAAGTTTTTTGGGGGGGGGGGGGGGTGCCTCCCTTCGTGCGTTATTGGTGGCTTGGCTGGTGCCTCTTTTTAGGTGCCTCCCTGGTGAAAGAAGATTAAAAAATTCATTACAAAAATAAATGTCCAAAAACATGCTTTATATTTACCTTCATCTTTCAAATACCAACTCACTCTGAACATATACAGTTAACTTGCACATACACATATTGGTTAGATACAAATCTTGCTTACCTTTTTTTTATGATCTGATGTACTCCATCTGGTCTTGCTCACGGTGTTAGAAAGCAGACCATCGTTTTCTGATTTGGTCCTTTGATCGTTCCACCGAAAAATTATTCTGCAAAACGGCGATGACCTTCTCCAAAATGCTGTCCTTTCGGCTGTTGGGCCTTTCGTAATTGCGCAGCCGTAGATGTGCTCTAGGATGCGCACCATCTCATCCTTGCTCATGGGGGTTGCTTTATGCCTCCTATGAGCTCCAACACCGTGGGGCTGCCAGGAATCCGCCATGTTGTCCCTTCTGAATGTTACGCCGTGTGTGTTGCATGCAGAAGAGATAGTCACGCCCCAGCGTCATGACGCACTGAGAGCAGAGTTTCACGCATGCGCAGCATATATAAAGCCATAACGCGCAGTCGATGAAACCGTAAGAATGATCTTGGAGTGGAGGACGAACGATCGCCATCAACACGCAAAAGGAGCCAGAAAACGAAAGGACAATTGGAAATTGGGCATAAGTTGTTAGTGGCCTATATTGCTTAGATTGAGGCCTAGATTGGAAGCAGCTTATGAGTTAAGCCAGACATTAGGTTTTGTCTTGTGTTCTGTCTTGCAGGCATATCATTTATCACGACTGAAATTTACTGCGCCTGTTTTGCCACAATACATTGACCTGTACCAGGAACTGCCTTTTCTCTGGAAGGTCATGAGTCGAGACTACTCCATTAAAATATTGAGGAAGGCAGCGTTGGAGAAACTGCTCGAAATGGTTGAAGCCAGTGTACCCCAGGGCGCTCAACAGGGAGCTCAACAAGGAGAAGTACTCGGATCTGGAGCATCAGCAACCACAGCCTGCGGTTTTTGTCCGACCAGACAGAACGCAGGTCATTGCTGTCTACACTCTCTTCGACATCTGCTGATTAGGGATGAGCTTCAACCGTTCGCCGAATTTCGAACGTTACGGGTCGTTCGCACCAAATTCGAGTGGCGCGTCACAGCCCATAATTCACTGCGGCATCACAGTGCATTGCTGGCTGATGATTGGCCAAGCATGCACTATGACCCACATGCTTGGCCAATCACAGCGCCGTCTGTACAGAGCCGTAATTGGCCAAAGCCAGGGTAGCGTTGGCCAATTATGGCTCAGGGGGTTTAGTACACACCCTACACTATATAAGGCCGCCTGCGTGTTGTGGCGGCGAGATATACAGGAGAGACAATGTAATTTGATTTAAGTTAGATAGAGTAGGCAGGCGAGTCAGTTAGCTGCACACAGTGTATTGTGTATACACACACACACATACACACACACACACACACACACACATACACATATATACACACACTGTATTCAGTTTAGCTAGATCCGTTCCTGTTATTCTCTTCCTACTGACAGGCAGGCTTTTACAGCATTTACAGCTACCTGAAGACAATTGCTGGTGTTCTTCTGATCCTATTAGCCACAGTATTTACAGTTACTGTAGTGTGTCCTCTGCACAGCGTGCACCTAAAGCTACCTGAAGAAAATTGGTGGTGTTCTTCTGATCCCATTAGTACCGCAGCCAGCTGCAGTATTTACAGTTAGTGTAGTGCGTCCTTTGCAGTGTGCACCTAAAGCTACCTGAAGAAAATTGGTGGTGTTCTGATCCTATATTAATACCACTGTGGCTGCCATGGCGGGCTTGAGGTTCCCCAGCAATGAGTCCCATGATTTTTTTCACGAGTGAGTCCATCCTCTTGTCTATGGGGTCTGAAAGCGCCCCCATGTCCTCAAAGGTCAGGTCAGTATGCCTGGAGACCTGTGAAAAGGCTACGTCTAGTTTAGATTTATTCCATAATAGCGCCTCCTCTTCTGCAAAGGGAGAAGTTTGCTTCAGAGTTTTTGAAAAGTAAGGCTTCCTTTCAGGGTCTTGTTACTCCTTTTTGATAGCATCGACCAAGACATCTTTGACCAGAAACACGCTCTTTTTATGCTCCCCTAGGCCCTTATACATCTGGTCGTGGAGCGACAACTTCCTTTCCTCCTGGATTCCCAGAGTGGTATGGATAGCTCCTAAGAGCTCCTCCACTTCCTCCAGAGAAAGCTTGTAGCGAGAGGCTCTTGTTGCTTCCCCATCCACTTCCTCTCCCTCTGACTCCCCTTGGGAATCTGAAGAAACGTTGTTTGGCTCCTCAATTTCCTCTCTGGAGCCTCCTGGATTCTCTCCGCTCAGATGGTGCATCCGTTAAGCTTGGTGCAATGCTTTGCTGGTGGGTTAACCTGGGGCTATAGCATCTGGAAGCTAGAAAAAAAAAGTGTTTTAAAAGACTGGACGGTGCTAGAAACCTCCTTGACGGATGCTGCTAGCTCAGTACATTGAATCAATAATAAGAAAAGGAGCCAATGTTTGAGCTTTCCCGGGGATCACCGTCACATCCCATGTAAGGAAGAAAACCAAAAAAGGAGGGTGTGCCCCAGAGGGATAATATGGACAGTGTATCACCGGGAAACCAAGTGGCTGGTGCAGAGAATCAGATATACATTTGTTAAAATTAATAACAACGATTTTTATTGGCTACAAAGTGTACAAAACATTCTATAATATAAAAGCAAAACAAAAAAAGGTAGAAAAGACAGTAATCAAACATAATCAAACTGCTAAGGTGCTGTCATGCAACAACCCAGGAAATTCAAGAATTTCTTCGCTGGGGTGAAGGTACGGCAACACGTGATACTCTACATATTTCGGAATATAGAAAGGCTCAATTCCTTCTATACTGTATATTTCCTTCTTCAGGAGTTTCAAAGTAGCAGTTTAGATAAATTTCTAGGGAAAAGAAAAACAGGGATATATATGTATATCTGGGTATCAGAGTATAAGTATGATTAGCACCAGCATGGAGTATAAAACAATTGTGTCACCAAGTATAAGAGACTGTTAAACTTTAACCACTTGCCGACCGCCTCACGCCTATATACGTGAGCAGAGCGGCACGGGCAGGCAAAATCACGTACCTGAAACGTGATTGCCTTCCCGCGGGTGGGGGGTCCGATCGGACCCCCCCCGGTGCCAGCTGCGGTCGGCATTTGGTTGGAAGCGATGAGAGACGAGGGGGAGGCCATCCGATCGTGGCCCCCCCCTCGCAATCGCTCCCAGCCAATGAGAAACATCCCCTGCCTCTGTATAGTACACAGAGGCAGAGGATGTGATGTCATCTCTCCTCGGCTGGCCAGTTTCCGTTCCAGCGCCGAGGAGAGATGACATGTAAGTGCACCAACACACACACACACAGTAGAACATGCCAGGCATACATTACACCCCCGATCCCCCCCCCCCGATCGCCCCCCAATCACCCCCCCCCGTCACAAACTGACACCAAGCAGGTTTTTTTTTTTTTTTTTTCCTGATTACTGCATAGTGTCAGTTTGTGACAGTTAGCAGTGTTAGGGTAGTGAGTGTTACCCCCCTGTAGGTCTAGGGTACCCCCCTTACCCCCCCTAATAAAGTTTTAACCCCTTGATCACCCCCCCTCACCAGTGTCACTAAGCGATCATTTTTCTGATCGCTGTATTAGTGTCGCTGGTGACGCTAGTTAGGGACGTAAATATTTAGGTTCGCCGTCAGTGTTTTATAGCGACAGGGACCCCCATATACTACCGAATAAATGTTTTAACCCCTTGATGGCCCCCTAGTTAACCCTTTTACCACTGATCACCGTATAACCGTTACGGGTGACGCTGGTTAGTTCGTTTATTTTTTATAGTGTCAGGGCACCCGCCGTTTATTACCGAAAAAAGGTTTAGCCGCCCGGCGGTGATATGCGTCGCCCTAGGCAGCGTCATATTAGCGCCAGTACCGCGAACACCCACGCACGCACCGTACACGCACCGTACACCTCCCTTAGTGGTATAGTATCTGAACGCATCAATATCTGATCCGATCAGATCTATACTAGCGTCCCCAGCAGTTTAGGGTTCCCAAAAACGCAGTGTTAGCGGGATCAGCCCAGATACCTGCTAGCACCTGCGTTTTGCCCCTCCGCCCGGCCCAGCCCAGTCCAGCCCACCCAAGTGCAGTATCGATCGATCACTGTCACTTTTTTTTGTAGCGTTTTGGTGAACTGGCAAGCACCAGCGGCCTAGTACACCCCGGTCGTAGTCAAACCCGCACTGCAGTAACACTTGGTGACGTGGCGAGTCCCATAAGTGCAGTTCAAGCTGGTGAGGTGGCAAGCACACGTAGTGTCCCGCTGCCACCAAAAAGACAAACACAGGCCCGTCGTGCCCATAGTGCCCTTCCTGCTGCATTCGCCAATCCTAATTGGGAACCCACCGCTTCTGCAGCGCCCGTACTTCCCCCATTCACATCCCCAACCAAATGCAGTCGGCTGCATGAGAGGCATTTTCTTTATGTCCTCCCGAGTACCCCTACCCAACGAACCCCCCCAAAAAAGATGTTGTGTCTGCAGCAAGCGCGGATATAGACGTGACGCCCGCTATTATTGTCCCTCCTGTCCTGACAATCCTGGTCTTTGCATTGGTGAATGTTTTGAACGCTACCATTCACTAGTTGAGTATTAGCGTAGGGTACAGCATTGCACAGACTAGGCACACTTTCACAGGGTCTCCCAAGATGCCATCGCATTTTGAGAGACCCGAACCTGGAACCGGTAACAGTTATAAAAGTTTCAGTTACAAAAAAAAAAGTGTAAAAAAAAAAAAAACACAAACAAAAATAAAAAAAAATAGTTGTCGTTTTATTGTTCTCTCTCTCTATTCTCTCTCTCTATTGTTCTGCTCTTTTTTACTGTATTCTATTCTGCAATGTTTTATTGTTATTATGTTTTATCATGTTTGCTTTTCAGGTATGCAATTTTTTTATACTTTACCGTTTACTGTGCTTTATTGTTAACCATTTTTTTGTCTTCAGGTACGCCATTCACGACTGAGTGGTTATACCAGAATGATGCCTGCAGATTTAGGTATCATCTTGGTATCATTCTTTTTAGCCAGCGGTCGGCTTTCATGTAAAAGCAATCCTAGCGGCTAATTAGCCTCTAGACTGCTTTTACAAGCAGTGGGAGGGAATGCCCCCCCCCCACCGTCTTCCGTGTTTTTCTCTGGCTCTCCTGTCTCAACAGGGAACCTGAGAATGCAGCCGGTGATTCAGCCAGCTGACCATAGAGCTGATCAGAGACCAGAGTGGCTCCAAACATCTCTATGGCCTAAGAAACCGGAAGCTACAAGCATTTTATGACTTAGATTTCGCCGGATGTAAATAGCGCCATTGGGAAATTGGGGGAGCATTTTATCACACCGATCTTGGTGTGGTCAGATGCTTTGAGGGCAGAGGAGAGATCTAGGGTCTAATAGACCCCAATTTTTTCAAAAAAAAAAAGAGTACCTGTCACTACCTATTGCTATCATAGGGGATATTTACATTCCCTGAGATAACAATAAAAATGATTTTAAAAAAAAAAAAAATGAAAGGAACAGTTTAAAAATAAGATAAAAAAGCAAAAAAATAATAAAGAAAAAAAATAAATAAATAAAAAGCACCCTTGTCCCCCCTGCTCTCGCGCTAAGGCGAACGCAAGCGGCGGTCTGGCGTCAAATGTAAACAGCAATTGCACCATGCATGTGAGGTATCACCGCGAAGGTCAGATCGAGGGCAGTAATTTTAGCAGTAGACCTCTGTAAATCTAAAGTGGTAACCTGTAAAGGCTTTTAAAGGCTTTTAAAAATGTATTAATTTTGTTGCCACTGCACGTTTGTGCGCAATTTTAAAGCATGTCATGTTTGGTATCCATGTACTCGGCCTAAGATCATCTTTTTTATTTCATCAAACATTTGGGCAATATAGTGTGTTTTAGTGCATTAAAATTTAAAAAAAAGTGTGTTTATTCCCCAAAAAATGCGTTTGAAAATCGCTGCGCAAATACTGTGTGAAAAAAAAAAAATGAAACACCCACCATTTTAATCTGTAGGGCATTTGCTTTAAAATAATATATAATGTTTGGGGGTTCAAAGTAATTTTCTTGCAAAAAATAATAATTTTTTCATGTAATCAAAAAGTGTCAGAAAGGGCTTTGTCTTCAAGTGGTTAGAAGAGTGGGTGATGTGTGACATAAGCTTCTAAATGTTGTGCATAAAATGCCAGGACAGTTCAAACCCCCCCCCCCCAAATGACCCCATTTTGGAAAGTAGACACCCCAAGCTATTTGCTGAGAGTCATGTCGAGTCCATGGAATATTTTATATTGTGACACAAGTAGCGGGAAAGAGACAATTTTTTTTTTTTTTTTTTTTTTTGCACAAAGTTGTCACTAAATGTTATATTGCTCAAACATGCCATGGGAATATGTGAAATTACACCCCAAAATAAATTCTGTTGCTTCTCCTGAGTACGGGGATACCACATGTGTGGGACTTTTTGGGAGCCTAGCCGCGCACGGGACCCCGAAAACCAAGCACCGCCTTCAGGCTTTCTAAGGCCGTAAATTTTTGATTTCACTCTTCACTGCCTATCACAGTTTCAGAGGCCATGGAATGCCCAGGTGGCACAACCCCCCCCCCCCCCAAATTACCCAATTTTGGAAAGTAGACACCCCAAGCTATTTGCTGAGAGGTATAGTGAGTATTTTGCAGACCTCACTTTTTGTCACAAAGTATTGAAAAAAAAAATTTTTTTTTCTGGTCTTTCTTCATTTTCAAAAACAAATGAGAGCTGCAAAATACTCACCATGCCTCTCAGCAAATAGCTTGGGGTGTCTACTTTCCAAAATGGGGTCATTTGGGGGGGGTTTTGTGCCATCTTGGCATTTTATGGCCTTCAAAACTGTGATAGGTAGTGAGGAGTAAAATCAAAAATGTATGCCCTTAGAAATCCTGAAGGTGGTGCTGGGTTTTCGGGGCCCCGTACGCGGCTAGGCTCCCAAAAAGTCCCACACATGTGGTATCCCCGTACTCAGGAGAAGCAGCTGAATGTATTTTGGGGTGCAATTCCACATATGCCCATGGCCTGTGTGAGCAATATATCATTTAGTGACAACTTTTTGTAAATTTTTTTTTTTTTTTTTTTTTTTGTCATTATTCAATCACTTGGGACAAAAAAATAAATATTCAATGGGTTCAACAGGCCTCTCAGCAATTTCCTTGGGGTGTCTACTTTCCAAAATGGGGTCATTTGGGGGGGTTTTGTACTGCCCTGCCATTTTAGCACCTCAAGAAATGACATAGGCAGTCATAAACTAAAAGCTGTGTAAATTCCAGAAAATGTACCCTAGTTTGTAGACGCTATAACTTTTGCGCAAACCAATAAATATACGCTTATTGACATTTTTTAACCAAAGACATGTGGCCGAATACATTTTGGCCTAAATGTATGACTAAAATTTAGTTTATTGGATTTTTTTTATAACAAAAAGTAGAAAATATCATTTTTTTTCAAAATTTTCAGTCTTTTTCCGTTTATAGCGCAAAAAATAAAAAACGGCAGAGGTGATCAAATACCATCAAAAGAAAGCTCTATTTGTGGGAAGAAAAGGACGCAAATTTCGTTTGGGTACAGCATTGCATGACTGCGCAATTAGCAGTTAAAGCAACGCAGTGCCGAATTGTAAAAAGTGCTCTGGTCAGGAAGGGGGTAAATCCTTCCGGGGCTGAAGTGGTTAAGCAAAGCATAAGGATGAAAACAAAATCTCAGTCTGAACAGGCATGAACATTTTGGTGTACTCACTAGAAAACTTGTCTCTTCAGCATAAAAGTTGCACACACAGGCATCAAGAGATGGACTCCCACCTCCTTCAGTCCAGAGGATTGAGGTTGATTGAGTGGAAAGCCAGCAGTAAGTGTAGCTGTATGGTTGGAACCCAGGAGAGGAAAGGTAAAATCTGGGGTGCTTCACACATTCCAGACTTGGCGTGGATCCCCACAGAGGCGGCCGGCCAGGGCTCACAAGAGCCACTAATGTTAGGCGGTCCAAGCACACATCTATGAAATTGGAATTGAAAAGAGGAAATCAGAGGTATATTTTGCCATTTACAATCACTGAGTATGTAGAGCAAAATGCAGGGCGCTTGGCTCTCCAAGTTCATGCCTTGGGGTGTAGGGGATGTAGAAGGAATAATCAATGTGTATAGTAAATGAGGTTGTAACTACATACCTAATTTCTGGTGTTTCTCAGCATAGGCATACACTAACAGGGAAAGCAAGATCCTTTTGGCTGTGTAGCAGAGGAAAGTGTGTGTGTATGAGTGGTAATAAGTACCCTGTGTGGGACAGGGTGTGGAGTTAACGGGCCAATCATTAACTTCAAAGGCGGGGTAAGCTCAAATGCAAATGACACAGCTGATTAGTAGGTAAGCAAAAGCGTGCCACACCAGGTGATCATCAGCTGTCTGTGAGTAATGTGTGGGCCGCCCACTGCGATTCCTCAGCCTAAGCAGCGGCGGACGCCAGCGCGTCAAAAGGCGCGGTGACATCATCCGCTGACAAAGGCCGCCGACGCGGAAAGACAGCAGGCTGGCAGGGTAAGGATGGAAAACTACCATATGCGCAGGCGCGAGACCGATAGTCGTGCGCATCAGCACTGCTAAGAGAATGCCTCCGTCTCCCTGAGAAAAAAGAGAGACAGAGGCCTTTCCGTGTTGGGGAGCACCGACGAGCCATCACAGCGGGGACCCGGGCCCAAGCCGGGATCGTGGGTTCAATAATTGTGTATAGTTAGCGTAATTACTTTGAAGAAAATTCAATTGATCTCTCATGGATTAGCTGGACATGGGAGTTCCATCTTTACATTGTAATGCATCCCTGGAAATAAAACATACATATACAAGTACAAATTCTTAGTATTCAAGTACAAATGTATATTGAAGACAAGTAGGATGTTTAATGTTCCTCCCTTTGGTAGGGTGGACCTTTGACTGTGTCCAAAATTGACATTTATTTAAACCCAAAGTTCAGACTGGTAGGGAGCATGATGGCGAAGAGTGCGATAAGAATGGGTTAGAGTGACAAGCAGGGAATCATAGGTGTGCGCAGCCTATTGCATTAGGGTGTGCACCCCAAAGCTCAAACACACGTGCCTTACTCTGCAGCCTCAGCTGCACAGGGCAGTGAATGAATCAGAAGTGCTCTGTGCTGAGGAACTTCCTGTTCAGTCACAAACTGAAGCATAGTAAACAGTTTACTATGCTTCTGTTATGAATGGGCACAGTGAGTGAGTATGTTTACTGTGTTCCTTTAAAAAAGGAAGAGGCTGGTAAATGATATATTTACCAGCCCCTTCCCTGGTCTCCATCCTGAAACATCCCCCACAGCACCCGGGAGGAGAGTAGGGAAGCCAGCAGCACGGTGGGGTAACCCAGGCAGTAGGCTGTATGGGTACCGTACATAGGGATTAGGGTGTGCCCAGGCACACCTGGCACACCCCCTGCGCACGCCTATGCAGGGAAATGTTGTAAAACATTAACCAAAGGATATCTGCCAGATACCACTCACTAGTAAAACCGATAAAATAGAGGTTGATGAGTATATATATGGAGGATGAGGGATAGTGAGACTAGATCGCCTGGTAAGAGGAAAAAATAGGACCAGGTGACTTAATGTGGTATTTAACCTATAGTTCTTTGTCATAGCCTCCTGTGGAGAAACCAGGAAGAAAGGGTTTTAAATTAAAAGCTTTGTTTAAGCCTGGTGGAATTGTCGCATCAAGGTTGGATATCCAGCGGAGTTCCCGCTGTAGGAGAATCTTATTAAGGTCTCCCCCCCGAGAACTCGGATGCAGGCGATCCAGAATTAGTACCGAAATTTTGGGGCATATACCTCCATGAACTTGGGTCACATGCCTGCCCAGGGGGAGGTCAGGATCAGCAGCTTGCATCGCTCTAAGGTGGCGAGAGATGCGTTGCCATAATTTTTGTAGCGTTTTCCCCACATAAAAACAACCGCAATGGCATGTTAGCATGTATACCACTCCTGTTTGGCAATTTGCGAAATGTTTTGGAACAAAACGCTTCCCGTTTGGTAGGAGTATATTCTTACGTATGTCCATGTACTTGCAGTAGGCACATGACCCACATTGGAACGTACCTACTGCTTTACAGGGCTCAACTCTTTCCTGTCCTTTAAACTCACTTTTGACTAGTAAGTCTCCCACAGAGGTGGAACGTCTGTATGTGATTGGAGGTCTAGGGGGCACTAATGGACCTATAGTCGGGTCTAAAGTCAATAAATGCCAGTATTTCTGGCAGATCTGTCTGATTTTATTATGATCATTTGTCTATGTTGTAATTATTCTAGTTGGGGCATCAGTAATGGATTTTTGTTTGGGAATTAGTAGTCTTTTTGGTTGGCACGTCTGAATGCTCTTTTCAGGCATTTATGGCTATATCCGCGCTGTAGTAATCGACACTTTAATTTATTGGCCTCATGTTTGAAATCTAATTGATTTGAGCAGTTTCGTTTAATTCTCAGATATTCCCCATAGGGAATTGAGTTAATTAAGGGTTTGGGGTGAAAGCTGGAGGAGTGGAGTACTGTGTTTCCAGCGGTGGGTTTCCTAAATAATTTGGAAGATAATACATTGGATTCATCAATTGAAATTTCAATGTCCAAAAACGTGATGGTGTTCTTGTCTGAGGTCATGGTGAATTTGAGATTGAAAAGGTTTTCGTTTAATGCTTGTAGGCACTCGTTCAGTAGAGACTGGGTGCCATCCCATACGATGAAGATGTCATCTATGTACCTGTGCCACACAAGGACGTGGCACAGGTACATAGAGAGATCCTCATCGTTAAATATGTTTTTTTCCCATTCCCCCAGGTACAGATTGGCGTAGCCAGGGGCACAGCAAGTGCCCCTGGCTGCGCCCTGCACCTGGAGGAAGAGTCCCCCGAAGGAAAAGATGTTGTGGTTGAGTATAAACTCCAATGAATCAGATATAAATTCATTAAAAGATGTCTCATGATGGCTGGTCTGCGACAGCACCTTTCGAATACACGCCAACCCTTTACTGTGGGGAATAGAGCTGTAGAGAGCCTCTACATCTATGGTTACAAGGGTACATTGACTTGGGATATGGCTAGCCTGCAGTATTTGAAGAAGGTGGATTGTGTCTCAGATGTAGGAAGGGATGGTCACGACAAATGGTCTGATGTGTTCATCTATGAGTCTCTAAATAAATTTTCTGTCAATGAATCATTTCCTGATAGAATCTGTCTCCCTGGGGGGTCTTTTAGATTCGTATGTAGTTTGGGGAGTGCATAGAAGGTTGGCACCCGGGGATATGGGGTTCGAATGAACTCCCACGTTTGTTTGGAAATTGTGTTATGGAAAGCCTCATCTACAAACGTGTAGAATTTCTTATTGAAGGCCTCTACAATATCGGTGCCCACTGGGCGATACCAGTCCCTGTTTCTAAGAATTTTAAGACACATTTTTTTATAGAGATCGTTGTCCATTAGGACAATGTTGCCCCCTTTATCACTTGGTTTGATGGTGATGTTATAATTGGTGGAAAGATTGGATAAAGCCGTTTTCATTTTTAGTCAAATTGGGAGTATGGAGGGGTGTGAATTTGAGCGATTTTATCTCCTGAGATGTCATCTTCAAAAAGGTCGCTACCCCGGGGTTAGAGCTAGGAGCTGGATAGATAGAGGAGGCTTTCTTCAGAGACGATTTTTTGATTGTACTAGGTGTGTCCCCATTTCCTTCTAGGAGGGTCTCCAAGTCTAAGGTGTCTATTAGGTCAGGGGTCTCACTTTCTTGTAACAGTGATTTAAGGTTATCAAGAGCTTGTCGCTCACTGAAGGTGCGACAGCCTTCATAGTCATATTTGTTTTTGTCAAACATACTTTTTAATAATAATTTACGTGTGTACAAGTGTAGGTCCTTTATGACTGAATTTATCTAATTTATTATTGGGACAGAAAGTGAGGCCTTTTGAAAGCACTCGTATTTCTTCCGGGGTGGGAGTGTGTGAGGATAGGTTCACTACATCCAATGACTGTAGTGCAATTCCTGTGGTCATGGGTTTGGAGGTGCTTGGGGGTTCCCCTGGTTTTTTGGGAAAAATATTGATGGAACCCTCACGGGAAGTGTTGATGAAGAATTTTCAACAGTGGTATACTGGAATCATTAGCTGATGGTGGCGGGTTTGTCACCGAGCTTTGGTCACCTGCACGGGGAGTCCGTGACTGGTTTTTAACAAATGGTTTTTTCATGTCATTGCCTATGGGTTGATCGCCTTCTTGGCATCTTTTTGGTTTCCTATTCGGTCCAGGCTATCTATGAGGAGTGGGAATTGGATGATGTGGAGGAGGAATCGGACGTGTGTATTTTTGGGATGGGGTCGCGGATTTCGTTTGGTCCTATTATTCCCCGATTGTTGGGCCCATTTATAAGCCCTCCCTTCCTCAAACGCTTGTTTATCTGAGAAATTTGCCCTCTTTCTTCAAGAGAATATTTTTGTTGAAAAGTTCAATATGGATTTTTAATTTTTCATTGAGTTTCGGAAAGGAGGGGTGGGTCTCTAGGTGTTTGATTTTTGAAGATATCTGGTCTATATTTAAATCTATCTCCATCATATGTTTTTGATATTCCTCCATTAATAATTTCATCATTCCCATCGAACATATTTTTAAATTATGCTCCCAGGCAGTTTTAAACGTAGCACTTATGTTATCAAATGATGGAAAAATTTGGACTCGTAGTCCTAACGGATTTATGTCATCTTTGATGTAATCCTTAAAGCTTTGGACATGCCAATAGGTCAGAGATTTCTTCTCCAGCCATTTGGTTAGGCTGGAGAATAAAAAGCTTAGCTCTGATTCACGAGATTCATTCTGGCCATAGTCTTGCTGAAGTTTAGTTACAAAGTTATCCCATGATTGACTATAAAGTTCTGCCATTTTCCTCAAATAAGTGGAAAAGAGGGCGGAGGGAAAAGAGTAGAGAGAGAAAAAGACAGTCTCAAAGTAGTCTGCTGAAAGCAGCTAAAATGCTGGTGTAGCTCAGTACATTGTTCCGCTGACTCATTAACCCCTCTATGCACTCCCTACAGAGTGCCTTGGTCCAAGATTACTCCATCGTGACTCTGCATGAAGGACATTTTTTCTTGGAATTATGGGGCAACTTGACTATCCATGGCCTTGCTCTGAAATACAGATCCGAAAAGGAGAGCAGTCATCAAAGCCCATCCTGACCGCCAGCACTTCACACAGAGGGCCACCAGGGGTGCTCTTCCCAGGACCAACCACCACTAGTGTCCTAGTTGCAACCACCACCAAGGGGGACAAACACCCGTGGAGCTTACAGGAAAAGGGTAAGGGAACACAACCCCAGGGTTCCTCTTAACTGAGTGGCTGGTGCTGGATTCTCCAGGAGCAGTTTGAGAAACCTCCACTTCTGACATTTCCTGCTGAGGATTGGTGGTCTCTTTTGCCTCTGTGCGCTGTCCCCACAGCAGTAATGAGGCCGCACCAGCCCGACGCACGGCCCGCTTTCAAATTCAGCGGCCGGAACCGGAAGCTGCGTGTCAGAAGTACTGACCCTCGCTGGAACTGACGTCACCCACCATTCGACCCAGCACTCCATCACTGGCTGCACAGTGCAGGGCGGCCTCAGTGTACTTCCGCCACGTCCCACCGAGCAGAAGAAAGCGTACCCCTCCAGACTTGCTGCTTCCCCAAGAGAAGCTGGAGGCGCGCGAGACGCAGTCATCCAGGTACCTGGGCTCACTAGCCTCTCAGACTGCAGAGTAGAAGAGGGGGAGAGAAAGACCTTGGTCCCCTCCCCGGCTGTTTAGCCCTTGGCCCCTTAGCGGTGTCTCCCCACCGCAGGAAACACCAGAACTGAGGGGCCGGTGGGACGGTGAGGCTTAAATCTTGAAGTGTAAGGCGGTGTTTCCTGAGATGGGAGGAGCCAAGGTCTCTACAGTGCTGTCCTGAAAGACGAACACGGAAAATTGTGTAGCATACTTGGCTATGTGTTTTACGTCAAATGACAGTTTGGGAGTAGGCCAGTACATTTTAAAAAATACAATGTAAAATTAACAAGGGACAACATACTTATACTGATATTAAAAACTACGGGATAATAGTGTTGTGGTAACTTGGCCAAAACAAAAAAGCATAATCTTGATATCACTAGAAAAATAAAGCCTTTGAAAATATGTTTGCCAGAACTCCATCCGTATCACCAGCAAAGCAGCGACATTATTATCCCATTAAAGGAGAATGTGCGCTGCATTTCGAGATTTCATAATTTGCCACGAATGTTAATTCTCCATTACGAATGCTAGTTTACAAGTCTGACCGCTTCCGGCTTGTCCTTGTGTAGCACAAACCCCGGAAGGAGCTGCTGATTTATATCGGGCTGTTACCGTCACCTCTTTACCCGTAATTTCACCAATACCAGAACTTAGAGTCCATGTTGAGCTTTGAAGAAGAAGAGTTGCAGGGAAGTTCAATACCTTCTCTTTGAATCACTGAGGAATTGAAATCTCGGGGGGAATATACCTTCAGTCCAAGATTAAATCTTTGCCCACCCGGATAGGTCTCTCACTGACCTAGCAGCCGGAGCGTTGCACGAACAAAAAGAAAGTCTCTGCCACAGACTTAACAATTTAACCGTACGATCCTCTGCCACAGGACGTAGTAGTTTTATTTTAACAGCAGCACAGTACCAGAACCTTTAAGCCCACCTGGCAGTACTTGTGCAATAGATTAGGTTAAGATGCATCCTCCAATTGAGTCACCAGGCGCCTCTCGAGACCAGCCTTCCACACGGTCCTCTCCAAGATAGGTCCTCCCCTGTTTCTTAATTGCTTGGCTTCTTTCCACAGGACAGACAGCACAGGACCATCTCCGTAATAGTAGGCCCCAGACAGGCTTCTGGTCCTACTTGCACGGCTGCAGCATCGCAGCCCTCCGGCCTGGTGGGCCACGAGGTAGAACTGACTTTGCACATGGCATCCGTCCCTTAAATATTCTCTCCCAGAATGCATAGCAGTGGACCACCTCTGCCGAGTTACCTCTGGGAAAGAAGAGCACTTTAGCTTGTTGCTTTCCAACACTGACCTATGGTGACAGCGACACCTACAGGCAACAGTGTGGAACTGCACGCAACACAGCCAATGCTGGAACAGAGGCCAATTTAGCCATAGATTAAACTCTGAACTATGTACAGAACAAATGACCCACTAAATTTACATATAAGCGCCTGATCAAAAGTTTGTCAGCGTTACACTTGCTTCCGAGCATGCGTGTTTGTGCTTTGGACTTGCGTGACGGACTTGTGTACAGAAGAGACGAAAATCTAACAGACCGTTGTCCGCCAAAAATTTACTAGCCTGCTAACATTTGTTGGCTGAAAGTTCAACAATTGTCTGATGGAGCTTACTTACAAACGGTCGGATTTTAGGCAGTCTGGCATCACACAATACCCTGCCGAAAATCCAATTGTGTGTACGAGGCTTAAGAGGAAAGGTTGTTTTTTCCCCAATCTTCTCTAGGCTCACAGAGCACATGAGCCCTAATTGTTTCTATTATCTGTTACCTGGTTGTGGTTGTCTCACAGGTGTTTGGTTTACCTCCCTACACGGTACAATCTGCAGACTGTTCATTTTAGCTGACAGAAGTTTTTAATCTCCACCTGTCTCACAGAAACCTTCAATTCCCCCTAGAGAGCTGGGAAAGATTAAGGCCCCTTTCACACTGGGGCGGTGGGGGCGTCGGCGGTACAACAGTGCTATTTTTAGCGCTGCTGTACCGTCGTTCTAGCAGCGGTATTCGGCCGCTAGCGGTGCGGTTTTAACCCCCCGCTGGCGGCCGAAAAAGGGTTAAATCCCTCGTACAGCGCGGCTATAGCCGCGGTATTACAGCGGTATAGCCGCGCTGTCCCATTGATTTCAATGGGCAGGAGCGGGGAAGGAGCGGTTTGCAGGACTTTTTTCACCGTCCTGTGAGCGCACCGCTTCAGTGTGAAAGCCCTCAGGCTTTCACACTGAACAAACAGCGGCAGCTGTTTAGGGGCGGTTTTCAGGCGGTATTTTTAGCGCAATACCGCCTGAAAACCGCCCCAGTGTGAAAGGGGTCTTAGTGTAAACTCTTGGAGGACTGGTCACCGGGTATACTTTGTCTTCACTCACCTGGGATTTGACTATACAAGCCAAGTGGAGCTGCTGACTTAAAACAAAACCAAGTAAAACTCTGCTTTAAATGTGTGCCTAGCCAGTGTGTGTACTGTATTGTGCTGCTTTTGCTAGAAGATGGATTCTAGTCCCTGCTTTGCACGAACACAGAATCCATCCCTTTCAGAATGGCGATCTGCCTTCTTTACAATGGTATAATATAATATATAAAATGTATATACACACCCCGGATCCTACTCAAAACTGCCACCCCATAGCAGTAAACCTGCTATAGGGCAGTCAGCAAGTGGTTAAATAGTTCACAGTATGCATATGTAAGAAAAACAAATGTTTAATAAGTTTAATAAGACTCGTGGCCCCTCATTACAATAAGAAAAGAGGTTTAACCTTAAACTACGTAGAGGGTTCTTTACTGTAAGAGCGGTAAGGATGTGGAATTCCCTTCCACAGGCGGTGGTCTCAGCGGGGAGCATTGATAGCTTCAAGAAACTATTAGATAATCACCTGAATGATCGCAACATACAGGGATATATAATGTAATACTGACACAATCACACTCATAGGTTGGACTTGATGGACTTGTGTCTTTTTTCAACCTCACCTACTATGTAACTATGTAATATATGTATATTCAAATGAGCTTAGATTACAGCACAGCAGTGCTTTCATGTACATTTAAAAGTAGAGCATACTGCATTTTTCCCAAAAAGAATGCATTGCAAACGCACGTAAATGCATGCAAACATAACTTTAAAAATTAACAAATTAAATTGTCAAATGCACTACAAATGCACTAAACACTGGAAAAGCATGTAAATGCACAACAAATGTGCTTGCAGAAACGCACAGTGAACGCAGAGATTGTGGTGTAAATTACCCCTAGAGTACATTCACAAGTGTTACAGTGTATTGAGAAATTCGACAAGCAACATTTCTTGCAAAGCACATCTTCCAAATGTGCGATTGACAAAAATGAAGCCTACAATGGAGCTCAGCAGCCAGAGAGCCAAGCAACCAGCATTTTCTGCAGGAGAGATCCACAGGAGCGGGCCACTGTCTTTCCTGGGAAAGTGTTTTTTTAAAACCAGTCTTAGTCAATATAAAGGCTGCATTCACACTTCAGCGTTTTTAACAGCGGGCAGATTTGCTGCGATTTCAAAGCGCCAAAGTGTGAATGACAAATCGTGGGACTCACATTTGAGGTGCCATTCATCTGAATGACACCTAAAATCTCGGTGCCCGTTTGTCGCACGATAAATTGTGCTGCAATCACGGCAACCCGCATCGCATGAAGCTTGTCACTAAGGATCAGCTCCGGCGTGTTCACTCAGCCCACGTGCAGAGCCCGCCAGGAAGTCGGCACTGCACTGATCACAGGCAGTGAGGCATTTCCTGATTTCTGCAGCCAGGCATTGGGACAACGTCTCACTGCCTGTGATTAGCACAGCACAGTTCCGACTTCCTGGCGGGCTCTGCACGTGGACTGTGCGAACACGCTGGAGCTCATACTTGTCGCCCAAAAAATTCAGGAGGTACTTTTAGGCGACATGCTTTACGCGATGTGGGTTGCCACAATTGCAGCTGTTTGTCATTCAGACATTGGCGCTTTGAAATCGCAGCAAACCTGCCTGCAATTCAAAAAACACTGAAGTGTGAGTGCAGCCAAAGTTCTAGAAAAACTTAGCAAGCTAAAAACCCTGTTAGACTTACTGGTAACGGTAGTTACATGAATCTTCCAGGACAGCTACTTGAGAGACGATTGGCTCCGCCTTCTACAGGAAACACAAATCAGACAATTTAAAAGGCCCCTGCCTCTCCCCTGACCCTCAGTTGTATGAAGATCAAGTAAACCTCCACCAAAAGTGAACTCGGAAGGGGAATAACAGACTCATTAATACCCCACCACCAGGTTAAAATAAGGGGACTAGTGAAAAAGAATAGGGTGGGAATATAGACACTGTCCTGGAATATTCATGGAAATACTGTTACCGGTAAGTCTAACGGGGTTTTCCCCCTTCATCTTAAAGGACAGCTAATTGAGAGGATAAGCAAGATCTATACCTTAGAGAGGGATGACAGCCTGAAGTACTTTCCTTCCAAAGGAGAAGTCCTGGCTGGAGAGCATCTGGACTCTAAAGCCTGATGAATGCATGAGAAAAGGACCAGACAGCAGCTTTGGAAATATCTTCCCATGATCCACTCTTTCTGCCCAAGATGCAGCTAGCGACCTAGTAGAGTGAGACCTAGTAGAGTGAGCCCTAACTCCGGAAGGAGGGGATTGCCCTGAAGATTTGTAGGCCTCACATATAGCTTCTGTAATCCATCTGGAAGAAGAACCCCTGGAAGCCCCCCTGGAAGCCTTGGAACCCTTTTTGGGGCCACTAGAAGTAATCAGTAATCGGAATCTTTCCTAAATTCACTAGTAACTTCTAAGTAGTGTAGAAAACATCTTGCATCTAAAAAGCCAAATCTTTCTTCCTCCGGAGTCCTGGTGGAGGAAAAAAAGCTAGAAAGAACTACTTCCTGGGATCTATGGAAGTCAGACGAAACTTTGGGCAAATACAAAGGGTCAGGCTTAATCACTACTCCATCGTCTAAAATCCTTAAGAAAGGATCTTTACATGAGAAAGAACCTAAATCAGAAACCTTTCTCCCAGAGGTCATCGCCAAAAGGAAAACCATCTTTAAAGCGGAGGTTTGCTGAAAAAAAATATTAAAAGCCAGCAGCTACAAATACTGCAGCTGCTGACTTAATATATGGACACTTACCTGTCCAGGTAGCCCGCAGTGTTAGCAGCCGAAGCCGATTCGTCCTTCGGCTCTCGGCGGCTGCCGCCATCCTCGGTAAGGGAATAAGGAAGTGAAGCCGTGCGGCTTCACTTCCTGGTTCCCTACTGCGCATGTGTGAGCCACGCTGCGCATCCTCACAGGTCCCTGCTGTATTCTGTGTTTCAAAGAATACAGAGGGGGAGGACAGGGTAGGCGGCGGAAGTGGCGTAGGTCACCGCAAGCTCCGCGGTGATCTATGCCAGGAAGAGGGAGCAAATACCTGTATTAGACAGGTATCTGCTCCCTCCTCCCCCTGAAAGGTGCCAAATGTGACACCGGAAGGGGGAGGAATCCAAAAAGTGGAAGTTCCATTTTTGGGTGGAACTCCACTTTAAGGTGACTAATTTCAAAGAGGCCTCATGCAGTGGCTCAAAAGGGGGTCTGGTAAAGGCATTCAACACCATTGACAAGTCCCAGGGGGAAACCTGCTTGACTTATCTGGGTGTAGGTCTAGCTAAGAGGAATCTTTGAAAGGCTCCTCCGCCAGTCTTTTCTCCATGAACAGAGATAGGGCAGCAACTTGAAACCTAATGCCGCGTACACACGAGCGGACATTACGGCGGACCTTGCCCGGCGGACTGGATTTCGTCGGACAATTTGATGTGTGTGGGCTCCAGCGGACTTTGTTTTCTCAAAAGTTCGACGGAATTAGATTTGAAACTTGTTTTAAATTTATCCGTTGAAATCGAGTCCGGTCGAAAAGTCCGCCGTCTGTATGCTAGTTCGACGGACAAAAAGCCACGCTAGGGCAGCTATTGGCTACTGGCTATGAACTTCCTTGTTTTAGTCCGGTCGTACGTCATCACGTACGAATTCGACGGACTTTGGTGGATTGTGTGTAGGCAAGTCCGTTCATTCACAAAGTCCGTCGGAAAGTACGTCGAAAAGTCCGCCGGGCAAAGTCCGCCGTAATGTCCGCTCGTGTGTACGCGGCATAATAGTGCTGACAGCAAGCCCCTTTTCCACTCCCCTCTGTAAAAAGTCCAGAACATAGGGGATTGGAAAAACAAGTCTACTTCAGCCCTTTTTGCCAGGCTACAAAGTTCCTCCAAACTTTGCCATAAATCTTCCTTGTGACTAATTTATGACTGTCTAGAATAGTCTCAATAACCCTAGCTGAATATCCTTTCCTTTTTGTAGGATGCGCTGCTCAGCCTCCAAGCCGTCAGATGGCAAATTCGAGGGTTTGAAAGTATTGGCAGGGGCCAGGGGGACTCCACTGAGAGTGCTCTCAGTGCATAGAACCAACTCCTCCTGAGCCACCATGGAGCAATCAATCACTTCTGCTTGTTCCTGCACAATCTTTTGGACCAGAGGCAATAGCAGAATTGGAGGAAAGGCGTAGGCCAGGGGAAAATTCCACTTCCTGTTGTGGGTGTAAGCAAACAGATCCACTTTGGGCATTCCCCACCTAACTAACTCCCGGAAGATTTCCTGGTTTAGCTCCCATATGCTGAAATTGACAGTTACTCTGCTCAGATAATCTGCCAGTATATTTGCCAACCCACTGGTGTGGACCGCCCTGATTAAGGTTAACATTGTCCTCTGCCCAGGAAAGGATCTCCTGACTCAATAGCAGGCTGTCTGAGCGAGTACCCCCCTGCTTGTTGAGGTAAGCCACTGTCGTGGCATTGTCCAAAAAATCTCAACAGGTCCTCTGCATGAACCCTAGTTTTCAAAGTGACCAAAGCATTTCCTACTAACAGTTCCCTGTAGTTTGAGGATTGGGCTGCCTCCTCTGGCTGCCAGGCACCCTAAGCCTGCCAGTCCTCTGAGCGCGCCCCCAAACCTGGCGTCTGGTAATCTTTACCGGGAAATGCTGGGCCCAAGCCTTCCCTATCTGCAGATGCTCCGGCCGGATCCACCAGGACAGATTGAGAGAATCGTCTCCTGGAAGCTGCATGACCTGATCTAGAGAGGTCTTTCTGTGATCCCAACGCAGAAGAAATGCCTGTAGGGGTCTGGAATGCAATTGGGCCCAGGGCGCTCCTGATATTGCTGCAGTCATCAAGCCCAACAGCTGCATTATCTGACGCAGGGATGCCTGTGGACCGCACCTAAATCTCTGCACGGAAAGGAGGCACTTGTAGATCTTCTCCTCTGGTAAGAAGATTTGGGCGAGTATCAGGAAGCCCAAAAAAAAAAAAAAAAAAAAAACACAACTCTGGGAGGCAACCAGAGCAGATTTCTGCAGATTGACTTTCCAACCCAATCTTCGGAAGGTCTGCAGAACTACTTGCAGATACCGACTCAGGTCCTCTTTGTCCTGGGCAAAGATCAAATAGTCATCCAAGGGACGATTAAAAAGCTTTTACAAATGAAAAAAGGTTATGACCCTTTGTAAAGATTCTCGGGGCTGCCGAGAGACCAAAAAGGGCTCTGAACTGCCAATGACTTAAGCAGTTTTCCGAGAGGATCACAAACCTCAAAAACATATGATGACCCTGGTATATTGGAACATGGAGGTAAGCATCCTGAAGATCCAGGGTCACCATGAATACCTTTGCCAATAATAGATTTCTGAGTGAGTAAATACTTTCCATCCAGAGACGCCTGTAAACCAAGAAACTGTTCAGGAGGCTCAGATTGATGACCATCTGAAATACTCCCGATACCTTTCTTACCAGGAAAACTGGAGTTAGACTTACCGGTAACTCCTTTTCCAGTGGTCTTCCAGGACAGCCCTTGAGAGATGGAGTCCCTCCCATTGACCCATGAAACACATTGCCACAGTTCAAAAGGCAGTCCCTCAGGTCCCTGGTCAGTCATTTACCAAGAACCGAAGGATGGAACTGAAAAATATAACAATAGGCAATAACGTTAGTACATCAAAAAAGGGTGGGATCGTGCTGTCCTGGAAGACCACTGGAAAAGGAGTTACCGGTAAGTCTAACTCCAGTTTTCCCCAGTTGTCTTCCAGGACAGCCCTTGAGAGGATCCCCAAGTACTCACAAGATTAGGGGGGACCACAGCTTGGAGGACTTTTCTCCCAAAAGCCTTATCCTGACTGAACATTAAGTCTAGTCGATAATGCCTTGTAAAGGTGGAGAAGCTTGACCATGTGGCTGCTTTATAAATTTGCTCCTGGGTGGCACCATCTTTCTGCCCAGGATGCCGACAATGCCCTTGTGGAGTGGGCTTTAATACCCCCAGGAGGATCTTTGTTAATGCTCTTATACCCCTCTGCTATAGCTAGCCTAATCTATCTAGCTATGGTGACTTCAGAAGCTTTTTGCCCCTTACGTTGTCCGGAAAAAACAAAAAGTGAATCTGAAATTCTGAATGGATTGGTTACCCTTAGATATTCTAGGATGCACCTCCTCACATCTAATAAAAAAAAATGTCTTTCTCGTTTGAAGCATTCGGACAGAAAAAAAGGGAGGACAATATCTTGTGACCTATGGAAACTAGATGCCACCTTTTTTAAGAACCCAGAGTCCGTCTTTAGGATGACTGTCCTCTAGAATCTGGGAGGAATGGCTCTGATGGAGAGGGCTTGGATTTCACTAACCCTACGGGCTGAAGTGATTGCCACAAGAAGTACTGTCTTGAATGTAATCAGTCTTAGAGAGGCCTCTGAGATAGGTTCAAAAAGTGACCCCAAAAAGGCCTTAAGAACAATTGATAGATCCCAGGATGGAGCTATATTAACGGACTGGTTTGCGTCTGGAGATTGCCTTACAGAACCTAGCGATGAAAGGATCTGCCCGTAACCGTTTCTCTAAGTATACACTTAAGGCAGCTATCTGAACCTTTAGTACTAGGAGTTAGTCCCTTCTCTATCCCCTCCTGGAGAAACCGTAGGATGTTTGCTGTATCCATGTTTACCTCATCTCGGCTATTCAGCCAGCTGTTAAATCTTCTCCAGACTTTCCTGTAAATAGCTCGGGTGACAGGTTTCCAACTCTGTAGCAAGGTCTGAATCACTCTTTCAGTCAGGCCTTTGCTCCTCAATTTTCTTCCTCAGTAACCACGCCGAGAGGTTCAGCATGGTTACTTGCGGATGAAAGAGGTCCCTGAGACAGAAGGTCTTGTCTGCAGGGAAGTCTCAGAGGAGGTTGGTCTGTCAACTGTAGTAACGTTGTGAACCATGGTCTCTTAGGCCAAAACGGTGCTACTAAGATTAAACACGTTTCTTCTGCTAGAAATTTTGCTAGAACCCTCGGGATGAGGTGAAGCGGAGGAAACGCATACGCCAAGCTGAAGGTCCATGGAGTCTGTAAGGCGTCTACTGCCAAGGGCTGATCTCCTGGGTATAGCGAGCAAAAATTGGGAACTTTTACATTCTCTTTGTTTGCAAATCGGTCCACTACTGGTTTTCCCCAGTAAGTCGAACACTTCCGGGTGTAGAGACCATTCTTTATTCGAAACTCATCAACTTAAAAAGTCTGCAGTGCTGTTCAGCTCCCCTTTCAGGTGTATTGCAAAGATGGATGCTAGATTGGATTCTGCCCATTGAAATATGTGACTGGCCACCAACATTAGTTGAGGACTTCTGTGCCTCCTTGCTTGTTTATATAAGCTACAGCCGTCATATTGTCTGAACGGACTTGTAGATGGTGACCCTGTATTGTGTTCTGAAAGGCTAGTAGAGTTCTGAGGATAGCTGTTAGTTCCTTCCAATTGGGCGAGAGAAGTTTTTCCTCTGACATCCACCTGCCCTGGGCCCAGCCAGAGTTGAGATGGGCTCCCCAACCCCAGCTGCTCGCATCCGTAGTTAGTATGGATGTGATAGGCGAGACCCAGAGAACCCCTTTGTTTAAATTCTCTGTGTCCTTCCACCACCAGAGGGAGCGTTCTACTTTAATGGGGATTGAAATCTCTTCTTCCAGATCCCTATCTTAACTGTTCCAACAAGAAGCTCTGAAGGTCTCTTTGGTGGAACCTGGCCCATTGTATGGCCTGAATGGCTGCTGTCATAATTCCTAATACTGACATCACCTCCCTCACTGTACATTTAGTGCTGCTTTGAAGAAAAGACATTCTCTGCCATAGATTAATTCTTTTCTTCTGGCAGGACTATTCTCTGCTCTACCGACAGGATCTTGTACCCCAAGTACAGAATTTCCTGTGTTGGGGTAGTTTTGGACTTTTCCAGACTGATTATCCACCCCAATTGACTCAGGCTGAGCTGTGTTAACAAGTCCTGACAAAGTTTCTCCGAATGGGCCATGAGGAGCAAGTCGTCTAGATATGGAATGATCGAGACTGACTGAAGTCTTAATGGAACTAGTGCCTCCCCGAGAACTTTGGTAAAGATTCTCAGGGAGGATGACAGTCCGAAGGGAAGTGCTCTGCACTGAAAATGATAAATTTGTGTCTATCTGAATCGCCATCCGAAGAAATTTCTGGCATTCCTTCCTTATTGGGATATGCAGATAGGTGTCCCTTAAATCCAGGGTAGCCATAAACACCTTTTTGGAGGAGATTTCGTATTGAATAAATGGACTCCATCCAAAATTTTTTGTAACGGATGGGGAGGTTCAGAGGTCGGAGGTTCACAATTAGTCTGAACTTTCCTGACGGCTTTTTCACCATAAAGATGTGAGTGTAAAAACCATCCACGTTCCTGAATAGGGACTGGTGTCAATACCTCTTGATCCACCATTTCCCCTATTAGCAAAGGTAAGGCCTTGGCCTTTTCTGTGTGTCTTGGAAGTTTTGTCACAAGAAACCGAGTGTGGATCGCTGTGAAATTCCAGCACATACCCTCTTTTTATAATGTTTAAGACAAACTCGTTTGAGGTCATCTTTCCCCACTGCGGGAGAAAATTCATTAACCTTACTCCCACAGGGACCCTGATGTCACTGGGGTTTATGGTTTTGATTGGGGCGGTTAAAAAGTATGCCCCCTTTTCGTTTCCCTTTTTGTCCTGTCCAGTGTTTTTTGGGTTTAATCTCCTTCTCTGACTTGGAGGATTCCTTTGAGGGACGAAAAAATTTCCTTTGAAAAGTTTTTAGTGGCAAAGGTTTTCTTTTTATCTGCCGTTCTAAGGCGGTATCTAATTCAGGCCCGAAGACTAAGTCTGTTGTAAAAGGGACACTGCACAGGCGTGTTTGACGCCGTGTCTCCCCCCCAAGTTTTCATCCATACTGGCTGCGACAGAAAGCGCCGCAGTTTTAGCCGTAAATTTTACAGAATCAGAAGAGTCAGAGATGAAACTTGTCGCCTTGAAAAGCATAGGAAAGGTCTTCAAGAGCTCCCCCCAGGCGTGCCTGCTTTTAGGTGTTCTTCTAGTTGAGATAACCAGAACACCAGATTTCTAGCCACACAAGAAGTAGCTAGAGCTGGTTTTAAGCCTGTCATAGAAGCATCCCAGGCCCTCTAAGACTGTCTGTTCTCCTGTCCATTGGGTCCTTTAAATAACCCATATCCTCAAAAGCAGGTCAGACTGTTTTGAGACTTTGGACAGAGGGGCATCTAGTTTAGGATTTTTATTCCAGACCGCCTCTGGGCTCTCAAAGGGGAATCTTTTAAGGGAATTAGGAAAGAAGACTATCTGGTTCGGCCCACTCCTTGTGGACAAGGTCAGAAAGCACTTTATGTATAAGGAATACCTTAGCTTTCTTTTTCCCCAGAGCCTCATACATTTTATCATGTCTGGTCAATTGAGTTTCTTCCTCATCAATTTCCAGCGTATCATAAATAGCGCTCAACAGCTCGTCTACTTCAAGAGACAGCTTGTATTTTGCTGCTTTGTTAGCTACAGCCTGATCCTCATCCTGGTCTGAGTCAGCGTCAGAGGATTCAGGGCTATGCTGCCTGACTACAGTGCGTTGTAAGGCATGGTGAGAAGGGAATCGCTGCTGCTCTACTGGTGGTAGCAGACATGTTTACATCTGCAATTACCTCCCGTAGAGATTTAAAGGTTGATGCCATCTCATTTTTAAAAGGAGCCAAGGAATTTTGCCAAGGGAGAGTCTGCCTCTGTTTTAAGTAAACCTGCAATACACTGTCTGCATAAGACTTTTAGAGCCTGAGGACAACTTATTTCCACAATTAGGGCATATTTTGCAGCCTGACTTGTCTACCCTTGGGGCCTCCTTAGCCTAAAAGAAAGAATAAACGATCTTAGCATCAGAAAACCTTTTAACCCCCTTTAAAAACACCATGCTGCAAACACCGCGGCATATACCTGGGACTGAGATATCCACCACCATGGGGTACTACAAATCCCAGCCTTACAACAAAACCCCAGAAAAAAAACACAGTAAGGGCTTGCCCAGCAGCCTACCTGGGTTTGGCTGGTGCCTGCATCCACCGGAGTGTCCTGGGGATTAGCCTCCATGGTCCCCCTCTCGAGCTTCGGATCTCGCTGCTAGGCAATTCCAAGATGATCCCAAGGTGATCTCGGGAATGCTGCCATTACATACACGAAAAGTCTAAGCACTAGGCAGATGATGCGCCTGGAATACACAAGACTGGCTGATATCGGTACTTTTTTGAACATCTTATTCATTTATAGTCTTTCCCCCTTCTCAGGTTTATATTATCACTATGTAATATAGTTACTAGATTCTCTCATTGCAAAGGAAAGGTTTCATCAACACTCATACTCATACCTAGCACCGTAATAATTTTTATTCTGTTTAGCCTGAGATATGGATTCTTTCACCCTAATAGGTACACTATGCACATTTTTTATAGTACATGCAACAATGCAATACAGTTTTATTTAGTTTTTTTACATCTTTTTAGTGCTTGCATCACGTTTGTATAATATTCCCACACTTTTTGCAGCATTGCATGTGTCACACCCAGCACATTCACTTTTACACTCACTCAATGGGGCATAAATACCCCATCTATATAAATTAATCCTTATTGTATTTTTATTTTCATTCTTAATTTCAATTTAATTTTATTTTAATAATTAAAATTAATCAAACTATAAACCAACCCAAACAATATTTATATCTTATAATAAAACTATTAGGTCCAACCAATATGAATTAAATATCTGTTCCAGTACGGGCCAGTCGGTAGTCGCATATGTATTAGATACTTATAGAATACCTTAATACTAATACTTAATATCCAATTGCAGGTGCCTTGCCCCCTGTCCTCCCTTCCAGGACAAAGCATGTGGCCCCTTGCAAGTCCGATGGACTGTGGGTCCGTCTGGAGAGCGCGGAGGGAATGTACATGGTCATTGGGATCCTTGAATTCGTATGCTTTTAACAAATCTGGTTTGTGTGATGCATCTCCATCATGTCATTCACTCAATTGTAAATAGACCTCCCCATATAGGGAGAGACATTTTTCTGTACATTTTGAAATGGTACAATGATGTTCTGTATACTGACCAAATTTCTAATTTTAATTATACTTCTTTTGATACATTTCCCTAGAATCTAAAACCCCCTGAAGACCAGAATGGGTCGAAATGCATTGGGGTATTCATGTGGATAACAATGTTAATGTTGTATATGCAATTGTCACATTATATTCTCCTGGGCGCATCCTTGCCATGAGTAATGTAATATGTTTGTTTACCTAACCAGAGTATGTATTTTTTAATAAATCAATTGCACATTTAAATATACCTTTTATTTTTTTATCTACTCTATTAACAATGTTTTGTGGCTTTAAAAAACCTCTGGGGAAAACTCTTTGTATTCTTTAGGACTAATCTGGAGACTGCCGGATAGGACCCGGTGCCCCTGTGCGGCTCCGCTCCCTTCAGGCAGCCCCTGAGAGATGTAGTCCTTCTCCTGGTTCCTGGCAACATGTTCCTCCGACAGAGGAAACAAAAAATGACCAGGGACCTGAGGGACCGCCTTTTGAACTGTGGCAATGTGTTTCCTGGGTCGATGGGAGGGACTCCATCTCTCAAGGGCTGTCCTGGAAGACAACTGGGGAAAACATAATAAAATCCTTGGAAGAGAAAGCTGAAGCCTCCCAGGCCTTATGAAGCAAAGCGTCAGCTTTCCTATCCATCTGGTCCTTAAGCACCCCAGAGTCTTCAAATGAAAGATCAGATCTTTTAGACAGTTGAGACATAGGAGCATCCAGTCTGGGACACTTGCAAAATATTTCTTAAATGTCAGACTGAAAGGGAAATCTCTTATGACCTCTGGACTGGAACAACCTTTTCTCAGGCTCTTTCCATTCTGACAGGACCATATCTTTAAAGAGGAGTTCCACCCGAGGTCCATTAAAAAAAAAAAAAAAAATTAAAAGTCAGCAGCTACAAATACTGCAGTTGCTGACTTTTAATTGGACACTTACCTGTCCCAGGGTCCAGCGATGTGGGGGATCAAAGCCCCGCTAGTCTCCCCCTCCATTCAGCTGCCCTGGCATTGCAACTGTGGGCGCAGGGCTGTGGCTTCACAGCCTGGCACCCACTGCACATGCGCGAGCGGCGCCGCGCTCCGTGATTGGCCGCTCAGTCACCTGGGACCTGTAATCGGCGTGGGGGTCCCCCCCAAATCCATACCAGACCCTTATCCGAGCATGCAGCCCGGCCGGCCAGGAGAGGGGGTGGGGACGAGCGAGCGCCCCCCCCCTCCTGAGCCGTACCAGGCCGCATGCCCTCAACATGGGGGGGTGGGTGCCTTGGGGGAGCCCTGCGGGCCCCCCCCGCCCCAAAGCACCTTGTCCCCATGTTGGTGAGGACAAGGGCCTCTTCCCGACAACCCTGGCCGTTGGTTGTCGGGGTCTGCGGGCGGGGGGCTTATCGGAACCTGGGAGCCCCCTTTAATAAGGGGGCCCCCAGATCCCGGCCCCCCACCCTGTGTGAATGAGTTTGGGGTACATGGTACCCCTACCCATTCACCTGGGGAAAAGTGTCAATAGAAAAAAAAAAAAAACACAGTACACAGGTTTTAAGAGTCATTTATTAGTCAGCTCCGGGATCTTCTTCCGACTTCGGGGGGGTCTCCTTTAGTGATGTCCAGTTCATGAACAAATCGTTCTTTTGAATCGATTCTTTTCAGTGAACTGGATGAATCGATTCATCTGAGTGAACTGATCCGTTTGAAACAGTTCACTATGCACTCAATACATAGCAGAGCAGAACAGGCCTGGTAATATGATCCTAGAGTGAGAGAGCTCGGCCCCTCCCTGCAACCAATCAGCATGCTCAAGGCACAGTGACACTCAGGAACTGGATACAAACTTAAAGTGGAGTTCCACCCACTTTTACAACTCTTCAGCATCCCTCACTAAACTGTGCACTGCAAACGAATTGGATATTTTTAAAAAAAAATTCTCAGCACCTACTGTATATCTGCTGTATTCATTTTTCACTTCCTCCTCCCTAGCCCTGGCTCATCGCATCATTTCCTGTTTGCAATGCCTTCTGGGAAGGGGTGGCAACTTCCTCTGACACTGCCGTTGCTATGGAAACCTGACCTGAAACCTATTACACTGCTTGTGCTGCGCTAAGCATGTGCGAGATCTGCAAGGATGAGATCCAGGAAGAAATACAGTCTGGCTTCAGATGCCCACACTTAAGATGGCCACGGCCTGCTGTAAGTTTATAAAATAACAAACTACTGCTATAAACGAACAAAACAGACCTTAGTTTACAGACTAACTTTACTAGAATACATTAATCTTGCGTATTATATGGGTATTTTTATTTAAAAAGTATAATTTTGGCCGGAACACCACTTTAAAACAAGAGTCAGGAGTACACAGTACACCGAGTTAAAGAATCATAGGAGTTGTTAGAACATAGTACACTGAAAGAACCATGAGTCGCCACCAGTAGAACAATACACTAAATCAATGATCAGGTAGCAGCACTACACTACAGACTGCTTTAAAGACAGAGAGGACAAAGCCAAGATAACAAGCCTCTATGTGATAGTTTGTTGAAGTGACAGGTTCTCTTTATTGCATCTTGGGTCTGTTATATGATCATATGAGTATAGGATTGTGCTCAGTAACCTGGGTAGCAGGTGTTCTGTCAGATCAAGCAATCTATAGGAGTAGCCAATATTGCCACTTATGTGATGCACAAACAGCTGTGTAAACAAAAAGCGGGTTTTCGTGCATGTGAACTGCATTCTGATGGGCCAACTTCAGTTAAGATTGCTAGCCATCAGATTTGTCCGTAGTCTTTACAGTGCATAATGAGGCCCCTTTCACACTTGTGTGACTTGTCCTGCGACTTGGGACTACAAAGTCGCATGACAAGTGGTACCCTATGATTTCCAATTAATACCATTCATATCTGTGCGTCTTCAAGTCACAGCGACTTCAAAGTAGTCACTGCATTACTTTGCTCCTATTTTGATGCAACTTGAGGCAGAGACCTCAAGATTACATAGGTAATTCTTCAAGTTGCATCAAAGTCACGGTAAAAATCGTGGCAAAAATTGCACGACTTTCAAATGGCACAAGTGTGAAAGGAGCCCAACGATTGGATTTTACTACCGTGGGTACTTCGCCCGCCCGTGGTAGTAAAATCCGATAATTTTTTCTGTGCATGCGCTGTAAAGATTACGGAAAAATCTGATGGCTAGCAATGTTAACTGTGAAGTTGGTCCATCAGAATGAGGTTCACATGCACAAAAACCCGCTTTTCATCTACACAGCTTTTTGTGCGACACCAAAATTGATGACGCTGGCTGCTCTGACAAACTGTGGTCTGACAGTCTGACACAATAGTATTGTGCTTGTGCTCTGAGCAACAAACTAAATACAAGTAAACCTCCCCAGGACCTGCCAACCTTCTGTGAAGAATCATTCTTTTGATTCTAATCATTTAAGAAGGTTGAGTCAGATTTGGTTCACTTGCTTGTCAGTAGACTCAGCAAGTGAACCGAAGAAGCGATTCATTGAATCGGTTCATTTTAGTGAGTAGTTCGAAATGAACCGATTCAATTAAAAGATCCGGACTTCCCATCACTAGTCTCCTTCCGACTTCTCCTGGTGTTCGGCCTCTTCTCCCGGGCCCCGCCGCCATCTTCTTCCAGCTCTATTGCCAGCGAGGGGCCGCCTCTGTCTCGCCGCCTCTGTCTCGCCGCCTCTTCTCTTCTCTTCTTCCACGATGTTGACACGACGCTCTCTCCGGCTCGAATGCTGTGTGCGAGCTGCGGAGCCATTTATATAGGCGGTGACCCCGCCCCCTTATGACGTCATTGTCCCAGCATGCACAGGGACTCTGGCGTCATAAGGGGGCGTGACCCCAGAGTCCCTGCGCATGCTGGGACAATGACGTCGTAAGGGGGCGGGGTCACCGCCTATATAAATGGCTCCGCAGCTCGCACACAGCATTCGAGCCGGAGAGAGCGTCGTGTCAACATCGGGAAAGAAGAGAAGAAAAGCGGCAAGACAGCGGCAGCAGACCGGGCCCCTCGCTGGCAATAGAGCTGGAAGAAGATAGCGGCGGGGCCCGGGAGAAGAGGCCGAACACCAGGAGAAGTCGGAAGGAGACCCCCCCCGAAGTCGGAAGAAGATCCCGGAGCTGACTAATAAATGACTTTTAAAACCTGTGTACTGTGTTTTTTTCTATTGACACTTTTTTCCAGGTGAATGGGTAGGGGTACCATGTACCCCAAACTCATTCACACATTGTGGGGGGCCGGGATCTGGGGGCCCCCTTATTAAAGGGGGCTCCCGGATTCCGATAAGCCCCCCGCCCGCAGACCCCGACAACCAACGGCCAGGGTTGTCGGGAAGAGGCCCTTGTCCTCATCAACATGGGGACAAGGTGCTTTGGGGTGGGGGGGCCCCCGCAGGGCGCCCCCCTCCCCCAAGGCACCCACCCCCCCATGTTGAGGGCATGCGGCCTGGTACGGCTCAGGAGGGGGGGGCACTCGCTTGTCCCCACCCCCTCTCCTGGCCGGCCGGGCTGCATGCTCGGATAAGGGTCTGGTATGGATTTGGGGGGGACCCCCATGCCGATTTTTCGGCGTAGGGGGTTCCCCTTACAATCCATGCCAGACCCAAGGGCCTGGTATGCCCCTGGGGGGGAACCCACGCCGGTTTTTTCATTTAAAATTTGGCGCGGCGTTCCCCCTCTGGATTCATACCAGACAGCTGTCAGCACTGCCTGTCACTCATCGCGGAAGGAAAACAAAGTTTTCCTTTCCCGATGAGTGAGCCATCTCGGCTCCTGCGACGGGGCTCGCAGGTGTCAAATCTCGCCGAGAAATGCGGCGAGATTGACACAATATCGCGGTCACCTACTGTACTTCCTTCATGGAAACCATGAATTCCTTTAAGTTAGAAGCAGACTCAGCCCCAGCCACTGAAGAAATACATGTCTCACATGTCTAACAGTTTCCTACAGCTATCAGGCAGCGTGGATCTACAATTTCCACATTTTCTTTTAACAGGCTTGTCAACCTAGAAAAAAAAAAGAAAGGCATAGAAACTACACTTTTTAAAACATTTACCCCTGGATACATAATCTCTCATTACAGCGAAGTACTAACCTTAGGGGAACAGGACCCGATTGCAGCTGCTCCATCAGAGCGTGTGCACCATCCTCACAGGTGTCCTTAACCTCTATGATGAGAAGGACCAGGCAGGAGGGCGGTCCAATGAGTTTGGACGCTGTCAGCTTGATGTAAAGCCAGCAAAACATCCCCAGCAGCATGGTGTACCCGATGCAGTCCTTTTCAAACATGGAGACTCGGCGACCGAAAGTGCGTCACATCACTTCTGGCGCCAAGACCAGAAGTGCACTCGCCGCCATCTTAGTACACCCAAAACTGAAAAGGACACAAGGAAGCATGCCTCTGGGTGTACCAAGGCGGATCAGGACGCTGGGGCGTTGAAGTTGCAGAAGATTTACTAACGCAAGTAACCACCAGAAAAACAGGGGGAACCCTTCTCAGACTGCTAAAAACAGCAGCAATATGCAGACATGGCCACAACCAGTCAGTATTGTGAACAAGGGGGGTCCGCTAGCCACAGTCACCAGACCAACCGAAAGAAACAAACATGACGATGCGTACTCCTGGAGGTCTGGAAACACAAAACTGAGGGTCAGGGGAGAGGGAGGGGCCTTTTAACTTGTGTCCGATTTGTGTTTCCTGTAGAGGGTGGAGCCAATCTCCTCTCGTAGCTTTCCTGGAAGATAAAGGGCGAAAATTGGTTTATAGTACGGTTGACTTCAGTATGCATCTGGGTTTGGAAACAAAAACGGGATATAGCAAACTAACCATAGCAGCCAATCAGCAACTGACCCATGCTGTTTTACAGCAGTGTTTGCTATAAGGACATTACACATTGTACAGTCTATTAACCACTTTACGCAAACTCACGTACCTGTACTTCATTTTGTTGAAGTAGTTGTAACGGGGTAAAGCCTGCAGCTGCAGGCATTGCCCGGTACCGTTTAAGAGCAGACGGTCGACTGATAACCGAAGTGGCTAAGCAGCCGCTTGGCCAGAATTTCAAGTAGCAGGAGGTGACATCCCCCCTTCTCGCCGCTTCGCCAAGTTCTCCCGTCCCACCAAAATACCCGTGGGACCAGCCGGAACGTCCGCTGGCTGGCTAGAGTCCCAAAGCCGGATTCAGCTCCGATCAGGTCTGCGATGTAGTAACCCAAAAGCGATGTCATGACATCCCTTCCGGTTTACTCGGCAGCCAATGGCTCCAAATTTAAAAAATCCACAGTATTTAAAAAAAAAAAACGCAGATTTTGGCATTTTGAATACTTTGACGTGCAGAGGAGGGGTTTGGGGTCTTTGACACCCCAGAACCCTCCATAAAGACCTGTCACTGATTATTACTGTCACAAGGAATGTTGACATTTCTTGTGACCGCAAATAAAAGTAATAAAAAAAAATAAAAAAAATCGCATACATAAGTTGATCTCGCAAACGGAAACAGTGTTCAAATCACATGTGAGGTATCGCCACAAATTGAGCGAGAGCAATTCTAGATCTCCTCTAACGCTAAACAGGTAACCACTATGTTTTTAAAGCGTCGCCTATGAGGATTTTTAAGTATCGTAGTTTGTCGCTATTCCACACCACGTGACATGTTCGGTATCCATTTACTTGGCATATCGTATTTCACATTATAAAAAAAGACTGGGCTAACTTTACTGTTTAGTTTTGTTTAGTTCATTAAAGTGTATTTTTTCCGAAAATGAATTACATTTGAAAGTCCGCTGCACAAATAGTGACAAAATGTTGCAACGACCACCATTTTATTCTCTACTACAAAATTATAAATGTTTGGGGGTTCTAAGTAATTGTTTAGCAAAGTAAATACATTAATATTTCAGAATAGGGTCGGGTCTTGAAGTGCTTAAATAAGCTCCAATTATAACTATGCTATTAATACAACAATGCCATGGGCCGCCAAAGGGGGGAGAGCCGCGCCTGCCATGGGCCGCCAAAGGGGGGAGAGCCGCGCCTGCCATGGGCCGCCAAAGGGGGGAGAGCCGCGCCTGCCATGGGCCGCCAAAGGGGGGAGAGCCGCGCCTGCCATGGGCCGCCAAAGGGGGGAGAGCCGCGCCTGCCATGGGCCGCCAAAGGGGGGAGAGCCGCGCCTGCCATGGGCCGCCAAAGGGGGGAGAGCCGCGCCTGCCATGGGCCGCCAAAGGGGGGAGAGCCGCGCCTGCCATGGGCCGCCAAAGGGGGGAGAGCCGCGCCTGCCATGGGCCGCCAAAGGGGGGAGAGCCGCGCCTGCCATGGGCCGCCAAAGGGGGGAGAGCCGTGCTTGCCATAGACTGCCAGAGGCAAAGAGGGGAGCCATGCTTGCCATTGATCACCAATGGCAAGGGGACGCATGCCTTCCAGACACCAGCAGTGGCAGGGGAATGCATGCTTCCCATTCATCACCAGTGGATTGGTTTTAGCAGGTGTTCCCCTGGAGTTAAAAGATTGATCTATGTAGTGCAAGAGCTTATCTGTTTTAATACAAGCCATTAAAGTAGGCCCCAGTATAACACAGTTGATAGTACATTTTGGGAGATTAGGATTGTAAAATGTGTGCAGAAATAAAGTTTAAACTGTAGATTTTAAATCAACATTGCAAACATACTCAAACAATACTTACCAAACAAAGCTGGCAGCAGCAAGCCATCTGCTCACATCTGTAGACCAAGGGGCAGACTGCCTCACAAGTGGGCGTATTTATATATAAACCAGCCATTTTTTATATCACCCAACTTTATTTGTCACAGTACCAAACCGACAAAGCTCACAAACTTTCAAAAAGTTTATAATAACTCTCTTTTTCTTTTGCAGTCAGGGTTTGGATGTGTCACTGTTCCTGGATAGCTGCTAAGAAGAGGAAATACAATTAAAATAAAGTAAAAAAAACAAAAAAAAACAAACAAGCTGTATACTGCATGGTGAACTGGGAAGTTAAAGGTCAGCTGACACAGCCTCACCTCTTCAACTTTAACCCTTTAATGCCAAGATTCAGTGTTGGTTTTGCTTTGCACGGGTTAAACTATCCTAAGATTGTTGTTTAATGGTTTACAGAAGAAGGAAAAAGAAAAGGTTAGTCACTTTTATTTGGTGAAATTCAGCAACCAAATTATACAAATAGTTTTATTTATTAATGCAGAGGGCACTGAGGGCCCGTTCACATCAGTGTGTTGTGAAACGCACATCATGTTTTTAGAGCTTTTTCAATGTGTTGCGTTACTATTAAATTATGGTGACCAGACGTCCCCGAACTGAGAGCACTGTCCCCAGAGCCAATCTGTCCCTGGATTGTAGTGGTGGCACCAGGTGCAAGAACGATCCTGGGCGGGTGCCGAGGCAGAGGGGGGCGGTCCACCGGCTTTGCCCGCTGTGACAGCTCTAATTTAAATCGCCGGGTGCCCGCCATCACAAAGTTTGGCTCCTTTGATAGAAAGCACACTTATCCAATGGACGTGTGCTGTCTATTATAGGTAGGAGCTGATCTAGGAGGTTGGATTTGTGTGATGGCGGGCACCCGGTGATTCAAATGAAAGCTGTCACAGCAGGCGACGCATGCTCTGTGGTGATCCGGCCGGCTCTCCTCTTCCTCTCATCTCTGAACCCCTGCACAGGTGGGGCCGCATTTCTGGGCACTGGTAAGGCTACATAGATGGACACTGGTCAGGCTGCATAGCTGGGCACTGGTGAAGGCGGCATTTTTGATAACTGGTGAGGCTGCATTGCTAACAACTGGTGAGGCTGTATTGCTGAGAACTGGTAAGGCTGCTTTTCTGGGCACTGGTGAGGCGGCATTTCTGGGTACTGGTTACATAGTTACATAGTTGGTGAGGTTGTAAAAAGACACAAGTCCAACCTGTGTGTGGGCTTTTATGTCCGTATTACATTGTATAACCCTGTATCTTAAGGTCGTTTAGTTGCCTATCTAATAGTTTTTTTAAATGATCGATGCTCCCCGCTGAAACTACTGCTTGTGGAAGAGAATTCCACATTCTTACCACTCTAATGCCCCGTACACACGGTCGGATTTTCCGAAGGAAAATGTGTGATAGGACCTTGTTGTCGGAAATTCCGACCGTGTGTAGGCTCCATCACACATTTTCCATCGGATTTTCCGACACACAAAGTTTGAGAGCAGGATATAAAATTTTCCGACAACGAAATTCCGATCGTGTGTACACAAATCCGACGCACAAAGTGCCACGCATGCTCAGAATAAATAAAGAGATGAAAGCTATTGGCCACTGCCCCGTTTATAGTCCCGACGTACGTGTTTTACGTCACCGCGTTTAGAACGATCGGATTTTCCTGACAACTTTGTGTGACCGTGTGTATGCAAGACAAGTTTGAGCCAACATCTGTCGGAAAAAATCCTAGGATTTTGTTGTCGGAATGTCCGAACAAAGTCCGACCGTGTGTACGGGGCATTACAGTAAAGATCCCTCTACGCAGTTTAGGGTTAAACCTATTCTCTTCTAATTTTAGTGAATGGCCGCACGTCTTTTTAATTTCCCTTCCGCTGAAAAGTTTTATCCCTATTGTGGGGTCACCAGTACGGTATTTGTACATTGAGGGGCAGTTCACACCATAGAAACGCAGTCCAGATGCATTCCAGATACTTTTCTGCAACTGTGGTTTTGATGTGTTCCAGTGCGTTTTTGATACAGTCCAGTGCATTTTTCCCCCTCTTTTTTTCGTAACCTTAAATAAGGACATGCGCGTTCCAGTGCGTTTTTGGTGCATTTTTTATGCATTATACAGCGTTCCAGTACAGTCCAGTGCAGGAAAAATGCAGCATGTTTTACTTTTTTTCTGGAACTGGAATGCACTGGAACTGCAAGCACTGGTGTGAACTATGTCATTGAAAACTGTATAAACTACTTTCCATGCGTTTTTTATGCAGAAAAAAAACGCAATGGACTGCATGTGGTGTGAACTGGCCCTAAAATCATATCCCCCCTCAAGCGTCTCCTCTCCAGAGAGAATAAGTTCAGTGCTCGTCATTACTAAGGTCCTCCAGTTCCTTTATTAGCTTTGTTGCCCTTCTCTGGACCCCCTCTGGTTCTAGTACATCCTTCCTGAGGACTGGAGTCCACAACTGAATGGTATACTCCAGGTGCAGCAGGACCAGAGTCTTGTAGAGTGGGAGAATTATCGTTTTATCACTGGAGTTAATCCCCTTTTTAATGCATGCCAATATTCTGTTGGCTTTGCTTGCAGAAGCCTGGGATTGCATGCCAATGCTGAGCTTGTCATCTACTGAGACCCCCAGGTCCTTTTTATCCTAGATTCCCCCAGAGGTTCTCCCCCTAATGAGTAGATTGCATCCATATTTTTGCCTCCCATATGCATAATTTTACATTTTTCTACATTAAACCTCATTTGCCATGTAGCTGATGAGGCTGCCTTGTTGGGCACTGGTGAGGCTGCCTTGCTGGGCACTGGTGAAGCTGCCTTGCTGGGCACTGGTGAGGCTGCCTTGCTGGGCACTGGTGAGGCTGCCTTGCTGGGCACTGGTGAGGCTGCCTTGCTGGGCACTGGTGAGGCTGCATTGCTGGGCACTGGTGAGGATGCATAGATGGCACTGGTGAGGCTGCATTGCTGGGCAATGGTGAGGCATAGATGTGTCAGGGACATGTTATGCGCAAACATGCATTTGCAGGTGCCCATCTTGCCGAGCATAAGTGAGGTGAGGCTGCAAAGCTGTGCACTGGTGAGGCTGCATAGCTAGGCACTGGTGAGGCTGCGTTGCTGGGCACTGGTGAGGCTGCGTTGCTGGGCACTGGTGAGGCTGCGTTGCTGGGCACTGGTGAGGCCGCATTGCTGGGCACTGGTGAGGCCGCATTGCTGGGCACTGGTGAGGCCGCATTGCTGGGCACTGGTGAGGCCGCATTGCTGGGCACTGGTGAGGCCGCATTGCTGGGCACTGGTGAGGCCGCATTGCTGGGCACTGGTGAGGCCGCATTGCTGGGCACTGGTGAGGCCGCATTGCTGGGCACTGGTGAGGCTGCATAGATGGGCACAGTTGAGCCCTGCGTTCTTTATGTAGCACACAGTTGAGCCCTGCGTTCTTTATGTAGCACACGGCTGAGCCCTGCATTCTTTATGTAGAGCACTGCTGAGCCCTGCATTCTTTATGTAGCGCACTCCTGGGCCCTGCATTTTTTATGTAGTGCGTTCCTGGGCCCTGCATTCTTCATGTAGTGCGCTCCTGGGCCCTGCATTCTCTATGCAGTGCACTGCTGAGCCCTGCATTCTTTATGTAGTGCACTGCTGAGCCCTGCATTCTTTATGTAACGCACTCCTGGGCCCTGCATTCTTTATGTAACGCACTCCTGAGCCCTGCATTCTTTATGTAGTGCACTCTTAAGCCCTGCATTCTTTATGTAGCGCACTCCTGAGCCCTGCATTCTGTTTTGTCTCTATCTTATCTTCATAACATTTGGTAGTCATATCTCAAATTCTAAGGAAAAAAAAAAAAAAGAAGATACATCTCATGGACGAAATGTGAGAAATAACGTATATGTCATAAATCATTCCATAAACACATACCACATACACTGCATATATAATTTGAGGAAAATATGCTTAGAAAATAGTTTACCATTTGCCAATAAAAAAAAAAATGTCCCCGGATTTCATTTTAAAAATCTGGTCACCTTCCATTAACCACTTCCCGTCCGCCGCACGCCGATGTACGTCCTAAGTTTGAACGGGGATATCGTTGTTATGGCAGCAGCTAGCTGCCATAACCCCGGTATCCCCGTTTTCGTGCGGCGGCCGGCTTTCAGATAAAAGTGGTCCCTGCGGCGGATTCGCCGCGAGATCACTTTTATCGGTGGCGGGAGAGGGCCCCCCCCCCTCCCGCCGCAATCCGGTGCCCTCCGCCGCTTACCGGAGCCGTCGGTAGCGGCGGAGGCGATCGCGTCCTTCTCCCTTCTGTGCCTGGAGACAAGTGAGGCTAAGATGGCGCTCACTCGTCTCCATGACACTGCTGGGCGGAAGTGACGTCAAAACGTCACTTTCGTCCACGCCTCTTAAAGGCATATTTTTTCAAATGTCATTTTTCTAAATGACTTTTTTTTTTTTTTTTTTTTTTATTGCATCTTAGTGTAAATATGAGATCTGAGGTCTTTTTGACCCCAGATCTCATATTTAAGAGGTCCTGCCATGCTTTTTTCTATTACAAGGGATGTTTACATTCCTTGTAATAGGAATAAAAGTGACACAATTTTTTTTTTTTTTTTTTTTAAACAGTGTAAAAATAAATAAAATATTGTAAAATAAATAATAAAAATAAAAAAAAAATTTTTTAAAACCCCCCTGTCCCGACGAGCTCGCGCGCAGAAGCGAACGCATACGCGAGTAGCGCCCGCATATGAAAACGGTGGTTAAACCACACATGTGAGGTATCACAGCGATCGGTAGAGCGAGAGCAATAATTCTAGCCCTAGACCTCCTCTGTAGCGCAAAATATGCAACCTGTAGAATTTTTTAAACGTCGCCTATGGAGATTTTTGAGGGTAAAAGTTTGACGCCATTCCACGAGCGGGCGCAATTTTCAAGCATGACATGTTGGGTATCAATTTACTTGGCGTAACATTATATTTCACAATATTAAAAAAAATTGGGCTAACTTTACTGTTGTCTTATTTTTTTATTCAAAAAAGTGAATTTTTTCCAAAAAAAGTGCGCTTTTAAGACCGCTGCGCAAATACGGTGCAAAAAAAAGTATTGCAATGACCAACATTGTGTTCTCTAGGGTGTTAGAAGAAAAACCATATATAATGTTTGGGGGTTCTAAGTAATTTTCTAGCAGAAAAACCTGTTTGAAACATGTAAACACCTAAAATCCAAAACGAGGCTGGTCTTAAAGTGGTTAAATGCAATGCATAATACTTTGCAGATATTCCCCCTCACTGTCTGTGTTGTGCTCAGCAGTGTGGCTGCAGAATGAGGGGTGTGATTTATGTTGAAGTGGGCTTGTTCAGATTTAGTGTTCACAGGCCTAGGGGGTTATTTACAAAAAGCAAATCCACTTTGCACTACAAGTGCACTGCAAGTGCATTTGAAATTGCACTGAAAGTGCACTTTCAAGTGTAGTCGCTGTAAATCTGAGGGGGACATGCAAGGAAAATAAAAAACAAGAAAAAGTGGTGGACTTTTAAGGCACGATAATTTTTTAAGAAGATTTTGATAGAATGTTTTTAACATTTCAAAAATATTTATTAGAATAATGTATAGAGAATATAAAAGGCATGGAATGTTTTAACACATCTATAAACTTTTACATCGTTATAAATAATGTAATACAATACAATCTATACTTCTTGCACCCGACGCCTTTCAGAGTACTAAGTTGTCTCCTTCTTCAGGGGTATTTAGCAAGAAGAAACTATGTTTCTAGAATGAAACAATACATGAGTAAGTACAAAGTATTGACATTGATGTTTAATAATATACATTAAAGTGGATAAAGTGCAATGTTTTGAAAAAACACTTACAAATGTTATGACGGTATAGTTAACATTCCAAAAATTGTCTCTTTAAAAACATACGAGAGTACAAATGCTTATCGTAAGGAGATGGGAGGGAGAACAGAGCTAGGGAAACCCGGCCCCCCGAGCGGTGCGTGCGCCGCCACATCCCGACGCGCTTATAGATCAGCTGCACGCCGGTACGTAGCCACGCCCATCACACCCGCTGGCAATTAAAGCTTCACCAACAGACAGCGCATGTCTGCTAGGTGAAGCAAGATGGAGACCCGGCGCCGTGGATAGGCGCCGCATACCCCACATGATGCCGCCACAGGTTCATTGAAACCAAGGCAGCTTTGCGTGCTGGGCGGTCGTCAGGACACGCCCCCGCCAGCCTCCATCTTGCTTCACCTAGCAGACATGTGCTGTCTGTTGGTGAAACTTTGCGTGCCGGCGGGCGTGGTAGGCGTGGCTACGTTCCGGCGTGCAGCTGATCTGCGAGCGTGCTGGGATGTGGCAGCGTGCGCACTGCACGGGGGGCCGGGTTCATTAGCTCTGTTCTCCCTCCCATCTCCTTAAGATCAGCTGCGCCCTTGACAGCTGATTGGGGAAGGAGGGAGTTATATACCCAGCAATGTCCGCTCGTTCTCACATCCTCCTCATTTGTTTGCTGGATGTCGAGACGAGCGGTCACAAACCTCTGCTTTTCAAGGTAAAATTTTTTTTTTCCTTTCCTTTCAAACCCCTTCATTAGCCTATGCTGTAACTCTCTTCAGCTGGCCATACACCATGTAATGTGGATCACTGTGCTCAAATGGAAATATGTTTTGGCCCGTTTTTCATACCTTTTGGGTATATGAGCACCTTTAATCTAACATCCAACATATATAGTGACCTTTTGAAAAATGGAAAACAAAAAAATGAAAACTATACTATATATAAAAAGTCTCCCACTTGTTGATAAAATATAATAGTGCACTTAGTAACACCCATTACTTCATGTATATTTATACTCTGTGTATGTACGTTGAAACTAGGTCCTCTTTCTAATTACTTCATGTATTTTTATACTTTGTGTATATACATTGAAATTAGGTCCTCTTTCTAATAAAAACCCTGCCTACACTATATAGGTTATAGACAGACACTTATATCTATCATTGCTATTTATTATTTTATAGCTGTGGTCCCATACTTCCCTACCTGCTCCTACCGTGTTGCAACAATCTTCACCATCAACAGGTACCTAGCATTTTTCAGTGATGATTATAATTTATATGAAGAAATTATGGATATCACTATACTTATAGACTTATTGTCTACATATCACAGGGCTTTTTCTTTCCCGACCCCAGTGGGTCTTCAGGCTCCTTTTGGTCTTTCCCTCCCTCTGCGGAGGAGGGGGTGTTGGGTCAATGGCGGGTTGCTATTCCCTCCCGGGTCTGACATTTGTGTAATATATATATATATATATATATATATATAAAATCCCCCACCAAGGTTTTCCTGGATGAGAACTTGAAAGCATTTGTACTCTCGTATGTTTTTAAAGAGACAACTTTTGGAATGTTAACTATACCGTCATAACATTTGTAAGTGTTTTTTCAAAACATTGCACTTTATACACTTTAATGTATATTATTACACATCAATGTCAATACTTTGTACTTACTCATGTATTGTTTCATTCTAGGAACATAGTTTCTTCTTGCTAAATACCCCTGAAGAAGGAGACAACTTAGTACTCTGAAACGCATCGGGTGCAAGAAATATAGATAGTATTGTATTACATTTTTTATGACAATGTAAAAGTTTTTAGATGTGTTAAAACATTCCATGCCTTTTATATTCTCTATACATTTTTCTAATAAATATTTTTGAAATGATAAAAACATTCTACTAAAATCTTCTTAAAAAATTATCGTGATTTTTAGGTACCGTAGTTTGTCGCCATTCCACGGGTGCGTGCAATTTTAAAACGTGACATGTTTGGTATCCATTTACTCGGCGTAACATCATCTTTCACATTATACAAAAAAATTGGGCTAACTTTACTGTTTGTTTTTTTTAAATTCCTGAAAGTGTCCCTTTTCCCAAAAAGTTGCGTTTAAAACAACGCTGCACAAATACCGTGGGACATAAAATATTGCAACAATCGGCATTTTATTCTCTAGATTCTCTGCTAATATATATATATATATATATAATGTTTGGGGGCTCTAAGTAATTTTCTAGCAAAAAATACGGATTTTAACTTGTAAACACCAAATGTCAAAACTAGGCTTAGTCATGAAAGGGTTAATAATGTGATTTTGCATTAAATAACAGGACATCATCCTAAATGCTTGTATCTCCCTCAAATGCCAGGGCCCATAATCGGTAGGCAAGAGAATAGCATTCAGTCCCCTTCAAAAGACTCTGTCCCGGGTGAGTGTGTCACAATTCTCCCCTTTCAGCAGGAAACTAACACAGAAAGAACCCCAGACGGGTTGACTTCAAAGTTAATCTGTAATTCCAGTCCCCCAATGCCTGTACCCACACAATACCCCAAGTAAATTGTTCCAAACCGAGCATTACTCACCCAGCCAGCCTCTGTCTCTTTTGTAGATGGGGTGTGCTCCCTTCAGATTTATCTGACCTAAACCTGTCCATCTAAGTGCATGTACTTACATTGTTGGAGACTCACAGAAATTAATGTTTAAGCCCACAGAAAATGGGGTACCTTACCAGGGCTCTATGGCTTACGTGTGTGCAATTAAACCCTTGTTTTTAACGCATACTGTTGGACAGGTCAATTTGGTTGGTCACAGGCTGGTTGGTAAGTTGAGCTTGGAAATTTACAGGTGGGAACAGTAATCACTAGTTTGTGCTCTCTTGTAGAACATACCCACCACTGGGGAGAAGTGTGAACTGGCCCTTCTCCCTGGAGTCCTTTCAGCTGCTGAAGAGAAGACAGGGTCGCTGGGCTCACTCCACCATGCTGTTAGGAATCTGGGCTGACTGCCCAGCATACTTGGGGTATATAGGTGGAGACTGTAGTCCCATTCACTTTTGCTAGATGAAAATCTCTCAGTGCTTGCAGGTCATGGCTGATATCCACGTGTCCTCAACATGGGGAGGTTGCTTTGGAGTAGCCCCCCAAAGCACCTTGTCCCCATGTTGATGGGGACAAGGACCTCATCCCCACAACCCTTGCCCGGTGGTTGTGGGGTCTGCAGGTGGGGGGCTTATCGGAATCTGGAATCCCCCCTTTAACAAGGGGACCCCTAGATCCCGACCTCCACCCCATGTGAATTGGTAACGGGTACCGAAAACAGAAAAAAAAAGCAACAGCTCCGCCTCCATGGGAGGCTCCCGCCGAGTGACGCTTCTTCTCACTTTGACAGCTGTTAGGGCAGGGCCACTCGGGGACGTAAACTGGTGACCCCACCCCCCTCTGATGCCTTGTCACGTCAGATGAAGGCGAGGTCACCTTAGTACACCTTATTAGTACAATAACAGTGCATATTTTTAGCACTGATCACTGTAATAATGTAACTGGTTGCCAAAAAAGTGTCAAAAGTGTCAGGTGTCAGATTTGTCTGCCGCAATGTTGCAGTCTCGCTAAAAATCGCTGAACGCCACCATTACTAGTAAAAAAATAAAAATGCCACAAATCTACCCCATAGTTTGTAGACCCTATAAATTTTGCGCAAACCAATCAATATATGATTATTGTGATTTTATTTTACCCGAAATATGTAGCAGATTAGATATTGGCCTAAATTGATGAAGAATTCGATTTTTTTTTTTTTTTTTTTTTTTTTTTTTTTTTTTATACTGGATGTGTTTTATAGCAGAAAGTTAAAAATTGTCGGTCTTTTTTTGTTTATAGCGCAAAAAATAAAAAGCGCAGAGGTAATCAAATAACACCAAAAGAAAGCTCTATTCGTGGGGAAAAAAAGGACATCAATTTTTATTTTGGTACTGCGTTGCACGCCCACGCAATTGTCAGTTAAAGTAACACAGAGCTGTGGTTAACACAGTCATGCATGGATTAAAATTTGGGTTGGTTCAGCAGGGACTGACTGAATTTTGATCCATGTATGGGCAGGCTGGTTGTACAGAAGTTGAGTGGTTTCTGTACAACCAGCCGGTCGGGTTATTCCTGATCAACTAGTACTGCCTGCTATAGCCTGTACTTTTGATTAGTATTCTGACAAAGGGAAGGTCTTCTTGCCCCCAGAACACAATAGTTCAGTGGAAAGGATTCCCCATACATTGAGTGTGTGGATGAAGGAATCAAGATTTATTGATTAATGTATGGCCAGCCTTAGGATTAATGTATGGCCAGTCTTAGCTGATGCTTGGCAGCTGACACGTAGATCTGATATTTACTCTAAGGGCCAGTTCACACTATGCCTTTCTGTGCGATTCATGTACATGAATCGCACAGACAGGTCCGATCCTGGGCGGGTGCACTGAGTGCATTGCACCCAGGCGCCGCAGAGGGGGGGCACCAATGTGCCAGAGTGTTCCCCTCCCTCCTCTCCCTGTGTGTGTGCCACACACTGCCCTGGGTCCAGGCTTAGTTGTGGGGCCAAAAGCATCCCTGAGCCCATGCTGCCAGTCTGCAAACAGTTACATAGTATAGTTACATATTAGGTGAGGTTGAAAAAAGAATCAGGTCCAACCTATGTGTGTGATTATATGTCAGTATTACATTGTATATCCCTGTATGTTGTGATCGTTCAGGTGCTTATCTAATAGGGTCGGACATTGATCGGACATTCCGACAACAAAATCCATGGATTTTTTCCGACGAGTGTTGGCTCAAACTTGTCTTGCATACACACGGTCACACAAAGTTGTCGGAAAATCTGATCGTTCTGAACGCGGTGACGTAAAATACATACGTCGGGACTATAAACGGGGCAGTAGCCAATAGCTTTCGTCTCTTAATTTATTCTGAGCATGTGTGGCACTTTGTGCGTCGGATTTGTGTACACACGATCAAAATTTCCGACAACGGATTTTGTTGTCGGAAAATTTTATAGCAAGCTCTCAAACTTTGTGTGTCGGAAATTCCAATGGAAAATGTGTGATGGAGCCCACACACGGTCGGAATTTCCGACAACAAGGTGTGTACAGGGCATTACAGTAAAGAACCCTCTACGTAGTTTAAGGTTAAACCTCTTTTCTTCTAATTTTAATGAGTGGCCACGTGTCTTGTTAAACTCCCTTCCGCGAAAAAGTTTTATCTTCATTGTGGGGATCACAAATACGGTATTTATAAATTGAACAAATTTTGAGTATAGCCTCATGTAATCAAAAATAACAAATTTGTTAATAAAAACGTACCATCACCAAATTAATATGCAAAAACAAAGAAGAGTGGGAACAAGGGGACAGTGGCTGATGTTGGCCCGGTAATATTCCCACCCTGGAAATGACTGGACTATATCGGTACAGATGAACAACAATAAATAATTAAATAAAAAGGTTTATTACAGAGAAGGAAAATACATAGTGTACTTGTTAAAATTGCAAAAACAGAGGCTCGGGATTGCCCAAGGGACATCTGTAGTTACAGGGTATAGAATGGTCTGGTTCTTGACTAGTTTCGCGGTATTACCGCTTCCTCAGGAGGACCAATCTATGAGACAGATAATAGAGATAATACAGACATAATACATACAAAAATCATAATGCAGCATGTAAAAACCAACATAACCTAAGAGGTAAATACAAAAATGGCTTACCCTATGTTTAGGTGAATGTGTGCGGCACCCAGCCGCCCAAACATTACTCCCCCGCGGCGGACAAGGGGGATTGTACGGAATTCCCTGAATGGATAACAATTAGCAATTGAGGGGTCTAGTATGTCAGCTGGTTAAGGTAAAAAAGATTAGCCGTTAGCATAGGAGAGGGAGATAAATAAGGGCAGAAAGGAAGGAAGGAAATAAGGGGGGAAAAAAAGGAGAGGGATGAAGATGGGGGAGAGAAATAGGGGAAGGGATGATTGGGATGGGGAGGGGAAGGAAAAGAAAGGGGGGGGGAGGGGGGGGGAGGGGGGAGAGAGGGAGGGGAGAGGAAGGGAAAACGACAAGGAAGGAGGGGAGAGGGGGAAGGACAAGGAAGGTGGTGGGGAGGGAGGATATAGGGGGGGTGGGGGAAGGAAGGGAAGGGGGACGGGAGGTGGGAGGGGGAGGGGAAGGGGAGGACCGATGGAGAAGATCAGGAAAGAGGAGTTGGGGAGGGGGGAGGGGGGGGGGAACAAGATAGGACAGGCAGAGCACAGAAACCATGATTATTTGCCCAAGGGGTGATAAGGTACCAAGCCACATAGGGGCTTCTTGATAACGCAGAGGTCAGATGGCCCGTAGGGAGCAAGAGCACCCACTGTGTCCACCGAGAAGGGTATCAATGGGGGTACATGGGTGTGGGAACCCAGCAGTATGAGGGGATACCCACAGGGTAACATGGAAATCTGTCAATGAAAACGTATCACATATAAAATGAGATACAGAATAGTATCCGTGAGACGGTATCAATACTAGATAACGTGGGGTAAAGGATAGTATCCAAGGTAAAAATTGAGGATAAACGTACCCAAAGATGTCCCCGGTAAGACAGGCGTCTCTTCCATCCAAGCCCCACGTGTGCAAATCTTCAGTGGGGAGAGTCGCACTGCTCACCCAAAAGGCCAGAGGGCCCATTAAGTGAGCTCCCCAACCAGGAGACGCCCACGACTCCGCCGTCCGGCGGCGTCTGACGTCGCCATCCGGCGGCGCCCGACATCGCCGGGTCAGTTTCTCCGCACTGCGCAGGTGCACGACCAGTGCTACTGCGCAAGCGCGTTCAAGGCGAGCCCGTGGGCGGAGAACCCTGGGCTCGATGAGAGCAAGCAGGGGATAAACAGGACATGTCATCCCTGCCAGGAGAAACACAAGTCCGCCGCTAAGGGAGGCAAGGGCAGCCACGAACCGCACCAGACACCCAGGGATCGCCAAAATAATAAAATTAACATTGAACAATGAAAAAAAGAAGGATAATGGATATGTAAGCAATTGTAAGTAAAAATAGGTATGAGTGGCAGTGTGAATGCCACAATGACAATTACGGTGTTTGGTAAACACAGAGGGAATTGACACTCCATAGACAGCTCAGATTACAAGGGGAACCCACCAGCGGAAGCCATTATGTAAGGTGAAGGTGGTGGTGCACAAGGACAGGTAATGGGTAAGTGATAAAAGGTGGGGAACCGCAGCCAGGGGTGATCATTGGACTGCGGGCACATTCTGGATAATAGGAAGTGGGTGGGCAAAACAAATTGGAGAATTGAAGAAGTGAAAGGAGTAGTGGAAAGTGTGGAACAGTGAACTTGAAACAAGTGCACTGTAGGTGAAATGGTGTGTGGTGAGTATGAGGAATAATGAGGGTGATGTAGTGTAATGACGACCCACAAGAGGGAGGTCATATTAATTCAAATTGAAGTGAAGGGTATCCCAGAGGTGATAAAATTGGGGATCTAATGACGTAGGAGGCAGATAACACCATACAATGTCATACTCAAAAATTATACAAGGGTAGTTGCAGATGATACGATAATATAACAATATGATAAGGTTAATTGGGAGATTATGCTAACGGCTAATCTTTTTTACCTTAACCAGCTGACATACTAGACCCCTCAATTGCTAATTGTTATCCATTCAGGGAATTCCATACAATCCCCCTTGTCCGCCGCGGGGGAGTAATATTTGGGCGGCTGGGTGCCGCACACATTCACCTAAACATAGGGTAAGCCATTTTTGTATTTACCTCTTAGGTTATGTTGGTTTTTACATGCTGCATTATGATTTTTGTATGTATTATGTCTGTATTATCTCTATTATCTGTCTCATAGATTGGTCCTCCTGAGGAAGCGGTAATACCGCGAAACTAGTCGAGAACCAGACCATTCTATACCCTGTAACTACAGATGTCCCTTGGGCAATCCCGAGCCTCTGTTTTTGCAATTTTAACAAGTACACTATGTATTTTCCTTCTCTGTAATAAACCTTTTTATTTAATTATTTATTGTTGTTCATCTGTACCGATATAGTCGAGTCATTTCCAGGGTGGGAATATTACCGGGCCAACATCAGCCACTGTCCCCTTGTTCCCACTCTTCTTTGTTTTTGCATTTATAAATTGAAATCGTAACCCCTCTCAAGCGTCTCTTCTCCAGAGAGAATAAGTTCAGTGCTCGCAACCTTTCCTCATAACTAATATCCTCCAGACCCTTTATTAGCTTAGTTGCCCTTCTTTGTACTCACTCCATTTCCAGTACATCCTTCCTGAGGACTGGTGCCCAGAACTGGACAGCATACTCCATGTGCGGCTAGACCAGAGTCTTGTAGAGCAGGAGAATTATCCTTTTATCCTTGGAGTTAATCCCCTTTTTAATGCATACCAATATTCTGTTTGCTTTGTTAGCAGCAGCTTGGCAGCTTGCTGAGCCTATTATCTACTAGGACCCCCAGGTCCATTTCCGTCCTAGATTCCCCCAGTGGTCCCCTCCCCCTAGTGTATAGATTGCATTCATATTTTTGCCACCCAAATGCATTATTTTACACTTTTCTACATTAAACCTCGTTTGCCATGTAGTTGCCCACCCCATTAATTTGTTCAGTTAAAATAGTTTTCTGAGTGTAGCCTTTCCCCGCTCACCTCCCCTCCCTTGCTCTCTGGTTACTACAAGCGGCTAAACTGCAAGTCTGTGACAGGGGAGAGGGCAGAGCTGTACTCTGTATGTGCTGGATTTAGGGTTGCCACCTGTCTGGGATTTACCCGGACAGTATGGGTTTTGACACATGTGTCCGGTTCTCTGCCCGTCTGAGACCCGAGCACATTATTCGCGGCCGCTTAATTTGCCTGACGTGTGCGGGAGTGGGAGGGAATTTCTCCTAGTCGGTGTCCCCAGGACCATTTATCTGACCGCTACTACTTTTACCCCTGCCAGGGGCGGACTGTTCACTTCAGCACAGCACTGCCGGAGGTGACGTCCCAGGGTCAGTGGGTGGATCCCGACATCCTCTTCTGCCGGGCTCTGCGGATCTCCTGCCATGTGCAGAGCCCGGATAATGCCAGCAGCGGCCAAGCAGCTCTCACTCTGCTCCTGCCAGACCAGGCGCCTGGCGATCATCAGGGAGACTGTCTGCCACTGGAGCTTTAAGGTACAGAAGGAAGTCATCCCCCTGCACCCGTCTGCCAGCTTCCCACCCCCTGTCATCTTCATCCCCCTGCACTCGTCTGCCAGGTTCCCACCCCCTGTCATCTTCATTCCCCTGCACCCGCCTGCCAGCTTCCCACCACCCCACCCCCTATCATCTTCATCCCCCTGCCAGCTTTCCACCACCCCATCCCCTGTCATCTTCATCGTCCTGCACCCGCCTGCCAGCTTCCCACCACCCCACCCCCGTCATCTTCATCCCCTGCACCGTCTGCCAACCTCCCACCACCCCACCCCCTGTCATCTTCACCCTCCTGCACCCGTCTGCCAGCTTCCTACCCCACCCCCTGTCACCCCAGCCTCCTGCACCTGTCTGCCAGCTTCCTACCCCACTCCCTGTCATCTTCATCCCCCTGCACCCATCTGCCAGCTTCCCACCACCCCACCCCCTGTTATCTTCATCCCCCTGCACCCGTCTGCCAGCTTCCCACCACCCCACCCACTGCCATCTTCATCCCCCTGCACCCCTCTGCCAGCTTACCACCGCCCCACCCCCTGTCATCTTCACCCCCCTGCACCTGTTGTCATCTTCATCCCCCTGCACCCGTCTGCCAGATTCCCACCATCCCACCCCCTGTCATCTTCACCCTCCTGCACCTGTCTGCCAGCTTCCTACCCCACCTCCTGTCATCTTCACCCCCCTGCACAGAGGGAACTGGCAAGCACCAGTGGCCTAGTACACCCTGGTCATACATCCAGCACTGCAGTAACACTTGGTGACGTGGCGAGTCCCATAAGTGCAGTTCAAGCTGGCGAGGTGGCAAGCACAAGTAGTGTTTTTTTTTTTTAACAAAGTTGTCACTAAATGATATATTGCTCAAACATGCCATGGGAATATGTGAAATTACACCCCAAAATACATTCTGTTGCTTCTCCTGAGTACGGCGATACCACATGTGTGAGACTTTTTGGGACCCTAGCCGCGTACGGGACCCCGAAAACCAAGCACCGCCTTCAGGTTTTCTAAGGGCTAAATTTTTGATTTCACTCTTCACTGCCTATCACAGTTGGAGGCCATGGAATGCCCAGGTGGCACAAACCCCCCCCCCAAATGACCCTATTTTGGAAAGTAGACACCCCAAGCTATTTACTGAGAGGCATGGTGAGTATTTTGCAGCTCTCATTTGTTTTTGAAAATGAAGAAAGACAAGAAAAAAATTTTTTTTTCTTTTTTCAATTTTCAAAACTTTGTGACAAAAAGTGAGGTCTGCATATCATTTAGTGACAACTTTTTGTAATTTTTTTTTTTTTTGTCATTATTCAATCACTTGGCACAAAAAAAAAATATTCAATGGGCTCAACATGCCTCTCAGCAATTTCCTTGGGGCGTCTACTTTCCAAAATGGGGTCATTTGGGGGGGGGGTTGTACTGCCCTGCCATTTTAGCACCTCAAGAAATGACATAGGCAGTCATAAACTAAAAGCTGTGTAAATTCCAGAAAATTTACCCTAGTTTGTAGACGCTATAACTTTTGCGCAAACCAATAAATATACGCTTATTGACATTTTTTTTACCAAAGACGTGGCCGAATACATTTTGGCCTAAATGTATGACTAAAATTGAGTTTATTGGATTTTTTTTATAAAAAAAAGTAGAAAATATCATTTTTTTTTCAAAATTTTCGGTCTTTTTCCGTTTATAGCGCAAAAAATAAAAACTGCAGAGGTGATCAAATACCATCAAAAGAAAGTTCTATTTGTGGGAAGAAATGGACGCCAATTTTGTTTGGGTACAGCATTGCATGACCGCGCAATTAGCAGTTAAAGCGACGCAGTGCCAAATTGTAAAAAGTGCTCTGGTCAGGAAGGGGCTAAATCCTTCCGGGGCTGAAGTGGTTAAAAAAATTATTTTAAAAAATTGTCCCTTTTAAGAGCTGTGGGCGGAAGTGACGTTTTGACATTGCTTCCACCCAGCAATTGTATGGAGACAGGTGGGGGCCGTCTTCCGCTCACTCGTCTCCATACCCAGCTAGTGACAGGACGCGATAGTCTCCTATAAGTCTCCTATAGCATAACCTCAGGTTTGTCAAAATACATGGGTTTGCAATCTTATATAAGCGATGGCACTCATCTGTTGGAAAAACGTAAACCTTATCCATGGAATAGTGTCTACATATGGATGTCTCTAGATGTAAGCTCACTATATACATCAATCCCTCACGCATTTGGACTAGCAGCTCTGGATCATTTCTTGTTTCATGACCAATATATAAATAACAGACAAGCTGCCTTTATCCTGGAATGCACAGAGTTTTGCCTCACACACAATTATTTTGTTTTTGAAGATCAATGCTATGTGCAGGTACAGGGTACTGCCATGGGAGCTAACTTTGCTCCCTCATATGCCAATCTTGTGATGGGCCTATGGGAGCAGAAATATATATGGCACAATAATCCTTATTCTAAACATCTCATGTATTACGGCGGATATATAGATGATATTGTTATCATCTGGAATGGATCTACCAAAGACATTCAGGATTTCTTTACTTATTGTAATGATAATCCACATAGTTTAAGTTTCACTCATGTTTCAGATGCAGACAAATTGGCCTTTCTAGACTTAGAACTGTACCATGTTGAGGATGTAATCCATGCTAGGAATTCTTGTAAACCAACAGCTGACAACTAACTGCTAGACTATAAGAGCTGCCACTATCACAAGTGGAAAAACATATCCCCAGAGGACAATTCTGCCGACTTAGGCGTAACTGCACAAACATCACAGATTTCATAGAACAAAGTAACTTACTTAGTAATAAATTTAAAGAAAAAGGCTACCTAAAATCTTTTCAAGAGGCCAACACACACTATGCACGAGATACACCCATTCTAGAGACAAAGGAGTGTTCGACCAATCAGTTCGTTTTACTACTAGATTCCACTACGACCACAAAAAAATGGAATCAATTTTAAAGAAACATTGGCCTATACTGTTGGAGGATTTACATCTAAAAACTTTATTGCCCAATATACCCAAAGTCATTATAGAAAAGCACCCAACGTAAAAAACAAACTTTCTCCCAGTAAGCTTAAACCTCACCCCATCAAGTCTATACCACACATATATCTACTTCCGTTGTATGGTATGTTCCAATGTAAAAAACCCTTATGCAAAACCTGCAGTTTTGTGCAACATGGTCAGAAACAATTTACCACAAAAGGAAAAACCTACAACATCAGTGAATTCTATAATTGTTCATCTGATTATGTTATATATTGCCTCTGTTGCCCCTATCACCAACTTTATGTAGGCTGCACTATCCGCCCACTTCAGTAGAGGTTTGGCCAGCATCGGAGAAAGATCGAGGGAAGGCAAAGACAAACACAGCGTTCCTCGTCACTTCTCCAAATATCACAAAGGATGCACTGATGGCCTAAAGGTATGGGTAGTGGAATAGATGCCAAAAAAATCTCTCGGAGGCTGAGAGGTTCTATAAGCTCTGTGAACGGGAAAAGTATTGGATCTATTCTCTCGAAACACTGTCACCTGGGGGCATAAATGAGGCATTAGAGGTGTCCACTATACATTAATAATAATTCGATTTTTTTGTTCTTTTTTCTTAGGCATTACCTTTATCATGATGGTTATCATACAAATAAAATCTTTGGGGTGGTGGGCGTTACGACCCAATAGTAAGTAAATTCATTTACTGTTTTTTTGTAAGCGTGCCATAATATTCTTTTCATTTACCCTTAATAATGTTTGATATATATGTGTATCCTCCAGATATATGCGATACAGTTTATAATTCCTTTTTTCTTCCCTTTTTCTCCTTACATTTTGGTGTTAAACATCAAAGCAGGGTCTCTATTTTCCCAAACAACTCATCCCCCTACATGTTGAGGAAGATACTATTTATTTTAAATTATCTGTCCCTTCAGCAGTTGATGCAATCAATTCATCTTATTAATTGGGAGCACAATCTTGGCAGACACTGTAAATGTATTCATATATGTTGTAAAGTTGGGGTTTTTTAGCTCTCATAGTAGATGCTTTTGCCAGTGATTCCAAATCAGTCAGAAACTGTATTTTAGGGCATGGTAGCCCATTTTTATTAAAAAGGCAAATAAAAGTCCATAACGGTTTCCCATGCAGGGGTCGTTCTCCAGCAAATACACCCAACAGAAAATGCTAGCCCACCTGGCTCTCTGTAGCAGTACTTCTGCTCTTTATCCTGGTCACACAGACTACTGGATCCTTCAGTGAGGAGGACTTTACTTTAGCACCCACAGCTCTGCTCTGGCCTTAGTCCTCAGGCCGTTTCACTGCCTCTTACAGTAACACATGTTCTGGCTGACTGCTGCAACCCTTCTGACTCCTGGAGACCTCCTGTCTCTTGGTGTGGAGCAGTCTCCAACTGGGAGCCCTGAGGTATTCCCATAAACTCATAAGGGCTGTGCTCACCTGAGCACACACCCTGCTGGCCATCTACAAAATCTGGACACAGGGTTGGAGATCCCGTCCCAACCAAGACACTGTGGAATCTCAAAACTACAGAGCCCCATGACGAAATACCAAAACCTGGAGAAAGCTGTGAAAGCAGTCTTCTCCAGTCCACCCCTATGCTCTGCAGTCTTGCACCAAGAAAATGTGCACACCCTGTGTGCCCTAAACTACCAATTTTACCGTGACAGCATCTCCTACTGTCACAATGTGTATACATGTATATGCTTATGCATATGTATATAAACATGTATGTCTTTGACCCCCATGTGGCTCTCAATATTGATATATATTTAATCTGTTGAATTTATACCCAATACAATAGCCTCTTTATTATTTTTTTTTATCATTTATCATTCCAAACACATAAATTCATACGCATATACAAGTACATAAACACAAAAAAAATAGATCTATCCTTTAACATCACCTCTCGAATGGCCCTACTTCTAAAAGTTCATGATCAATTTTTTTCCTTTTCTTTTCTTCCCCTCCTTCTCATCTTTTCCTCTCTCTCCCCTTTTAAACAAAGAAATAGAGATACTACACCCCTAGCTCCTAATCCACCCTCCACAAAAAAAAACACCCTTTCCCTTCTTCTTTCCTTTCTTCCCTCCTCCCCCCTCCTCCCCCACTCCTTTTTTTTAATATATTTATACATTCTCCCCACAACCCCGCCCCCCCAAACTCATTATTCCTTATCATTTATTGTGAAATACGTGTCCCCCATTCCTCACACTATTTTACTCTAATCAAATTATTAATTTAATAAATACATTCCCCAACTCCTTCCAAATTTCTTAAGTGCTCTTAACATATTTTTCGATAATTTTTATTCGATAATAAAATGTTGAGAAAAATAGGATGTGAAAAAGGAAAATCTTAGGAAAAGGCAGAAGGATCCCTATTAGTTTTTTTTTAGGCATAGGTGCCAGTATGTTAGTTCTATCACACTTATTAGCCTCACGTTTATAATTATCACGAAGGGTACAGTTTCTCTTTAAATGCAGAAATTGACCCTTTGGCACAGCCTTAAGCCGTGACTTGTGATGACAGCTTTTGATATCAATAAAACTATTTCTATCAGTATTCTTGAAAAAGTGGAAGTCACTAATTTGTTATGATCTACCCTAATTTTTAGGTCCAAAAAATGAATTTCTTCCTTACTCATCTCATGTTGCAGAGCAATAACTTAGTCATTGTCATTAAGACCAGATATAAATTCATTCAAAGATTCCAAATTGCCATCCCATAGGAGGAGGACGTCATCGATGTACCTTTTTCAAAGAAAGCAATTCTGGGGCCATCAATGACATCCTTCTCCCGTTTTGCCATAAATAAATTGGCCATACTGGGCACGGATTTTGCGCCCATAACCACTCCACGGCACTGTAAATAATAAGTGCCACCTAACAAAAAATAATTGTGTCCCATGGCGTAATCAAGTAATTTCAAAAGAAACCCTTTTTGTTAGGTGGGTATTGTGGGATCCCTATTAAAAAAATGCTGGACTGCATCTCTACCATGGTGATGGGAAATTATAGTGTAAGGACGCCACATCAGCAGTGGCCAGAATGTAACTCTTCTTCCACTCTACTTCATCAAGAATGTTAATCACTAGAGTAGTTCGATGTGTCCGCCATAATGTCGCAGTCACGATAAAAATCACCGATCACCGCCCGCCATTACTAGTAAAAAAAAATTATTAATAAAAATGCCATAAAACTATCCCCTATTTTGTAGACGCTATAACTTTTGCACAAACCAATCAATAAACGCTTATTGTGATTTTTCTTTACCAAAATATGTAGAAGAATACGTATCAGCCTAAACTGAGGAAAAACATTTTTTTATATATTTTTTTGGGGATATTTATTATAGCAAAAAGTAAAAAATAATACTTCTTTTTCTAAATTGTCGCTTTTTTTTGTTTATAGTGCAAAAAATAAAAAACGCAGAGGTGATCAAATACCACCAAAAGAAAGCTCTATTTGTGGGGAAAAAAGGACTTCAATTTTGTTTGGGAGCCATGTCACACGACCGCACAATTGTCATAAACATTGTACCGTACTGCATGAACAGTTCCAAGCTTTCTGAACCTTTTAGCGCAACTGCACTCCAACCTTGCCATGTACTTCCCGATAAATAATGGCCATAGACATGACCGCTATTTGGTGTGTGGCCCCGGTCGCAGCCGCGATCCCAAGGGCACCCAGGATAAGATGTACTGTGAGGGATTGTACAACTGGCACAACTGTAGTACAACAGGTCCCAATCTCCGCTGGCATCACAACCACCAGCCGGAGAGTCACATCTGCATTTAGCACTTAGAATACCTTTTTTGTTTTGCTTGTGGCTTCACGCTGTCTCTCTGTGGGGGAACAGAGAGCAATAAATCAACTCTTGTTCCCGGCCTAGTTGAAAAACATTGCACATATATGTGAAAGGGGGAAACAAACAGGGCAGTTAGTAATCAAATGTGCCTTCCAGACTGCATTAGGGCATCAAACCCTGCGAACTTGAGGTAAGTCAATCCTCTTCAGCTGCCATTATTCTGGCTGGGAAAAAAGCACTTTCATTTATATCCAACCAGGCTGAGGCTAATACGAAGTCATGCTGGGTAAAGCGTGGCGTATGGCGCCTGTAATTTTTGTAGCCATTTCTTAACCTCCGTAAACCGGGTTCTCCTCTTATGTACATCAGATGAAAAGTCAGGGTAAAATGAGATGTGTGCACCATTAAACCTTATGTCTTGCTTCTCTCTGGCCAAACGCAGAAAGATTTCTCTATCCCTGTAATGCAGTAGACGTGCAAAGATAGGGCGAGGGGATGACCTGGTGGAAGGAGTCTCAGTGGGACCCGGTGGGCCCTCTCCACAGCGTAAAGGGGTGTGAACGCATCTTTCCCAAACACCTCTGGCATCCATTTTTCAATGAACTCGGTGGGGTCTCTGCCCTCAATCTTCTCCAGGAGACTGACTATTCTTACGTTATTCCTTCTCATTCTGTTTTCAAGATCATCTGCGCGTTGGTCCACCACAGCGATCATTCTGGAGGGGGGAGTTTGTCCTCTACATCACTGATCCTGCTTTCAGCTGATTTTTTTGTATGTTCTGCCTGATTAGGGACACTTCCTCTTTCAAACTACCAAAGAGTTCCTGCAGAATATTCACTAAGGCGGCACATTTATTAACAGCCCTCAGGATCTCATCCAGTGTGGGTTGTGCCTGCTCTTCCTCATCTTCCTCACTGTTCTCCTCCATCCCCTCCGCATGAGCTGCTGTGGTATTGTGATTCATTCATTCGTGTGCGTGAGTTTACAACGTTCAAAAATTTAAAGGTATTTTCATCTATAATCCCTGCCGTGTAGGCTCAATTAAGATTGTTCATATATTGCTTATTGCTAGCTGACACAAATGCTGCTGGTACAGGCTTGTACCACTCATTGTTATATATTATGTCATAGCACATTTTTTCATATGCCTCCCTGTTCATAATGATAGTATTCCCCCCTTTGTCAGAGGGTTTGACCACTATACTGTCATTATTACACAGAGAGTTTATTATTATGTCTTCCCCCCCCCCTCTTTTTGCAGAGCCATCTTTGGGCACAGCTCCTGGGCATTTTGCCTCCTTGCCAGCAGTGATCTCCTCAACAGACGCCCAGGGGCACATATCAGCATGGTCCGTATCCAGCCTGTGCTGAACCCCTGTGGAGACAGGAGTGTTACGTGTGTCTGAATCATTGGTGACGTCTACGCCGGGGGCAGGCGTGGTTAACAGTGATCGCGCCCCTTGCTTCCATGGTGATCGGCAACAAACACACTCTGTTGCCATAGTGACCAGGAGGCACGCACATGCCGGGGATGACTATGTCTGTTCCCCGACGTTGCGTGTGTCCATCAGTTCCTGGTCAGCTTGTGGAGGAGGTATCCGCCCCTACACATGAGACGCCACTTACACACGTCCGGTGCAGCGTCAGAAGCGGCGTGATGTCACGCATCACGCCGCTCCTGATGCACAAGTGGGGCATATAAATAGACACACAGTCCGCTGGGACCTCTAGGAGCCATATCTTCCTCCAAACTGCAGACGGGTAACAAAATACTTTTTCTTCCTTGTAACATACGTAATCTTTGTTGTTTCACTTCTGTAACTCTGGAACAACATTCATGGGGAATAACGTTCGTATTCTCCTAATGTCTGTTTTTTGGCAGAACTTATGATCAAGCACGGGTTCTATATGATCTTTAAGCTTTGGATCCTTTGCATATTCAGAACCTAACAACATCTGTCTATCAAGGAGGTAATCATATACACAAATATGACATGTAGTAGTAGTAGTAAATAGCAAATTTACAGTATGAGGGGATGCCATATTATATCTAATTTCCTTTTTATTATCATTTTTTGATCAGACCGGCAAACGTGAGTGCCGACTCCTAAAATATAGTTCAAATATCTGCAGTGGTTACCATCCAGGATTGTGGCATCTAGATTAGGATTCAAATCAAATTTTCTATGTAAGAACAATTTTTCCTTTTTACTTCATAGTAAAAGATTCTAATATAAAGTAGTATATTTTGACGATTTAAACATTATATCGATGTATTCATCATTTACAGGTAATTAGATTTTAGGAAAAGATAATACAGTAGCACGATCAATATCCCCCACTCTGGAGACCCCAGCTGGTTTGGAGGTGTATTTTGGGGGTATGTAGTTTGTGCCCGACGATTTGCTCTGACGTCACTTAATTCTGAACACACTCTGACCATTCCACAAGTGAACTCAGAGCCATATATTCGAAGGTTTCTGCAATTATCCAGGTACAGCCATATGTTGTTTAGTAAGACTTGAAAAAATCTTTTGAAAATGTTTTGTCCCAAGAGTAATAAAATATGTATTTATAATCTTTGTATATTCATTCATTAGATAAGAATATCCACGCGTGATCCCGAGGAAGCCATAAGGCGAAACATGTAGAACAAAAGTGTGGTAGTTTTTGTATGGAAGAAATGTATCATTGTATACCATCTTTCTTTCATGTGTATGTGTAAATTTTTTTATTTTTTTTTTAACTATAACTGTTGATGAGTATATGAATAGCACACAGAAGGTCCCATACATTCCCCGTCAGGGGCTTTTTCTTCCAAGGTATGTAGATGCTTAATATTGAACATGTAGCATCCCTGTTTTTTCTCCTAAGCTTGAGTTTAAGGTGTGATCTTGCTCTTCTGTCAACAGGTGGCGCTGTTGCCTTTGGCATTAGGATGATGGATTACAGTGAAATCAGGTTAGGAGTGAATATGTTGTCTTGCCAAACAGCAGGGGTTTCCTTGGTCGCCGAGCATGCTGGGATAATCTATTTATTCGGAAGGAGTCAGTTCATCAGGGTTCTTTTGCACCTGGGCTGCGGCCTAGGTTGGCGCATGTGGAGCAGCAGCAGATGTGTAGGCTTGAAGCCTGGGGCCTAACCATGTGTATAGAGGCTTGGCCGGAGGGGAGCCTGATCATTGCTGGAGGTAAAGGTGAAGCAGTTGCCAGAGGGACAGACACTTTTGTTGCCAGAGGCAAGTTTAGAAGGGATGGAGTTCTGAACTAATATCGGAGCAGACGCTTCATCAGCCGGGTACGGTGAAGTAAGTGGGAAAGCTTCAGAGGAGAACTCATCCAGCAATACAGCGGGTAGCTGTGAGTGAATCTTGAAGGAGTACAGCGGGTAGCTGTAAGTAAAGCTTGAAGATAAGTACAGCAGGTAGCTGTGAGTACAGCGGGTAGCTGTGAGTCAAGCCTGAGGGATCCAGCGGGTAGCTGAGGGTGAAGCTTGAGGGATCCAGTGGGTAGCTGAGAGTCTGAAGAATACAACAGATAGCTGCGAGTTGAGTGTGAGCAGAGCTTAAGGATCTACAGCTGGGCACATATATCTTCAGTGTTTTCTTATCTCTCTTAAAAGCACTAAGTCCCATGGCTTTCTCCTGCTCCATTCTTTTTTTATCAGCATGATAACTTCTGACAAGTTCTCTGTCAACTGAGATAAAACCAGCCTAAATTTTGTGTCAAGGGAGGTTGCTATAAATAGATTAGCAGAGAGAAAGTGTGCCTTTCCTCCAATAAGCTCTCTTGGCTGTATGCCCAGACTTCACTTCCAGTGCTGAACAGGAAGAAAACATCTCTAGCACAATGTGCCCTTTCTAATGCCGCGTACACACGAGCGGACCTTACGGCAGACTTTGCCCGGCGGGTGGGATTTCGTCGGACAATTCGATCGTGTGTGGGCTCCAGCGGACTTAGTTTTCTCAAAAGTTGGACGGACTTAGATTTGAAACATGTTTTAAATCTATCCGTCGAACTCGAGTCCGGTCGAAAAGTCCGGTCGAAAAGTCTGCTCGTCTGTATGCTAGTTCGACGGACAAAAAGCCACGCTAGGGCAGCTATTGGCTATGAACTTCCTTGTTTTAGTCCGGTCGTATGTCATCACGTACGAATCCGTCGGACTTTGGTGGATTGTGTGTAGGCAAGTCCGTTCATTCGGAAAGTCCGTCATAAAGTACGGCGTAAAGTCCGCCGAGCAAAGTCTGCCGTAAAGTCCGTTCGTGTGTACACGGCATAAAGAATATATAAAGCTGAAGACAACAGCTATGCATGTAAAACTTCTGTAGGGAGATTTGTTTCATCTCTGTGTATTATTTGAGGTTGTTGACTTCACTGGGTATATGTGAGGGTTTACATCCACTTTAAGATAAAAAACCTTCTGTGTGCAGCAGCCCCCTCAGCCCCCCTAGAACTTACCTGTGCCCCCTCTAGATCCAGTGATGTTCCAGCAGTGTCTCAGCTGCCTGGGACACCCCTTCTCATTGACTGAGACAGCAGCACAGCGCTATTGGCTCCCGCTGCTGTTAATAAAAGTCATCTATTGAGAAAGGGGGTGGGGCTGGGCCACGGCTCTATGTCTGAATGGACATACGGAGCTGTGACTCGGCTTGGGTGCCCCATAGCAAGTTTCTTGCTGTGGGGCCACTCAACAGGAGGGAGGGGCCAGGAGCACCAAAGAGGGAGAGCCAAGAAGAGGAGGATCTGGGTTGCTCTGTGCAAAACCATTTCACAGAGCAGGTAACTATGATATGTTTGTTATTTTTAACTAAAAAAAAATTAGACTTTACAATCACTTTAAATAATAGCCCTATCAGATCCATGGCAATTCAGTTGAAAGGACCCTCAATCAGAGATTTGGCACCACTGGGCTACGGTAATGGGGCATAGAGGCTGCTGTTTGACACTCAGAGCATGACTCACAGTAGTTTTTCACATCAGCATGTATCCCGGGCCAAATGTGTATGGACCAGGTTCAACATGGTCCTCCTATAAGGGCGAGACACCACGAGTTGTTCCACAAGCTCACCCCAAATTTTGTCAAACCAATGCAACATGTCATGGGTAACCACCATATTAGGAAACTCATTCTCCAGCCCTTGGACTACCAGGGTCCCATTGTTTACCTTAATATTTTTCCAGGCTTGTACAAGAGTAGGACTCTGTAACTGGGCGGTCCCAAAGTTGTCCCGAGAGACCTCTAGCTCCAGCCCACGGGCAACTCTTGGGTTTTAGGGGACACCTCCGGTTTACCCGCACAGACTGCTAGGGCAAAAAACACGTTTTCATCAGGGGTCACCACTACAGCATTTTCATCAGCCTTTGGTTCAAAGGGGTTGGGGTTCCCCCTGCAGTTCCACTAGAGAGTACAGCCTCAGGACTCTTATCCTTCCCACTGCAGAGTTCCTGGGGCAGTGAAAAGTCTCTCAAAGGTCACCAGCACTGTGGGGTACTTTTTAGAGTCACCATACACACATACAACTCCTGGTATGGACCAGGGTGAACAGGCTTCCAGAGTCCAGGAGGGCACACACACTTTTCCCCCTTATCTTTACAACAGAGGTCGGCATGTCTGGATCCGTGACTAGGCCTGGGTGAGCAAACAAGGACATGTGTCAAACTACAGGGACATGCATCGAACTCCATAGGCTCAGGGCTCAAGTGACACTTGACAGCAATGTGACCCCACTCACTGCGCCGCCAACATTGGGGATTCCCACGGATTCCTCTGGGGCTTCCCAGAAGGGGTCATTCAACAGGTGGTGACCCTCCGACCACTCTCGCTGGCCTTTCAGGACTTCTCCTTTCAGCTATACCAGCTGTGATAGTGGGATTGACTGGGTGGCCACAGGAGGGGGTCTTTTGAACGTTGGGGATCTTGAAACTGCAGAGCCAGCAACCAGGCTCTCTTTCGCAGAGTAGCATTCCACCAGCTCAACCAGAACATCCTTTGAATTTGGATGAGATTGCCTCACCCACCTCTGTAACTCAGGAGGTAGAGCTCTCAGGAACTGGTCTATTATTTTAACTCTCTCCACTATTTGGGGCCCTGTGACTATTTCAGGCTGTAGCCACCATTTGACCAGGTTGATTAGGTCATACATTTGGAAATGTTGGGGGATCCATTTGCCTTGAAACTCAAGCTGTGTACTCATTGCATTCTCACTGCCATGGTGACCACCACAGACCCAGAGACCGTAAGAGCTCAGCTTTTAGTTTGTCCTAATCTCAGGCATTGTGTCAGCTGTTTGTTTCTGTGCTTGCGGTGTAAGGTATATGATTCTCCTTTAACTCTCCCTCCGCATTTCCCACATGTAGAAAAGAGACATCTCCATAGTGTATTACCGTTTAAAAGTTACATTTATTATGCATAAAAGTGGAAATGTACTCACATTTAGTACAAGTAAATAGAGCTTTAAAATACAGGAAGCCGGTACGATTCGCGTTCCATGGCTCAAAACCGGAAGTGGAGAAAAAGACGCTGGAAGCTCCGCCCTACATTTCGTCACTAAGACGCCATCTGGAGCAGCGCCATCTTGCTACACCATCCGGTTTAAATAGAATGAGGTACTCTCTGATTGGTGGTCATGTGACCCCAGCCATTTTTGGTTAGTCCTCCAGTAAACCGACATGAACTACGTCTGTAATAATGTTGTTTTATCTGTTAAAATTCCTAATCCGTATCAGTTAATACTTCTAGAATGCCCAAAGGGCAGAAATATTATAACTTTTAGCTAACTGTATGTAATTGAATGTTAATGTTTTAACCACTTCAGCCCCGGAAGAATTTACCCCCTTCCTGACCAGAGCACTTTTTGCGATTCGGCACTGCGTCGCTTTAACTGATATTTGCGCGGTCATGGGACATTGCTCCCAAACAAAATTGATGTCCTTTTTTTCCCACAAATAGAGCCCTCTTTTGGTGGTATTTGATCACCTCTGCGGTTTTTATTTTTTGCGCTATAAACAAAAAAAGCAACAATTTTGAAAAAAAAACCCATATTATATTTTACTTTTTGCTATAATAAATATCCCCAAAAAATATATAAAAAAACATTTTTTTTCCTCAGTTTAGGCTGATACGTATTCTTGTACATATTTTTGGTAAAAAAAATCACAATAAGCGTTTATTGATTGGTTTGTGCAAAAGTTATAGCGTCTACAAAATAGGGGATAGTTTTATGGTATTTTTATTGATTTTTTTTTTTACAAGTAATGGCTGCGATCAGCGATTTTTTTTTATCGTGACTGCGACATTATGGCGGACACATCGGACAATTTTGACACATTTTTGGGACAATTGGCATTAATACAGCGATCAATGCTATAAAATTGCATTGATTACTGTAAAAATTTCACTGGCAGTGTAGGGGTTAACCACTAGGTGGCGCTGTAGGGGTTAAGTGTGTCCTAGGGAGTGATTCTAACTGGGGGGGAGGGGTTGTGTGTGACACATCACTGATCACCGCTCCCAATTACAGGGAGGGTGATCAGTGTCAGTGTCATTAGGCAGAAGGGGGAGATGCCTGTTTACAGTAGCATCTCCCCGTTCTTCTTCACCGTGAGACGATCGCGGGTATGCCCGTGGACATAGAGTCCGCGGGACCCGCGGTCACGGTGCTCCCGGCGCGCACGTGAGCCGCCTCTTAGAGGGCGATGTGCAGGTACGTTAATCTGCCTGTATGTGCCCTTTTGCCGCAGTATATCTGCGTGAGGCGGTCGGGAACCTGAAATGGACTAACTTCGCAACATCCAATACATGTTGCTCATGGGGACACCGCATGCTAGGAAAATAATAGATACAATAATACAAGCAGTTATAACTACCGGTATTTAGAAAAAAGTAATCAATTTGGTATGCTAAGCCCTTAATCAGTATGAAATTAATTATAGGAGATGTAAAATACACCTATACAAAACCTATATCTATGTATCCTAAACACACATATATGAATGTATAAAAAACATACATATATAAAATACATACACATGCCTATACATGTAGTAGGGGGGAGGGGGGGAAGAGGTTCCTCCAAACAATGTTATTGCCCATCCACATGCATAAAGGCAATAATAATAATCATAGTACTATCTGGTGTTCAAAAATCATGTCTTGTGTACTTAAAACCTATAGGAAGCATGCCTTACTGTGACTAGGGAGGCATATAAAAACAAAAAATTATTTTATGAAATTCAAATCATTCAAGTACAATTTGAAAGTAAAAATAAAATTAAATTAAAAATAAAAATAAAATTAGAAATTGGTAGAGAAGCAAGGTCTATATCTATGTTCAATTCATTAGGTTGGAGGGTATTGAGTAGAAAAATCCATTTAGTTTCGTTTTGTGATATTTTAATCTTTTTGTTGTCTCCTCTCCAGTGTCCCTTGATTTTGTCTATGGCATAAAAAACGAGCCCAGTGCATAAAGATCCATTTAGGCTCCTTTTTTATGCCATAGACAAAATCAAGGGACACTGGAGAGGAGACAACAAAAAGATTAAAATATCACAAAACGAAATTAAATGGATTGAACATAGATATAGACCTTAATTGCTTCCTTACCAATTTCTAATTTTATTTTTAACTTAATTTTATTTTTACTTTCAAATTCTACTTTTTAATGATTTGAATTTCATAAAATAATTTTTTGTTTTTATATGCCTCCCTAATCACAGTAAGGCATGCTTCCTATAGGTTTTAGGTACACAATACATGATTTTTAAACACCAGATAGTACTATGATTATTACACACTTTTAACCAGTTATTAAATTATTGCCTTTATGCATGTGGATGGGTAATAACATTGTTTGGCTGAACCTTTCCCCCCCCTCCCCCCTTTTACATGTATAGGCATGTGTATGTATATGTATTTTATATATGTATGTTTTTTTATACATTCATATATGTGTGTTTAGGATACATAGATATAGATTTTGTATAGGTGTAATTGACATCTCCTATAATTCATTTCATATTGATTAAGAGGTTAGCATACCAAATTGATTACTTTGGGTGTCCCCATGAGCAACATGTATTGCATGTTGCGAAGTTCGTCCATTTCAGGTTTAAAACATTAACATTCAATTACATACAGTTAGCTAAAAGTTATAATATTTCTGCCCTTTGGGCGTTCTAGAAGTATTAACTAATACAGATTAGGAATTTTAACAGATAAAATAACATTATCATAGACGTAGTTCATGTCAGTTTACTGGCGAACTAACCAAAAGTGGCCGCGGTCACATGACCACCAATCAGGGACTACCTCATGCTATTTAAACCGGATGGTGTAGATAGATGGCGCCGCTCCAGATGACGTCTTAGTGATGAAACGTGTAGGGAGGAGCTTCCAGGCTCTTTGCATCACTTCCGGTTTTGAGCCGTGGAACGTGAATCGTCCCGGCTTCCTGTATTTTAAAGCTCTATATTCTTGAACTAAATGAGAGTACTTTCCACTTTTATGCATAATAAATGTAACTTTTAAACGGTAATACACTATGAAGATGTCTACATATGGGAGATACGGAGGGAGCGTTAAAGGAGAATTGTGTACCTTATACCGCAAGCACGGAAACAAACAGCTGACACAGTGGAAAAAATCTTTTGTCTGCTATACAGTGGCGGATACTGTGAAAGCGAGATACCCCTGCATGGGGTGAATGGTTCCGGTGAGTGCAATACCTAAAGGGTACCTATAAGAAGCACTGAGCACAGATTTGAAGAGCACCTGTCACTTTTTTATTCATATATATTTCTCAATTTTTTTCATGTTTTTTTTTCTTTAAAATGAACTATGGACTATTTATGAGCACAGTATATATAACATATGTTTGTTGAGATTGATGCATAGGAGTATCACTCAGGCACAAATTTGAAGGGCACTAGTCACTTTATGAAAGGGTTTACCATGTTTCCCCGAAAATAAGCCCGGGTCTTATAATAATTTTGTCAACCAAAAACACACTAGGGCTTTTTTTCGGGGTAGGTCTTATCATGCCATGTGCTGTCTTCTTTCCCCCCTGCCTGTCAGAAATTCCCTGTGGAACTATGTAAAAGTGCTTGTAAATTCCTAAAATCCTCAGCACCACATATTGCAAAATGTGTATGTCTGCTATACAATTGTGCCACATAACTTCTTCTAGTGCTGGGCGCATCTGTAACCCGCCGGAGTTCTCTTCCCCTCTTTAAGCACTGCAGAGGGAGGGGGTCCCGACATCAGCTGAGCGCCGCTCGGCGCTTCCATGGCCCGCCGAGGGCCTCTTCCCAGCCTTAAGGAATGCAGAGGGAGGGGGGCCCGAGATCCCTCGCTGACAGCTTGCAGAAGAGCAGAGCAGCGTGACATCAGCTGAGCGCCGCTCAGCACTTCCATGGCCCGCCGGAGGCCTCTTCCCAGCTCTAAGGACTGCAGAGGGAGGGGGGCCCGAGATCCCCCGCTGACAGCTTGCAGAAGAGCAGAGCAGCATGACATCAGCTGAGTGCTGCTCGGCGCTTCCATGGCCCGCCGAAGACCTCTTTTCAGCTCTAAGGAATGCAGTGGGAGGGGGTCCCGAGATCCCCCCCTGACAGCTTGCAGAAGAGCAGAGCAGCATGACATCAGCTGAGAGCAGTGGGAGGTCAGAGTTATACCGAAGGTATTTGGCACAACTAGATCACATAAACACACACACACTGTAATAGAGTGGACTCTAGTATTTCACCAGCACTTTAAACTAGGGCTTATTTTCGGGGTAGGGCTTATATTGCAGCCCTTTCCAAAAATCGGGGTAGGTCTTATTTTCAGGGAAACACGGTATATACATATTATTTTTAGTAAATGCAGTGCAGATCGTGTATATATTTTTATTTCTTTGTGCATGATATTGACTTATAAGAGCTACACTGAGGCAACAGTTTGCAGAGCATCTGTAACTTTAAGTAGAAGTTTATTATATTGCTGCAATGTGCATTGGCAACATTTGCACACATTTGGTTTACACTAAGAACAAGACACCTTAATTTAATTTTTGAACTATTGTATTGGGACTTTTTGAATGTCACACAGGGGCATGTAACATTGCACCCTAGAACAGCGCCATGTCTACCTTTTCCTATTCAAACATTTACTTTTACATTCCACTTAGGTGGTTGTACTGGTAGAGGCAGCAGTTCTCCTTCTTGACCATTATTCCATAAGCGCAGGGCCACTAACCCTTTTTATGTCAGATTGGAAAGCCTATATGTTTATCAGGCATTGCAGAGTGCTGGGTTAATCTGAACGTCACATGCATTTAAAGCGGTTGTATACCCGCAATTTTTTTTTTAACCCTGTAAAGCAAAAGGCATAATGAGCTAGTATGCACCGCATACTAGTTCATTATGAAATACTTACCTTAGAACGAGGCGTCAGTATCTTACCTGGTCCACGCCGAGGGAGCTGTCATGTTGCCTCGGCGTGTCTTCCGGGTATCGCGGTTCCATCGCTGTGAGTGGCTGGAGCCGCGATGTCATCACTCCCGCGCATGCGCGCGGGAGATTTCTTACTCGGCAAGGTCCCGGCAGCTGCCGGGCTTCAGCCGAGAATCCCCTGTGCGCATGCGCCGCTGCAGTCAGCGGCGCATAGCAAGGGGAATATCTCCTAAACCGTAAAGGTTTAGGAGATATTTTTTTTACGTACAGGTAAGCCTTATTATAGGCTTACCTGTAGGTAAAAGTAAAAAAAAAACACTATACAACCGCTTTAATGGCCTGGGCTAGGCACGTATGCCAATAGCTTTCTGCCAGAGGAGCAATAACAACTCCAAGTCTGGTTGTTGGCCAAAATAAACTCAGCTTCTGGATTAACTTTGCATCCAATGTCCATGTGGATACTTTCTAACTGAGCCTGTGCCCATGAAGATAACCTGCCTAGTAAAAAAAATGGTAGCCACTACAGGTGTCTAATTTTGGAAGCTGTAACCCTTACCTTTTGCTTTACTGCTTATTGAATCTCTAACTCTGATTTGCTGCCAATAATATGAGCACTGCATTTATGAAGTCCTAGAAATTAGAAAGGTCTGCAGAGTGCATGGCTCTGTGCCCATGTGCAGGGGGTTTGCACAGACTACCCCCGATCCTCCTCTTCTCAGGTCCCTCACCAGTACTTCTGGCCCCTCCCCCTTGCCAGGTGCCCCCACAACAAGCACTTTCTTTGGTGGCATCCAAACCGAGTCACTGCTCTGTGTGTCAGACACGGAGCCATGGCTTGGCCCTGACCCCTCTCTCTCCTCATTGGCTCACTGACTTTGACAGCAGCCGAGCAAATGGCATTCGCTGCTGTGTCTCAGCCAAGCAGGATGGAGAATCATGAGCAGCTTTGTCTCTCGTGCAACATCGCTAGATGGAGATGGGGCTCAGGTAAGTATTAGGGGCCTCTGGGGGGCTGCTACACACAGAAGGTTTTTTATCTTAATGTATAGAATGCATTAAGATAAAAAAAAATTCTGCCTTTTAGAACCACTTTAACCACTAGCTGCTCGGCATATAGCAAAATGACAGCCAGGCGGTGGCTCTCCCCTCCTAACTGGTCATCATATGTCAAGATATGCTGATCGCATGACCATAGGGCCACGCATTGGCATGATCTGTCACTGGCCATGTCTACGGGACACAGACGATGATCGATCTGAGTACTACCTCGCTCCTGGTACCATGTGACCGCTGTGAACAGAACACCTCCAGGTAGCCATATTGCATTGCATTTTCAGAAAATTACAGCGGATTACTAAATCATTATTTACGTAGATGGGGTATTTTCCTTACCTGATATATAAGGAGGCCCCTAGATATGTACTGGATATGTAGTGCCAGACTGTGGATTTTATTTACTTATTTTTTATTTATTACAGGTATTTATATAGTGCCAACAATTTTACACAGTACATATATATATATATATATATATATATATATATATATATATATATATATATATATATATATATATATATATATATATATATAAATCTTCTTATCCGTCTATATCCGCACTATTGAGTTTTGTATATGTTCAGAGTCTTTGCTGCTCAACTTATTGTCCATCCTCTTTTTTGCAATTTAATATATAGTTAATGCACAAATCCAAGTTAGTTTTGAATAGAGTATGGAAGGCTTTGTATTGCTATCTGAATTCCCATCTAATAATGTGCAGGTGAATGCAATAAAATAAAGCAGCGTCATGTGATTGGATATGCCACCTGAACTTCTCTATTGGACAGTGACGTGCAAGGTCCGGAAGCCGAAATGCTGAAAAGGTGGTAACAGGAAACACGAAGCCCAAAGTAGCAGTGATTGCCAGCTGTGCCAGAGATGAGGGTTGGTGGTATGGAGATCTCTCTGCAGGTTGACACCAGAGGAGGTAAGCAGTAGGACCCTAATGATGGTGCAGACTGCACTCGCTCAAAGCAGGTTGCAATTGTAAGTGTAGCAGGCAGGATCAACAAGTGAGTACTGAAGGTAGGTAGTGCAGGCTGGGTCAAGGCGGATCACAGCAGACATGGCACAGCAGAAGGCATGGTTGGGGACGGTAGCAGTCAGGTCAGTAAGACATTTGTCAGCAAATCCGATAGCAGAGTTGTGGTTAGGCAAGCCGGGGTAATACACAGGGCAGAAGAGAAGATCTGTGAACAATCTGAGGTCAGAGCTGGAAGCAAGACAAGAGGTATCTAAGAGGGCAAGCCGGGTTGATAACAGGTGATCAGAAGCAGAAGCAAACACAGGAACAGGGAGCAGGAAGCTGAAGTCCAGTCAGCAATGTGCATGTGCCACAGTCATCTTTTTAAAGACCTGAGGGCACCAGGATCTGACGTGCATTGCAAGTATTTTTGTACTGGTTTATTGGGGTCTCTATACCATGAAATAAACAAGTCCACGGACTTCTATATTCATAATCTCCTTAATCAATGATAAAACTTCTTTCCAATATTTTTTTATTTTTGGAAAATCCCACCAAATTTGCACCATATTTCCCAGAACATCACAACCTCACCTTCCTGTTTGGTACTTATATTCTTTATTTGGAGTTATATACCATTTAGATTTATATCTACTGCAAAGCTATGTACCGTTTTAATCATTTTCCTTATTTGAAACACGTACACATCTGTTCTAGTGGTAATACATTTTCTCCAGATCTTATTGATTGCAGTAGCGATGCTACAAAATGCTTTAACTGGAAATACCGCCATTCATCGATCACCATCAATTCTTTCTTGTGTTTTATGTCTTGTAAGGGGAGTATTTTCCCTCAGCTTCTTCAACTGTGCATTTCTATCTTTTATGCAATCCCCATATAAGCTCTCTTTCCCCATTGCAAAATAACTAGTGTCCCTTTATTCTATTTATACCCACCTTTTTTTCTTCTTTTTCTTTGTGTTATTTGTCCAATCTAATACCCGTGAAATGAATACAGAATTATAATATGCTTTAACATCCGGTAATGCTAAGCCCCCTTGCAGTTTGTTTTTACTTACTACTGAGAACTTTATTCTCTGTTTTTTATTTTGCCAAACAAACTTTAGGATGATTGTTTTTAGTATTTTAAAATACATTTGAGGTATAGGAATTGGGAGCATTTGAAATTTATACATAATTTTTGGTAGTATTGTCATCTTTATTATATTCACTCGACCCATCCAAGAGAGGGGTCTTGTTGATAAACTTTTTTTATTTCTGTCTTAATTTCATAGAGAAAAGGTATATCATTTGTTTGGTATATTTTCCCCAATGTTGGTGTCAGTTTTATTCCCAAATATTTTAATTCTGTTGTTTTCCATGTAAATTGGAATTCTCCATTTTAGCTCCTGTCCTTTTTGTTTACTAACATTTATATTCAAAATCTCTGATTTTACCAAGTTCATTTTTAAATTTGAAACTTCTTCATAATTTTTCAATAGTTTAAGTTTGGTAATGTTATCCTAGGGTTGTAGATGTAAAACAAAACATTGTCCGTATTAGCTGCTATCTTTTATGTTCCTCATCTCCAATCCTGATACCTTTTTTATATTTACACAGTTTTGAGTCATTGTTAATAAGGGCTATAGTGAGAGAACAAATGGTAGGGGGGAGAGGTGACAACCCTGTTTTGCACCATTAAACATTTAAAATGGTGTAGATAGCATTCCATTTATCTTTTACAGTTGCAGTTGAATAGTTATACAATGTTCTAATCCAACTTTTCATCCTCGGGCCAATTCCTACTGCCTCTAGTGTACGCATCATGAAGAGTCTATTGACTTTTTTTCAGCATCTATTGACAGAAGAAGAGTTGGGCATCCACTAATTTTGTTTTACAGGATAAGTGTTTTTACTCCATTATCTCTCCCTTCCCTTCCCTTCCCACTACAAATCTTACCTGGTCTGCATGTATCAGGTCCCTCATGAGATCTTTCATCCTCGTTGCTAATATTTTAGCAAAAAGTTTAATATCTGCATTTAATAATGCTATGGGTCTATAACTTGAGCATAGGGTTGCATCTTTCCCTTTAGGATAACAGTGATAGAGGCTAATAATGTTTCCCTTCTCATCTCAAAGTTTATTCCTAGTCTGTTTATATACAAACATATTATTGATATTAACACTTCTTGACATTTTTTTAAAATAAAGGGTTGTAAACCCGTCAGGGCCTGAGCTTTTCCCCATTGCTGTTTCTCTTAATGTTATATTAATCTCCTCTTCTGTTATAGGTTTTTCTAGTGTCTTTAATCTTTCTTCTGAGATTTTAGGTAGTCTAGCCTCTTTTAAATGGTCCATTATCCTCCCTCTTCTAATTGCTTCATTTTCCTGTGACCCCTTTTTTGATTTATAGCCTATAATGTGCTATAATATTTTTGGAATACTTTGGCTATTTTAGGTTAAGAATACCATCTCTCCCCCCCCCCCTTATCTTTTATTTTCTCTATGAAATGTATGGATTTTTTCTGTTTCAGCATTCTTGCTAAGTTATTTCCCTGATTTATTCCCCCATTGGTACCTCTCCTTTGCTATTCTGTTAAATACTCATCTAGTTTCTTGTTCCATTAGCTCTTTTAACTTCTCTCTTTTTTATCACTAAAGTATGTTGGACCACAGTATCTGATTTTTGTTTGTTTTTGTTAAAGGTCATAGATTTTTTTTCTTAGCAATTCCCTTTTCTTCGTTCCTTCCTAATTTTTTTCAGCTCCAATAGCTATCAAAATGCCCCTTATATATGCCTTATGGGCCTCCCAAACTGCGGCCTTCGATATCTCATCAGATTCATTTCATTTAAAATATTGCTCTAAGTCTTTTGTTATCTTCTCTTCCACTTCTTTATCCTGCAGTAACTCCTCGTTTTTTTTCTCCATATATGCATATGTTTTAAAGTTCCTGGTATCCTCGTTTTCATTGATACTGGGCATGATCTAATATTTATGTTATCTCTACAGGGCCGGTCCTGGCCGGGGTGCACGGGGTGCAGTGCACCCGGGCGCCACAGAGGTGGGGGCGCTGAAGTGCCAGAGTGCTCCCCTCCCTCCTCCTCCTCTCCATGTCGGCGGCTCTTTCCGCCGGTCACCGCAGCCGCCGCCGTCGCTGTGTCTCTTGCCTAAGCCCAGCCACCCCCCCTCCCTCCTCCTGTCAGAGGAGGAGAGCGGAACGAGCCACAGATCGTAGCGGCGGCTGTGTCTCTGTGTGCAGAGAGACCAGCCGCGCAGTGACGTCACGGGGGGGGCGCTCCGTTCCCGACGTGTTCCAGCTCTCCTCCTCCTGTGTAACTCCCGCCTGCTGCCCAAGCCTGACACGCTCAGTTCTCCACCCGGGCGGCGCGGCTGTACATTGTCCTCTCCAGCTGCCAGCTCAATGGAGGGGAGGCTGCTTTGTCAGCGGTCTATACTAATTGAGGGGGGGTTTGTCCTGGGGGGGGTCTATACTAATGAAGGGGGGGTTGTCCTGGGGGGGGGTATATACTAATGAAGGGGGGGTTGTCCTGGGGGGGTCTATACTAATGAAGGGGGCGGGGTTGTCCTGGGGGGGTCTATTCTAATGAAGGGGGGGGTTGTCCTGGGGGGGTCTATACTAATGAAGGGGGGGTTGTCCTGGGGGGGGGTCTATACTAATGAAGGGGGGGGTTTGTCCTGGGGGGGTCTATTCTAATGAAGGGGGGGTTGTCCTGGGGGGGTCTATACTAATGAAGGGGGGGTTGTCCTGGTGGGGTCTATACTAATGAAGGGGGAGTTTTCCTGGGGGGTCTATTCTAATGAAGGGGGGGTTGTCCTGGGGGGTCTATACTAATGAAGGGGGGGTTGTCCTGGGGGGGTCTATACTAATGAAGGGGGGTTTGTCCTGGGGGGGTCTATTCTAATGAAGGGGGGTTGTCCTGGGGGGTCTATACTAATGAAGGGGGGTTGTCCTGGGGGGGTCTATACTAATGAAGGGGGAGTTGTCCTGGGGGGTCTATTCTAATGAAGGGGGGGTTGTCCTGGGGGGGTCTATACTAATGAAGGGGGGTTGTCCTGGGGGGTCTATACTAATGGAGGGGGGGTGGTTTGTCTTGGGGGGGTCTATTCTAATGAAGGGGGGGTTGTCCTGGGGGGTCTATACTAATGAAGGGGGGTTGTCCTGGGGGGTCTATACTAATGAAGGGGGGTTGTCCTGGGGGGTCTGTACTAATGGAGGGGGGTCGTTTGTCCCGGGGGTCTGTACTAATGGAGAGGGTGGTTTGTCCTGGGGGTCTGTACTAATGGAGGGGGGGTGGTTTGTCCGGGGGGGTCTGTACTAATGGAGGGGGGGTGGTTTGTTCTGGGGGGTCTGTACTAATGAAGGGGGGTGGTTTGTCCTGGGGGGTCTGTACTAATGGATGGGGGTGGTTTGTCCAGGGGGGTCTGTACTAATGGAGGGGGGGTGGTTTGTCCGGGGGGGTCTGTACTAATGGAGGGGGGGTAGTTTGTTCTGGGGGGTCTGTACTAATGAAGGGGGGTGGTTTGTCCTGGGGGGTCTGTACTAATGGATGGGGGTGGTTTGTCCAGGGGGGTCTGTACTAATGGAGGTGGGTGTTTTGTCCCGGGGGGGTCTGTACTAATGGAGAGGGGGTGGTTTGTCCCAGGGGTCTGTACTAATGGAGGGGGTGGTTTGTCCTGGGGGTCTGTACTAATGGAGGGGGGGTGGTTTGTCCGGGGGGGTCTGTACTAAGCGAGGGGGGGTGGTTTGTTCTGGGGGGTCTGTACTAATGGAGGGGGTGGTTTGTTCTGGGGGGTCTGTACTAATGGAGGGGGTGGTTTGTTCTGGGGGGTCTGTACTAATGGAGGGGGGTGGTTTGTTTTAGATGGGTCTGTACTAATGGAGGGGGGTGGTTTGTTTTGGGGGGTCTGTACTAATGGAGGGGGATGGTTTTGTACTAATGGAGGGGGGTGGTTTGTCCTGAGGGGGGTCTGCACTAATGGAGGGGGTGGTTGTCCTAAGGGGGGTCTGTACTAATGGAGGGGTGTTTGGTTTGTCCTGAGGGGGTCTATACTGATAGAGGGGGGTGTTTTGTCCTGGGGGGGTCTATACTGATGGGGGGTCTATACTGGGGGAGGGGTTTATACTTAGTGGGGGGTCTGCACTGACGGAGGGGGGTCTATACTTAGTGGAGGGGGATCTATACTGAGGGGCGACTATAGTTGGTGGAGGGGGTGATACCATGTTTTACCGCACCAGGTGACACCCCTCTCCTCTTCGCGCGCACGCTGCTGTACTAGTGAGCGGCGCACTATGTTTCTTCCCCCCGCCTTCATATTGGCCAGGGAAGAAAAAAAAAAAGGAGCAAAGAGGAGGATTGTGGGACATGTAGTCCCGAGGACTGGCAGCCCCACTATAACACGGAAACTGCAGCCCACACAGCATGCTCAGCTGAATGGGAGAGAGAGAGCCAGGAGTCCGGGAAAGCTTTCAGGGAAGTACACCCAGGACTTCAGAGGGAGAGAACAGTGCTGAGGGAACACCATCAGAGAGAGAACCCCGCTGCCCTGCGCCACCCGAGGGAAAGCCACACAGCCTGGCGCCATTCCTGGCGGAGAAAGGAATGGAGTCATTACAGGAATACAGATCTGGGTGCTACTCAGCAGACTCGCCACGGGCAATTCAGAGTGAGCTGACTCCTGATCAGAGGAACCGTTGTTGCTGTATCGCTGGGTCAGGTGAGAGGGCCGATCGGCCATTATCTACTAACGTCCATAGGAACTGCAGTCGCAGTCTCTGACCATCTCCTGTACTATGTCTGCAGTCTCTGACCAGCTCTTTTATTATGTCTGCAGTCTCTGATCATCTCCTGTATCATGTCTGCAGTCTCTGACCATCTCTTGTATCATGTCTGCATTTTCTGATTGTCTCCTGTACTATGTCTGCAGTCTCTGACCATCTCCTGTATTATATCTCCAGTCTCTGACCATCTCCTGTAGTATGTCTGCATTCTCTGACCATCTCCTGTATTATGTCTGCAGTCTCTGACCATCTCCTGTTTTATGTCTGCAGTCTCTGACCATCTCTTTTAACATGTCTGCAGTCTCTGATCATCTCCTGTATCGTGTCCTCAGTCTCTGACCATCTCCTGTATTATGTCTGCAGTCTCTGACCATCTCCTGTTTTATGTCTGCAGTCTCTGACCATCTCTTTTAACATGTCTGCAGTCTCTGATCATCTCCTGTATCGTGTCCTCAGTCTCTGACCATCTCCTGTATTATGTCTGCAGTCTCTGACCATCTCCTGTTTTATGTCTGCAGTCTCTGACCATCTCTTTTAACATGTCTGCAGTCTCTGATCATCTCCTGTATCGTGTCCTCAGTCTCTGACCATCTCTTGTAACATGTCTGCAGTCTCTGACCATCTCCTGTACTATGATTGCAGTCTCTGACCATCTCCTGTACTATGATTGCAGTCTCTGACCATCTCCTGTACTATGATTGCAGTCTCTGACCATCTCCTGTACTATGATTGCAGTCTCTGACCATCTCCTGTACTATGATTGCAGTCTCTGACCATCTCCTGTACTATGATTGCAGTCTCTGACCATCTCCTGTACTATGATTGCAGTCTCTGACCATCTCCTGTACTATGATTGCAGTCTCTGACCATCTCCTGTACTATGATTGCAGTCTCTGACTGTCTCTTGTATTATGTCTGGGGGCTCTTTCTAACAGACTCTCTAACAGACAGCCCTCTCTGTGTGCATCAGAGAGACTCCCCTCCAGGTCTCATTAGTGTACACTCTTCCTGTATTTTCTTTATTGTTAAAAGATCATGGGAAGATCCTAGGGTAATGAAGACTTAGCCCCGGTTCACACAGGGGCGGCACAACTTGCAGGTCGCCTCACCGATGCGACCTGCACACGACATCCATGGCGACTTGCAAAACGACTTCTGTATAGAAGTCTATGCAAGTCGCCTCAAGTCGCCCCAAAAGAAGTACAGGAACCTTTTTCTAAGTCGGAGCGACTTGCGCCGCTCCTATTAGAACGGTTCCATTGTACAGAACGGGAGGCGACTTGTCAGGCGACTAGGTCGCCTGACAAGTCGCCCCTGTGTGAACCAGCACTAAGGGGAGTATCTCTGTGTTTGAGTCGTTGCCATAGTAACATTTGTAAAGGGGAGGAGTTGGTAAGATGACCACGCCCACGTGGGGGCGCCAGAAATATTTCTGCACCCAGGCGTCTGTGACCCTAGGATCGGCCCTGTATCTCTATGTTTGTTTTTTCTACTAAATCTAGTATTCTATGCTCTACCAATATATCGTTGATTCTGGAGTACGTTCCACGGATGGGGAAATATGTATAATCTATCATTTGACTTTGATATAATATCTTTTTAATCCTGTTTGATTATTGATTTTTTTTTTTTTATCCCTTGTGCATGGGACGTACTATCCATATTTGGATTTAAACAAAAATTTAAATCCCCTGCCAGAATCACATTACCTTCTTTAACCGCTTGCCGCCCGAAGGCCAGGTGGCGTGGCTCTCGTTCTGGGAGGGCGTCATATGACGCCCTGCCCTTTAAACAGGGAATGCGCGCAATCATATGCGTGCATCCCTGTACCCTCGGTGGTGGCGTGTCACGGAGAAACCGGTCGCCACTGAGGGGGGCAAACAGCCACTGGGCATGGCTGTTTACCACGTGATCGGCCGTGATGAAGTCACAGCCGATGACAGATGGTACCGCCCCCATTGTGCATGGCGCATGCTCGCGATCGGGAGAACGCCGCGCGTGCATGTCAGTCGCGGCGTGTTCCCGGGAACACTGCTCGTCACCGACGATGGTAAACAGCCATTGGCCCGCGGCTGTTTACCACGTGATCGGCTGTGATCCTTTCACAGCCGATCACTAAATGTAAACACAGAGCGGTAACTAGCTGTTACCAGCTCTTCTCTCCTCACACACCGTTTCCAGTGTGAGGAGAGAAGAGCCAGGAGCAGTGAGTTACCGATCTGTGTCTGTATTGTACTGCACCAAGCACAACACTTGTCCCATCATCCCCCATTGTCATCTGTCACCCAACAGTCACCACAGTCACCCCATAAAGTGCACCTGTCACACAAGAGACTGCCATCAGTGACCATCAGCGGTGCACCTGTCACCTATCAGCCATCACCCGTCACCCACCAGTGACCGTCAGCCATCACCCATCAGTAGCCGTCACCCGTCAGCCATCACCCGTCACCCATCAGTGACAATCAGCCATCAGCCATCACCCATCAGTGACGTCAGCCATCACCCGTCACCCATCAGTGACCATTAGCCATCACCAGTCACCCATGAGTGACGTCACCCATTACCCGTCACCCATCAGTGACCATCAGCCATTACCCATCACCCATTAGTAGCCATCAGCCATCAGTAGCCATCACCCATCAGCCATCACCCGTCACCCATCAGTGGCCATCAGCCATCACCCATCAGTGACGTCAGCCATTAACCGTCACCCATCAGTGACCGTCAGCCATTACCCGTCACCAATCAGTGACCGTCAGCCGTCACCCATCAGTGACCATCAGCCGTCACCCGTCAGCCATCACCAGGGATGAGCCGAACACCCCTGGGTTCGGTTCGCACCAGAACATGCGAACAGGCAAAAAATTTGTTCGAACACGCGAACACTGTTAAAGTCTATGGGACTCGAACATGAATAATCAAAAGTGCTAATTTTAAAGGCTTATATGCAAGTTATTGTCATAAAAAGTGTTTGGGGACCTGGGTCCTGCCCCATGGATCAATGCAAAAAAAAGTTTTAAAAACGGCCGTTTTTTCGGGAGCAGTGATTTTAATAATGCTTAAAGTGAAACAATAAAAGTATAATATTCCTTTAAATTTCGTACCTGGGAGTGTCTATAGTATTCCTGTAAAGGGGCGCATGTTTCCCGTGTTTAGAACAGTCTGACAGCAAAATGACATTTCAAAGGAAAAAAAGTCATTTAAAAGTACTCGCGGCTATATGAATTGTCGGTCTGACAAAACACATAAAAGTTCATTGATAAAAACGGCATGGGATTCCCCACAGGGGAACCCCGAACCAAGATTTTTTTTAAAAATGGCATGGGGGTCCCCCTAAATTCCATACCAGGCCCTTCAGGTCTGGTATGGATATTAAAGGGAACCCCGTGCCAAAAAAATAAAATAAAAGGCGTGGGGGTCCCCCTCAAAATCCATACCGGACCTGATTTTAAGGGGAACCCCGCGCCAAAATTGGGGGGGGGCCCCAAAGCACCTTGTCCCCATGTTGATGAGGACAAGGGCCTCATCCCCACAACCCTTGCCCGGTGCTTGTGGGGGTCTGTGGGCGGGTGGCTTATCAGAATCTGGAAGCCCCGTTTACCAAGGGGACCCCCAGATCCCAGCCCCCCCTGTGTGAAATGGTAAGGGGGTACAAAAGTACCTCTACCATTTCACAAAAAAAGTGTCAAAAATGTTAAAAATGACAAGAGACAGTTTTTGACAATTCCTTTATTTAAATGCTTCTTCTATCTTCTATCTTATTTCTTCTTTCTTCCATCTTCTATCTTCCTTCGGTTTCTTCCTCCATCTTCTTCTACTTCTTCCTCCGATCCTCTGCTTCTTGCTCCGGTGTTCTCGTCCGGCATCTTCCTCCGCAGCGTCTTCTTCCCTTCTTCGTTCTCGGGCCGCTACGCATCCATGATGGGAGGCTCCCGCTGTGTGACGCTTCTTGTCTTCTGACGGTTCTTTAATAATGGAGGGCGGGGCCACCCGGTGATCCCACCCCCCTCTGACGCAAGGGGTCTTGACAGGGACTTCCCTGTGGCTTTCCCCGTGATGTCAGAGGGGGCGGGGATGAAGACACCACGGAGGAAGATGCCGGACGAGAACACCGGAGCAAGAAGCAGAGGATTGGAGGAAGAAGAAGAAGAAGATGGAGGAAGAAACCGAAGGAAGATAGAAGAAAGAAGATAGAAGAAGCATTTAAATAAAGGAATTGTCAAAAACTGTCTCTTGTCATTTTTAACCTTTTTGACACTTTTTTTGTGAAATGGTAGGGGTACTACCCTCCCAATTTTGAGGGCATGTGGCCTGGTACGGTTCAAGGGGGGCACTCTCTTGTCCCCCCCTCTTTTCCTGCGGCCTGCCAGGTTGCATGCTCGGATAAGGGTCTGGTATGGATTATTGGGGGGACCCCACGCCGTTTTATTTTTAATTTTGGTGCAGGGTTCCCCTTAAAATCCATACCAGACCTGAAGGGTCTGGTATGGATTTTGAGGTGGACCCCCACCCCTTTTTTTTTTTTGTTTGGCGCGGGGTTCCCATTAATACCCATACCAGATCTGAAGGGCCTGGTATGGAATTTAGGGGGACCCCACGCCATTTTTTTTTAAAATCTTGGTTCGGGGTTCCCCTGTGGGGAAAGCTCATGCCATTTTTTATCAATGAACTTTTATGTGTATTGTCGGACCGACAATTCATATAGCCGAGAGTACTTTTACATGACTTTTTTTCCTTTAAAATGTCATTTTGCTGTCAGACTGTTCTAAACACGGGAAACATGCGCCCCTTTACAGGCATACTATAGACACCCTGCCAGGTACGAAATTTAAAGGAATATTACACTTTTATTTTTTCACTTTAAGCATTATTAAAATCACTGCTCCCGAAAAAACGGCCGTTTTTAAAACTTTTTTTGCATTGATCCATGTCCCCTGGGGCAGACCCAGGTCCCCAAACACTTTTTATGACAATACCATGCATATAAGCTCTTAAAATTAGCACTTTTGATTTCTCCCATAGACTTTTAAAGGGTGTTCCGCTGCTTTCGAATTTGCCGCGAACACCCCGAATTGTTCGCTGTTCGGCGAACTTGCGAACAGCAGATGTTTGAGTTGAACATGTGTTTGACTCGAACTCGAAGCTCATCACTAGCCATCACCCGTCACCCATCAGTGACCATCAGCCATCACCTGTCACACTTCAGTGACGTCAGCCATTAACCATCACCCATCAGTGACGTCAGCCATTACCCGTCACCCATCAGTGACCATTCTCATCAGATTCCAATTCTGATTCCAAATCAAATTCGGCATTTGAACCGAATAGTAAATCTGCAAATGATTCGGAGGAAGAATGGGTCCCTCCTAAAAGGGAACGGCACTCTGGAAACCACGATTATATACCAAGGCCCAGTACCAGCGCTGCTGCCAGCAATAGGCCCCAAGAACAAATTCCCAGGACCAGTACCAGCACTGCCACCAGCGATAGACCCAGGGAACAAATGCCCAGTACCAGTGCTGCTGCCGGCGATGGGCCCCAGGAACAAATGCCCAGACCCAGTACCAGTGCTGCCACATCACACCTGAGTACCAGCACAGGAAATTCAAATCCCCCGACTACTGGAGTGTCACGTCCCCCAAGAGCCACTACATATATGCCAGATGGTCTTGCCAACCCAACATGGCTGCCATCCGACACGGGATCACCAATTATTCCCCCTTTCACAGCACAGCCAGGTGTGCAGGCCAACACCCAAAATTTCTCAGAGATTGATTGCTTTCATCTGTTTTTGCCCGACACTTTGCTGCAATTCATTGTGGACCAGACAAATTTGTATGCCCAGCAGTATATTGCCAACAACCCCCAATCAGCCCATCCATTTGAGTGGAGAGATCTGAATTTGGAGGAGTTCAAATTCTTTATAGGCCTCACCCAAAACATGGGGCTTACAAAAAAAAAAAATGAAGGACATGCCTATTGGTCCACCAACCCCATCCACAACATGCCCATTTATTCTGCCTGTGATGGAGATATTGGATATCATATTTATATCAATGAGATTCAAGTGGACCATTGCAAGGACTCCAATTTAAACAGCCTTGCCCCATAGGATGTATGTATGTGTGTGTGTGTGTGTGTGTGTATGTGTATATGTATGTATATATATATATATATCTCTATCTACGTGTATATGTGTGTATCTATGTGTGGGTATATATATATTTTATATATGGGTATATGTTTCTTAATAGGAAAAGACAAATCACCGCGCTATACCAAAAAAAATTAGTGCATAAAAGGCATACTGAAAGAACAAAAATTGAAACAAACAAAAAGTGACAAATCAATGATCAAAATCAAACACAAGAGCAGCCGCTAAAAGTGGGATAAACACATTACATAATACAAAAAAAAAGCAGCGCTGTGATAAAAAAAGTTATATATGATATAACCAAAACAGATATGTGGAATATTAGGCCCAAATTTGAGATAGGCTCCAAAGTTCATAAAGGTACATAAACAAGGTAAACCGTCCTATCCAAAATCGATCATAGATGGTGGATAAAAAGGGAAACATAGATAGGTGGAAATCAAATAAATCAATAAGTCCTTCACCGCACCACTGTGGTAATGATAAAAATGCACGCTTACCAAACGGCAAGCTTAAGAAAGCTTGCGACCTTAACCCGGTCGGGGCCTTTCAGGATGGAACCATCAAAGGAAAAGCACGCCACCTTCGCTTGGATTAAGCACGCTGTTCACCAATTATCACTCTATTGTGGAGATGTGACCCCTGGCTAGGGATAAACCTCGAGAGAGGTATACCAAAGGAAGAAGGAAAGCAACATAGCGTAATCCTGCTTTCACTTTTTATTAAAAACAATGAAATTGCACTTACATTCGGAAGGGTAAACAAAAGCACATAAGCCGGCCGGCTAGAAGCGAACGCCCGTCCTGCAGACGGTGGATGCAGCATGCTGACGTGCTGACGTGCTGCATCCACCGTCTGCAGGACGGGCGTTCGCTTCTAGCCGGCGGGCTTATGTGCTTTTGTTTACCCTTCCGAATGTAAGTGCAATTTCATTGTTTTTAATAAAAAGTGAAAGCAGGATTACGCTATGCTGCTTTCCTTCTTCCTTTGGTATATCTCTCTCGAGGTTAATCCCTAGCCAGGGGTCACATCTCCACAATAGAGTGATAATTGGTGAACAGCGTGCTTAATCCAAGCGAAGGTGGCGTGCTTTTCCTTTGATGGTTCCATCCTGAAAGGCCCCGACCGGGTTAAGGTCGCAAGCTTTCTTAAGCTTGCCGTTTGGTAAGCGCGCATTTTTATCATTATTGATTTATTTGATTTCCACCTATCTACGTTTCCCTTTTTATCCACCATCTATGATCGATTTTGGATAGGACGGTTTACCTTGTTTATGTACCTTTATGAACTTTGGAGCCTATCTCAAATTTGGGCCTAATATTCCACATATCTGTTTTGGTTATATCATATATAACTTTTTTTGTCACAGCGCTGCTTTTTTTTGTATTTAATATGTTTCTTAATATCAAGATAGAATATAGCTCACCTTAGGAATGTAGTTACATTGATGTGAACCCGAGAAGCCCTCCAGGTGTTGATTGGATCAAAGGGTATTGGCAGACCTTAAGGCATTCATTCTTCAGGGGGCCATTAACATGCTTCCAATACACGGGTGGAAACCAGGAAAGGTCCCCAGGTGCTAATCAACTCACCAGGGGGCCATTAACATACTACTGTCGGGACTGTTTGGGCTGGGAGATCAAAGGAGATTGTTCATTAATTCATAGACTGTTAGGCACCGAGGGGGTCGCAATGTAACAGCAATGTCCGAGCATGAACTTTCAGACAGCTTCAGATTTGACCAATCCGAATTTAAGGCATCTGTAAGCCAATTAGCAAAGAGGCTTCAAAATGTAGCCAACCAGACTTTGAGACATCTCTGACCCAATCAATATGTTGCATCTGTTGATTGGTGGAGAATGCATATAAAAGAGAGAGGGCTAAATGGTTTTGACACTGTCCAGCCCGAGAACATCTAAGGGATATGCTGTCTGAGTAATGTATACTGGAATCTCTGTTTATCTTTCTTTCTAACCTTTTTGTATCCTAGGATTCGTCTTATGATTTTGTATATCTTGTATATGTCCATTGCAAACATTTATGAGTTCGGCCTAAATTAACTTTGCAGCCTAGAGCAACACTGTACTTATGCCATCACTGGAGATATATGATAAATTCTAACTATTCTAACTTTCTTTTCTGTGTAAATAAATGTAATTGTTTATCTTTTTTCCCTGTTATCGCTCGTTTTTATTCTTATATAGACAAAGGTTTAATCACTTATATTTGTATCGTTAATCGTTTAAGTGAGGTATAAATATTTCCGAAGCATATGGTGCCCCGTGTGAGGAAGCTTCACGTTTGAGTGAATTGTGGTTTTGCGGGTGGAGGACAAGTCTAACTCCAAAAACAGTAAGCATTGTTATGTCTTTGTTTGTATGTCTGTCTCCCCTGTATGAACACCCAAACTAGCAAGCTTCTTTGAACATTGTTTATATATATATATATATAACCTTTTGTCTGTACTAATACTTTGATGAGACTGATATGAACAGTATAAATGAAATAAAATTGTACTGAGAGTGTATGAGAAGGCATCCTGCTCGGTTGGGGCAAAAACTGCAGGAGGGTGTATGCGTGAATGATAAGGGGTTCTGATTGGACGTTTGAAGGCAATGGAAAGAAGTAGGATCTGGGCCTTTCTGCTAACAAGCGCTTCTGGTTCACCCTTGCATGAGTCTAGGTCAAGACGCTTCCCGGTCTGTGAGATCCAATTGCACCTGTGAGCCTAGTACACACTGAATGATCTTCGATGTATGTATCTATCTTTCTGTGTAAACTACTAACTGGGGATCGTAAGCTTTGTGATTAGATTTGTAATGTTGTAACTCCTACAAATCATATTGCAATTAGGTGTGCATCAGTTAACTACCTCCTGTACTACAAGCACGCATAGGGTCCTGATTATCCAAGTTTGTGCTAATAATTCTTGATATAACAGAAATAAAAGCCTTTCGTTAAGCATTTCTTTTAAAGTACTTCAGAAAAGTCCACGGGGGGATTAAACTATTATTTAGTTTGGGAAATCTCCAGGCTAATTTTTTTTTGAAGAACTATAGCCAGGACAGGGAAAATATTGTTCTGGCAAGTAGTGGAAAAAAAAAAAGCAGCAACATTGGCAGGGGCAAGACATGTCACCCTAATTCTTGGCCAGAGAGTAGCTACCTCTGAAGTAAAGGCAACCTGTAAAAAGGTTGGGGAAATCAGTTCAAGGTTCGGAGTCCGTAAAGGATGGGTAATCTAATCGCTTCAAAGAGGGGGTCTGAATGGGGTAAACCCTATCAAATGACCCCAAGGGAAGAGATGATAGATAAATATGGACCTTGGGTTGTGAAATATATTCAAGATTGGGCTCGCTGGACTGGGAAGAAGTATTTTAAAAGAGGTACTTTTAAGCCAAAAGCTTGGGAAGATCTGTACCATGTTCATCACAGAAAGATGACACGACCATATGAACACAACACAACACAAGTCTGATACCTCAGTAAAATGTGGATTACAGGGGGATGGAGAGGTACAGGAAGAAGAAGGAAGAAGAAGAAGGCAGAGTAGCAAGACAAGGAGACGAAATGGCCATGCTGGCATTAAGGGAGGAAGGTCTCCAGGCAGAAGGGACACTTTCTGTCCCGCTGACGGGAGAGGATGTGAAATTAAATCTCACTGAAAGAAGCTGTAATAAGCGCACGGGAAAACCGCAGCTAATCTTTGCGGCCAGGTGGTTAGCGAAACAGTATGAACATTTGAAAGTGCAAAACACATCCCTAAAAGAAGCGCTAGAAATAACCAAAGGTAACATCAGTACTTTAGAAGCTTCTATGTTAAATTCTGCGACTATCCACCAGAAATTAGTACTAGAAAACAAAATATTACAGGAGGACGTTCATCAGTTGGGAAAAAGACTGAAGGATGCAGAAGGTGGGGTGATAGCTTTATCTGTCAGCTGCCAGGAGCCGTTGGATCAGTTTTCAGATATAGAAGATAACAAGGTAACTGATTTGGGTAGGTCTGAATTCAGGGGGACGTCCTCCACTCCTAAGGTATGTATCAACAAGAATAAATCCCAGGAAGGTAAGAGCTCTTTAAAAATTGCCCCTATATTTTGTAAGCCGCAGGTAAAAACTATTAATCCAGAAGAGGCCATCCCATATTCTCGTCGTCTAAAACAAAGCCTTTTGTTAAGAGATGTTGTACTACTTTAACTAAGATAAAATGTCACTTATGTGGCCTAGTGGGCCATATCGCGAGATTCTGTCTATCCAGTTCCAGTCAAAATTCGGTAAGCATAATCCATATAGGACCACAAGACGTGATTTTGAAGTGTACTCTGCACGCTTCGCCACGTGGCCTAGGTGTAGGAAGTATGGACCACCTGGGTCAGGGGTCCCATTGCAAACTCCTGAGAATGTGTCCATACAGGCTGAGAAGGGGCTAACGAAATGGGATGGATCTCTGAAAGAATGTCAACCTTACCAAACAGATGTTATGGGTTTAAGAAGAAGTACAGGGTATTATAGAAAACATGCTGATATGTGTGATGTCTAGAGGTCATCTTTAACCTAGCCAATTGTGTGTGTGTGTGTGTGGAGTATGCAATATATGTTATGTTGTGTTGTGTGACATTTGTTCTCGGCTGCTGACAGCCCACCCAAATGACCCCCCTTCTTTCTCACCAGGTCTGTGAAAAGGTACAGTGAACTGTATTGACATGCAAATGACCTGAGCCAAGATAATTATCTGTACTAGTGAATTGAAAGATACATACCGTATATACTCGAGTATAAGTCGAATTTTTCAGCACTTTTTTTGTGCTGAAAGTGCCCCCCTCGACTTATACTCGAGTCAAGCACTTTTCTGCAGCAAAAAAATTCATTTTCCGAGCCGAATTTGGGGCCCCGTATCTCAGGGCCACTTGGTGCTAGGAGCCCCACATTTGGTGTGCAAACCTAGTGGAACTGGTACCACAACATATCCAAAGCTGGAGTTCCTAGCCCCAAGTGGCCCTGAGATACAGGGTCCCAAAATTGGTTCGGAAAATGTCATTCTCTGCTGCAGAAAAGTGCTTGACATTTGGGGCCCCGTATCTCAGGGCCACTTGGTGCTAGAAATCCCAGCTGGATTCGGATGTTTTATGGTGCTAGTTCCACTGGGTTTGCACACCAAATTTGGGGTTCCTAGCACTAAGTGGCCCCAAGATACGGGGCCCCAAAGTTGGTCAACTGTGTCCATCTGCAGCAATGTCATTTCAGGACACTTTGGGTTCAGAGACCCCAAATTTTGGCTGCAGCTAGTGGGCATCTAGAAACCCTTAACTATCGAGTTTGAAGTTCAGGGGACCTATGGCTGTAAATGGGCACAGTGAGGCATGCAAATGGGCACAGTGAGGCTGCAAATGGGCATTGTTGACCCTCTTTTCCACTTACAGTAGCTGTGCATTTCTCATCCTCGTCTTATACCCGGGTCAATAAGTTTTTCCCATTTTTTTGTGGTAAATTAGGGCCTCGACTTATACTCGGAACGACTTATACTCGAGTATATACGGTATACTAAAATGACTTTGTTTTTCAGGAAAACAGTACTGGAGAGGTTCTTTGTGGTGAGGTATTATGATCTGTTGACAAATGGTACTGCTAAAAGGTTTTTTTACGGATTGCTAATTTTTTTCAACCATGGTGAATACATTTTTTTTTGGGGAATTATTGGTATACCATAAAACAAAACAATCCACGTGGTATTAATGTGTATTAAGTAATACATATTAATGATAAGTTGAGCTCAACAATTTTTTGGTATCTTAAAAAAAAAAAAGTGCACTGTTTATGTAATATAATGTAATGTATATTTGTGTTTCATATGCTAATGTCTTGTTACAGGTATATAACCGTTGGATTATTTTGTTTCTAGGAGGAAAATGGAATATTTATTACTAAATTTTATTGGTGTTTTATTCCTCAGATTCGATAATTGGGTTTCCTGGCTTTAAAGGGCACATCGGTCGGCTCGTGTACCCACTACTGTTCTGGCACAGGAGGGGGTCATGTCTAATAGATGCCAGGGTAGTGTCCCAACTGGTCCTAAACAAAGTACGTGAGACTGGAGGCCAGGGTACTGGTGCTGGTATCACATGTCTAATGATGCACTGTTTTCAGCATCAGGTTAAATGGTACTCAGCAGGGTACACTACCTCGGGGAGTCTATGATACACCTCCTCTAGCTCGTGGCATGGATAAAGCAGGAGCACCGGGTTGTACCCCCATCACCCCTGATCGGGGTACAACCCCTTTTATAGCAAACCTGGCATCCCCCTGCACCTACAGAAACTTCCTCTGGGATTTGGGGCTGAGTTAAAAGCTTGGCTGATGGATTTCGGACAACAGGATGAAATATTAAATGTACTAAGAGATGCTGAAAAACAAGCCACCATACGACTCACCCATGATCAAAATAGACTGATCCAAGTATCCCACGCTTTAGATGCAGACGCTAAGATTTCCTGGTGGGAAAGTTTATTTGGGTTTAGTCCGAACGCTACAGCTTTCCTAAACATTTTGCTCCACCCTGTTGTTGTCCTAACCTGTGCAGCCTTATTGCTTTTCCTGATGCAGGTAATAATGTGCGTTACTATCAGGAGAATGAATGACAAAGCTATGAGAATGTGTACCTCAACAAGGTATCTTCTCTCAAGGAACAGAAAGGCCACTAACTCAGAAACAAATCTCTGAGGAAGCCATATCCAATCCAGACCAGTACACAGAAGTTGCGCATTTAAGAGAGGACCCTAGAACTATATTTTTCTTGTTCCAAGGGTAAGCCTCTTCAATTTTTAGTAATAAAGTGCAGTCAGGTTTACCTAAATTCCAAAAGTTTTAATCATTTTTTTTTTTCTCTCCCTTTTGTTGTTAATATCTGTGTACCTGACCTGCACAAATACTGTTAATGGGAGAGGAGTTTTTTTTTTTAGAAAAACATTTTTGTTTTTTTGTTTTTTATTTTTTATTATGTTTTTTTAACCAATGTATTCGTTTTTTTTATACAGATTCAAGGCTCTTTAACAGTCTTGGTTGGAGCAGCGTTCAATCTGTAGTTTTTTTCATTTTTTTTGTTCTTTTTTTCATTATTATTCCCACTATTTTTCCTGTTCATTTTCATTACTCACCTCTCTTCCATTCCTTTTTCTTCTTTAATATTATGCTCTCTGAGTTTTTCCTTTGGTTTCTATCATCTATCTTCTCAAGATAATGTAACTAAGACATCAGTCATATAATTTTTGTTTAAAAAAAAGACTTTGCCTGCCCGCAAGTACCATATTTTAACTGAAGTATCCCTGGACATCCAGTTTTATGTCTTAATGTAATTTCACCTCCCCTAGTCTACCTACTACTTTAACCTGAGCCCCGTGAGCAGGTGTGGTGAACCCAGGGACCTGGCAATAACAGACAGTATTGTCTATCCCTACCATCAAGGGCCATGGATAATACTGGCTGTTGCCCAGACTCTGTACTCTGTGGGGAACCCACTCTACTCGTCCACATTACACCCTTTAGGAGTATTTAGTCTTAATGGCCAACACTCTGCTCCTGTCCAGCATTTCTCCAATATCTGTACACTAACGTTCTCCTCTCTCTTTTTGTATTCATGCACGATTGTCTGGAGGCACGCCCGACCCCACCTGAAGAAGCAGCGACCACCAAGTTATTTCTTGAGATAAATGTGTCACGAATAAGACTTTCCTGGACTTTCCTTCACCATGCTGAAAAGTGCTGTCTCGCGGTCCGATCCAATCGATGCAACCATTACATGGTCTTACAAAGATACAGGACTAGATATGCCAGGATCCCGCCATCAATGTTGGAGTTCCGCTCTTCCAAGGCAGAAGGGCGATGAAACATTGCAGTACAGACACTCATGGTTTGGATGTGAAGTCTCAAAGGCACCAGGATTTCTTTGCTATCTTAAGCCTACCTTGAGGAGTTCCGGCGTGTTCAAGAAAGGAAGAGGAGGCCGCAGTGGTGGTGGGGAAGGGTCGGGGCTTCTGGGCTGTTGTGGGTGGGTGCAAGATCATTGAAGGAGGACATAAGTTCAAGAATGAACTTCAGGGGGAAATGTGATGGAGAAATTGGATATCATATTTATATCAATGAGATTCAAGTGGACCATTGCAAGGACTCCAATTTAAACTGCCTTGCCCCATAGGAGGTATGTATGTGTATATATGTATATATGTATATAAGTATATATATATATATATATGTATATATGTATATAAGTATATATATATATATATATATATATATATATATATATATATATATATATATATATATGTATGTGTGTATATATATATATATATGTATATATATCTATATCTATATCTTCGTGTATATGTGTGTATCTATGTGTGGGTATATATATATTTTATATATGGGTATATGTTTCTTAATATCATGATAGAATATAGCTCACCTTAGGAATGTAGTTACATTGATGTGAACCCGAGAAGCCCTCCAGGTGTTGATTGGATCAAAGGGTATTGGCAGACCTTAAGGCATTCATTCTTCAGGGGGGCATTAACATGCTTCCAATACACTGGTGGAAACCAGGAAAGGTCCCCAGGTGCTAATCAACTCACCAGGGGGCCATTAACATACTACTGTCGGGACTGTTTGGGCTGGGAGATCAAAGGAGATTGTTCATTAATTCATAGACTGTTAGGCACCGAGGGGGTCGCAATGTAACAGCAATGTCCGAGCATGAACTTTCAGACAGCTTCAGATTTGACCAATCCGAATTTAAGGCATTTGTAAGCCAATTAGCAAAGAGGCTTCAAAATGTAGCCAACCAGACTTTGAGACATCTCTGACCCAATCAATATGTTGCATCTGTTGGATGGTGGAGAATGCATATAAAAGAGAGAGGGCTAAATGGTTTTGACACTGTCCAGCCCGAGAACATCTAGGGATATGCTGTCTGAGTAATGTATACTGGAATCTCTGTTTATCTTTCTTTCTAACCTTTTTGTATCCTAGGATTCATCTTATGATTTTGTATATCTTGTATATGTCCATTGCAAACATTTATGAGTTCGGCCTAAATTAACTTTGCAGCCTAGAGCAACACTGTACTTATGCCATCACTGGAGATATATGATAAATTCTAACTATTCTAACTTTCTTTTCTGTGTAAATAAATGTAATTGTTTATCTTTTTTCCCTGTTATCGCTCGTTTTTATTCTTATATAGACAAAGGTTTAATCACTTATATTTGTATTGTTAATCGCTTAAGTGAGGTATAAATATTTCCGAAACATGCCGTAATGGCCAGGTCCCAATACGAAATGATAATGCGCTTTCTTCATTTTAGCGACAACACCCAGTGCCCTCCCCGCAATCATCCAAATTACGAAAAATTATATAAACTTCGCCCACTGATAAATTTCTTTTCCCAACAATTTGCAGAACTCTATGTCCCCGATCAGAATATATGTGTTTTTTTCAGGCTGGCTAGGAATAAAGCAATATATTCCTAGCAAAAGGGCCAGATACGGAGTAAAATTATACAAGCTCTGTGAGAGAGCCACGGGATATTTGTATGCATTCCGCATATATGAAGGAAAAGATTCCCAGCTCCAGCCCCCTGAGTGCCCGGTAGACATGTGCACACTGAAATATTTCGTTTCGGAATTTCGTTTTCGTCTGAAAAATAAATGTATTTAGTTACTCCCGAAATTCGTTTTTATTTATTTCGTTTTTCGTTAAAAATTGCATTCGTCCGAAAATCCAAATTAAGGTCGAATCTGTCATTGAAGGCTTATGGTGTCTGTCGAATGTTCAAAGAAGATTCGACGGAGCAGCTAAACTGTACAATGCCGTATAGTTTACCTGCTCCGTCGAATCTTCTTAGAACTTTCAACAGACACCATAAGCCAAAGTACGTGTGTACTTAGTTCTAGCTATTTTACTGCTCCACCTCTTTGGTTACAATCAGCCAATAACATTCATCATCATCATTATTTTTTTTTATCTTTTCTCCCCTACGTCGAATCTTTCCTCCCCTACGTCGAATCTTTCCTCCCCTACGTCGAATCTTTCCTCCCCTACGTCGAATCTTTTCTCTCTACGTCAAATCTTTTCTCTCTATGTAGAATAATCTTGGACTAATAGAGCTAAGGTTAGGCACATTCGACCACTGGTTTGATGGACACAGTTTGTTATTGTTATCATCATGTCGAATCTCCTATCTATATCGAACTGTTGTAGCAACGAAAACGAAAATAAAGCATTTGTTTATGTCGGATCTTTCGTTTTTCGGACTCTGCACTTTCGTTATCGTTTGTTAAAACGATTAACGAAAATACCTAAAATTCGGACGAAAATGCATTCGGACGAAAACGAATGCACATGTCTAGTGCCCGGCCTACATGGGCACAACTGGAAAGATTGTATGGGACTTGGCATACCCACTTCTGAACAAAGGATATCACATATACCTTGACAATTTCTACACTGGCCTGCCCCTTTTCAAACACCTATACATTGCAAAAACCCTGGCCTGCGGAACCTCCAGAAAAAATAGGAAGGGCTTCCCACAATCTCTAGCAAACAAAAAGCTGAGAAGGGGGGAAAGAGCAGCATTGAGATGCCACAAAGTGCTGGCCTTGAGGTGGAAGGATAAAAGGGACGTGCACATGATGTCCACCATCCATGACGACACTACAATTGAGGTTCAAAGAAGACGAGGTCCCATTGAAAAGCCAGTATGTGTCCAAGATTATAATCTCTACATGGGGGGGGTGGATTTCAATGATCAAATTATTCAGCCCTATTTGTCGATAAGGAGGTCCCGATTCTGGTACAAGAAGGTAGCAATTTATCTCATCCATTTGGCCGTTTAAAATTCCTACGTAGTCTACACCAAATCCACAGAAAGCCCCGCCCCCTTCCTACAATTCATAGAAGAAGTTAAGTCCCCCATCTATCACCAAAGACCCCCCCCCCCCCCCAGAAGACCTTCGCTCTGAGGCTGTTTGCCGACTTCATGAGCGCCACTTTCCCTTCAACATTTCACCATCTGAAGCAGGCCAAAGACAGCAAAAAAAATGTCGTGTGTGCACCAAGAGAGGATTTCGAAAAGATACCAGCTACCATTGTCCCCAGTGTCCCTCCCAACCTGGCCTTTGCATTGGTGACTGCTTCCAACTTTATCATACATCCCTAAAATATTAGCCCATATTTGTAACCATTTCCCCATTTTCATCATCTGTGCTGACCATTTTCCATGCTTCCCCAAATAACCATGCCACTGCCTTCCACGTGAACTTATCCTGGCTTGTTTTTTGACTATGCCTCTGCCTACCGTTTGGACTGCTTCTACATGAAATGACCCTGGCCTGTTTTGTGACTATGCCTCTGCCTACCGTTTGGACTGCCGTGAACTGACCCTGGCCTGTTTTATCAACTACGCTACTGTCTACCGCTTGGACTGCTTGCACGTGAACTGACCCTGGCCTGTTTTATGGACTATGCTTTTGCCTACCGCTTGGACTGATCTGTTGCCCTGCTACTGTAGTACACAGGGGTCTCACATATGTGAGGGGCTCCAGAATTGTTTTTCCGGATGAAGAAAACAAATTTTTTTTGTTTTCTCTGGGTTTCGGAATTTCTGGATTAGGGTCTGGAGTCCGGAGGCTTCATAGAGATTTGGGTGGGTCAAAGCCTCTACCCCTGTGCCCCTGTGCACAGGTCTTACCTGATTACGGCCCTCAGCCTGCTGCTGACTTACTGCCATCATGCCTCTGCCTGCCGCATGAACGGACCACACCGCTACCTGGACTATGCAAATAATTAGCTGTAGCTAGAGGCAGTATGTTTATGAAGGGCTGGAGAGTGGTACAATGAGTGTCTGTCTGCTGGTAACAGTGTACCAGGACCAATATTATGGCTGTGCTGGCTGTCTCTGCCTGGACAATTTCTATGGACTGTGCTGAGCTGACAATATCCTTCAATATCCTTCATTTTTTAGCCATATTTTCCAAAAACTTCTGGAAAAAAAATGAACCGTTCAAAAGACTTATTATGCCTCATAGATTATATGTTGGGGAGTTTGCTTTCCAAAATGGGGTCATTTTGGGGGAAATTCCATTGTCCTGGTGCTCCAGGGCCTTCAAAAGTGTAATAGGTGGTTGAGAAATGAGATGTGTCATTTATGCTTGTAGAACGCCTGAAGATGCTACTTCAATGTGGGGCCTTTGTATGTGGCCAGGCTGTGTAAAAGTATCACCATACTCGGGAAGAGTAGAAGAATGTATTTTGGGGTGTAATTTGTTGTATGCATATGCTCTGTGAGAGAAATAACCTGTTAATATGACAATTTTGTAAAACAAAAACAAAAAAAAACAACTTAATTTTGCAAAGAATTGTGGGAAAAAATGACAACTTAAAAAAACTCACCATGAATGAATGAATGAATGAATGATTTGTAAAGCGCTGCAAATGCGAACTGAATCGCCTCAAGGCGCTAGATGTATTCTCTGTAGTCAGCTTCTAGAAAAGGAAGGTCTTTAGTTTTTTCCTGAAGGCCTGGTGGTTTTCTTCCATGCGGATGTTGGTTGGGAGAGCATTCCATAGTCGAGGTCCTTGGACTGCAAATCTACGTTCTCCCTTTGCTTTGTAGCGGTATTTGGGAATGATGAGGAGGTTTTGGTTAGCTGATCGAAGACTGCGATTCGGTGTGTAGTGTTTTATTTTTTCCCGGAGATATTGCGGAGCGTTTCCTTGTATGCATTTATGGGTGAGGCAGAGAGTCTTGAATGTGATCCGATTCCTCACAGTTAGCCAATGTAGGCTTTTTAGGGATGGGGAGATGGATTCCCAGGGCTTTTTTCCTGTTAACAGTCTTGCCGCCGTGTTTTGGATGAGTTGCAAGCGCGCAAGCTGATATTGGGGTAGACCTACGTAGAGCGAATTTGCGTAGTCGAGTCGGGAATTGATGATTGTTCCCACAACTGCCACTTTGTCCTCTTCTGGGATGAAGGGGATGAGTCTGCGAAGCAGGCGGAGGAGGTGGTGGGATCCGCTCACCACCGATCCTATTTGTGCATCCATTGTCATTCCTGAGTCAAAGATGACTCCGAGACTCTTGGCTTTGGTGCTGGGGGAGATGGTCTGTCCGAGGATGGAGGGTGATGTCCACGGAGTCTTAATTTTGGAATTTTTGTTGGCTTGCAGGAGAAGAAGTTCTGTTTTTGATCCGTTGAGTTTGAGGGAGCTAGTGGTCATCCAGTCATTGATTAAAGTGAGGCATTTCTGTAATTGCTGATGATGATCTTTTTGTCCGTTGATGCGAAGGTAGAGTTGGGTGTCGTCTGCGTATGAGTGGAAGCAGAGGTCGGTTTTTCTGATGATATTGAGAAGTGGGCGGATGTAGATGTTAAATAGCACTGGTGACAAGGGTGAGCCCTGAGGGACTCCACAGGAGACTGCCCGAGATTCCGAGGTGAATGTTCCTAGTTTCACTGTCTGAGAGCGATTCTCTAAGAAGGATGTAAACCATTTTTTTTTTTTTTACAAGAAAAAGGATGTAAACCATTTTAGGGCAGAATCTGTGGCTCCTGCAACTTCTGAGAGGCGGACAAGTAAAGTATTGTGGTCCACTGTATCGAATGCTGCGCTGAGGTCTAACAGTACCAGGAGACTCGGTTCTCCGTCATCTGCTGCTTCAAGGGCGTCGTCCCATATTTTGAGAAGTGCTGTTTCTGTGCCATGGCCTGGGCGGAAGCCTGATTGCAGAGGGTCCAGGAGGTGGTGTGTCTCCAGGTGGTGTTGTAGCTGCTGTACTACTGCTTTCTCTATAATCTTGGAGATGGTGTTGAGGCTTGTTATTGGTCTGCGGCAGTTAGGGTCTTTAGGGTCGAGATTAGGTTTCTTTAGCAGGGGTTTGACGATGCCTTGCTTGAGGGAGGTTGGCACAGTCCCTTCTTTGAATGATTGATTTATGAGATGTGTTAGGGTGGGGGCCAGGATGTCGGAACATTCTTTGAGCAATTTGGTGGGGATGATGTCGTTCGGTGATGTGCTGTCGCGAAGGCTTCCGATGATGTTTTTAGTCGTGTCCGTAGTGATTGGGGACAGAAAGAAATTCGGTGGTTGAGTGAAGTTCGTGTCAATATCCTCTTTTTGCATTGGTTGGGTGAGGTTGGTTGTTATTTTCTGATGAATTGCTTTCCGAATGTTGTCGATTTTGTCGATGAAGAAGTCTGATAACTCATTGCAGAATTCTTGAGTATCGTTTGCAGGGGGCTCTAGGCAGGTCGGGTTCATTGATTGAGCAACAATTTTGAAAAGTTCCCGTGGGCGGTTTAAGGCGGATGAGATGGTGTCTGCGAAATGTTCTTTTTTGGCTTTGAAGATTGCCTTGTGGTATTTCACCGTGAGTGCTTTGTAGTTATCATGGTTTTCCTTGCTGGGATTTCTTCTCCAAGCTCTCTCAGCTCTTCTGCGTTCTTGCTTGAGTAGGGTGAGAGTGCCATTAAACCAACTCGAGTTTTTTTTGCGGACGGGTGTTCTGCGTTTTGGCGCCACGGAGTCTGCTGTTTGTAGTAAAACATTGTTTAGGGAGTTGAGTGTTTGTTCCGTTGAGAGTTTTGGGTTTAGCAAAAGAATTTTGCTCGACAATGTAGTTTTGAAGAGTTCAGAGTGTAGTTTCTTCTGAGATCTATTCCAGTGTGTTGCTGTTGCCCGTTTCTGTTTTCGGAGGATGGTGTTAGTGGCGATTTTAAATTTGATAGCATGGTGGTCCGTCCATGGTAGTGGAGTGTTGTCAAATACGTCAATGTCCATATTCTGTTTGAAGATGAGATCTAAAGTGTGTCCTGAACCGTGCGTAGGAGCATTTATCAGTTGTTGCAGGCCAAGTTCTTCCATTTGGTTAACGCAGGGGGTTGCAATAGGGTCTTGGGCAGAGTTTGCCCACAGATTGAAATCCCCAAGTACCAGAAGGTTTTTGGTTTTCAAGGTGTGCATTGAGAAGAATTCAGTGAGCGGTGTGAGGAGATTGGTCTTTGGTCCTGGTGGTCTGTAGCATAGTAGTATGTGAATGGTGTCTTGAGGTGTTGTTTGAAGATGCAGTGAGAGTGTTTCCATGAAAGGCACTGAGTTCTGTAAGTTTGGTTTGGTGAACCCCAGGTGCGATTTGAAAATCACTGCTAGACCTCCTCCTTTTTTTCCTATTCTATGCTCAGATAGGATACTGTAGTTCTTGGGCACCAATTCAGTTAGGATGGTGTTGCAGTCGGAAGTTAGCCAGCTTTCTGTAATGAAGAGGCAGTCTATGTTGTTTTCGATGATAAAATCGCGGATTTCCAGCCTGTGCTTGACTGCAGATCTGGTGTTGAACAGGGCGCATGCTAGTTGTTGTGGTTGGATCGCTGTCTCCCTGTCTTTGATGGTTGATTGTGGGTTGGTCCTTAGTAATTGTTCTTTTTTTAGTCTTTTTTGCGTGGTGGTCGGTAAAGTTGCGGCCGTGTTTCTTAGCCTGTGGAGGGTGTCTGCTGTGTATTTGAAGTTGCACATGATGAGGAAGGCGGCGTTGCTTGAAGGAAAGGTGTTCTGACGAAGGCACTGGTGCGGCGATGATACACTTGCAGGGGGATGGAGGGATCGGATGGCTGACCACTGCTCTGGAGTGGTGAAAGTGACGGCTGAGTGTTGGAGCGGAGGTACTGGAGGGAGGTGAGGCTGCCTACCTCCCTCTCGTTGATCCAGAGGAAGGCAAAAAACCCCAGGCTGCGTTGGCCAATAGTGCAGTCGAGGAAAAAATTCCTTCCTGACCCCCCGAGGGGCGATCGGACTAGGGCCCCTGGATCAACTACTAGAGTGCCCCCGGTGGCTTACCTGTGCTGATGGTCCTGAAGATGAAGGAGGGGGAGCTGGCGTTACTTACAGTAGGTGGTGCGGGGGCTGCGTCTCAGGCGATTTGAGGTAGACTAGCCTCCGGTGAATCTCTAGTGCCCCCTGCAGTGAGGTCCAGTAGCAGGAGGGGTGATTCCCGGTGCAGAGGGGCACGGGGCTCTGTTGGACAACAGTCAGGGGGTTGTGGGGGCAAGCTGACTGGGGCTAGGCCGCAGCCGTGGTCTGTCCCACCGACTCTAGCGGCTAGAATGTGGTGATTAAGACCGCGGCTGCGGTGGAGGCCACGGGGGGGGTCTGGCTGAATGGAGGGACCAGGGGGAGGTGGGTCCAATCGGGCGGTGACGTGGCTGGGGGCCTCAGGAGGGGGTCCTCGGATGTTGCACCGTTGGCACTGGGTGTACCAATATGGCCGCCGGCTGGGCCCAAGCCGTGGCTGGCCGGCAGAGGGAGTACCAAGATGGCCGTCGGCTAGGCCCAAGCCGCGGGCTATCCTGACGATGTTGCCCACACAGTCCGCTGATGGTGGGCGGGTAGACCGGTAAGATGGTCAGCAGGAAGGGGGGGGTGCGGACCCGCCGGAGCGGCTGGTCGGTAGAGGGGGGACGGTAAGTGCTGTAGCTAGCCGACCAGGAGCCGCGGAGAGTCCCGAGCGGCCGGCCGGCTGGCTGAGGGCGGCGTCCGGATGGGTCAGAGGAGGAGGACCGGTGTAATGCTGCAGGGAGGAGAAGTGGAGAGCTGCGAGCTAGCCTGCCGAGGCCAGCCGGAGCCGCGGAGTGTCCTGAGCGGCCGACCGGCTGGCTGAAGGTGGCGCCGGATGGGTCAGAGGGGAGAGGGACCGGTGTGGTAATGCAGGGGGAGCTGGGCCGGAGCCGCGGAGTGCCGACTGAGAACGGCGTCTGGAGTAGGTCTGTGACGGTGGGGGATAGGGGGAGGGGGGTCAGGTGTGCTGCTGCGGGGGGGATAGAGCCGAGGAAGGGTGGCCAGTGGCCGGAGCTCTTCACGGAGCTGCTTGACAGAGGTCTGCTCTACAGAGTGTCAGCACACAGACTGAACTCAGTCTATCCAAGTCTATCCAATCTAGCTACTTGCTTAATACCTTGGAATGTCTACTTTCTAAAAAGGGGCCATTTGGGGGGTATTTGTACTTTCCTGACTTGTAAGCGTCTCAAAAAATGAGATAGGCCTCCAGTACATCAGGTGTGATCAGATGTGATCAATTTTCAGTAATTGGCACCATAGATTGTAGACTCTATAACTTTCACAAAGACCAAATAATTTACCCTTTTTTGGGTTATTTTTACCGAAGATATGTAGCAGTATAAATTTTGGCCAAAATTTATGAAGAAAAATTACTAATTTGCAAAATTTTATGACAGAAACAAAGAAAAAGGCATTTTTTTTCACAAAATTTACAGACTTTTTTATTTATAGCACAAAAAATGAAAAACCCACTAGTGATTAAATACCACCAAAAGAAAGCTCTATTTGTGTGAAAAAAAGGACGCACATTTCATATGGGTACAAAATTGGTCTGGGCAGGAAGAGGGTGTAAGTGCACTGTATTGAGGTGGTTGAAATCCCAATAATTTCTCCATAGTTTCTTCTAGGTATCTTATTGGATTTTTGTTGGGACAGTAAATATCTTTGCTAATGTGCAATCTATGGTAAATAATTTCCCTTTGAATAACAAAAACCTAGCCTCCGGGTCTACCATTCTCTCCTTTAGCGTAAACTATATATTTCTGGCAAATCCTATCGCTACTCCCTTTGCTTTTTTGTTAGGGAGTCCCTATAGTACCAAGTTGGGTGTTCATTTGAATAGAATTTTATTTGCAAATCATGAGTAATATGTATTTCCTAGAGGAATGTTAGCCCCGCAGAATGTTGTTTAACATCTTGTGTCTTTTCCCAGGTGTATTCAGACCCCTACATTATACGTTAAAAAATTTATCTTTTATCTTTATCTGCTCTTTCCCCCTTCCTTTTTGACCTTTTGGGACTTCTATTTTTTATACATTGTTTGTTTGAAATCCAGGGGGGCCATAGGGCACTGAAAATGTGAAATAAAATTAAAGAGGATCCTGGGACGCTTCCCTTTATGCTTGTTGAGAGAATTCCTTCCGCTCCCCCCTCCCTCCTTTCCCTTCCCCTCCTTGCCCACCCCTCAACCCCCTTGCCCTTTTGTTGGGGTATTTTGGCCCTTCTTTGGCCTCCAGGTTCATTGCATCTTTTTGTTGTTGTTTTCTTCTTTGGGACAAGGTTCCATAGTTGATCTTCTAGACTTGGCTCTTCTCTCTGTGTGTCTGACCAACCTGCTACATCAGTTATAGGCATGTCAAGTTTCTTACAAAATTCTTCCAACTCTTCTGGGAACTTTAATCTTGCTGAACGGCCCTCTTTCCATCCTATTGGGCATGCAGAAGATCTCCAGAAATATTGTATGTTACATGACCTCATTTGCTCCAGTAAAGGCTTAAGTTGTCTTCTTCGTATTTAAAGTTATTTTTTTTTTGCTTTTTTTTAATTTAATCTTTATTGAGGGATTTTTCCTTTACAAAAAACACAAAGTTCTATGTATATTAAAATGTATCATACATCGTCCTTTTCCCTTTTTCCCTCTCTTTTCACCCTTCCCTTCTCCCTTCCCTTCCCCATTCCCTTCCTGTCTCCCCCCATCCCCCCCATCCCACCCCCTCCCCTCCCCTCCTACCCCCTCCCCTCCCCTCCTTATCACATCCTCCCCTGATCTGTTATCTTTGCTTCTTTTCCTTCTATTACTCCTGTCTCTTTTCACTCATACTCTGAGCGTACTTCTCTGAATTTTTATAGACCTGCCATTTCTTCCAGATTTCTCTATAGGTCTCCTCTCGTCCCTGCTCTCCGCAGCACAAGAACTCCATATTACTTATTTGGTCTACTTTTTGTAGCCACTCTCTTATACTTGGTTTCTCCGTGTATAACCATTTTTTTGGAATGAGCCCCTTTGCTGCGTTGAGCAGGAACGGGACCAGAGTTTTCTTATACTGTTTTATTGTTTTGCTCGCCCCATGGAATAGACAATTCCAGGGGTTTTGTGGGACCCTCTCTCCGGTAATCTCCTTAATAATTTCTAAAACCACCTGCCAATATTCTTTTATTTTTGGGCAATCCCACCATATGTGTATTGTCGTTCCCAGACACCCGCAGTTCCTCCAGCATTGAGAGGACTTGTTTGGCTGCATTGTATTGATTCTTTCCGGTGTCGTGTGCCAACGTACCATACACTTATAGTTTGCCTCTATCGTGGTTATATCAGAAGCAAAGTTATGTACTGCCCCTATCATTTGTGTTTCATCTAATTTTATGCCCAATTCTTGTTTCCATTTTTCTATGAAGGGAAGAGACCCATGTCCTTCTAGTTCTGTTAATATTTCATACATATATTCCATGCTTTAAGTGCGTTTTTATATTACAGAGCTTTTCAATTGGAGTGAACACCTTCTCTTCTCTAATCGGTTGGGAGATTGTGCTTACAAGATGTCTCATTTGTAAATATTCCCAGTCGTTAAGTTGGTGCCACACGTGAGTCATAATTAAATTGTACTTTGTCCTAATTTTGCCATGTATAACAATATCCTTTAATTGTGCGGTGCCTAATAAGTTCCCCAGCGGTGTACCATTTCCTGGGATAAAAAAAATTTGTGCCCGATAATGAAATCAAAGTGGAATTATATTTCCATTCTTCTTTTCGGTGTAGTGTATCCCATACTTTAACCACTTGCCGACTGCCTCACGACGATATACGTCGGCAGAATGGCACGGGCAGGCAAAGTAACGTACAGGTACGTTACTTGCCTCCTGCGGGCGGAGGGTCCGATCGGACCCCCCTCCCCGGTGCCCGAGGTGGTCGGTATTTCTCCCCCGGTGATCGGAGGTGAGGGGGAGGCCATCCATTCGTGGCCACCCCCTCGCGATCGCTCCCGGCCAATGAAATCCTTCCTCTGCCTCTGTAATGCAAACAGCGGCAGAGGAAGTGATGTCATCTTTTCTCGAGCCGGTCTTTTCGTTCCGGCGCCAAGGAGAGAAGACATCAAGTAAGTTTGCACCAACACTACACTAACAGTAGAACACACTAGGCACACTTTTCACCCTCCATCACCCCCATCCCCCCCGATCACCCCCCTGTACCCCCTGTCACAGTGACACCAATAGCAGTTTTTTTTTTGTATTGGTGTCAGTTTGTGACTGTTATAAGTGGTAGGGCAGTTAGGGTTAGACCCCTTTAGGTCTAGGATAGCCCCCTAACCCCCCCCAATAAAGGTTAACCCCTTGATCACGCCCTGTCGCCAGTGTCACTAAGCAATCTTTTATCTGATCGCTGTATTAGTGTCACAGGTGACGCTAGTTAGGGAGGTAAGCAGGGGCGTTGCTAGGTCTGCAAAAGATCTGGGGCTAGAGCCCATAGCAGCGGTCACCGGTCACCAACCGGGGGGGGGGTACGCTGGTGGTAAGCAATGTTTCGTGGGCAATAGCCGGTGTTGGCGGTACAATCATCATGGCACCATGGTTGATATGGTGTCAGGGTGATTGAAGCGCATTGTTTCTATTGTTACATTCTAATATAGAATGCCACCAGATGCAGCTTGTTACTTGCCACTGTCACCTGCCACTAGATGTGGATTGTCACTTGCCACTGTCGCCTGCCACCAGATGTGGATTGTCAGTTGCCACCTGATGTGGATTGTCACTTGCCACCATTTTCAGATTGCCACTTGCCGCGTCACCTGCCACCATTTGCAGATTGTCACTTGCCACCTGATGCGGATTGTGACTTGCCATGTCCCGTGCCACCATTTGCAGATTTTCACTTGCCATGTCGCCTGGCACCAGATGTGGATTGTCACTTGCCAACTGATGTGGATTGTCACTTGCCATGCCAGCCAGTGCCACGAAATGTGCACTGTTGCTGCATTGGTGGCAGGCTGGCAGCACTGGTCCATTTAGTGAGGGCAGGAGAGCGGTGATGCGGGTGGGCAGTGAGAGATGATGTCATCTCTGCTCGTCCGCCCGCTCACTTCTTTCCTCTCTTTTAGGCTACTTTCACACTGAGGCACTTTACGCTAAATATTGCGCCTGCAAAGCGGCTGTAAAGCACCTCTCCTGTCACTCCAGTGTGAAAGCCCGAATGCCATTGAAATCAATGGGCAGCGCCACCGAAGCACCTGCAAATCGCTTCGGTAGCAGAGCTTTGCGGGTGCTATTAACCCCTTAATCGGCCGCTAGCAGGGGGTTAAAAGTGCTGCTTTTTGGCTGAGGGCAACTTAGTGGGTGATGAGGCTGGGGAGACTGCAGCTCTCTTACCTCTGTCAGATGAGGAGGAGAGGGAGGCTTTGTCCATGTCAGAGTCTGGGTGACAAGACAAAGTCTCTGGGCAGTGGTTGTGGTGAGGCAGGACGGCCGTTCTCTGCACAGCCATCTTGGACTGCTTTGTGCTTCATAAATAAATCTGTGAGGCGGCAGACAGTGGCGTCACTAGGGTTGGTGTCACCTGGTGCGGCAAAAAATTGTGTCACCCCCCTCCTGTCTATCCTGCCCAGCGCCCTGCAGGCGCACCTCCAAATGGTCCCTGTTAATTAAAGTATAGGGTGGTATAGGGCAGGCTGGGGTGATATAGGGCAGGTTGGGGTGGTATAGGGCAGGCTGAGGTGGCACAGGGCAGGCTGGGGTTGTATAGGGCAGGCTGGATTTGTATAGGGCAGGCTGGGGTGGTATAGGGCAGGCTGGGGTGGTATAGGGCAGGTTGGGGTGGTATAGGGCAGGCTGGGGTGGTATAGGGCAGGCTGGGGTGGTATAGGGCAGGTTGGGGTGGTATAGGGCAGGCTGGGGTGGTATAGGGCAGTTTGCGGTGGTATAGGGCAGGTTGGGGTGATATAGGGCAGGCTGGGGTGGTATAGGGCAGGTTGGGGTGATATAGGACAGGCTGGGGTGGTATAGGGCAGTTTGGGGTGGTATACGGCAGGCTGGGGTGATATAGGGCAGGCTTGGGTGGTATAGGGCAGGTTGGGGTGATATAGGGCAGGCTGGGGTGGTATAGGGCAGGTTGGGGTGGTATAGGGCAGGCTGTGGTGGTATAGGGCAGTTTGCGGTGGTATAGGGCAAGTTCGGGTGATATAGGGCAGGCTGGGGTGGTATAGGGCAGGTTGGGGTGATATAGGGCAGGCTGGGGTGATATAGGGCAGGCTGGGGTGGTATAGGGCAGGTTGGGGTGATATAAGGCAGGCTGGGGTGGTATAGGGCAGGCTGAGGTGGTGTAGGGCAGTTTGCGGTGGTATAGGGCAGGCTGGGCTGGTATAGGGCAGGTTGGGGTGGTATAGGGCAGTTTGCGGTGGTATAGGACAGCCTGGGTTGGTATAGGGCAGGCTGGGGTGGTATAGGGCAGGTTGCAGTGGTATAGGGCAGGCTGGGGTGGTATAGGGCAGTTTCCAGTGGTATAGGGCAGTTTGTGGTGCTATAGGGCAGGCTGGGGTGGTATAGGGCAGGCTGCAGTGGCATAGGGCAGGTTGCAGTGGCATAGGGCAGGCTGGAGTGGCATAGGGCAAGTTGCTTTGGCTTAGGGAAGGCTAGGGTGGCATAGGGCAGGTTGCGGTGGCATAGGGCAGACTGGGGTGGCATAGGGCAGGTTGCGGTGGCATAGGGCAGACTGGGGTGGCATAGGGCAGACTGGGGTGGCATAGGGCAGGTTGCGGTGGCATAGGGCAGACTGGGGTGGCATAGGGCAGACTGGGGTGGCATAGGGCAGGTTGCGGTGGCATAGGGCAGACTGGGTGGTATGGTGCCAGGTTAGGACTCTATGTAGTGACATGTGCATCAGTGCAGTAACTTACAGCATGCCTGGAGCTGAAGACGCTCTGGGCTGCTGCGTTCTAGTCTCTTTCTCCTTCAGCTGTGGGATCAGTGAAGGAGTCTGTGGGAGGAGTGGAGGAGGCAGCCACACCCCCAGCTCCGCCCACCAACTCCGGCTGCCTCCGGAGACATTGGAGATCTCCGAGGCCGAGGGACAGCTTAAGACGGAGGGAGTGCTATAGGCAGCCTCCCCCGCACGGCTTGGTGCTCTGCTCACACCGCTCCGCTGCGGCTCTGCAAGCAGAAGTACAGAGTGTAGCGGTGGGCGGCGGCCCTGGTGTTACCCCTCTGGCGGGTGTCACCCAGTGCAGCCCGCCCCCCCCGCGCCCGCATAGCAACGCCGGCCGGGACCTGATTTCTGCACTCTGTAATCGCCGCTGGGCCATGATCTGCTGGTGTGCAGGGATCTCCTCCTCCCTGGGACAGACGGGCTGAGATGCAGAGAGCCGGGTTCTTCACTGTGTGAAGCGGATCACACAACCATACTGCTCGGTGGCAAGGACACCCCCCCGCTTCTCTCCTCTCATCCGCCTCTCATGCAGTTTGCCTGCCGCAGCCGCGGCCCGAGTCTCTGCAGCAAGAGACTCGGGGCTATGGGACCCAGATTCGGGGCTATAGCCCCAAAAGCCACCCCCTGGTGACGCCTCTGGAGGTAAGTATATAGGTTCGCTGTCAGTGTTTTATAGCGACAGGGACCCCCATATACTACCTGATAAAGGTTTTAACCCCCTGATTGCCCCATAGTTAACCCTTTCACCAGTGATCACCGTATAACTGTTACCGGTGACGCTGGTTAGTTTATTTTTTATAGTTTCAGGGCATCCGCCGTTTATTACCTAATAAAGGTTTAACCCCCTGATCGCCCGGCGGTGATATAAGTAAAGTTTTAGGGTCAGATAAGGTCTGCGTCGCCCCAGGCAGCTTCAGGTTAGTGCCAGTAGCGCTAACACCCACGCACGCAGCATACACCTCCCTTAGTGGTATAGTTTCTGAACAGATCAATATCTGATCTGATCCGATCTATACTAGCATCCCCAGCAATTTAGGGTTCCAAAAAATGCAGTGTTAGCGGGATCAGCCCAGATACCTGCTAGCACCTGCATTTTGCCCCTTGGCCCAGCCCAGCCCACCCAAGTGCAGTATCGATCAATCACTGTCGCTAAGCACACATAACTGCAGCGTTCGCAGAGTCAGGCCTGATCCCTGCGATCGCTAACAGTTTTTTTGGTAGCGTTTTGATACAGTCGCTAACAGTCAGGAGCTTTTTTACCTGTGAGTCTCACTAGTGTACCACTAAATTTAGAGCCCAAAATGGCAAATTGAAGGTACACTAGTGAAGAGGCCTACACGTTTCTGAGAATGACAGATAGTGAAGAGGAAGTCACTCATCTGTCAGATTCAGGCTCAGAATACGATCCTGTAGAGGACAACGGCTCCATGACAGATAGCTCTGACGACGGAGTTGTGGTCCCTGCCAAGGTCAGGTGTACCAGACGCCGAACTTCTTCTTCTGTCCTTGATGTGCAAGAACCGCAGGTCCCTCGTATGGATCAGAGAAGTACTAGCGCCGCTATTCCTTCTGGTGAACTGGCAAGCACCAGCGGCCTAGTACACCCTGGTCGTACATCCAGCACTGCAGTAACACTTGGTGACGTGGCGAGTCCCATAAGTGCAGTTCAAGCTGGCGAGGTGGCAAGCACAAGTAGTGTCCCGCTGCCACCAAGAAGATGAACACATGCCCGTCGTGACCATAGTGCCTTTCCTGCTGCATTCGCCAATCCGAATTGGGAAACCACCACTTCTGCAACACCCGTACTTCCCCCATTCACTGGCCAACCCGGCATTCAGGTGGAAACAGTTGATTTTACGTCACTGGATTTTTATTCACTGTTTTTCACCGAAGATCTCTATAGATCTATTGTGGACCAAAGCAATTTGTACGCTGGTCAACACATCGCCACTATTCCCCAGTCCTCCCTTGCCAGAGATTGGAAACCAATTATGGTTTCCGAATTTAAGATCTTTCTGGGCCTTTCCCTCAACATGGGCATAAAAAAAGAGTAAGTTGCGGTCATTTTGGTCCACTGATCCAATTTACCATATGCTCGTGTTCTCTGCCTCCATGGCCAGGGCACGATACGAGCAGATTTTGCGGTTCATGCACTTCAACAACAATGAACTCTGTCGTCCTCGTGGAGACCCTGAATACGATCGGCTCTACAAAATTCGGCTCCTTGTAAACCACTTCAACTAACATTTTGCAGACTTGTTTACTCCCCATCAAGTTGTCTGCATTGATGAGTCCCTGATTAAATTTTCTGGCCGCTTGTCATTCAAACAGTACCTTCCCAGCAAGCGTGCCAGATACGGGGTCAAGATGTATAAGCTCTGTGACAGGGCCACAGGCTATACATGTAGTTTTATGGTTTACGAGGGCAAAGATAGTCACATAGAGCCGACAAACTGCCCTGACTACATAGGAAGCGCTGGCAAGATTGTGTGGGACTTGGTGTCACCCTTATTCGGAAAGGGGTACCACTTGTACATGGACAATTATTACACGAGCGTGCCACTTTTTAATCACCTGTTTGATCATCAAATTGGAGCATGTGGCACCGTGCGATCTAATCGCCGGGGCTTTCCCCAGCAGCTTGTAGATTCCCGTCTTAGGCTGGTGGAGAGAGCCTGCTTGAAGTGTAATAACTTGCTCGCTATGAAGTGGAGGGATAATAAGAATGTTTTCGTTCTTACCTCCCTTCATGCAGACACGACGGTCCAAATTATTACTACGGCGACTGGTGTTGTGGAGAAACCCCTCTGTGTCCACGAATATAACCTTAACATGGGAGGGGTGGACCTCAACGACCAGTTGTTGGCACCGTAACTAGTTGCCTGTAAGGCCAGAAGCTGGAACAAAAAAGTGTCTATTTCAATTGGCTTTGCTGAACGCTCATGTGCTATACAGAGCTTCAGGACGGACTGGATCCTTCCTTAAATTCCAGGAAGAGATCGTCAGAGCCCTTCTGTTTCCAGACGGTGCTCCACCTCACCTTCCCCAACCAAATGCAGTAAGCCGGCTGCATGAGAGGCATTTTCCGTATGTCCTCTCGAGTACCCCTACCCAACGAGCCCCCCAAAGAAGATGTCGTGTCTGCAGCAAGCGCGGATATAGGCGTGACACCCGGTATTATTGTCCCTCCTGTCCTGACAATCCTGGTCTTTGCATTGGTGAATGTTTTGAATGCTACCATTCACTAGTTGAGTATTAGCGTAGGTTACAGCACTGCACAGACTAGGCACACTAACATTGGGTCTCCCAAGATGCCATCGCATTTTGAGAGACCCGAACCTGGTACCAGTTACAAAAGTTATAGTTACAAAAAAAATTGTAAAAAAAATAAATAAAAACCACAAAAAAAATATAAAATAAAAAAACCTAAAATAGTTGTCATTTTATTGTTCTCTCTCTCTCTCTCTATTCTCTCTCTATTGTTCTGTTCCTTTTTACTCTATTCTATTCTGCAATGTTTATTGTTATTATGTTTTACCATGTTTGCTTTTCAGATATGCAATTTTTTTTAGAGCCCTTGCACACTGGGGCGGGGGGCGGCGTCGGCGGTAAAACGCCGCTATTATTAGCGGCGTTTTACCGTCGGGGTTAAATACCACCGCAAAGCGCCTCTGCAGAGGCGCTTTGCCGGCGGTATAGCCGCGCCGTCCCATTGATTTCAATGGGCAGGAGCGGTAAAGGAGCGGTATACTCACCGCTCCAAAGATGCTGCTGGCAGGACTTTTTTTACTGTCCTGCCAGCGCATCGCTCCAGTGTGCAAGCCCTCGGGGCTTTCACACTGGAATGAAAGCAGCGGCACTTTCTGGGCGGTTTGCAGGCGCTATTATTAGCGCAATAGCGCCTGCAAACCGCCCCAGTGTGCAAGGGCTCTTATACTTTACTGTTTACTGTGTTTTATTGTTTTCAGGTATGCCATTCAGCTGCAGAGCGGGTTTATTTATCTTGACAGCAACATTGTTTGCTCCCACGATACATAAAGCCGTGACTCCAGCGCTGTCGGAGGTGATTTCACCACCACAGTTACATACTTCAGCATATATGCCGAAGCGTGGGGGCAGCAGTGGGTGGAGGAGCGATTTGTTCCTACCTTTTGCGGGAGGATGCCCCCATGCTTCGGCATATATATATTTTAGGCACAGGTTGCATTAAATGTTTAATTTTTTACTATTTTTTTTTGTATTTGCTTTCAAGGTATTGTAAGTCTTACTGTTATACTGTAATGTTAGTTTTTTTTATTGTTAACCATCATTTGCTTAGCAGGTACGCCATTCAGTTGCAGCGCGGATTTATTTATCTTGACAGCAACAGCGTTTGCTCCCACGATACATAAAGCCGTGACTCCAGCGCTGTCGGAGGTGATTTCACCACCACAGTTACATACTTCAGCATATATGCCGAAGCGTGGGGGCAGCAGTGGGTGGAGGAGCGATTTGCTCCTAACTTTTGCTGGAGGATGCCCCCATGCTTCGGCATATATATACGGTGCATATATGCCCATCATTAGAAGTGGGTGGATGAAGGGAGGTATTATAATAGTGGGCATACCCACCGATCAATCTTTTTTTTTCGTTCAGCCCACAGGCTGCATGAAAAAAAAGTTTACAACATATGCCCAACAAGGATCAACAACGTACTGGTATGTTGCTGGACTTTGAGTGGTTATACCAGAATGATGCCTGCAGGTTTAGGTATCATTCTTTTCAGCCAGCGGTCAGCTTTCATGTAAAAGCAATCCTAGCGGCTAATTAGCCTCTAGACTGCTTTTACAAGCAGTGGGAGGGAATGCCCCCCCCCCCAACCGTCTTCCATGTTTTTTTCTGGCTCTCCTGTCCCAACAGGGAACCTGAGAATGCAGCCGGTGATTCAGCCAGCTGATCATAGAGCTGATCAGAGACCATAATGGCTCCAAACATCTCTATGGCCTAAGAAACCGGAAGCTACAAGCATTTCATGACTTAGATTTAGCCAGATGTAAACAGCGCCATTGGGAAATTGGGTTCTTGGGATCTTGGTGTGGTCAGATGCTTTGAGGGCAGAGGAGAGATCTAGGGTCTAATAGACCCCAATTTTTTTCAAAAAAGAGTACCTGTCACTACCTATTGCTATCATAGGGGTATTTACATTCCCTGAGATAACAATAAAAATGATTTTAAAAAAATGAAAGGAACAGTTTAAAAATAAGATAAAAAAGCAAAAAAATAATAAAGAAAAAAAAAAAAAAAAAAAAAGCACCCCTGTCCCCCCCTGCTCTTGCGCAAAGGCGAGCGCAAGCGTCGGTCTGGCGTCAAATGTAAACAGCAATTGCACCATGTATGTGAGGTATCACCGCAAAGGTCAGATCGAGGGCAGTAATTTTAGAAGTAGACCTCCTCTGTAAATCTAAAGTGGTAACCTGTAAAGGCTTTTAAAGGCTTTTAAAAATGTATTTAGTTTGTCGCCACTACACGTTTGTGAGCAATTTTAAAGCATGTCATGTTTGGTATCCATGTACTCGGCCTAAGATTATCTTTTTTATTTCATCAAACATTTGGGCAATATAGTGTGTTTTAGTGCATTAAAATGTAAAAAAGTGTGTTTTTTCCCCAAAAAAATGCGTTGGAAAAATCGCTGCGCAAATACTGTGTGAAAAAAAAAATGAAACACCCACCATTTTAATCTGTGGGGCATTTGCTTTAAAAAATATATATAATGTTTGGGGGTTCAAAGTAATTTTCTTGCAAAAAAAAAAATAATTTTTTCATGTAAACAAAAAGTGTCAGAAAGGGCTTTGTCTTTAAGTGGTTAGAAGAGTGGGTGATGTGTGACATAAGCTTCTAAATGTTGTGCATAAAATGCCAGGACAGTTCAAAACCCCCCCAAATGACCCCATTTTGGAAAGTAGACACCCCGAGCTATTTGCTGAGAGGTATGTCGAGTCTATGGAATATTTTATATTGTGACACAAGTTGCGGGGGAAAGACACATTTTTTTTTTTTTGCACAAAGTTGTCACTAAATGATATGTTGCTCAAACATGCCATGGGAATATGTGAAATTACACCCCAAAATACATTCTGTTGCTTCTCCTGAGAACAGGGATACCACATGTGTAAGACTTTTTGGGAGCCTAGCTGCGTATGGGACCCCGAAAACCAAGCACCGCCTTCAGGCTTTCTAAGGGCGTATGGGACCCCGAAAACCAAGCACTGCCTTCAGGCTTTCTAATACTCACCATGCCTCTCAGCAAATAGCTTGGGGTGTCTACTTTCCAAAATGGGGTCATTGGGGGGGGGGGGGTTTGTGCTATCTTGGCATTTTATGGCCTTCGAAACTGTGATAGGTAGTGAGGAGTGGATCAAAAATTTACGCCCTTAGAAATGCTGAAGGCGGTGATTGGTTTTCGAGGCCCCGTCTGTAGCTAGGCTCCCAAAAAGTCCCACACATGTGGTATCCCCGTACTCAGGAGAAGCAGCAGAATGTATTTTGGGGTGTAATTCCACATATGCTCGTGGTATGTTTGAGCAATATATCATTTGGTATCAACTTTGTGCAAAGAAAAAAATAATTGGTCACTTTCCCGCAACTTGTGTCAAAATATAAAACATTTCATGGACTCAAAATGCCTCTCAGCAAATAGCTTGGGGTGTCTACTTTCCAAAATGGGGTCATTTAGGGGGGGGGTTGTGCCATCTGGGCATTTATGGCCTTCAAAACTGTGATAGATAGTGAGAAGTGAAATCCAGACTTTACGCCCTTAGAAATCCTGAAGGCGGTGCTTGGATTTCGGGGCCCCGTACGCAGCTAGGCTCCCAAAAAGTCCCACACATGTGGTATCTCCGTACTCAGGAGAATCAGCAGAATGTATTTTGGGGTGCAATTCCACATATGCCCATGGCCTGTGTGAGCAATATATCATTTAGTGACAACTTTGTGCAAAAAAAGAAAAAGTTTGTCATTTTCCTGCAATTTGTGGCAAAATATAAAATGTTCCATGGACTCAACATGCCTCTCAGCAAATAGCTTGGGGCGTCTACTTTCCAAAATGGGGTCATTTGGGGGGGTTTGTGCCATATTGGCATTTTATGGCCTTCAAAACTGTGATAGGTAGTGAGGAGTGAAATCAAAAATGTACACCCTTAGAAATCTTGAAGGCGGTTCTTGGTTTCGAGGCCCTGTACGCGGCTAGGCTCCCAAAAAGTCCCACACATGTGGTATCCCCGTACTCAGGAGAAGCAGTAGAATGTATTTTGGGGTGTAATTCCATATATGCCCATGGCATGTTTGAGCAATATATCATTAAGTGACAACTTTGTGCAAAAAAAGAAAAAAGTTTGTAATTTTCCCGCAACTTGTGTCAAAATATAAAATATTCCATGGACTCAACATGCCTCTCAGCAAATAGCTTGGGGTGTCTACTTTCCAAAATGGGGTCATTTGGGGGGGTTTGTGCCATCTTCGCATTTTATGGCCTTTAAAACTGTGATAGGTAGTGAGGAGTGAAATCAAAAATTTACGCCCTTATAAATCCTGAAGGCGGTGCTTGGTTTTGGTTTACGCGGCTAGGCTCCCAAAAAGTCCCACACATGTGGTATCCCCGTACTCAGGAGAAGCAGCAGAATGTATTTTGGGGTGTAATTCCACATATGCCCATGGCCTGTGTGAGCAATATATCATTAAGTGACAACTTTTTGTATTTTTTTTTTTTGTCATTATTCAATCACTTGAGACAAAAAAAATGAATATTCAATGACCTCAACATGCCTCTCAGCAATTTCCTTGGGGGGTCTACTTTCCAAAATGGGGTCATTTGGGGGGTTTTGTACTGCCCTGCCATTTTAGCACCTCAAGAATTGACATAGGCAGTCATAAATTAAAGGCTGTGTAAATTCCAGAAAATGTACCCTAGTTTGTAGGCGCTATAACTTTTGCGCAAACCAATAAATATACGCTTATTGACATTTTTTTTACCAAAGACATGTGGCCGAATACATTTTGGCCTAAATGTATGACTAAAATTGAGTTTATTGGATTTTTTTTATAACAAAAAGTAGAAAATATCATTTTTTTCAAAATTTTCTTTTTTTTTTCCATTTATAGCGCAAAAAGTAAAAACGGCAGAGGTGATCAAATGCCATCAAAAGAAAGCTCTATTTGTGTGAAGAAAAGGACGCAAATTTCGTTTGGGTACAGCATTGCATGACCGCGCAATTGTGCCGTGTTTAATGTGTCTTCCATTTTCACCCACCTCTTTCTAGTGTTTGTGTTAGCCCATTCTATTAATCTAGCCAATATGGTTGCCTTATAATATCTTTTTATGTCTGGAACTGCCAACCCACCATTTTTTTTTTTTCATAGATAAGAGAATACTGTTTCATCTGGCTTTTTTATTTTGCCATAAGTATTTCAAAATTATTGATTTTATTACTTTAAAAAAGCTTTGTGGTAGTTCTATCAGGAGCATTTGAAATTTATAGATTATTTTTGGTAAGATCATAATTTTTAACATATTTATTCTCCCTATCCATGAAGTTGGTCTCCTCGATATGTTTTTTATCTCTGTTTTTACTTCATTAAGTAGTGGGATGAAGTTGGCCTGGTAAAGCTTCTCTAGAATAGGTGTTAATTTGATTCCTAGGTATGTCAATTTTTCTCTTTCCCAGGTAAAAGGGAATTCCTGTTGTAATGCTTTTTCCTCTTTTTTATCTATACCTAAATTTAATATTACTGTCTTTATAGGATTAATTTTGAAGTTCGTAAGCTCACCATACTCTTTTTTTAGTTCTTTTGATTAAGTTGGGTAATGACAGCCTTGGTTTGGTCATGTATTGACGTATGTCGTCTGCATACGCCGCCACCTTATGCTCTTCGTCTCCCACTCTGACCCCTCCTATATCCACATTGTTCTGTATTTTTACTAACAATGGTTCCAGTGCAATTACATATAGGAGCGGCGAGAGCGGGCATCCTTGTCTTGTTCCATTGAACATCTCAAAAGCAGACGACACACATCCATTGATCCCAACCCTGGCTGTCAGATGGTTATGTAGATTATTAATCCATCTTATCATTTTTGGTCCTACACCTGCGCTCCGGAGTGCCTCCATCATGAATCCCCAATCTTCCCGGTCAAAAGCTTTTTCAGCATCGATCGAGATAAGTAGCATTAGGGATTTCTTCATCCTATCTTTATTCATTTTTAAGATTGTCCTTATACTGTTGTCCCTTCCCTCCCTTCCTGGTACAAAGCCTGCTTGATCAATGTTTATCAACTCTGGCATGAGGTTTTTTAGTCTTGATGCCAGAATTTTTGCATACAGTTTTGTATCTGCGTTTAACATTGCTATGGGCCTATAATTGGAGCAGACAGTTCTATCTTTGCCTATTTTTGGTAATATTGAAATATTGGCAAGGAGGGATTCTCTTCTTATTTCTTTGTTTTCTCCTATTTTATTAAAGTAGTTAAATAGTGCAGGGACTAATTGTTCTTTAACTTTTTTGTAATATTTTATTGTAAACCCATCCTTGCCTGGGCTTTTCTTCCCTGGTGTTTCTTTTAGGGCATTGTAGATTTCATCTTGCGTAATTGATTCTTCTAGTGATTCTACACTTCCTGATGGTATTTTTGGTAAGTTAGCATTGGCTAAATATGCCTGTATGTTAACTTTTCTACTTTCTTCCTCCTGCCGTGTCTCTTTATTTTTTATTGCATATAAAGCGCTATAATATGTTTTAAAGGCCTCTACAATATTAGTTGTTTTATATTTCATTTCCCCTTTCTCATTTTTTATTTTTTCTACATAATTTAATTTTTTTTTTTTTTTTGATATTTTTTCTAGGTATTTCCCAGGCTTATTCCCCATTTATATCTTTCTTTCGCAACATTTTTAAATACTTTTCTAGTTTCTTGTTCCATCGGGTCCCTTAACTGTCCCCTTTTTATGACGATCTGATGTGTTGTCGTGTCTAATTGTATTTTATGGTTTTTTTCTAGGTCAAGTATTTCTTTATTACATTTTTCATGGTTATTTCTGTTTCTCTTTTTTTCCCAGCTCCTATGGAGATCAGCTTACCCCTAATATAGGCCTTATGGACCTCCCAAATAGTTGCCTTTGTTACATCCGGGGTGTGTCATTTGTACGAAAATATTGTTAAATTTCTGTCATTATTGTTTTTTTTTTTACCTGTATGTCATCTATTAGCTCTTTGTTTAGTCCCCAGGTCCCTTTCTTATATTCTTTTTCGTTAAATCTTTACTGTTACAGGAGCATGATCAGAGATTGATGTTATACCAATTGAGGCCTCTACTACATTCTCCAATATTTAGTGATCCACCAGGATGTAATCTAATCTTGAGTACGTGTTGTGCACTGATGAATTAAATGTGTAATCTTTTTTACTTTGATATGTTATTCTCCATGCATCGATTAACTGCTGGATATGCATCTTTTTCTTTATCAGTTTTAACTGTTTATTTTCCCGCGTCGGTGCACCAGTTTCAAAGAGAAATTGAAATCTCCTGCTAAAACTACTGACCTTTTCTTTCTTCCAAAATGAATCTGTATTAAAGTTTCTGAAGCTTTGTTAAAAAAAAAAAGTGCTTTTTAAAAGCAAGCCTGTCACTTGGATGCTTTTATGTACTCTGAGTTCTGAAGTGCTCCATGTACTCAGTATATAGTGCCTGCATCTGTCTCCAGAGTGGGAGCTTCACTGCACATTCTCCAACTTAGTGCTAAAGTTGATATTTCCATATTGTGTAATCTGGTATCAGAGACTCATAAGTTGCTCATGTTTTCAGCGTTTGCAAAGCACAGTCCGTTAGCTTGGAAAGCCTATATGTTCATCTGGCATTGAAAGGAGCTTTGTTATTCTGAATGTCACATTCATGTATTGACCTGGGCTAGGCACTCATGCCAATAGCTTTCTGCCAGAAGAGCAATAGCAACTCAGTCTGGTTGTTGGCCATCATAAACTCAGCTTCTGGATGTGCTTTATATCCAATGTCCATGTGGATGCTTTTTAACTGAGCTTGTACCCATAAAGATAACCTGCCAGGATAAAAAAAGAAAAAAATGGTAGCAACCGCTGGCATCTAATTTTGGAAGCTCTAACCCTTACCTTTTGCTTTACTGCTTAGTGAATCTCTAATGCCCTGTACACACGATAGGATTTTCCGATGGAAAATGTGTAATAGGACGTTGTTGTCGGAAATTCCGACCGTGTGTAGGCTCCATCACACATTTTCTATAGGAATTTCCGACACACAAAGTATGAGAGCTTGCTATAAAATTTTCCGAAAACAAAATCCGTTGTCGGAAATTCCGATCGTGTGTACACAAATCCGACGCACAAAGTGCCACGCATGCTCACAATAAATTAAGAGACGAAAGCTATTGGCTACTGCCCCGTTTATAGTCCCGGCGTACGTGTTTTACGTCACCGCGTTCAGAACGATTGGATTTTCCGACAACTTTGTGTGACCATGTGTATGCAAGACAAGTTTGAGCCAACATCCGTCATAAAAAATCCATGGATTTTGTTGTCGGAATGTCCGATCAATGTCTGACCGTGTGTACAGGTCATAACTCAGCACTAATTTTAAGCAAATAAAATGAGCAATGCATATTTGGAGTTCCAAAAAAATAGAAAGGTCTGCAGAGTTGAAGATTGTGTGCTCTTGATGTAGCCCAATGTGTACAGTGCTTGTCTTGTAGCTTAAAGATTGTGTGTTCAAATCTGCAGGCTTAAAACCCAGTTTTGTGTTTCATGCACCAGCAAATGCTTTTTCGATTGCTCTCATCAGGCCCGGACTGGCCATAGGGCAGACCGGGCATTTGCCCGGTGGGCCGGGTCCACCCGCTCCATGGCCTGTTGATGATCAGGCCGCACAGCGGGAGGTAAGCGGCGACCGCGGCCTGAACATGGGTAACACAGGCCGCGGCCGCCGCTCGCCTACCGCCATGCAGCCGTACCTGTGTCATCTCTGGCGGCTGCATGGGCTGAGCTGTGTGTCTCTCTCACACACAGCTCAGCCTCAGAGCCGCGCTGACAGTTCCGCAGCCGCTCTTCTTCTCCAGGCATAAGTGTCCGCACGGTGGGGAGAGCTGCAGGCTGCTGTGACGATATTCCCCCCTCGCCCCCCTCCCCTTCTCATGTCGGCAGCAGGGGAAGAGAAGGCTTTCCTGTCTGTTCGTTTTCCCTCCCCATTGGCCACAGTGGAGGGCCAATCAGAATCAACTAGAAGGGCATCATGGGAAATGTAGTCCCAGAGCTAGGTGGCCCAATTGTTCTCATCAGGGAGCAGACTACAGTCCCCAGCATGCACTCTGCTGGGGTGAAAGAGAAAACCCGGAAACAAGCTGAGGAGTGCTTATAGCAGGATATATGGAAAACGAAAGAGAGGACTGTGCTGGGGGAACTAATAGCCCCAGCACCACCAGATAGAGCCACACTGTACCCGCACAACCAGAGAGAGAGAGTCTCGCTGTACCCGCACCACCAGAGAGAGCCACGCTGTACCACGCCACCAGAGAGGGAGCCACGCTGTACAACGCCACCAGAGAGGGAGCCACACTGTACCCGCACCACCAGAGAGAGAGCCACGCTGTACCCGCACCACCAGAGAGAGAGCCACGCTGTTCCTGCACCACCAGAGAGCCACACTGTACCACACCACCAGAGAGGGAGCCACGCTGTACCCGCACCACCAAAGAGAGAGCGCCACGCTGTTCCTGCACCACCAGAGAGAGCCACGCTGTACCCGCACCACCAGAGAGAGCCACACTGTACCACACCACCAGAGAGGGAGCCACGCTTTACCCGCACCACCAGAGAGAGCCATGCTGTACCCGCACCACCAGAGAAAGAGAGCCACGCTTTACCCGCACCACCAGAGAAAGACTGCCGCGCTTTACCCGCACCACCAGAGAGAGCCATGCTGTACCCGCACCACCAGAGAAAGAGAGCCACGCTTTACCCGCACCACCAGAGAGAGTCATGCTGTACCCGCACCACCAGAGAAAGAGAGCCACGCTTTACCCGCACCACCAGAGAAAGAGAGCCACGCTTTACCCGCACCACCAGAGAAAGACTGCCACGCTGTACCCACACCACCAAAGAAAGAGAGCCACGCTGTACCCGAACCACCAGAGAGAGAGAGCAACGCTGTACCCGCACCACCAGAGAGAGAGAGCCATGCTGTACCCGCACCACCAGAGAGAGAGAGCCACGCTGTACCCGCAACACCAGAGAGAGCCACGCTGTACTGCATCACCAGAGAGAGAGCAGGTCAGTGTCACTGGGCCGTGTGGGCACAATAGGAGACAGACAGTACTGGCATTGTGTGGCCACAATAGGACCGGGACACTGTAATATAAAGGGGACTGCACTGTAATCATTGCAGTGCCCCTTTATACTGCAGTTCCCTTTATATCACAGTGTCCCTGCACATTACAGTGTGCAGGAGTGGAGGAGCGACACCAGCTGTCCCCGCGAATGTCTACCGACCCCCCCCCCCCCCCCCGGTCCCTGGAAAAGTTGGCTGCTCAGTCGAAAATGCCCGGGCCTATTTTTTCTCCCAGTCCGGGCCTGGCTCTCATCATGTCTAATTTGGTATATAGAGCTATAGAGAAGTTGTGTTGCTGACTACAACCTGTGGAGCATGGTGTTGGTGTTCAGCTGATCAATGGTGGAAGCCTTGTATTTCTTAGTTCAAATCTGATGTGTTACCAGTAAATTGTTTTGTGGGTCAGTAAATTTTTTTCAATTGTTGCCATCATGTCTTCTGCAGTATATAGTTCTACAGAGAAGTTGTGTTTCTGGCTAGAGCCTGTGGTGCATAGTGGTGGTGTACTGCTGTTGAATGCTGGAAGTCCTAGATTTCATGGTTCGAATCTCTGATGCAGTAATAGTTTTATCTTTCAACGGCTTAGAGAGTCTAGATCCATGATATAGGCTCACTAGCAACTACTTCTAATGTCTTCTGGTTCTGTGGCGCAGTCTGTAAGCTCCTGAAGTTTGAATCAGAGGGTTGTAGGTTCGATTCCCATGTGAGCAAAGATGCTTCCTCAAAGTAGCACCAAGTCTTTGGGGGTTGTGTGAAGGGCGGCTGAAATTGTAAAGACTGCAATGGAGCGGTCCGGACTTGACTAAGTTGGTGGTGCGGACCACCATCAGTGGGGCTTGAGTGAACCTGTGACCCTAAAACTGGGGGCAGGAATACAGTGAAGGAGATGGGCATGTTGATGAAAATTATGAGATTTCTTGGTAAAATGCCAAAAAAAACACAAAAATGTTTTCTTGCTCTTATTGTTTTTCTGTCTTCTTGCTCTTAGGGATGCACTTATTGTCTTTCCTAGCTTTCAGTACCCATTTATGTTTTCTCTGTGTGCGTTCCATTGTTGCACAGTTTTATCTGCTTGTGGTTGTCATTTACCTGGTTTCATCTGCTTGTTGCTTTCATTCACCTGGTTTCTGGTTGGAGCTTGGTGCATTCACATGGTGTCTGTTTACCCACTTGCTTGTCACTTGCTTCAATGAGAGTTTGTTCACGTGGTGCCAAGTTACTTACTTCATTGAGGGATCATCCACATTGTGCCAAGGTTACCCACTTGCTTGATTGAGGGTTTATTCATAACGTGCCACTTGTTTGTTGCTCGCTTTATTGATGGATTATTCACATGGTGCTGAGGTTACCCACCTGTTTGTCACTTGCTTCATTGACAGTTCATTCATATGATGCCAAGGTTACTCACCTGATTGTTACATGGCTGGATCTTGAGGGTTTATTCACATGGTGCCAAGGTTACTCACCTGATGGTTACTTACTTGATGGTTACTCAGCTGGACCTCGCTTCATTGAAGGTTTATTCACATGGTGCCAAGGTTATCCACTTACTTGTTGCCCCAAATGGCTCTGAATAGATTCTTAGTCTGGTATGCTTTGGGAACCGAACTCATGGGTGTCCAACTCCATATTCACCGCCCTGCATGCTGCGCCACAGACCTGGATGCTCAAACCTGACAGCAGTGCTTATACATACTAAATTCAAGCAAGATTCAAGCTGCAAAGTGTAGTAACCCGTAGCAACCAATATGAAGAGGATTCAAAAGAGTATTGGTTGCTATTGGTTTCAGCAATTTGTACAACATTAAATATATAATAATAAATAAATTTGCAAAGGTGACCACCTGAGGATTCAAACTCACGACCAGCTAAATGCAAGTTCACCAACATATCCCCAAGGCTATAGTCTCAGATAGGGATTTTGCTCAAAACCAGAGTTGTAATATCATGATATACCATATGATCAGTGGATTAATGTACTAAATTGCCATCATCTAACAAAAACTAGTCTCCCAGTTGACCTTCCAAAGGATAATCTTAATTGCTGCTTGCAAAGTACATAAACCCTAAGCAACCAGCAAACAAAAAGATGGTCGCTTGAGGATTTGAACTTGCAAACTTATTTTTTGTGAGATCAGCGGCATACATGCAGAGCCACTGTCTTGGTTAGTGGGCGGAGCTTAAAACTAAATCTTTAATTTCATGAAATAACACATGGCTTAATATTTGAATATTAAATAAGTTGCTACCATCAGACCTTAGACTAGTCCACCTTTTGGCCTAGAGGAAATTCTCATTTAGTAAAACTGTACTTTCCATTCTCCATTGCCATGAGCCAATTAATAAGAAAGGCTAAATCTTTGTAATTTTAATAAATGAGCCACTTGGGGATTTGAACTAGCAACTATTTCACTTGCCAGCCCAATGTCTTACATACAAGACCACTTACCTCAGATAGTGAGTGGGTTTCAAAACTAGACCTTTAATTTAATGGAATACCATATGACTAGTGCATTAATATTTGAATATTTTACCAAATTGCTACCATCAGATCCTAGGCTAGTCTGCCACTTGGCCTAGAGGAAATTACCATTTGGTACAACTCTACTTTTAAGAGTCCATTGCCATGAACCACAGGGCACTATCTCAACTGCTGCCTACACAGTGCAGTAATCCATAGAAATGAATAAGAAAGGATAAGTCCTCTGAAAGTTGATTGGTTGCTTTAGGTTTTTGCAATTTTAATAAATGAATCTGAAAATGTGGTCCCCTGGGGATTTGAACTCACAACCATTTTACTTGCTAGCCCAGTATCTTACATACAAGACCATTGCCTTGGATGGTGGGTGGGGCTCAAAACGAGACCTTTAATTTATTGGCATACCATATGACTAGTGCATTAATATTTGAATATTTTACTAAATTGCTACCATCAGACTCTAGACTACTTTTGTCACTTGCCCATTGATGTAGCTCAAGGTGCAGAGTGCTTGTCTTGTAGGCTAAAGGAAATTCCCATTTGGTAAAACTACTTTTAAGAGTCCATTGCCATGAACCACAGCACACTATCTCAACTGCTGCCTACACAGTGCAGTAATCCATAGAAATAATAAGAAAGGATAAGTCCTCTGAAAGTTGATTGATTCCTTTAGGTTTTTGCAATTTTAATAAATGAATCTGAAAATGTGGTCCCCTGGGGATTTGAACTCACAACCATTTTACTTGCTAGCCCAGTATCTTACATACAAGACCACTGCCTTGGATGGTGGGTGGGGCTCAAAACGAGACCTTTAATTTATTGGCATACCATATGACTAGTGCATTAATATTTGAATATTTTACTAAATTGCTACCATCAGACCCTAGACTACTCTTGTCACTTGCCCATTGATGTAGCTCAACGTGTAGAGTGCTTGCCTTGTAGGCTAAAGGTTGTGTGTTTAAATCTGCACGCAGAAAATCCCAGTTTTGTGTTTTATGAGCCACCAAATGTTTTTTAATTGTTCTCACCATGTTGTATTTGGTATATACTTCTACAGAGAAGTGGTAAAGGTAGCTAGAACCTGTGGTGCATGCTGTTGTGCTGCTAAGCCTTATATTTCTAAGTTTGAACGTGGTGTGGTAACAATTAAGTGTTAAGTGCAATAACACATAGCAATTAATAAGAAAGGATAAGCCCTTGCAATTTTAATAAATTAGGCACTTGGGGATGCGAACTTGCAATCATTTCACTTGCTAGCTCAGTGTCTTACATACAAGGCCACTGCCTCAGATGGTGGGTTGGGCTCAAAACTAGACCTTTAATTTATTGGAATACCATATGACTAGTGCTTTAATATTTGAATATTTTACTAAATTGCTACCATCAGACCCTAGACTACTTTTGTCACTTGCCTATTGATGTAGCCCAAAGTGTAGAGGGCTTGTCTTGTAGCTTAAAGGTTGTGTGTTCAAATTTGCACGCAGAAAAGCCCAGTCTTGTGTTTTATGAGCCACCAAATGTTTTTCAATTGTTCTCATCATGTTATATTTGGTCTATAGTTCTACAGAGAAGTGGAAAAGATGGCTAGAACCTGTAGTGCGTGTTTTTGTTGTTGCGCTGCTGTTAAATGCTACAAAGCATTGGATTTCTTAGTTTGAACCTGATGTGGTAACAAATAAGTGTTAAGTTCAATAACACGTAGCAAGTATTAAGAAAGGATAAGCCCTGGCAATTTTAATAAATTAGTCACTTGGGGCTTCAAACTTTCAGTAATTTCACTTGCTAGCTCAGTGTCTTACATATAAGGCCACTGCCTCAGATGGTGGGTTGGGTTCAAAACTAGACCTTTAATTTAATGGAATACCATATGACTAGTGCATTAATATTTGCATATTTTACTAAATTGCTACCATCAGACCCTAGACTACTATTGTCAATTGCCTGTTGATGTAGCTCAAGGTGTAGAGTGCTTGTCTTGAACTTAAAGCGGAGTTCCACCCTAAAGTGGAACTTCCGCTCATCGGATTCCTCCCCCCCTCCGGTGTCACAATTGGCACCTTTCAGGGGGGAGGGGGGTGCAGATACCTGTATAATACAGGTATCTGCACCCACTTCCGGGTACAGCTAGCCGCAGCTAGCCGCAGACTCCCCGCCCACCCCCGTTGTGTTGTGGGAAATACACAGTTCCCACAACACAACGGGGACCAGTGAAGACGCGCAGCGCGACTCGCGCATGCGCAGTAGGGAACCGGGCAGTGAAGCGGCAACGCTTCGCTTCCTGATTCCCTCAGAGTGAATGGCGGCGGCAGCACCCGAGGATCGAGGGACGGCTCGGTCTCGGGTGCCGACATCGCTGGACCCCGGGACAGGTAAGTGTCCTTATTTTAAAAGTCAGCAGCTGCAGTATTTGCAGCTGCTGACATCTAATTTTTTTTTTTTTGGTGAAACACCACTTTAAAGGTTGTGTGTTCAAATCTGCATGCAGAAAAGCCCAGTTTTGTGTTTTATGAGCCACCAAATGTTTTTCAATTGTTCTCATCATGTTGTATTTGGTATATAGTTCTACAGAGAAGTGGGAAAGGGGGAGAGAGAGACTGACTTTGGATTTCTTAGTTTGAATCTGATGTGGTAACAATTGTTTTGTGGGCCACTAAATGCTTTTCAATTGTTCCCATCATTTCATCTACAGTATATAGTTATACAGAAAAGGAACATTGCTTGCTAAAGCCTGTATTGTGTGTTGTTGGTGTGTTCTTGTTGAATGTAGAAAGCCCTGGATTTCTTAGTTCAAATCTCTGATGTGGCAATAGTTTTATGTTTCAAAGGCTTAGAGAGTCTAGATCCAAGATATAGGCGCACGAGCCACCGCTTCTGACATCTTTTGGTTCTGTGACGCATCATGTAAGCTCCTAAAGCTTGAATCAGAGGGCTGTAGGGTTGATTACTACGTAAAGAAAGTTCAAAGTGAACAAAGATGGTTCCAAGTAGCAATAAGACTTTGGGGGTTGTGTGAAGGATGGATGAAGTTGTAAACACTGTTCTAAATACCTTCCATCTTACCCACCTACATGCTTTTGAGGCTGTATGGATAGAGGCCCCCCGCCTACACATTAGGTGGAGCTGTCCAATAGCTCAAGCATTCTGGGTTTCATCTCTACCTTAGTAGGCGTAACTCTCAAGTCAGATACCTCTATTGCCTTAATCAACTTACTTCAGGAGGCTTTATCTCATCTTCAGTTCGAATTACTCCTGCAGGTTACCACCGCTGCGGAGCAAACAATCGCGAAGGCCTGCAAAACCCCCAGCCTGCACACCCCTGAAGTTAAGCATAGAGTCACCAGGGCAATAATTTACGCCAAGGTTGAGCAGTGGTCCTTGATAAAGTTTCCAAATATGAACACATCTGGCAACCCTGCGTGGACCATTTCCTTCCACCAGGTTTCAACAATAACCTCCTCCCTTAACTCACTTCCATTAAAGTTCTAAGTGTGTGTAGGCACCGGTCCCCATTCCCCCATGGGAGCCTCTCCTCTTATTCCCATACCTACATCTCTTCTCTTTTCTATTGTAACTTTTTCTTGACACTTCCTCTCCACCTCTTTCTGATAATACCCTGGCATACTCCCTGGATCAATCCATAAGCAATTGCTTGACATATTCAGTCCTCCACAGCTGAGGGCTGCCTGCTTGACAGTGACGCGCACCTCCCACTGTTGTGCTTATGCTTCAACCACTATCCCGATGAGCTAACAGAATTCTCTAGCTTTTCATTCCCTATGATCAATAATGCTTTTGACATAAGTTCTAACTCACACCCTGTTTTGCTACACTCCTGTTTTATGGACATTTCTCAAACTCTGTATTGACTCCACTCATCATTCCCTATCATTGTTATGGATATATTGCTTGTAACCCGTCTTACTGTTCCATGGGACTGTTCACCTTCATTTTGTTCTGTTTTATATGTTATGGCACCTGAACTGTGTTTTATGCTGGTAACTTCAATAAAATACAAGGAAATCATAAAGACTGCTACAGAATGATAAGGGCAAAGTTGGTGGCATGGACCACCCCATGTTGGGATTGAGTGACCTTAGAATTGGGGCAGGAATACTGTGAAGAAAAAGAGCAGGTTAATAAAAAATTTAAATTCATTGGTAAAATGTTTAAAACAAGAATTGCTTGTGATTTATTACTGACTTTTGAGGTTGTGGGTGTGTTGCTAAGCTTTCAGAACCCATTGTACCAACACATACCTGTACTTTCTATGTTCAAGATGCTTTATTCCATTGTGGCACAGGATCCAGTGCGTGTGATGTTCACACACATGGTTTCAAAGACACCCCTTGACTGTTACATGGCTGGAACTCATTTAATTGAAGCTTCACTCACATGGTGCCAAGGTCATCCACATCACGGTTACACAGTGCGAAAGTCTGCTACAGTGGCTTGCGAAAGTATTCGGCCCCCTTGAACTTTTCAACCTTTTGCCACATTTCAGGCTTCAAACATAAAGATATAAAATTTTTATTTTTTGTGAAGAATCACCAACAAGTGGGACACAATTGTGAAGTGGAATGAAATCTTTTGGATTTTTGAAACTTTTTTAACTAATAAAAAAATGAAAAGTGGGGCGTGCAAAATTATTCGGCCCCCTTGCGTTAATACTTTGTAGAGCCACCTTTTGCTGCGATTACAGCTGCAAGTCGCTTGGGGTATGTCTCTATCAGTTTTGCACATCGAGAGACTGAAATTCTTGCCCATTCTTCCTTGCAAAACAGCTCGAGCTCAGTGAGGTTGGATGGAGAGCGTTTGTGAACAGCAGTTTTCAGCTCTTTCCACAGATTCTCGATTGGATTCAGGTCTGGACTTTGACTTGGCCATTCTAACACCTGGATACGTTTATTTGTGAACCATTCCTTTGTAGATTTTGCTGTATGTTTGGGATCATTGTCTTGTTGGAAGATAAATCTCCGTCCCAGTTTCAGGTCTTTTGCAGACTCCAACAGGTTTTCATCCAGAATGGTCCTGTATTTGGCTGCATCCATCTTCCCCTCAATTTTAACCATCTTCCCTGTCCCTGCTGAAGAAAAGCAGGCCCAAACCATGATGCTGCCACCACCATGTTTGACAGTGGGGATGGTGTGTTGAGTGTGATGAGCTGTGTTGCTTTTACGCCAAACATATCGTTTTGCATTGTGGCCAAAAAGTTCGATTTTGGTTTCATCGGACCAGAGCACCTTCTTCCACATGTTTGGTGTGTCTCCCAGGTGGCTTGTGGCAAACTTTAGACGAGACTTTTTATGGATATCTTTGAGAAATGGCTTTCTTCTTGCCACTCTTCCATAAAGGCCAGATTTGTGCAGTGTACGACTGATTGTTGTCCTATGGACAGACTCTCCCACCTCAGCTATAGTTCTCTGCAGTTCATCCAGAGTGATCATGGGCCTCTTGGCTGCATCTCTGATCAGTCTTCTCCTTGTCTGAGCTGAAAGTTTAGAGGGACAGCCAGGTCTTGGTAGATTTGCAGTGGTCTGATACTCCTTCCATTTCAAAATGATCGCTTGCACGGTGCTCCTTGGGATGTTTAAAGCTTGGGAAATCTTTTTGTATCCAAATCCGGCTTTAAACTTCTCCACAACAGTATTACGGACCTGCCTGGTGTGTTCCTTGGTCTTCATGATGCTCTCTGCGCTTTCAACAGAACCCTGAGACTATCAAAGAGCAGGTGCATTTATACAGAGACTTGATTACACACAGGTGGATTCTATTTATCACCATCAATCATTTAGGACAACATTGGATCATTCAGAGATCCTCGCTGAACTTCTGGAGTGAGTTTGCTGCACTGAAAGTAAAGGGGCCGAATAATTTTGCACGCACCACTTTTCAGTTTTTTATTTGCTAAAAAAGTTTAAAATATCCAATAGATTTCGTTCCACTTCACAATTGTGTCCCACTTGTTGGTGATTCTTCACAAAAAATTAAAATTTTATATCTTTATGTTTGAAGCCTGAAATGTGGCAAAAGGTTGAAAAGTTCAAGGGGGCCGAATACTTTTGCAAGGCACTGTACTTAATCTCTCATTACTAGTTGCTGTTCCACCCAAACAGCTCCAGGTAGACATCTGCTTTGGGAACCAAACTCATGACTTTGATTCTACATTCACTGTCATACATGCTGCGCCACAGACTGGATGTACAAGCTTGACAGTAGTGCATATACATTCAAGCAGCAAAGTGTAGTAACCTACAGCAACTGATCTGAAGAGGATTGGTTGCTATTGACAGTTTGTACAAGGTTAATAAATAAATTAATCTGGAAAGCTGACTACGTGAAGATTTGATCTCTCAAGCTTTTAATTTGTGAGATCATCAACATACCCCAAAGGCTATTGTCTCAGATATTGGGTAATACTTACAACTCTAGTTTGAATAATATGATATACAATATGATCAGTGGATTAATGTTCAAACATTGTACTTAATAGCCACCATCTAAAAAATACCAGTCTCCCAGATGACCTTTCAAAGAATATTCACATCTGGTAAAACTGTATTTACAAGAATACGTTACCTTGAGCATTATCTTAATTTACTGCTTGCAAAGTACAATAACCCAAAAGCAACCAAAATGAAATAGCACCTAGTCTGAAAGTTGATTCAAAATTTCCACCTCTTAAGATTTTTATACAATCCCACAAAAGATTGAGACACGTCAATATGACGTCAACAAGACTAGCGCGTACAAACCACAGATACAAAAATACATATATGTGACAAAGTTTTGGCTTTTAGCTGATGCACATTTGAGTAAATGAATTTGTTTTTTGCAACACTTTTGCAGCATCTCTTGCTTCATATTCTGAATGTATTCTGGGAAGCAGGCGCAAACTTTTTGTTAACTCTTTGCAGTCAGTCCTGTTCCTAAGCAAGCTTTGAGCTTTGCAGAATATCTGAAAATATCTTAAGGTTTAATAAGCATAGAAGCTGAGTTTATATATGTTAGGTATATAAAGCAGGCATTGGAATAGACAGTTCACCATGATCACATCCATTACAGTCCCCCCTTGAGCTATCTATTTCAAACTGTCCCTCATACTAAAATTCCTACTCACTACCCTGGCCCATTCTCCTCTGCAACTCTTTTCAGCTGTATATAGAGAAGAGCAGTGACTAACTCACTAACTCACTACCCCCCTCGATATAGCTTGGAGGGGCAATCAGGTCCTGTCTGTCCCCGTAATCCTGTAACGGAGCGTAACACATAACCATCAAGTCTTACATAATCGTCATCATCATCTGGTATTTCCTGGTTCACAAACATGGGAGTAGATTGGGTAACAGCTTTTTCTACACACTTCTTAAAGCAGGGAAGAACACAACAGACCATGACAGCTAGGGTCACTAGAATTATCAGAATGGCTATTCCAATCTGTGTTAAAATTCCCTGCCATCCCCCTTGATCCAGATGAAGTACTTATCCCAGGGGTTGGAGAGCCCTGAATTCTTCTTTAATTCTTTGGACAAATCCTCAAGCTTATGGATGTCTAAAGTCACTTTACCATTTGGGCCTGTGTTATCTGGGATATAAGTACAGCATGTACCTGTTTCAGGTAACATTTTACACCCCCCCCCTTTTCAGCTAGGACCATGTCTAGGGTCATACGGTTTTGGAAGGTCATATGTGAAGCGGCTTCTAGTTGTTTGGCTAAACCTCGGACTGCATCTCTGGTGTGATTGACAAACCTTTGTTGGTTGTAGTAGATGTAATTTTTCCAGTCTACATTCTTTTTTACAGTGATGATGGAGATCAGGGACTCAAACCCTGCTGCTACTTGGTCTCTTGCTTTGAACTCATCTGGGACCCCTCTAGGGACCCCTATGGCATCTATGTATACATGAGGGTCAAAGCTTCCTGCTGGGGCACTCCTACACCTTCTGTTAGGTTGGGGTGTGTTGTTTGTATTTGGCCTGGAGTTCTCAGAGAGCATATGTAGAGGCATTATGGCCTTGGCCAGTACACATTCTCTAGTCCACTGTCCTGTCAATCTGCTTCTAATTTTCATGCCACCGCAGATCCAGTACACGTCTCCCAAAGACTAGACTTGATTTTGCACTAGATCTGCAGACACCTCACTATAAGATCCACAGTAACCCTTAGTGAAATTCCCAAGAGGTTTATCCAATCCTTGATACCATCCATAGCATGTGTAATTGCCAGGATATATAGTGATACCTTCTCCTGGCTTGGGGGTCTTGGTAACCATGGGATATTACTTCTTACAATGTTCACACAGGGAGTGGTCAATGGTTGTGTTGGTAAATAGGCTGAGGAAACATGTCTCATGTTCTGGGGGTATGTTTAGGGGTACTGTTCCTAAGTGTGGTCTAGCCCCCCCCACACACATAGCAATTGGTCTTATTGTGTTTCCCTGCACTGTACCTCATCCACTTGAGCCACAAGTTGACATCTGAGAACCCGGTTTCTGTAGCCATGGTATCCTCAAAGGTAGGGTCTGCTATGGCCACCATGTTCTTTAATGTCTATATATGGGGCCTCAGGGGGTTTGAGCTAGATGTGGATTGGGAAACTCCCCACTCTGGGTTATTGAACATATCTTTCAGTTGGAAAGGCTTTCTAAAACCGGGATACCGACTTCCCCGCCATAGACCCAGAACATAGGTCCCACAGTCTTCTGGGCTAGGATTCTCAATGGTCAGCCTGAACTCTTTGGTGTAAGGCTGACCTGTGTGTTTGTTGATTGTCATTCTATCTAAGAGTGATTTCCCATTTTTGTCCTTTCTATTTTGGGCGTTTTCAGGTTTGTACCCCTAGTGTTCCAACCCACTGCTCCCCAGGAATCACAGTTGTTACCCCAATAGGTATCAGTGACACATACATACACAGTCATGCGTCTTACTGCTTCATCCCAGGACCGGATCTTGTACATAGTACCTGGAATTATCTGTTCATAAGAGGATATAAAAGTGGCAACATGTGTATTGGATGAGTTATACCAGAATTGTGTTATACCATCATTTTGTTTGATGGCTACCTCTTGCGCCTGGGCAATGATTACTATGAAAAGGATATACAGAATCATTGTTTGGTCCCCTCGGCCTCTTCCTCAGGTACAGGTACTTTCTTGCAGTGGGAGACGTGTGTCCACATGTTCTTCCCGGCCACCTTGACTGATGTGGCAGTTGTTAGGAGAACCTGGAAAAGACCATCATATCTGGGTTCAAAAGTATGTTTTCTCACAAACTTCTTTATCAGGACTTAGTCACCAGGAACCAGATTGTGCGTTCCTGTATCTAGCTCAGGATCTGGAATGGAAAAACACTTGCAAATGGATACGGGTTAATTCTCAAGATAAAGCAGTCACATAATCAGTCAATACATCAGATTGGAGCTGCAACTGTTGTGGGAAATAACAACCTAATCTGGGGGCTGAACCAAACAATATCTCATAGGGTGACAGACCATAGTTACCCCTTGGAGTGGAGTGTACCTAACACTGAATAAGGCAATGGGTAGGCTGTCTGGCCAACTCATTCCCGGTTCCTGAGACATTTTTAGCATTCTAGATTTTATTGTGCCATTCAATCTTTCCACCTTCCCACTGCTCTGAGGATGGTATGGGGTGTGGAAAGCTAGTGTGACCCCTAAAGCTGTCCATATCTCCTTGGTGACTGAGGCCGTGAAAGCCGGCCCCTGATCGCTTTCTATGACCTCTGGGACACCATATCTGCACACTATTTCTGTTAAAAGTCTTTTAGCTGTGGTTTTTGCTGTCATGTTGGTGATGGGATAGGCTTCCAGCCCACGTGGCAGACACGGTCTCTTGCTTAATTCCATGATTCCTTCAACTTCTGTGGCTCCTTTTTTGATCCACACTTTTTTTTCTTCTTTGTCAGCTGCCTCCTGTTGCTCCTTGAGGTGAGTCCTGTTTACAGGAAGGTTTTGTAGAATCATAGTGGTTTTCACAGTCTCTTCAGGGGTGTCTAATGGGTCATCCAGGATGGGTGCATTCACTCTGCTGACCACTTCTCGCGTTCAATCTGCAGCTTGTTTTGCAGCGGTATCTGCCAGGTGATTGCCTCGTGCTTCTTGGGAAACCAGCTTGCCATGCGTCTTTACCTTAAGTATAGCCACTTGTGTTGGGAGGGGTAGGGCATCTATTAAGTCCTTGATAGCTGCACTGTGTTTTACAGGTGTTCCTGCTGCTGTCAAGAACCCTCTGGTTTTCCAGATGATGCAAAAATTTCCTTCTGCCAATTTGCATGCCACAGTTAGGGCCTGGAGTTCTGCTTCCTGGGCAGACATGGAGGAGGGTAATGCTGAAGCTTTAAGAACTGTATCTTCAGTGGTGACTGCTTATCCTGTGTGGTACCGTCCAGTACCTGGAACCATCCACAAAAATTGTCAAGTCAGGATTCTCAGTCGGTAAGTGTGTTGTTTCCATCTTCATCACTTCAAAGCAGTCATGAGCGGTGAGATGAGGATCATTCTCCAAAGAGGTTCTCCCCTCAAGAAGAGGAAGCAGAGTGGATGGGTTAAGGGTATCACATCGGAGGATAATGATGTTATCGGGGAGAAAAAAAAGACACACTGGAGTCTGAGGGGTCTTGCTGAAGACAGGTGTTTGGGCTGTGCTTGGTTATATCATGAGGGGCAAGAAGGATCAAAGGATGGCCCAATATGAGGTCAGCAGTCTTGTCCAAAAGGGCTTGGGCTGCAAAGACGGCCCTGAGGCAGGAGGGTCCCCCCCTGGCCACTGAGTCCAGTTGACAGGAGTAATACCCAATGGGTCTGAGTCTGTTGCCATGGGCCTGAGCCAAAACTCCTGTGGCATGTCCTTGTCTCTCTGAGAAAAACAGTTTGAAAGTCTTTTCATAATCTGGGATGCCCAATGCGGGGGCTGTTGAGAGGATCTCTTTCAAAGTTTCAAAATTGTCCACAGCTTCTGGAGAAAGCAAAAAAGGGTCAGATTTCAGGGCATCATAGAGAGGTTGCATCAAGAGGGAGGCTTCTGGGATCCAAGAACGGCAGTAGGAGATCAACCCTAGAAAGGCGTGAAGGGGCTTTTGACCTTGAGGCAAAGAGATGGCCTTGATTGCAACAACTCTTTCTTCAGTGAGATGTCGGGTGCCCTGGGAGATGCAGTGGCCTAGGAAAATCACCTTCTCTCTGCACCACTGGACCTTTTGCTTCGAGGCCTTGCATCCCTTCTCAGCCAGGTGGTGGAGGAGACTTTCAGAGAAGATTGAGCCATCACCAAGGGTGTCTGCACAAAGCAGTAGGTCATCTACATACTGAAGGAGAACAATGTCTGGGTGTAACTTCATCCAGGTGTCCAGAATGAGGGCCATTGCCTTGACGAATTGGAAGGGGGAGTTCTGGGCACCTTGCGGCATAACAGTCCAGGTGTAGCTCCGCCCCTCGTGGGTGAAGGCAAATAGGTACTGGCAACAGGGGTCGAGGGGTACACTAAAGAAAGCATTCGCTAAGTCCACCACTGTAAAGTACTTTGCTGTGGGCGGTATTCCTGCCAGCAAGGTGTGGGGGTTGGCCACGATGGGCGTTTCCAGTATGGTTGCTTCATTCACTGCCCTGAGGTCCTGTACCAGTCTGTATTTCTCTGGCTCTCCTTTTGCAGTTCGTTTCTTCACTGCAAACAGTGGTGTATTACACGGAGATGTGCAAGGTACAAGAGCTCCATTTGCCAATAAAACTTCGACTTGCTTTGAAATTGATGCAGATTGAGCTGGCTTCAAGGGGTATTGTGGTTATCTGGGTAAGGGGGCTCCAGGTTTCAGTTGCACCATGATTGGTGGCACCTTCAGGTGTCCTATATCCTCAGGTCCTGTAGACCACAGGTATGCGGAGACTCGGTCCAAGACTTCCTTTGGGATTTCAGCCTCACTTTGTGCTTCCAGGGATAATAGAAGGGGGACGGAACATAGCCCTGAGGCATCGTCGATAGCTAGTGGTGAAGTGACCAGAACACCGCCATCAGGTTGGAAGGTAATAGAAGCCTGGAGTCTGGACAAGATATCAGCCCCTAACAGATTTAAGGGGCATGTGGATGAGACCACAAATCTTGCTAGTAGGTCAGGGAAATTGCCAACTTGTAGGGGGCGGGTCAAGGGGTTCTTCCTGGGCATTCCATCAACCCCCACGCATGTTATATCAATGTTTGATAGGAATGAGGTATCGGGTAGCTCTTCTGCCCTGATTACAGATCTGGACGCACCTGTGTCACATAAAAAAATGGTGGGACGGCCCTCGATGGGGAGGGTTATTTTTGTAAGAGAGCCTCCTGAGTCTGCAGAAGATACCATGGCAAGGGCAGGTGACACCGGCTTGCCTGATTCCTAGCGGAGAAGATCCATGTGATCCGGAGAAGGGCGGGGTGGTGGGCGAGGTGGAGTGTCATGGCCCTGGTACTGAGCGCTTTCATGTGGACCACGGTAGGGGCTTGGTTGACTGTGGATGAATTTCCGAGGGCTTCAGCATTCCCTTCGGAAATGGCCGGATCTTCTGCAGTTGTAGCAGACACGTGGAGTTGGTACTGGTGGGTGCAGGTATGGTGTGTCAGAGGCCATCAGGAGAGGAGCTACCTTCTTACTGCTGTGTGCAGATTCTAGGCCTTTTGCTACTAATAACGTCTCAAGATCCATTACTCTATACTCTGGGCGTGATAGGATCAATCCCTTCCGGATTGACTCTAAGACCTGAGACAAATGCGGCAGCTAACATGTGTCTATGCGCTTTGGTCAGTGTGCTAAAACCCAAATCAGTGAACACTTGTGCTATTCTATTGTGATATTTCTCAACAGATTCGCCTTTTTCTTGTGTGACCTCTTGTATATTAGTCGCTTGGTCTGTCAAGCGCTCGAGTCCACTTTAATTGATTCACAAAGTCACATCCTGAATCATAAGTATCGTCACGGTGGTACTGATCGAAACATTTTTCCATCACCAGCCAATAGGCATCCCCTGCCTTTATCTCACACAGGCTCACCAAATCCCGCCACGAATCCCGCCACGCAGCCGCGTATGTCTTTTGGATTTGTGTGTTCCTTCTGTAGAATGGCATTGGCTGTTTTTCGGGGTCTGGTAGGCTTGCAACAAGAGATGCAGCCTGAGAGGGGGTGAAATTTACGTACATCAGGGGAGCCCCTGGTGCCATAGGCATTCCTCTCGGTGATGAAGGGAAGGGGCCGTATTGAGGCCGCTGTCTTTGGTGGCATGAGGGTCCAGGAACCCATTCAAAGGGTGGTTTGGGGAGAGTACTGGGTAATGGCTGCTGGATTTGTTTATTGGATTGCGAGAGGCTTAAGAGGGACTGTAAATATGTGTCACCATATAGGTGGTCAAGTGGGTCGTTGGACAGTGGCGCAAAGGAACCCATTGCCCCAGCTGATAAGTCATACATGGGGATGGATCCAATGCGGTGTGTGCCTTGAAATGTAACAGTCTGTCGTTTTGGGGTTGTACCTGTTCCGACATGTCTGTCAGCTTGGTGCATCCTGGGGCAGGGCCGGCGTGACTCTGGTCTGGACTTTGAGAGGAGGGACCGGGTTGGGGCTGAGGTTGGATCCCCTGGTCTATTAGCATTAGGTCGGGCTGAGCCTGAGTCCCTAGTCCCAGGTATGTTAGGGCATGAGGGCCAAGGGAGGAACCTCCTGAGGCCTGAGTGTTAGGGTTTCCCCCCTGGGAGCTGTCCGAGTCTTCCCCAGAAAGTACACTTGTCATTAATGGGGTAGGTTGGGCCTTGTAATATGATCCCGAGGACTGGTCTATCACCGGATACATGTGGGTAGGTTCCAGTGTGGGCGGTGGTGAAGTTTGGCTCAGGCGTATGTGGCAGAAACCACCCAAGCCATACAAAGACAAGTGTGCCTTGCATACTGTTAAGCACGGCGGGGGAGGTGTCAGAGGCTCCTCTGCCACTTGTAGCAGAGGGGCGGTAGGGGGAGGTGTCACTTGGAACAGAGGGGCGGTAGACGATGCATTCCGCCCAAATGCATAACAACCCCACACACTTTTGCCAATTTCTTTCCTTTTTTGACAGCACCCTCTCCTCCCCGCTCTAACACCAAGTCACAGGTCAAACTGCCCTCTTTGGGCCTCACTAACTTTTGCCCCATCTTTTCGTTAGCTATTGAAGAGTTTATGAGTCCGGGCTCAGGGTTTGTATGGCGGTTTTAGGAAGCTGTCCTGGACTCAAGGGGGACCGGCAACTCTTCTGACCACCACCTGTCCTCTTTTGGACCACTTCCCAATATATAACACTACCTTGCTATGAGAGAGAGAGAGTGAGAGAGAGTGAGAGTGAGAGTGAGAGTGAGAGTGAGAGTGAGAGTGAGAGTGAGAGTGAGAGTGATCGATCTACAGTGTTCAGCTGCCAAGCAAGCCTCCTTGCATGCACCTTCCCAAAACGTAGACCAGTCACACCCCTATCCACCCGAGGTGGCCGCAGGTAAAGGAGCTGAGTAATATGTGACCACTTATTACTCTCAACAAGACATTTAACAGACAAATAAGGAGTACAGCAGTTGATATTTAATGAACTACATTAAATGTCCCAACTCAAAGCCCAAAACTTCTCACCCTGGCTTTTTCCCTTTCTTCTAACCCTTCCGGTTGTTCAGGTTGCAAGGGGCACCTTTTAGTTCCCTGTCCGCTAATCCTGGCCTCAGCCTGGATGACCTCCACTGACTTGGCAACAACAATTTTCACTGGATAATGCACATTCAATCTGAATACCCTTACATGCGGGGCCTCCGGCAATAGGGGTTTGTAACCAAGGATTGACCTCTTATATCCTGGCTCTACTACTCTGATCAGACCCCAACCATCCTCATGTATCCCGAACAGCAGTCCACAAACACACTTAGGACATGACATTACCTCCAACAAGCAACAAGATGTGTGACAACCGTAGAGAAATACAGGATTGTTCAGATCTCAAGGGATCCCCACGCCACCGCTAGGCATATTCTTGACGCCCCTCCTGGTTCCTATTCCCCAGGAGAAGTTTAAATCACGTCAACGAATTTCATTTGTGACTATACAATCAATCCCTCATTCCCAACAGCCTCCACAAAACACAAGATCGATAAACAGAACAGAACAAAGCAGGCGGTAGATACAATTGCAGATTCCTTAATTTATCAACAGACTCGAGGCAAGATATATACCTGTCTTTGAGGGCCGCAGGAAGCCGATATGGGCACAGAGGTTGACCAGCCACGGGTACAGGATAAACCGTAGACTAGATATACGCGATATCAAAAGTGTCTTACCGTTTTTAGAGGTGATCAGTCTCCTCCTGTCTCCGTGTTGGCTTGTCTCCCGGTCCATTCTCGATCGGCTATCCCTTGGGATCCTAGCCTTGAGCCCCACGTTGGGCGCCAAAATGTTTTGGATTCAGAACAAAAGTCAGATATTATTATTATATCTACCCCTTATCAAATTGAATGGAAAAGCATGCATGCTATGAAGTAATCAAGCTGACTCTTAGTTCAGAATAAAAAACTTCTGCTTTAATATTTCCGCTTCCTAAGATTTTTCTACAATTCCACTAAAGATGGAGACAAGTCAACAAGACTGGCGTGTACAAACCACAGATTCAAAAATACAAATATGTGACAAAGTTTTGGCTTTTAGCACATTTGAGGAAATTAATTAGTCACTGTTTTTAAGTCCATAGTCAACTAAGGCCTCTACAAAGAAAGTTCTATAGCACTTCATGCTTCCTTCTGCTGACCAGCTTTATGGAGTTGCCAATTTCATTTTTCAGCACGACTTGGCACCTACCCACACCGCCAAAAGAACTAATACATGGTTTAGCCTAGATTCACATTGATGAGGGTTTGAAATCATGCAACATACTCCAATCTTGTAAAACGAGCACTTGATCCATCCAAAACAAGGAAATTGTCAAGCAGTTCTCCGGAGGTACTGAAAATACTTCCAAAGCTTCACTTCTATTTACAGGCATTTCACCAACCTTACCAATCTGAACAAAGGTCATCCTCATCTTCCTGTTCAGAAGAGACTGAAGAGGATTGATTGGCTTGAGAAGGCCCTGAATAGAAGACTGGACATTGCCAGAATAGATGGCCCTTGCAGAAGATGAATTCAGCAATTCCTTTAGAGCAGGGATATGCAATTAGCGGACCTCCAGCTGTTGCAGAACTACAAGTTCCATGAGGCATAGCAAGACTCTGACAGCCACAAGCATGACATCCAGAGGCAGAGGCATGATGGGACTTGAAGTTTTGCAACAGCTGGAGGTCCGCTAATTGCATATCCCCGCTTTAGAGTGTCTTGACCATATGCTTAATTGTGAGAACTTGGCCACCATCATCTTAATCAGTCTGCCTGAACAAAGTAGGAATCACATGTTCATTCACCTCTTCTTGGGAAGAAGCTGACAAGGGTAATTTTGCCTGAGAGCCCATTCACACAGGGGCAACACGACTTCCAGCGCGACTTTGGGAGGCAACTTGGACACGACTTGATTATGAATCACAGCACGACTTGGGGCAACTTACAACACAACTTGAAGTCGCCTCCAGGACAGGGAACTTTACAAGTGGCCAATCAGAGCTTATCAGCTGTGTGTGAGAAGGAGGGGGCTGGCTGTTTAGTGGAGTAAATTACTTTCTGTTTCCTTTCTGCTTCCTGTAAAGTTGCCTCAGTATAAACGGTGATCAGACTTGGAGGCAACTTCCATTGAAATCAATGGGTACAAGTTGCCTTCAAGTCGGATTGAAGTAGTACAGGAACCTTTTCTGAAGTCGGAGCGACTGCAGTAGTGTGCATTAAGACGGATCCATTCATTTACATTGATTTTTTCATGTAGCGCGACTTGAGGCGACTAGGGGCGACTTGGGGCGACTTGAAGTCGGATCCAAAGTTGCCCCTGTGTGAATGGGCTCTTAGGAGGTTCTGAGACTACTCATTGGCACAATATATGACCCCTTCACAGAGTGGAAACAACTCCTTTAGAATGTGTTCAAAGAATGACACAACCTGGCAGGTGTGGACATCTTTATCCCTGGCTGCTTGAACCAGCAGGGCCTATAATGTCATGTTCATCTGTCTTTTCTTTTTGAAAGAACCTGAATAAGATGGTTTGCCTGGAAGGCTAGGAGACTGCTTACTGATAGAAAGTATAGTCCTTTCTCAGGGTGAGTGGAAACACTTCTTTAGAGCATATCAGCCTCATGTAACAATCTGTTAGATGTCTTATCCATGGTTGGGTGAACAAAGCAGTATTCATGCAGTCATGTTCATCCAGAAATTCGGAAAATGGGCTGTTTCACCTGGTATGGCTAGGCAGCTTCTCATTGCCAGAGCAGATAACCCTTTCAAAGGGTGAGCAGAAACCACTCCTTTAGAGTGTATTGACAATGTGTTTATTGAATGTGACATCCTATTAGGTATCATCCTTTTCCCTGGCTGCTTAAGCCAGTGGGATACCATACGGTCATGCCCATCCGTATATTCCTCTTATAGTGTCTGAAGAGGGATGTTTTGCTTGAGAAAACTAGGAGACTGCTCCTTGCCAGAGAATTTAACCCCTTTACAGGGTAAGTGGGAATAACTCCTTTGAATGTATTGGCCACTTGCTTAATAAATAAGACAGCCCGTTAGGTATCATCATCCTCATCCCTGGTTGCTTAATCAAATCAAGATTCACACAGTCATGTCCCTTCACATCTTCCCCTGGAGAGTCTGAAGAGCCTGATTTGTCTGGGAAGGCTATTAGACTGGTCATTGTCAGAACATATAACCATTGTGACAATCCGGGGTTTTTAGGTTCAAGTGGTGCATGTAGTTTTCCAGAAACGTGCCACTCCAGACTGCGTTTTTAGGGCATGGCAGCCCACTTTTATTCAAAGGTAACAAAAAAGTTCAAAGGTTCAGTAATCTTCCCTCGCAAGGGGGTTCCACCATCACTGTATAAACACAAACTATAGCCTCCTGGCTTACTCACTGTCAGCTTTGTGCTGTTTTGGTTGTAGGCCACATCTGCCTGCTACAGACATGCACACACAGGCTGCCACCTGCAGTCTTAGGCTCTGAGACCTCCTATCTCTCTCCTGGAGCCGTCTCCTACTGGGGCCCTCCCAACCTCCTAGGCCAGACTTCCTGTCTGCCGGGCGAAGCTGTCTCCAAGTCTGAGCACTGACCTCTATTCCAGGAATGTTTATGAAACCAGCCCACAGGTGTGCAATTAGTATTCCTGACAAAATCAGGCATACACTGCTCATATGCACCTGTGACACGGGGTCGCATCTCCACAACATATAAAAGCAAGACTCATATAGCAATGTTCATCCATGTCTTCTTTATTGAAGAGGGCGGTTTTGCTCTAAGACTGGTAATTGCCAATAGATAACCTTTGCACAGGGTTTTGCGTGCCATTTAACAAACCAGCCCATAAAAATAATTAAATGCACCTGTGACACGGGGTCGCATCTCCACATATCCCCCCCCCCACCCCCCCCCCCGTTTCGCACCAGAGGGAGAAATACAAAACCCTTCTTCCTAAAGGGGCACTCCACCCACCTCTTTTTCCAGGTATGCTTCCTAATTTTTGGGAGCTTACAGGTCTTCTCACCTCCCTCAGATCTACTCTCCCAAGACTGTAGGGGTCCTATTTTGACATCTGTCTCAACTTTACCCAGCACTTTTTGGGTTTCAGGTTCGCTGATACCTGTGTGGTTACCCATGGCAACCGCTTTCTCAAAATTACCCAGTTCAAAACCACCAGGAACTCTGGTCCCATCGCTTGCTAGGACAGTGTCTGAGTAGGGACCACACACAGGGAAGCAGTTACTCTCTATGGGACCTTCCCACAGTTTCACATCGCCCCCTGTTGTCAAACACTCCATCAGCGACTGTTCTTGCACAACACTTTTTTCCACAACAGTTTTCACCATTTCTGTTAGGGTCCTTTCACACTGGGGCGGTTTGCAGGCGCTATTGCGCTAATAATAGCGCCTGTAAACCGACCCGAAAGTGCCGCTGCTTTCATTCCAGTGTGAAAGCCCCCGAGGGCTTGCACACTGGAGCGATGCGCTGACAGGACGGTAAAAAAAGTCCTGCCAGCAGCATCTTCGGAGCGGTGAAGGAGCGGAGTGTATACCGCTTCTGCCCATTGAAATCAATGGGACGGCGCGGCTATACCGCCGGCAAAGCGCCTTTAGCGGTATACACTCCGCTATACCGCTGGCAAAGCCCCTCTGAAGAGGCGCTTTGCGGTGGTTTTAACCCTTTCTCGGCCGCTAGCAGGGGGGTAAAGCCGCCCCGCTAGCAGCCGCATACTGACGGTAAAGCGCTGCTTACAATAGCGGCGCTTTACCGCCGACAACACCCCCGCCCCAGTGTGAAAGGACCCTTACAGCTGGGATTTCCAATACCTCTGCCTTGTCTAACAGGGCTCCAGAGTGCTTGTCATACACAATCTTTGTATGAAGCAATCCAGCACACTGTGAGACAACTTTCCACATCAATACAAAACATTGCAAATGCTTAAATCGTTTAATGCGATTTCTGCACAGTACAGCCTGCAATATCCAGCTCCAATCAGCTGTACCCCGTGGTACCAGTTCTCCAAACACAGGAGAGGACGGCAGGTTATATACTGGCTGTACACTCCATGACGCTAACATTTCATTCAGCATGTCTGTCACAAAATACACTTTCTCTTTTTTTCATTGTGGACACAATTTCCGCTGTGCGTTTACACTCGCTCGGACCTTCATTCATGAGAGGATTAGTCTCTGCAACAACCCGTGCACCTTGGCCTGCAAACACCTCTCTTGGCACAGCAGCCATAGCGTCCTCTACTCTTTTAGCCGCAAAAGCTTCTTCCAGCATTGCTATTAGTCTCTTGGCCAAATCATCCCAGTAGGTATTACTCTGTTGGACTACATCATCCCAATGAGACCAAGACCTAGACAGACCAAGAGGCTCAACAGCACCTGAAACACTGCTCTTGTCAGTTTTACACTTCTCAACATAAAACACATCACTTTGTTTTACCCCACACCATGTTGCTGTAGCCCACCCTCATCAGCATGAGCAGATGGAGTTTCATTGCAGACCTCAAGGTTTTTAACTTTAACACTTGCCTCCCCACTGAACAGAGCACTGCAGCAAGGCAAGTCCTTTTTAACATGAACAGGGGATCTCCCATTTGGGGTCATTTCCACTCCTTTGTGCACAGTCACATAATCAGTCTCTCACCCAGTCTGTAGACCTGGAATCACAGGCGTTGCTACGGGCAACCGCACTCCTCTTGAATTTCCGGTCAGCCTGTTGCTCTCTCCTGCTGTATTTCCCCATGCGGTTACCAGGTGAAATGAAAGACTCTCTGGCTTCCCAGCCCTCTTTGTGGGAACAGTAAGCCACCTCTTCATAGGAGCCCCACCATCCAGATGACTTTTGTCGGGCATCCCAGCCCTCTTTGTGGGAACAGTGAGCAACCTCCACATAGCAGCCCCACCATCCAGACGATACTTCGTCTCTGGTTACTATGGGAGACCGCATTCTCCCTGCAGAGCTTCTCCAGCCCTCTCCAACTGGCTGTAACAGTTCCTTGTGAGCCCACCAGCCAGAACTCTCATCAGGAACATTCCACCTCGACTTTGTTGCTATGGGCAACAACATGCATCTTTGCAGCAACAGATGCACAGTTCCTTCAAAAAAATTTTTTTCTGGCGTACTGGCTCCTTACAGCTGAGACACAGCACCCATCACTTTGCTTCACACAGCAACAGCAATACACAGTCTCTGACACTCACGGTTCCCGGCATGTGAGGATCTGGACGAGCGCCATCCATGCCCAAAGCCAATTTTCCCACCAATTGTGACAATCCAGGGTGATCAGGTTCAAGTGGTGCATGCAGTTTTCCAGAAACGTGCCACTCCAGACTGTGTCCTGTCTGCCGGGCGAAGCTGTCTCCAAGTCTGAGCACTGACCTCTATTCCTGGGATGTTTATGAACCCAGCCCACAGGTGTGCAACTAGTATTCCCGACAAAATCACGCATACACTGCTCATATGCACCTGTGACACGGGGTCGCATCTCCACACCATATAAAAGCAAGACTCATATAGCCATGTTCATCCATGTCTTCTTTATTGAAGAGGGCTGTTTTGCTCTGAGACTGGTAATTGCCAATAGATAACCTTTGCAAAGGATTTTGCGTTCCATTTAACAAACCGGCTCATAAAAATAATTAAATGCAGTAAAATAGTTTGCTTAGTAACAAACCCTAAAGGTTTAACCACTGCTAGAGGGAGACTGAAGCCTCCACCTACAGCCCCGATTTACCAGGTGGTTCATGAGCTAAACCTTGCCCTGCCAGGAATCAGTACAGCAACAAAAAGGTAGGAATTTGCAACAGAATTACAATAATATTCTGCAATGTACACAAACCAAGGGAATTGTAGACATCATAAACCTGCTTCTCCCTTTTTTTTGCTGAAAAACTGGAGAGCACATAGAAATATAAAAGGATATCCCATATCTGAACAGGCCATAGCTGGCTCCAGTAGTCATCCACAGGTTACTCCTTTACCTTCTCTGAAAATGGTGGTCTTTTGAGGGGATTGGCACAATAGTAAAGCAAACATGAGAAGCCACCAACAGGTTATTGCCATGTGTGAACAGACAAAGTACTGCTTTGTGGCACCTGTTATGCAGAGTACTCCCTGTGGAGGAGCTCAGGCTTTGCATAGTGGCTGCAGGGAGCAAGGCACCACAATACCCAGCAATGCAGCATTCATTTGGATACAAAGCATTTTTCAAATTTAGGCCATCCGACCGTCAACACCAGCACAGCGCGGGTGCGCGTACATAGGGCAGACTGCCAAAACTGCTGCCCACTTTACATTAAGGTGACCAGGTTTTTAAAATGAAATCCGGGGACATTTTTTTTTTTTTTATTGACAAATAGTAAACTTTTTTATAAGCATATTTTCCTTAAATTATATATGCAGTGTATGTGGTGTGTGTTTATGAAATGATAGTATGATATATACGTTATTTCTCACATTTTGTCTATGAGATAAAAAAAAAAAGATACCTCTTAGAATTTTTGGGGATATAGGTACCAAATGTTAGGAAGATAAGATAGAGAGAAAACTCTCTAGCTGGGATGGGGCAGACAAATTCAAATCCAAATCCAATCCGGGCAGGGGCGGCTCCAGACAATTTTTTATTTTGAGGGTGCTATGGTGGTGCGTGGCCAAAAAGTGGGTGTGACCAGCAAATGTGCGTGGTCAACAAGTGAAGGTTTCTTCATGGCGTACAATGGTGATCAGTATGTCCTGGTCTTTGATGTAGAATCGATATACATATTTTACATTTTATTATTATGATTATTTATAGGGGTTTTACCACTATTTGCACATTGCAGCTCTGCAATAATTCTTACCTTTTGCAGAGAGGGTGACACCATCACTACTATGTTCTAATACATGGCTTGATTTGCATCTTTGTTATTATTATTGTATTTAGGGGGTTTCACCGTTATTTGCACATTGAAGCTCTGCAATTTCTCAAAATATTTTTGCAGAGGGGGTGACACCATCACTACTATATTGCAATACATTGGTTGATTTGCACTGGATATTCATTTAAAGGTTTTGCCATTGCACTTATAAGTCCATTTGTACAATTTTATAGATGGAGTGTAGGGCAGCGCTGCAATTTTTGCTTTTTAATTTGCTTTAGAAGAGGGAACCAGCTAACAAGATTCTTTTATTGCTTTTGAGATTTTTTAGTCGCACAGTAATTGTTTTACTTGATTTGTTATGTTCTCTGTATACTGGTAACCACTGGCCCTGCATATTGGTGGTCAGTGTGCCCCTGTATGCTGGTGCTATATGCAGGGGGCAGGAGGATGCAACATGCAAAGTTCAGGAGGATGCTACGTGCAGGATGCAGGGTTCAGGAGGATGCTACCTGCATCGTTCAGGAGGATGCTACGTGCATAATTTAGGAGGATGCTACATGCATCATTCCAGAGGATGCTACATGCATCATTCAGGAGGATGCTACATGCATCATTCAGGAGGATGCTACGTGCAGAGTGCAGGTTTCAGGAGGATGCTACGTGCAGCGTTCAGGAGGATGCTACGTGCAGGGTTCAGGAGGATGCTACGTGCAGGGTTCAGGAGGATGCTACGTGCAGGGTTCAGGAGGATGCTACGTGCAGGGTTCAGGAGGATGCTATGTGCAGGGTTCAGGACGATGCTATGTGCAGGGTTCAGGACGATGCTACGTGCAGGGTTCAGGAGGATGCCAAGTGCAGGGTTCAGGAGGATGCCAAGTGCAGGGTTCAGGAGGATGCCAAGTGCAGGGTTCAGGAGGATGCCAAGTGCAGGGTTCAGGAGGATGCCGAGTGCAGGGTTCAGGGGGATGCTACGTGCAGTATGCAGGGTTCAGGATTATACCATGTGCAGGGTTTCACGAGGATGCTACGTGCAAGGTGCAGGGTTCAGAATGATGCTACGTGCAGGGTTCAGGAGGATGCTCCGTGCAGGGTTTAGGACGATGCTACGAACAGAGTGCAGGGTTCAGGACGATGCTATGAACAGAGTGCAGGGCTGAGGAGTGTGCTACGAACAGAGTGCAGGGCTGAGGAGTGTGCTACGAACAGAGTGCAGGGCTGAGGAGTGTGCTACGAACAGAATGCAGGGCTGAGGACAGTGGTGTCTCCAGCTTTCATATTTAGGGGGGGCAGGGACAAAAGTAGGGTGGCAACTATAAAATGCAATTATATATATATATATATATATATAATGAGTATGTTGGGCTAAATGGTAAATGTTATGGTATAGATAATAAGATCAGTGTAAGTTGCACAAATGGTAATATATCATAATCATGGTATAAAAGTTTTAATGGCATAAAGATTTGGGCCAAATACAGTCAAAAGAGAACACATTTAAGACCATAGTAAAAACGTGTTGACGACAATGTACAAACAGGCAAAGTTCATAAATTGGTTATACAGTAGCAACAACACATATACATAGTACAATAAATAAGTGCATCAATAGATCTAAACTCAACGCGTTTGTTGGCTTGAAACCAATCGTCAGGAGTCCGATGCCATGTAACTGTATCAAAAACAATGAAGTACCTATTAATGTATGAACAAATGTTTGTAAGGAAGATACACTGAAAGTGTGATTTTCCATGTACATGGTCTTAAATGTGTTCTCTTTTGACTGTATTTGGCCCAAATCTTTATGCCATTAAAACTTTTATACCATGATTATGATATATTACCATTTGTGCAACTTACACTGATCTTATTATCTATACCATAACATTTACCATTTAGCCCAACATACTCACCCACATGCCTCATACAAAGTCCCGCTTCTCTTCCCCCTATCTTTTCTAAATGTAACTGTTTCACTATTGAGACCCACATTCTAAAGGACCGTGGTGTCAGAAACCATGAATCAGACCGAGACAGAAGTACAGTTAATCACACTTGTTTAATAATAATAAAGAGGTAAACAGAGTAAGCATAGTCAACATAGCCAGAGTTCAGTAACCAGATCGGGTAGTCAGCCAATGCCAATGTCAGAGAGCCAGAGATCAAAGTAGTAGTACAGCAAGCAGGATCAGGAGCCAGAAGGGATGTCAGCCGAGCAAGTCTTCAACAGGAACGCAGGAGAAAGTCTCTGAGATGTGACCAAAGGCGAAGGCAGAGATGAAGTGAGCTGGGCGGCTTTAAGTAACCAGAATTGACGAGCAGATCATCAACAGCTGAGTCACTGTGTAGAGAAAGTAGCTGGCAATTAGCCGACAGCTGAGCGGCCAGCTCAAAGGAAGGGCTGAGCCCAGCCCTGACACGTGGGCTGTCAGCTTCAGTAGTTTCTACTTTGGTTAATGCTAGGAAGCCGGCCTTCAGAGTCATATACTATAGAGTCTGGAAGGCATATGTCTCCTGGTGTGAATCCAGGGGTTGGTACCCCAGAAAGTATGTCATAGGTAGAATCCTTGAATTCCTACAAATGGGATTAGAAATTAAGCTGGCCTTGAGTACTATCAAAGGCCAGGTATCAGCCTTATTGGTATTGTTTCAACAACCACTTGCTTCACATTCTCTGGTTCGTAACTTTATTCAGGGGGTAACGCAGATTAATCCATCAATTAAGTCACCCCTGAACCCTTGGGACTTAAATTTAGTCCTGTCGGCTTTACAAATACAGCCTTTTGAGCCAATTCAAGATATTCCCTTGGTCCTCTTGATGAGGAAAATAATTTTCTTGCTTGCCATATCTTCTGCAAGAAGAGTATCAGAGTTGGCTGCTCTTTTTTGTAAAGATCCATATTTGATTATTCATAAGGATATGGTTGTATTGCGGCCTCAACCTAATTTCCTACCGAAGATAGTGTCAGGTTTTTATTTAAACCAGGATATGGTTCTGCCTTCATTTTTTCCAGAACCTCGTTCTGTGGAAGAAAAGTCACTACATTCTCTTGATGTGGTGAGAGCGGTCAAGGTCTATTTGAAAATGACTCAGATTCATAAAACAGAGGTTTTGTTTGTATTGCAGGATGGTCCTAAAAGAGGACAGGCAGCATTGAAATATACTATTTCCAAATGGATTTGTCAAGTGATTGTTCAAGCTTATGGTTTATAAAGAAAAATTCCTCCTTTTCATATTAAAGCGCACTCCACCAGGGCTGTTAGTGCTTCTTGGGCAGTGCATCACCAAGCCTCCATGGCTCAGATCTGCAAGGCTGCAACTTGGTCTTCAGTCCATACATTTACTAGATTCTATCAAGTAGATGTAAAAGGTCATGAGGATATCCCCTTTGGGCGCAGTGTACTGCAGGCTGCATTATAAGTCCTCTAGTCTCTTAGTGCCCTACTTTTGTTGTGTCTCCCTCCCTTCAGTTGGCATTGCTATGGGACATCCCACATAGTAACTACTATGGCTCTGTGTCCCGTGATGTACGATAAGAAAATAATATTTTTTTAACAGCCTACCTGTAAAATTATTTTCTTTGAAGTACATCACGGGACACAGAGGTCCCTCCCTTCTTGGTATACATGTGTATTGCTTTGCAACAAAACTGAGGTACTCCCAGTAGTGGGAGGGGTTATATAGGGAGTGCCAGTGTCCATCACCTGAAGGTGGCCTATAACCCACATAGTAACTACTATGGCTCTGTGTCCCTTGATGTACTTAATAGAAAAGCATTTTATAGGTAAGCTGTTATAAAAATCCTATTATTTCAGTACCATTTTAGAAGATCATATCATGCTCTAAACATTTCCATGTGCAATACTCCAGGTCCTAGCAAGAATAAGGGTTTGGGCGCTATCTGTTGTCTTTGAGCTATTGAGCTAATTTGGTTTTGGGAGTATTTTTGCTCCAGCGCTATTGTGAATTCCGTTTGAGCACTAATTACCGCGTTTGCAGTAATTTAAGTGCTAATTAGCCTGCACAATAAAAACAATCATATCGGCTGTTTCACCAGTTGATTTTTTTTTTTTTTTTTTACAGGCTGCGGAAGAGGACGCCACCCCCCCCCCCCCCCCGGTTTCTTTTTCCAGTCTCACCCGTGCGATCGGAAGTTTATCATAGAGCTAAACCGGGGATCAGATGGTCCCCTGCCATCTCTATTACTATCAGGGGCCGGATGCGACATTATGACATCATGTCCGACCCTGGCAGTTGTAAACACTGCCATGTGTTCGGCTGGAAAGCCTGAGATTGTTTTTTTTTTTTTTATCTCGGGCTTTCTAGCCTAGAGGAGAGATCTGGGATCTTATAGACCCTAGATCTCTCCATAAAGAGGACTCGTCATGACCCATTTTAAGGGATGTTTACATTCCTTGTAATAGGAATAAAAGTGATCAAAAAGCAAAAAAATTTAAAGGTAAAGTGTAAAGATAGATTTTAAAAAAAATAAAACAATTAAAAAAACAAAACCTTAAAGCGCTCCCATCCCCGCGTGCTTGCACACAGAAGCAAACGCATACGTAGGTCGCTCCCGCATATGTAAACAACATTCAAACCACATGTGAGGCGGGGAGGAGCCTAGCAATGGCACCAATCAGGTGCACGCCGTAAGAGCTCCCGGCGCTGTTTCCAGTTCCCGCTAATGGGATATTACTAAGCCCTCCTGGCCCCCTTACCACATTGTTTCCCTGCCTCTTAAGCCCTGGCTAGAACCCCTGCCCCGTGGAAGACTATCCTGGCGCACTGCTTTAGGGATTACCGTGCTGGAGGACGGGAGAGGCTGTTGTCCCGCCTACTGTGCCGCTGCTGCGGGGTCACCTCTCTGCCTCCCCGCCTTCCCATTTCCTATCGGGAATTACGGGTCTTTGCTACGGGAGGACGGAAGACGGACGTGAAACACGGGAGTGGTATAGTTCCCCCTCTCCTCTTGCCTCCCTGCTGGTCGGAGTGGAGAGCGTGCAGCATCTGGCGGGATCCGGAGACAGGTACGGAGGAGGAGATACTCAGCCATCGGTGCTCGGCAATCGGCACTTGGCCACTCTGAGGAAGCCAGAGGAGGCCACCGAAGAACGAACGCCGAGGATTGCCGAGAACAGCCGAGTGGAGTCAAGCAGAGCCGAGGGGAGAGAGCCCGCCAGGAGAGGTTCTGTGGGGCAGAGACAAGTCCCCCCCCCTCCAGATAAGTAAAAACTCTGAAACTATATCTGAATATACTATTATGTCTTTATGAAGTTAACAAAATGAAGTGAATAGGAGGAGAGAATTTCCTGAAGTGTGGAGAATATACTTGGATCCTGATACAGCAATAGTTTCCACATATAAAATACCTGAAATAGAAGTATTATGTGAGGGTATGTCAGGATACATTTGGTCCAGGCGCCAACGTTTATACATGCTAAGAGACTTGTGCAATTTGGGTCCACTGCTGTTGGACACGAGAAACTACACTTACTTGAGGTACTCTACTATCTTGAAATTAGGAATTGTTTGAACTGTTCTTGGCTGGCTTTGCCCTCTTTTGCAATACTGACATAATAAATACACAAGTTTTAAATACTGAAAGGAAACGGAGTGGAACGGGGGATAAGGGGATCTCCCCCGTTTTTGTTTTTTTTTGTTTTTGTTTTTCTTGGGAGTAAGTTGGTAAAATGAGGGGTAAGTCGGCAAAAGGTGGTGGTGTAGTGGTCAAATCAACCTATGCTAGTCTAAGCCCGAGCTCTGGTCCTCTGCACAAATATATAACCCAAGGAGGGAACGTTGAAGGAGAAAGCCAAGTAACAAAAAAAATCAAAGCACAAAGGGACGTCAAATAAAAACCAAAGAGAAAAAAAGGAGAAAAAGGGCCAGAATAAAACACCGTTAGAAATTAGAACACTTTCAGATCCCAGAATAGATCAGCAACCCGAATTAGATTCACGTCCAAGAAGAGAAGAGGAACAACAGAAGACAGCTCAACTGCCAACAAAAATAGATATGGAAATGATGTTTGCGGTCCTGGAAAACATACAGAATATATACAAAGATGTGGGTAACCGCTACGTCATCATGGGACTGATAAATAACAAAGTGATAACAATAGCATCGATATACGCCCCTAATGAATCTCAGTCTACCTTTTTCTCAAATTTTTTCGAGACCCTTGATCGATATAGCTCTCCCCACATAATTTTAGGTGGTGATTTTAACCTAGCCTCACACCCGGCCCTTGATAGAAGCAAAACGGCCCCTTCTTCCAAAGCCTTCTCCAAATCCTTGAACCGATCCAATAACAAATTCCAACTTATTGACATCTGGAGGGCTCACAATGTTGGAATTAGAGCCTATACACATTATTCACACCCTCACAATGTCTATGCCAGACTTGATTATATATTCTGCACCCCCATACTGTTAGCTAACTCTTCTAAAGCCCTTATCCACCCATGTCCTTGGTCAGATCATGACATTACCTCATTTGTAACATCACATATAGGTCTCTTACCTTTCCCTTTCAATTGGCAGCTAAATGACTCAATTTTAACTGATCCATCAATAACACAATCTATTTCAACACACATTGAAAACTACTTTACAGAAAACACTAATGCCGAAACCCCTCCCACAACAATTTGGGCGGCTTATAAAGCCGTTCTACGTGGTCATCTAATTAGCCTAGCTGCAAACAGAAATAGAGAAAGACTCATGAACATTAAAAGTCTCACTAGAGATCTAAATCATCTATACAACAAACTACAACATAATCCTTCTCAAGAAATTACAAAACAGATCCAAGACAAACGTAAAGCCTTAGACCTTATTCTATCAGCAAACACAGAAAAATCTCTCAGATTTGCAAAAGCCAAATTCCTATTACATAGTAACTCCCCTTCAGCCATGTTCGCCAAAAAACTTAACCACAACACAAACCTCCACACGTATATAAACTTAGAGATCAAACTGGAAACATGATCATCCACCCCCAAGAAGTTTTGAATATATTCTCCTCCTTTTACAAGGATCTACTTTCTGGCCCACAACCTCCTCCCAATCATTCCTCTAAATCATGGCTAGATGACATTCAATTACCCTCCCTTAACTCACAGCAAATAGATCTCTTAACACTCCCTGTACTGAAACAGAAATAATCAGAATAATTACATCTCTCAAAACATCTACAGCCCCTGGCCCAGATGGCGTCTCCTCTTCATATTTTAAAAAATTTGCCTCTCTCTTAACCCCCTATCTGACTAAACTTTTTAATCATATTCTCAATGGCAATCACTTCCCCGATGAGATGCTCCTAGCTAATCTCTCCCTTATCCCTAAACCACTCATAGACCACTCCCTCCCCCAGAATTATCGCCCTATATCGGTCCTTAACAACGACCTGAAAATTTTTGGGAGACTGCTTTCTGACAGGTTGGCAGCTGTCATCACAAATTTAATTCATATAGACCAAACAGGATTCATTCCCGGTCGGCAAATTGTCGATAATATTAGACTTGTTACTAATATTATACAGGACGCAAATATACACTCTCGTCAACTATGCCTCCTTAGTTTGGATATTCATAAAGCGTTCAACAGCGTTAGCTGGACCTACCTCAACTTTCTTTTGCCTAAATATGGCATCTCAGACAAATTCCTGCAAGGATTTAATGCATTATATCATTCACCTCAAACCAGAATCAGAATCCCTGGGCACAACACTTCTTTCCCCTCGGTAGAGGAACTAAACAGGGCTGTCCCCTATCCCCACTTTTATTTGCCCTAGCAATTGAACCGTTAGCTCACAAGATCAGAAATAGCATTGATATAAAGGGTTACACTTATGCCCCGTACACACGGTCGGACTTTGTTCGGACATTCCGACAACAAAATCCTAGGATTTTTTCCGACGGATGTTGGCTCAAACTTGTCTTGCATACACACGGTCACACAAAGTTGTTGGAAAATCCGATCATTCTGAACGCGGTGATGTAAAACACGTACGTCTGGACTATAAACGGGGCAGTGGCCAATAGCTTTCATCTCTTTATTTATTCTGAGCATGCGTGGCACTTTGTCCGTCGGATTTGTGTACACACGATCGGAATTTCCGACAACGGATTTTGTTGTCAGAAAATTTTATAGCCTGCTCTCAAACTTTGTGTGTCGGAAAATCCGATGGAAAATGTCCGATGGAGCCCACACACGGTCGGAATTTCCTACAACACGCTCCGATCGGACATTTTCCATCGGAAAATCCGACCGTGTGTACGGGGCATAAAAAACCCAGATGCAGCTATGCCCTTATGCATAGATCCCAATCCACAGGTGGCCTGGGTCTCCCTAACCTTTGGCTCTATTTTCTTGCTGCCAGATTAACGCAACTAACCCAACGGTTCACCCCTACCCAGGAAACTCCTTTTGAAATCATCTACATATCCCCACTACATCTACAGGCTATATTATGGTCCAACACCACTTCCTATAGTAAACTTTCCAAACACAACATTATCATTGCTCAATTTTACCAACTATGGATTAGGAACAAAGATACATTCAAACTCTCCTCGGACACTCCTCCCTTAGCCTCTTTCTTGGGAGACCCTAGATTTGCATTATGCCTATAACAACAGCCACTCCTTTTCTCCTTGGATCAATAAAAACCTAACCACACTTTGATCCTTACAGTCAAAATGGGAATTTATTCCATTTTCCACATTACAAGCTACCTATGATCTCCCTTCCTCCGAGCTCCACCACTACCATCTAATTAAAACCTTTTACGCTGAGTATTTCTCACTCTCAACAAATCCCTCTAACACAACCTTTGAACAAATCTGCATCTCCTCATCCAGAGATAGAGGCCTCATCTCAAGATTATATAATTACCTTAATAACTGTGGTGTACCAGATAAATCTGTACAGATGCTTCATTGGGAATCGGACCTGGATAGCTCATTCAGTGTTGATGAGTGGCTCTCCATGTCGGACAACCTCCGTAAAAGTAACAAAGCCATCTCGTTTAGAGAAACCCCATTAAAAATATTCTCCAGATGGTACCTAACCCCCTCAAAACTTCACACATACTAACCGTCAATCTCTCCAAATTGTTTCAGAGGATGCTCGGAACCAGGTACACTTTTGCACACATTTTGGAGTTGCAATCACCCTAATCAAATTTGGCACAAAGCCATAGATATAATAGAAAATTCCTCCAAACAAAAAATTACTCCCACCCCCAGATATGTTTATTATACGCAAACATACCAAACATTCCATCTCCTTGCATGAGATTATTTCACTCATTGTGCAGTTCAAGCCACTGGATGATAGCCTACAACTGGAAAACCAAAAATTTACCTTGGCAACAAGTAATTATCAGAATGAAATTGCTTAAACTCTCAGAATGGATATACCACACTCTTAATGATACAACTCCTATTCACAAAAGAAAATGGGCTTATTGGAATCCAATCTAACATATACCTATATCATACTACCCCTCATTTCTATAACCTTTTATACTCGAGATATATCACATAACACATCATACCTGTGAAATTTATCCCTAAGTTCTTGCCACTCTGTCTGTAACTTGAAGTCATAATCCTGTATAAAAATAAGTTTTGTATTAATGTTATATACTCTCATTAACTATACTCATTGTATGTTTACTTGAACTTTCAAATGAAACTTTTGTAAACAAAAGAAAACTCTTTTGAAAAAAACAGAAATGGCAACAATCCATATAGACCTGGGCCACATGCTTTCAAGAGTAGAGGAAGATGGAAAAAAATGGACTCTCACACAAACATGATAAAAGAGCTACAAGGAGAAATAAAAGTATTAAAAAAAGATCAACAAGAACAAGCGTACAGATTAGAAGACCAAGAACATAGGGATCGAAGGAAAAACCTAGCATGACGAGGCCTCCCTGAATCGACTCAGACAGAAATAATTAGGAAGATTTTTATTTCAATTCTGGGAAAAGAAGAAACAAACCCAATAAAAATTGAAAGAGTATATAGTACAAGAAGACCACAAGGGTTGCCGATGGAAAGTCCTCTCACAAGAAACCCTGAAAAGGAGGAGGACATTAAAACCTATATTGAAAATTTTATAGGAGCAAGAAATCCAATATAATTGGGGTTTCCCCGCATGTCTGATTGCCAGGAGAAATGGACATACTGCTAGACTTATGTTTATAGAAGGAACTCCTGATTTCTGTAAAAAATTGGAAATCCCAATATCAGAAAACATCAGAGATTTAACTCCAATGCAAGAAAAAAAACGACACAAGACGAAGCACAATGGCAGTTGATCCCAATGAAACAGATTACTAGGGCAACTACAACAAAATGACCTAATATTGAAATCAAATAAAAAGTAAAGAGGTCTGGACAGGGGAGGGGAGAGGAGAGGAGGGGGCAAACGGAAGAGAAGCGGAAGAGATGAATATGGAGGGGATGGAGACCAGGACATGTGGGGTGCCCTGAGGTCACTTCTTCAAATACAGGAGGGGCGGACCTAGCCCACCAAATAGAATTCCACCTCAGGCAAGAAAGAGCAGAGGGGTAAGAGAGCCCTTAAAAAATTAATCTGCTTGAAGACCATGAGGTCAAAATACCAACAAGGGGAGGGAGGTTGGAGGGAAGGAAAAGGTTTGTTAATCTCAGACAGGTCTGCTGCGGCCCTCAGGGTTCTATGAAGGGTTCCCAGTGTCTCCGCGCTTGGGGTGTCCCTCCCCCTTTTTTGGGGGTGGGGTGGGGGTGGGAAACATGGGAAAGTGGAGAGAAAAAGAGAAACATAAGTAGTATAAACTTTTTGACATATAATGTTCGAAGACTAAATTCCCCGGAGAAAAGACATGTGGTATCACAAGAAATAGAAAAAAATGCCGCAGAAATAATATTTCTACAAGAGACACATATTGCACAGGATACAAATGTTTAGTTATACTCGAGGAATATCCCAATATGGTATTATGGAGATTCCCCAATTAGGAGGGCAAAAGGAGTAGCAATAGGCTTTGGGAAAAATGTAAACACAGAGAGCAGCTTCCTTTTTCTGAGAGGGACCTTACAGGGATTGAAATATATGCTTGCAAACATATACTGCCCCAATAAGAACCCCAAAAAATATTTGGCAGAAGTATTGAACGATCTGATGGAATTTAAACAAGGTAAACTAATACTAGCTGGAGATTTTATTTACTCAATGGACCATAAATTAGATTGTTTTCTCTATCCAGTGCAGCTGAAGAAGGATTAAAAAAATATATATATGAACATCAATTAGTTGACATCTGGAGAATACAACATCCGAGTAGAAAAGACTATACATTCCACTCGGCCGTACATGGTACATATTCTAGGCTGGATTACATCCTGGTTGAGCATAGAGCACTGGAGGATGTAAGGGAATCAACAACAGGAATAACAGTGTCGGACCACGCCCCAGTTGCAATGCAGAAGAAACTACAAGTGGAAACCTACGGGAAAGCCCCGTGGAGACTAAATGAGGATTTAATAGATGACAAAGAAACAGAAAAGACAATAATAGAAGAGATCAATCAATATTTCCTGAGGAATGAGATGCCAGAAATAACAAAGGCAACAATGTGGGAAGCACACAAAATAATTATCAGGGGAAAATTGATTTCTATTGGGGCAAGAAAAAAAGGAGAGAGAAAATACCATGGAGAAAATTGTAAAAGAAATATACGACCTGGAAAAAGGATACAAAAAGCAAGCGGAAGTAGAAACCCATAGGACTTATAAAAAGAGACCAACTAAAAGATCTGATGGAACAGGAAATTAGGAAGGAGTTCAACAGAGTGTCACAGGAGAGATACAAATGGGGTAATAAGCCAGGGAAGCACCTTGCAAAAATCTTAAGAAAAAAGAAGACCTTAAACTATATTGAAAAGATAAAAAATGAGAAAGGAGAAATGGTAAATAAGACAACAGATATTGCATCGGCCTTCCAATCATATTATAGTGCACTCTATGCAATAAAGGAACAAAGAGACACAAAAATAAAAAGAATTAAGGAAAAGAAACATACACGAGTACTTAATGAAGGCCAAATTGTCAAAAATACAAGTTGAACAAGTTAGAGAGTTAGAAAAACTAATTACGCAAGATGCAATTAAAATGGCACTAAAAGAAACCCCTACAGGCAAAAGCCCAGATCCAGATGGGTTCACGATCAAATACTATAAAAAATTTCAAAACCAACTGATCCCAAAGCTGTACGACTATTGTAATAAGTTAGGGGAAGATGAAGAAACATGGCGAGAGTCACTACTGTGTAAACAATATTTAAACCTCTAAAATCGTGGAATAAATAATGACGCTTCAATGAACAACTAATGCACCAGAAAAAATCGTGAAACTGAATACACAATAATTCAAATATAAATATGGTATTGATATCAACAAATATCGGTGACACCCAAATGATCAGTGAAAAACTGTAAATTAATAAATGTAAACATATATTTCATGCCACATTATAAAACAAAGGAAAGAAAAAACACCCTGTGAAAAATGTGAATCAATTAAGTGTCTATTAATCGGGTTCTAATAAATAGTTCATAAAACTGTAAATAATCCAATGAATGGTGTAGACTCAAAATCTCTCTGTTGTTTTTGTGATCATCCACCACACCTCTGTGCTTGTGCTTCCACTCCCACTTAAAGACTTGCACTCACCAGCTGCATTTGCCTCCCACTCTCGTGTTTGGCATAACTCGCCTCAACCCACACTTATTAGGGGTTAAAATAGATCTCCACACTCCAAACGTGTATGTCTCAATTCCTTTTCCTCAAGAAATGATTGTTCCACATGCAAATGAGAAGACGCTCCAATAGTGTGATAAAGTACAACCAATTTATTAAAAACTAAAACAATCTCACACCATTGCACTCACAAGTGTCAAATTCAAAACAAGCCAAAGGTAAACACATCACGAAACTCCATGCACTGGTAAAGCGATCTACAACGGTCACGGCGGACCCAGGATAGTGCGGTAGCTATATTAGTGTCACCCACTCCTCGTCCCAAGCCTCCACTGTCCGATGCAGTGTATCTCGTCAAAATGTCCTCCGTTATGCTTCAGATGCTTGCCGTATAGCCACGCCCCGACATCATCACAAATGACTTATTCATGGGATTCACTACTACGAGAGTCACTACTAGCTCATATCACAATAATACCCAAAGAGGGAAAAGATAAAACCATCTGTGCCAATTATAGGCCTATAGCCTTATTAAATGCCGACACGAAGATCTACGCAAAAATCGTGGCAACAAGATTGAAAAAATTGATACCATGTGGGTGGACCCAGACCAAACAGGGTTTGTACCCGATAGAGAGGGCAGAGACAATAGCATAAAAACAGTGTTAATGTTGCGAAAGGAGAAAAATAAGGAATCCCCAGTTCTACTCCTGAACTGTGATGTAGAATCGATGCGGAATAAGCATTTGACAGGGTAGACTGGGGATTCATGATGGATACTCTCCAACACTTGGGACTTGGACCTAAAATTATGCGATGGATTAACAATCTGTACAATCGGCCAACGGCGATGGTTAAAGCCAATGGGAAGTTGTCACCGTCTTTCTAAATGTATAATGGAACGAGACAGATGGAACCATTCCTAGTGATCTTATGGAATAACCAGAACATAGGAGGGGCAAAGGTGGGTGAAGAGGAATACAAAATCACGGACCATATCCTGATATATGTAACCAACCCAAGAGTGACGCTGCCAAACATAATCAAAGAGATAAAAAAAATATGGTGAACTCTCAAATTTTTCAATAAACCCCATCAAAACAGAAATATTAAATATAGGAGTAGGGAAAAATGAAGAACTTACATTATAAAGGAAATTTCCTTTCACATGGGTGAAAAAAGAGTTACCATATCTAGGAATTAAATTGACACCTACCACCGACAAGTTATACCTGGCAAATTACATCCCATTACTGAATGAGATCAAAGCGGAATTAAAGAGGGGCTCACTGCAATCTATATCATGAATAGGAAGGATAAATACGTTTAACCACAGTGCGGACCTACATTCCCGGGAGGCCGTCATATGATGGCCTCCCCTGTGCACGCTCCCTGCGCGTGCCCTGGAGGGCGCGCGCCGGGCGCGTTGTGATCACCGAGTCACTGAGACTCGGCTGATCACCGATCTGTGTAAGGGGCCGGTCCCGGCCCCTTACCATGTGATCAGCTGTCAGCCAATGACAGCTGATCACATGATGTAAACAAAAGATCGGTAATCGTTTTTTTTTTTTACTCACGCTGACAGCGCGAGTAGAAAAAAAAGCCGATCACCGGATCGGATGTGAGGGACATCGGACCCCAAGTGGAAGAGGCACATCTGCCTCATCAGTGCCCACTAAAAGTGCCACCTAATAGTGCCCACAGTGCCACCTAATAGTGCCCACAGTGCCACCTAACAGTGCCCACAGTGCCACCTAACAGTGCCCACAAGTGCCACCTATCAATGCCCACAAGTACCACCTATCAATGCCCACCTGTAGTGCCAATCAGTGCCACCTGCCAGTGCTGCCCATCACTGCCACCCATCAGTGCCCATCACTGCTGCCTAATCAGCGTACATCACTGAAGGAGAAAAATTACCCGTTTAAAATTTTTTATAACAAAATATAAAAAAATAAACATTTTTTAAAAAGAAAATTCAGTTTTTTAAATTTTTTTAATAAAAAGTAAAAACCGCAGAGGTGATCAAATACCACCAAAAGAAAGCTCTATTTGTGGTGAAAAAATGATAAAAATTTCATTTGGGTACAGTGTTGTATGACCGCGCAATTGTCATTCAAAGTGCTTCAGCGCTGAAAGCTGAAAATTGGTCTGGATAGGTGCCCTGTAAGCAAGTGGTTAAAATGGTGATCCTTCCCAAAATAATATATAAATTCTAAATGTTACCAATAGCCATACCAGAGTTTTTCAGAACAATAAAAACAATGATGATATACATATGGCAAATCAAAAAAACCAAGACCAAAATTTGCAATAATCCATAGAAAAAAAAAACGCTCTCACAGCCCCAGATATATATAGATATTATAAGTCAGTAATAATTTCATGGTAGAATAGGTCAATGAAAAAAGTGAAAAAAAGTGGATACAGATTGAAAATATGTTAAGTAAAACAACATTGCACAAAAACATTTGGGTACCACACAAGTACAGAACACTGGATTTCGAGGCACACAGTTTGACTATAAATGTATTTAAAACCTGGGATACATTATAAAGACAAAAAAAATGGGCATATAATTCACCATTAATCACACTCACTGGAACAAATTTTTTTTGCCCAGGAAAGGGAACACTTTTAGGTGATAGAATGGAGAATGCACAAATAAGGGATATTACCATACACGGGAAGATGAGAACACTATCGGAATTAAAGGAAATAAATAGATGGAAGATAAGTGACTGGGAATACCTTAAATTACAACATTTGGTAAATACATTACCCCAACCAATCAGAGATGGAAAGAATTTAGCCCCATTGGAAAAACTCTGTGGGGTACAAACTCCATTGAAACATAGTACATCGAAAGTATATGGAATATTGACAGAACTAGAAAGGACAAGAGTCACCCCCCATAGGGAAATGGGAAAAATGAATAGGGAAGAAATTAGAGGATCAACAAGTTGAGAAAATAATAGCAGTATATAGTTACACAACAGATATAAACACAATAGAAATGAACTATAAACTACTGACTAGATTGTACCTGACCCCAGACAAAATTTACAAATATCAACCGGACAAATCGCCACTGTGTTGGAGGGAATGTAAACAGAGGGCCACAATGACACATATCTGGTGGGAATGCCCAATAGTCAAGCATAATTTGGCAGCAAATCTTGGAATACATAAAAGAGATAACTGGAGAAAAGATAACAACAGCCTACAGACATGACTATTTCATGAATCAAAAACTTCAAATGAACATTATGGGAAAACATTAACCTCAATATTTCTGAATGCTGCAAAAGGACTAATTCCAAAGAAGTGGCTAAGTACAGAAAAACCGGATGTAAGGGAATGGTTTGAGCGAATAGAATACTACAGCAGAATGGAATACCTATGCAGCAGAGAAAAAGGGCAATCAGGAAAATACAATAGTATCTGGGGAAAATGGAAACATTTTAAAACCTTGGAGAAATACTGAGTCCGGCAGAGTTTGAGTAGGCCTATAAATAGGAAAGTGGGCCGAGAGCAGACCAACTGGGAGGGGGGAGGGGGGATGGTGGGTGAAAAGGGAGAGAAGGAGCTAGGAGGATGGGGAATATGGGTAATGAAAGAATAGTACTTATAGAAGAGCGATACAAAGTAATATCAAATAAGATTAATATTTAAATTTTGAATAAATATGATAATAGAACAAATTAAAAAATAAACTCCTGTGAAAATACCACAATGATGTGAAACCGAGAAGGAGACGGTAAATGAACGTAAAGTCTCTCGACAGTATTTGCTGAAATGGTTGTAAGAAAAAAAAAAAAAACACAAAAAAAACACCAGAAAGGCAGAGGGAGATTAGGGAAGTAAACAAGTGGCTGAAGAGCTGGTGTAGTAAGGAGGGGTTTGGGTTCCTGGAGGACTGGGCCGACTTCACAGTCGGTAATCGGTACTATAGAAGGGACGGACTGCACCTAAATGAGGAGGGTGCAGATCTGCTGGGAAGGAAGATGGCCAAAAAGTTAGAGGGGTTTTTAAACTAGGCGATGGGGTTGAGGGTCCAGAGACAGTGATAGCCAGCGCGGAAGATATTCCAGAGGGTAGTATTGGGGGCATTAGTGGTAGGTTAACCAAAGCACAAAAACACAAGGTGAGTATAGTAGCAAGTCCTAGTTGCAATCTTGAAACACCCAATACGAGGACAATATGCGACCGGTCTAAACTATGTGGCATGTTCACTAATGCCAGGAGCATGGCGGACAAGATGGGTGAACTAGAGATACTGTTGTACAAGGAGGATTTGGATTTTGTGGGAATTTCAGAGACCTGGTTCAACAGCTCTCATGATTGGCTGGCAAACATTCAAGGGTATACCCTATACCGCAAGGATAGAGAGGGTAAAAAAGGGGGAGGGGTATGCCTATATATCAAGAATAATGTACAAGTGAATGTGAGAGATGACATCACTGAGGGAGCTAGGGAGGAGGTGGAATCTTTATGGGTAGAGCTCCAAAGGGATGAAGCTAAGGGGAAAATAATACTGGGAGTATGCTATAGGCCCCCTAACCTGAGGGAGGAAGTGGAGACGGATCTCCTATCACAAATTGGATTAGCAGCAAGGATGGGAAGTGTTATCATAATGGGGGATTTTAATTATCCAGACAGACTGGGCGGAGGGAACCGCGCATTCATTTAAGGCTCGCCAGTTCCTTAATGTCTTGCAGGACAATTTATGGGTCAGATGGTAGATGCACCAACTAGAAATAAAACATTACTGGATCTACTGATTACCAACAATACAGACCTGATCACAGATGTGGAACTACGGGGCAATTTAGGTAACAGCGATCACAGGTCAATTAGTTTCAGTATAAATCACACAAATAGGAAACATGAAGGGAACACAAAAGAGCCAACTTCCCTAAACTACAAACCTTGCTAAAAGGCATAAATTGGGATAAAATATTAGGAACAAAGAATACGGAGGAGAGATGGGTTTGCTTTAAGAGCATATTAAATAAGGGCATTAGCCAATGTATCCCATTGGGTAATAAATTTAAAAGAGCGAACAAAAATCCTGGATGGCTTAACTCCAATGTAAAAATGCATATAAAAGCAAAGGAGAAGGCCTTCAAAAAATACAAGGTTGAGGGATCATCCTCAGCATTCAGACTTTATAAAGAATGCAATAAGAAATGTAAGGGTGCAATTAGGACGGCTAAGATAGAATATGATATAAGATAGAATAAGATAGAACACATAGCGGAGGAGAGCAAAAAAAATCCCAAGAAATTCTTTAAGTATGTAAACAGTAAAAAAGGGAGGACAGACCATATTGGCCCCATAAAGAATAAGGAAGGACATCTGGTTACAAAGGATGGGGAGATGGCAAAGGTATTAAATTTATTCTTCTCCTCAGTCTTCACGAGTAAATCGGGGGGGCTTCAGTAACCAAAACTGCAGTGTCTATGCTCATGACACAACACAGGAAGCACCTACATGGTTAACAGAGGACGGAATTAAAATTAGACTTGAGAAACTTAACATTAATAAATCACCGGGACCAGATGGCTTGCATCCGAGGGTACTTAGGGAACTCAGTCAGGTGATTGCCAGACCGTTGTTCCTAATTTTTACAGACAGTCTATTGACTGGAATGGTACCAGCTGATTGGAGAAAAGCCAATGTAGCACCAATATTTAAAAAGGGCCCAAAAAACATCCCTGGGAATTACAGACCAGTTAGCCTAACATCAATAGTATGTAAACTCTTGGAGGGGATGATAAGGGACTATATACAAGATTTTAGTAATAAGAATGATATCATTAGCAGTAATCGGCATGGATTCATGAAGAATCGTTCTTGCCAAACCAATCTATTAACCTTCTATGAGGAGGTGAGTTGCCATCTAGATAAAGGAAGGCCCGTAGACGTGGTGTATCTGGATTTTGCAAAAGCATTTGACACAGTTCCCCATAAACGTTTACTGTACAAAATAGGGTGCGTTGGCATGGACCATAGGGTGAGTACATGGATTGAAAACTGGCTACAAGGGCGTGTTCAGAGGGTGGTGATAAATGGGGAGTACTCAGAATGGTCAGGGGTGGGTAGTGGGGTTCCCCAGGGTTCTGTGCTGGGACCAATCCTATTTAATTTGTTCATAAACGACCTGGAGGATGGGATAAACAGTTCAATCTCTGTATTTGCAGACGATACTAAGCTAAGCAGGGCAATAACTTCGCAGGATGTGGAAATCTTGCAAAAAGACCTGAACAAATTAATGGGGTGGGCGACTACATGGCAAATGAGGTTCAATGTAGAAAAATGTAAAATAATGCATTTGGGTGGCAGAAATATGAATGCAATCTATACACTGGGGGGAGAACCTCTGGGGGAATCTAGGATGGAAAAGGACCTGGGGGTCCTAGTAGATGATAGGCTCAGCAATGGCATGCAATGCCAAGCTGCTGCTAATAAAGCAAAAAGAATATTGGCATGCATTAAAAGGGGGATCAACTCCAGAGATAAAACGATAATTCTCCCGCTCTACAAGACTCTGGTCCGGCCGCACCTGGAGTATGCTGTCCAGTTCTGGGCACCAGTCCTCAGGAGGGATGTACTGGAAATGGAGCGAGTACAAAGAAGGGCAACAAAGCTAATAAAGGGTCTGGAGGATCTTAGTTATGAGGAAAGGTTGCGAGCACTGAACTTATTCTCTCTGGAGAAGAGACGCTTGAGAGGGGATATGATTTCAATTTACAAATACTGTACTGGTGACCCCACAATAGGGATAAAACTTTTTCGCAGAAGAGAGTTTAATAAGACTCGTGGCCACTCATTACAATTAGAAGAAAAGAGGTTTAACCTTAAACTACGTAGAGGGTTATTTACTGTAAGAGCAGCAAGGATGTGGAATTCCCTTCCACAGGCGGTGGTCTCAGCGGGGATCATTGATAGCTTCAAGAAACTATTAGATAATCACCTGAATGACCGCAACATACAGGGATATGTAATGTAATACTGACACATAATCACATACATAGGTTGGACTTGATGGACTTGTGTCTTTTTTCAACCTCACCTACTATATATGTAACTATGTGAGGTATCGCCGCGAACGTTAGAATGAGAGCAATATTTCTAGCACTAGACCTCATCTGTAACTCTAAACTGGTAACCTGTAAAAAATAGGATTTTTTAAAACAGCTTACCTGTAAAATCCTTTTCTTTCGAAGGACATCACGGGACACAGAGCCTCATTAATTACTGATGGGTTATATAGGTATCACTGGTGATTGGACACTGGCACACCCTATCAGGAAGTTCAACCCCCTATATAATCCCTCCCCCTTGCAGGGATACCTCAGTTTTGTAGCCAAGCAATATAGTGTATTAGAAGAGGGGCGGGACCTCTGTGTCCCGTGATGTCCTTCGAAAGAAAAGGATTTTACAGGTAAGCTGTTTTAAAAAATCCTATTTTCTTTCTCGAACATCACGGGACACAGAGCCTCAGTAATTACTGATGGGATGTCCCAGAGCAATGCTACCTGAGGGGGGGGAACCACGACCAAGTAGGGTGCAATCAGACCTGAGGACCCTGTACCGCTGCCTGCAGCACACTACGCCCAAAGGCGATATCCTCATGCCTTCTCACATCCACCTGATAGAATCTGGTGAATGTATGAACTGAAGACCAGGTTGCGGCCTTGCAGATTTGAGCCATAGAGGCCTGGTGATGCACTGCCCAAGAAGCACCAATAGCCCTTGTGGAATGTGCCCTGATCTGAAACGGAGGAATCTTCTGTTTCAAACCGTAAGCTTGAATGATCAACTGTGGAATTCATTTAGAAATGGTAGCTTTTGACGCTGCCTGTCCTCTATTGGGACCCTCTGGCAGCACAAACAAAACATCCGTCTTGCGGATCTGAGCAGTTGCCCCTAGATAGGCCTTAACTGCTCTTACTACATCCAACGAATGTAGAGATCTCTCTTCCGGAGAACAGGGATCTGGAAAAAAGGAAGGTAGAACAATGTCTTGGTTTAAATGAAAATCAGAAACCACCTTCGGTAAAAAAAACTAGGATGAGGGGGTAGTACCACTCTATCCTTGTGTATAATCAAATAAGGCTCCTTACAGGAAAGAGCTGCTAATTCTGATACTCTTCTAGCAGAAGAGATGGCCACCAGAAAAATTAATTTCCTTGTCAACAAGACCAAAGGAATCTGACTTATTGGTTCAAAAGGCTGTTTCTGTAACACAGCCAGGACCAAATTCAAGTCCCAGGGGTTTAGGGGCGCTTTAACCGGAGGATTAAGACGCATCACCCCCTGCATAAAGTTTCGGACCAAAGAATGCGAAGCAAGTGGCCGCGGAAATAATACTGATAAAGCAGAGACCTGGCCCTTGATGGTACTCAAGGCCAGCTTCATCTCTAATCCCATCTGTAGAAAATCAAGGATTCTACCTATGACATATTTCCTGGGATGCCAACCTCTGGATTCACACCAGGTTATATAAGCCTTCCAGACTCTATGATAAATCATCCTGGAAGCTGGCTTCCTTGCATTAATCAAGGTAGATATGACAGGACCTGAGAGCCCACGACTCTTCATAACGTGGGTCTCAATAGCCAAACCGTCAAATTTAGCGTTTGTAAGGCAGGATGGAACACTGGACCTTGAGATAACAGGTCTGGGCGTGCCGGTAGGGTCCACGGGGAACCTACCGTCATCCTTACTATTTCTGCATACCAAGTCCTTCTGGGCCAAGCGGGGGCCACCAGAAGTACCGACTTCCTTTCCTGCCTGATCCTGCGAAGGAGTCGTGGTAGTAGCAGAATAGGCGGGAATGCGTAAATCAGTGAGAACCGATGCCACGGAATCACAAACGCATCCGTCCCGCATGCAAGAGGATCTTTTGTCCTTGCCACAAATCTGTCTATCTTTTTGTTGAATCGGGATGCAAAGAGATCTACATCTGGAACCCCCCATCTTTGGCATATGGCCCAAAAGACGTCGGGATGCAGAAACCATTCCCCTGGAAGTAACTGCTGGCGACTTAGTCCGCCTGCCAATTCTCTATTCCCGGGATGAAAACTGCCGATATGCATGGCACATGCATCTCTGCCCAGACTAAGATCTGGTTCACCTCTTTTTGAGCAGCTCGGCTCCGGGTGCCTCCCTGATGATTGACATAAGCCACTGCTGTGGCATTGTCGGACTGGATCCTGACCGGACAACCCTGTAGCCTGATAGTCCAGGCCTTTAGAGCTAGATGTATCGCCCGGATCTCCAGAATGTTGATGGGTAAGATCCTCTCTGTCTTGGACCATACCCCTTGGACCGCAGCCTGTTCCAGAACTGCTCCCCAACCTGACAGACTGGCATCTGTTACCACCGTCCAGGTAACCGGTAGAAAGGATTTCCCCTTCTGCAGGTTTTCGGGTATGAGCCACCAATTGAGGCTCTGACGCACCGCATGCGACAGGTGCATCGGAAAGTCTAATGCCTGAACCTTCTTGTTCCAGGTCGACAGAATACTGTGTTGCAGCATTCTTGAGTGAAACTGAGCATAGGGAACTGCTTCGAATGAAGACACCATCTTCCCTAGTAGCCTCATACAAAGGCGGACAGAGGGACCCTTCTTGGTCCTGACTGCCAGAATCAGCTCTCTCAAAGCAGTGATCTTTGCCTGGGGTAGAAATATTTTCTCCTGGCTTGTACTCCAGTCTTCTTACTGGTTTTAGGAAAGACTTTTCTAAGTTGAGGATCCAACCCAGGTGTTCTAGATACCTGACCGTGGTCCTCAAGTTTCCATTCAAAGAGGCTACCGACCGGTCTATCAAGAGCAGGTCGTCTAGGTATGCTATGACAGCTATACCCTGAGCCCTTAATCTGGCCAGAGGAGGAGCCAAGATCTTTGTGAACACTCGAGGTGCAGTGGCTATCCCGAAAGGCAGAGCCACAAACTGGAAATGGCGCCCTCCTACCTCGAAGCGCAGAAACTTCTGATGAGCAGGAAAAATGGGCACATGCAGATATGCATCTCTGATGTCTATTGATGCCAGAAATTCTCCTCCCTGCAGGGTGGGAACTACTGTTCGAATTGATTCCATGCGGAAGGATTGAATCCTTAGGAATCGGTTCAGATCCCTTAAGTCCAGAATAGGCCTGACATCCCCATTTGGCTTTTGGACCGTAAAAAGGTTGGAATAGAAGCCCAATCCCTGGTCCTTTGCGGGAACTATCATAATGACCTCCTGCGACAAAAGTCGCTCTAACGCTAGAAGGAGCGACTGCTTCTTCTCTGGGTCTCTGGGGACACTTGATCTGAGGAACCGAGGAGAGGGGAATTCCTGAAACTCCAGCTTGTACCCTAAGGTTACCGTGGAGATTACCCATCTGTCCTGGAAATCCTCCTGCCAGAGCTCTGAGAACTGTCGCAGTCTTCCCCCCACTCGAGTGAGCGGGGGCGCCCCCTCATGCAGAGGCCTTAGTGTTTTGCCTAGTAGGCTTCTTTCCCCAGGACTTCTTTTGTCCCTGGGGTTGACTCTTGTCTCTGGACCCCGATGGAGGCGGCCGTCGAGACTACCTGGAGGCTGAAGCCCCCGGCGCTGGGGAAAGAGTCCGTTTGAAAGAGGGATGCTTACTCTTCTTCTTGACAGGTAAGAGAGTGCTTTTCCCACAAGAGATTCTCTTGATATAGTTATCCAAGTCCTCTCCAAACAACCTTGCACCACGAAATGGAAACCCAGCCAGTAGCTTCTTACATGGTGCTTCGGCTGACCAATTTTTCAACCATAGGATTCTACGTATATGCACCAACCCCAGTGAAAGACGGGAGGTTTGCACGATAGAATCTCTAATGGCGTCAACCACAAAGCATAAGGCCGCTGGAAGGTTAGCAAACCCCTGGGCCTGCTGTTCAGGTAATACTTTGATGACCTGCTTAACATGGTCTCTTAAGTATTGACAGACTCCAATCGCTGCTACTGCAGGTTGGACCACTGATCCTGCTAAGGAGAAAACATCCTTCAATAGGGATTCCATCCTTTTATCTACAGGATCCCTGAGCATCTGAGCATTGTCTACAGGACAAGTCAGGCTATTATTTACGGAGGAAATGGCGGCATCAATAGCCGGTATTCCCCACATTTTAATAAACTTTTCTTCCATCGGATAAAGTGTTGAAAACTTTCTCAGCGGAAAAAAACGTTTGTCTGGGTGATCCCACTCAGAATAAATGAGCTTTTCAAGTAAAGTATGAACAGGAAAAGCATGTGCTGCTTGAAAAGGTTTCAGTGACCCCAAAGCAGAAGAGGATTCTTTAGCAGTTTCAGGTATGGGCAACTTAAATGTGGAGCGGACCAATCCAGTGAGGATCTGCACTAAGACTTTCTCCTCTTGGGAAGTCGCAGAGGGTCCCTCTCCACCTGATTCCTCCGAAGAGGAATCATCCGTCCCATCCTGAACCTCTGAACGGGATTCATCTCCTTTATCCCAGAGCTCCTCTGTCTGAGGGTCTTGGGGAACAGAGGAAAGCCTAGTGCGTTTTCTTCCACTGAGTGAAGACGTAATCACGGCCATTAATCTTTCCTCTAGACCATTAATGGTTGAGGAAAAAACCTCTTGTGTAATATATACAGGGGCTGAAGTGCCAGAAGCAGGTGTAGCCCCTGACCCCGATGGCTCTCCCTGGCTAGCCGTCCCTGACCCATCTTTAGGGGGGGAGGATGCTGCCGACAGGGGGCCCTCAGAACCTGAACGAGATCCCCTAGTGTCTCTGGTTCCTGGGGTGCTTGAACCTCTTCTACCCATAGTGCAAAGCAACAAGGTGTGAGGTATACAAATGAACACTGCCCGCTGAGTGATGTAGTCTGGCTAAAAGCCTTGCTACCCAATGCTCAGTCTGGTGTTACTTCAGTAAATGCTGCCTAGGAGAATGCCTGTGTCCCACCTTACATGCGACCGTCAGCTCTGTGTCTCTCAGAAGGCTGAGTGCACCTGTACAGAGTGCCTTTAATAGCCTGCAGCTGGCCTGAGTGGGAGTCTAAGCACCTGTGCTGACGTCCCGCCCCCTCCTCTACCGCCCCCCCCCCCTCGAGTTTTGAAAAAAACGAGCGCTTCCCGCGCTGCCGACTCTCCTGTCCTGCTTCTGGAGAAAGGCTGGGGATGGGGGGGGGGGAGGGAGGCTGGTAACAAGATCTGCCTGAACGGCTATCTTCAGAGATGGTGGCCATTAGGCCTCAGAGCCCGGGTGGTATAACCACTTTCTAGACCCCTGTGGCCCCTCTCTAGCCTGGGGGGGGGGACATTCAAACATGAGAAATCCCCCTTTCCATCTTACCTGTTTGCAGCCTGCTTGAGACGCTGGGACATAATCAGCGATGAAAACACCTGAGACAGACAGTCAGCATGTGTAGGTTTGTGCTCTTGGCAGCCCCCGGTGGTCACAATAGGCATAGCATGCATTTACCTTAAAGGAGAAAAGCCACTAGAACTCAAAAATTCTGTGGAATCTCCTCTTACCTTATCCAGCCGCAGGGTGCTGTTTACACAGACCCAATCTTCACCTCTCACGGTGGGCTCCGTTTGAAAAAACCGTCAGAGACTGGGGCCCCCATCAGTAGGGGGATCCAACAGTTCTGGGACCGTAAAGCACCTCGCCAGAAATTAGGAAGTTTAAAGCCATTTTCTGATCTGCGGGGTCCAGCTCTCTAAAAAGAGAAGCATTACGGGTAAAACCTCGTTTCTTCGGACACGAGGCCCGGGTACCATTCAATTCGGCCATGAAAAGACACTTTGAATGGATCCGGTTTGCCTGGCTTGCCCCAGTATAGGATATAGGATATTCCCTTTGGAGCTCAGCACAGGACATCTTTACACGTCCATCACCTAAGACACTGGCGTAAAAACTGAGGTATCCCTGCAAGGGGGAGGGATTATAAAGGGGGTTGAACTTCCTGATAGGGTGTGCCAGTGTCCAATCACCAGTGATACCTATATAACCCATCAGTAATTACTGAGGCTCTGTGTCCCGTGATGTTCGAGAAAGAAAATTTTTTTTTAAAAACGTAGCCTATGGAGATTAAGTACCGAAGTGTGGCGCCATTGCACAAGTGTGCACAATTTTAAAGCGTGACATGTTCGGTATTTACTCAATGTAGCATCATCTTTCACATTATAAAATTGGGCTAATTTTAGTGTTTGTTTGTTTTTTTTAAATTAATTAAAGTTTGAAATTACGTTTGAAAAATTGTTGCGCAAATACTGTGTGACATGAAAAGCTGCAAGCACCATTTTATTCCCTAGGGTCTCTGCAAAAAAAAAAAAGAGATTTTATATATATATCTATATAGTGTTTGTGAGTCCTGAGTAATTTTACAGCCAAAAAATGATGATCTTTTTTAACATGTATGAGAGACGTGTCAGAATTGGCTTGGGAGGCAAGTGGTTAATACCCTACATACACTAGATTGTCAAAAGTATTGGGACACCTGCCTTTACATGCACATGAACTTTATTGGCATCCCAGTCTTAGTCCGTAGGTTTCAATTTTGAGTTGGCCCACCCTTTGCAGCTATAACAGCTTCAACTCTTCTAGGAAGGCTGTCCACAAGGTTTAGGAGTGTGTCTATGGGAATGTGTGACCATTCTTCCAGAAGCGCATTTGTGAGGCCTGGCACTGATGTTGGATGAGAAGGCCTGGCTCACAGTCTTCGCTCTAATTCATCCCACTGGCGTTCTATCTGGTTCAGGTCAGGACTCTGTGCAGGCCAGTCAAGTTCCTCCACCCCAAACTCACTAATTCATGTCTTTATGGACCTTGCTTTGTGAACTGGTGCACATTCATGTTGGAACAGGAAGGGGCGTTCCCCAAACTCTTTCCACAAAATTTGGAGCATGAAATTGCCCAAAATGTCTTGGAATGCTGACGCCTTAAGAGTTCCCTTCACTGGAACTAGGGGGCCAAGCCCAACCCCTGAAAAGCAACCCCACACCATAATCCCCCTCTACCAAATGATTTGGACCAGTGCACAAAGCAAGGTCCATAAAGACTTGGCTGAGCGAGTTTGGGGTGGAGGAATTTGACTGGCCTACACAGAGTCCTGACCCCAACCCGATAGAACACCTTTGGGATTAATTAGAGCAGAGACTGCGAGCCAGGCCTTCTCGCCCAACATCAGTGCCTGACCTCACAAATGCGGTTCTGGAAGAATGGTCAAACATTCCCATAGACACCTTGTGGACAGCCTTCACAGAAGAGTTGAAGCTGTTATAGCTGCAAAAGGTGGACCAACTCAATATTGAACCCTACAGGCTAGAACAGGGATGCCATTAAAGTTCATGTGCGTGTAAAGGCAGGTGTCCCAATACTTTTGGTAATATAGCGTATAGTGTGCACTAGACACCACCAGACTTAGCGGGCGCATGCGTGTTGCTTCATCCCTAACTGTCAATAGGCTGGGGTTAAGGGACAATATCTGTAAGTATTGCTTAAAAGAAGCCAAGAAAATCAGGTCTTCTGCTTTGCTAACCAGGGCTGTGCTGTTTGGCAGAGCTGTGTAGATCTCAGAATTGAATGGACAAATACAAAACCTCTTGGGTATAACTTTTCTTCTCTATAAAAGAAAATGTAGCCCTCTGTGTAATATAATAGGGAGAGAATGCACATTATCTGCTTCCCTGGCCTCCCACAACTTGGAGTTAATTAAACAGAGGCAATTAGTACGAAAGTATTCATACATTAAAATAGATCTTTCAGTTTCCCTGGAGCATAGCATCTTCCAGGCAGGGCTATTAGCCTTTTGTGTCGGTCGGCAATGATTTGACTAATTGTAGTTATTCAGCCTCACTGTAGCACAGCTCTGCAGATGACCTTGGAAGATTATTACTGAGATGACGATAACAGGATGTTCTGTACCAAACATCGGGCATTGTGACATGCATTGGCTTGGCACCCATCTCCATAGTATTCCGAAAAAGCTCTACTCGGCTGAACGACGCTGAAAGATCCTTGCTTTACATCAAAAGACAGCTCCATATGCTATTCTAAATAGAAAGGGAGATTTATATTCAGAACAGTTCAGAGGTTCCAAGCCTTTGATACTTTAAAAGGCAAAGTTCACCTTTAGCCCTCGTTCATACTTGTGGGACTTGTCATGCAATTTTAAACTCTCAAATTGCATGAAAAGTCGCACCCTATTTGTGCCTATAGAACTATTTAAATTGGTGCAATTTTGACTTGAACAGATTTGAAAAAATGGTTCCTGCACTATTTTTGGCGATTTCATGTGTGACTTGCATAGACATCTGTACATGAAGTCGCACAGATGTTGGCAATGGCAAGCCGCACATGAAATCTCACTGAAGTAGTGCAATTCCAAAGCCGCATTCAGTGTGAACGTGGGTCTTGTAATCATAAATTTTGTATTTAGGGTCATGGTTAAAATGGTCATGGCTGTGTAGGAAATAAACATGTCCCGCCACCACTGCGGCAGATGGACTTGTAGTTCTCAATGGATTACATATGTAGTAATCACTCATAGTTTGACTCTGCTAGCTTTCAACTGAAAACCCATATAGGGAGGATATGGAAAGAGAGCTGGAAGAAATGGCAGCAGGAGCCCGACATTGCTCCAGACATCCCGATGTTCGCAGATCGCTTTGCAGGCTTCTGTGAACAATCTAAAAAAAAGAACACAGTGTATCGCAGAGCACTGACAAATGGGCAAATGAGCATCAGAACTAGAGCCCGGAGCAATGGAAGAAAGTGGTCTGGTCTTATGAATCACATTTTCTTTTACATCATGTGGATGGCCAGGTGTGCACACATTGCTTATTTGGAGAAGAGAAGGCATCAGCATGCACTATGGGAAAAAGGCAAGCCGACGGAGGCAGTGCGATGTTTTGTCTAGTGGAGTCCAGGCCTCAAAGGGTCAGGTCTGTTTTGACAGCAAAAAGGGGGACCTGCTAAATATTAAGTGGAAAGAGTACACCGATGTGAAATGGTCTCGAGCAGATTATAGGATACTAAAAATACTAAATCAATTGGAAAAAGAAGGTGTCTGGAATGACCCTCAAGAAATGTTCCGCACTCACACAGAGGAAACTACCCCTGGACTTCACACCCACTGAGTACAAGAATAAATCCCGAAAAAGTTTCCTGCTTTTTCCAATTCAAACCTGAGATTGTTAGTCGAACGGGTAACTCAGGACTTAACATTTTTTTTTTTTTTAAAAACTGAAAATTTCCTATCAAATACTTACCGTAATTTTCCGTTCCTGATGGACTCCATGGCAGCATACGTATGGGTTAACCCCGTCTCCACTCCTCACCTATAGGACTTCACTCCCATAAATCTTTGCTCTGAGCCAGAGCAAACTTTCCGTTTTCCTGACTGACTTCATGGCAGCATACGTATGGGAGCTAACTCGCCATACACCCCCTGGGCCGGCAATACTATCCCAAGGCTTTAATTTGTACCGTCAACAAACAGGACCTGCAAGCCAAAATAAACTGAGGATAAGAAAGCAGACTACACAATAATAAGCCATAAACATATTAATCAAGGGCCATAAGGCTGCCCCACACACTACTTAGGGAACCACATGCTGCCAGAATGCCCAAGATGTAGACCCACTCCTGGTCGAGTGAGCAGAAACTACCTCCAAAAAGGAACCAATCCCTGCTACAATCATCCTAGATGAAGCACGTTCCTCTGTCCTTTAGGCAAAAGAATGAACAGGCGTTCTGAAGCCTGATGGAAGTTTTAGCTTTGTAGATATAACTTTGCAATATCTGAGGGATTCCTAGAACTGAAGGAAGGCACTGCTGGGAATCAACTCAGGACTAGACATGCTTATAAACCAACTAAGCAGCACGCACTCTCCCGCATCTAAAGGACGCAAATTAGAAAGCTAAAGTTGTCAGAACAATTTCTTGGCTCCCACGAAAGACTCATGCACCCTTGGGAATGGAGTCAAGCATAGGTAACAGCACCGTTTTCACTGGAACGTTAAGAAAAAGTTCTCCATGACCAGTAAATCAATCTGAGGCTTTTTATGCCAATGTGATAGCCAGGAAAAAGGTGATCTTCAGAGGCCTTTAATGGAGACTGCCCTAAAACACTCTGCTCCCACTCCCGAGGCACTCCATTTGGAATACCTCCACTTACTCCAAAGTCTGAGCCTAGCTGCCCTCTTGAACAATTGTTGGACAGGAAAAAGAAACCTAGACCGGGATAAACCTGTGAAAGCCAATAAAGCTGACACTTGAACTCTGAGGGAACTGACCAATAGCGCCAGATCTAGATCCGACTGGAGGAAGCCTAGAATATTTTGAACTTCTAAATCACTGCATGATCTGTCAGCAGCGGACATGTATTTGAATAAACTTTGACCAGATTCCCCCATAAACTTTGCATTCATACTTCTAGTATTCAAGGAGAGTGGAGAGGACTCTGAGGGAGCAGCTGAGGACCTCCAATCTCGAAAACCAGGCCGTCAGACGCAACCATGCTGGACATGGATGTAGAAATGCACCCAGTGACAGAAGGTCTGGCCTGAGAAGGTGCACTGGGTTCTGAAAGCTTAACTGTGCTAGCAAGGAGAACCATGGCCTAACTGGCCAATAAGGCATCACTGCCGCTACCTCCACAATCTGTTTGGAGTCTTTGTAGAAACCAGAGTTTGACCAGAACTGGAAGGAATGCACAGGTCCTACTGCATTTCCAATGGTCCATCAGGGCATCTGTGCCTGAAAACCTCCACATGTAGAGACCATTCGTTGTTGTCCAATTGGACTCTGGAAAGAAAGTCTGTTAGAATATTTTGGACTCTGGGGACATAAGCTGCTGAAATGTAGGCTCAATTCTTCTGAGCCCAAGACATAATTGGCTTTTTTTCCTGTAATAGAGAATAGGCTGTGAGACCCCTTGTCTTTTAACGTAGGAGAACGCTGTAGTTTTGACCAACCTAAGAGAACTGACGCTCCCTTCATTATATTTTGAAAGGCCTGTACGGTGCAGAAGGCTGACCGTAGTTTCAGAATGTTCAACACAATGTGAGAAATTGACAGCCCTGCTTGACTTGAGCAATCCGACAGGTAACAAGATCCCCCTCATTTGGTATTGCTAGCATCAGTGTCAGAAACCATCTATCAGACTGAGACAGAAGTAGAGTTAAATCACACTTGTTTAATAATAATAATAAAAAAAGGTAAACAGAGTAAACGTAGTCAAAACATAGCCAGAGTTCATGAACCGGAATGGATAGTCAGACAAGCCAAAACGTCAGGGAGCCAGAGATGAGCATAGAAAAACAGCAAGCAGGCTACAGAGCCAGAAGGAATGTCAGCCAAGCAAGTCTTCAAAAGGAACACAGGAGAGCGTCTCTAGAGATGTCATCAAGGCTAAGGCAGAGATCATCTGGGCTGGACGGCTTAAGTAGGCAGGGCTGACGAGCAGGATATCAACGGGTGAGTCACTGTGGAAAGATAGGAGCTGGCAATTAGCCAACAGCTGAGCGGCCAGCTTAGAGAAGGAAGGGCTGAGCCTAGCCCTGACAGTACCCCCTCCTCAATGACCCCTCCCCATCAGAGGACCACCAGGCTTGAGGGGAAAACGTCTATGGAAATCACAGAGGAGGACAGGGGCATGTACGTCCGAGGATGAGACCCAAGAGCGTTCCTACGAACATACCCTTTCCAATGCACCAGGTACTGTATGCATCCACGGAACCTAGGGGAGTAAGCAATGGACTGTACTTTATACTCATGGTTCTCAACCTGTACAGGGTAAGAACGAGGCACTGAGGTGGTAAAGCGGCTGCAGACCAAAGGTTTTAATAAGGAGACATGAAATACATTTGAGATACGCATATTAGAAGGAAGGTCTAATGCGTAAGCCACTGGGTTAAAGTGGGTGTAAACCCACTTAAAAAAACCCAAAAAACTAACACCTGCAAGACAAAGGCATAATGAGCTATTATGCATAGCATACTAGCTCATTATGTAATATTCACCTGAGATCGAAGCCCTCGCTGCGGTGCCCATACACAGCAGCGGCCAGCGACATCACTTCCGGGGGTTACTTCTGGGTATTGCGGCTCCGGCGCTGTGATTGGCTGGAGCCGCGATGACGTTACTCTCGCACATGCGCGCGGTAATGGCACACTAACTGAAGCAACGGCACATACATGACATTGCTTCTGTTTATATCAGTGCGCATGTGCCGATGACGTCGGCACATGCAAATACAAGGGATATCTCCTAAACCGTGCAAGGTTTAGGAAATATCCTGGGTAGCTACAGGTAAGCCTTATTATAAGCTTACCTGTAGCAAAAAGTGGTCTGTAAGGGTTTACAACTACTTTAATCCTGCGAAGAATACGGAAAGGCCCAATAAACCGAGGTGCGAACTTCAGAGAGGGAACACGAAGTCGGAAGTTGCGAGATGACAGCCAGACCCTATCCTCAACCTGGTAGGCAGGTGCAGGCAGATGTCTGCGGTCAGCAGGGGCGGACTGACAACTCATGGGGCCCCCGGGCAGTAGAAGGTCATGGGGCCCCCTGTGTCTCCGCCCACACGCAAGCCACACCTACACAAAGCCCCACTTACATAAATCATGGGGCACACAGTAAGGCACATCACATGGCACACAGCAGAGCACGGGGCACATCATGGGGCACAGGGCATGGGGCACACAGTAGGGCACATCACAGGACACATAATGGGGCACCCAGCAGGGTTTATTATGCTGTACACATCAGGGCACATTATTGAGCACAGCATGGTGCATCACAGGGGGTACAGGGCACATCAGTGGGTACACAGCGGGGAACATCACAGAGCACATCAGGAGATACACAGCAGGGAGCGTGCCGCACATCACAGGGCATGTGGCAAATAGTAGGGCACACAGCAGGGCACACAGTAGGGCACATCCTTGGGAACAGGACACAGGCGGTACACATCAGGGCACACATCCCAGGGCATGGGGCACACAGTAGAGCACATTACAGGGCACACAGTAGAGCACAACAGGCTGTACACAGCAGGGCACATCACAAGGCACATCACAGGGCAAGGGGCACAGAGTAGGGCACATAAGGGGGTACACAGCAGGGCACATCACAGGCCATGGGGCACGCAGTAGGGCAAATAGCAGGGCACAAACCAAAACACAGGGCACACAGTAGAGCACTGGGATCCTCCAGACTTAACACAGTGTCTCTCAGGGTAGCCATCAGGGGCGAAGGCGACACAGTGGGGGTGGAGGACACAGGAAGACACCGCGGGGGGGGGGGGTGGCACAGGGGGACACTGTAGATGGGTGGGTGGCACAGGGGGACACTGTAGGTGGGTTGAGGGCACAGGGGGACACCATGGGGGGGATAGAAGACACAGGGGGACACAGACCCAGATACACCAAGGCTTGGGTCGGACAAAGAGCTGACTTGTCCATATTTAGCATCCAACCTAGGCGTTGTAAAACCCATACTGTTCTTGACATGTTTTGAACTAGTATGGGGCGAGAGCATTCCCTTAGAAGAAGATCGTATAAATATCCTACTACGGAGACCTTCTGAGACCTTAGGGAAGCCAACACTGGGGCCAGAATCTTTGTGAAGACCCTGGGGGCCGTTGCCAGACCGAAAGGTAGTGCCACAAATTGGAAATGACTGCCCTCTACAGCGAAGCGTAGGAACCTTTAATGTGGACCGAAGATCGGCACATGAAGGTACGCGTCCTTGATATCTATGGAGGCTAAATAGTCTTAGTAATACTTTCTCAGGGATTTTATTAACGAACGAACCGACTCCATGCGGAAGGATCGGACGTCTACAAAGAAGTTGAGAGCCTTGAGGTCCAAAATGGGCCTTACTTCCCCATTTGGTTTCGGCACGGTGAATAGGTTTGAGTAAAACCCCTTGAATCTTTCCTCATGCGGAACCGTTACAATTACCCCCTGCATCAGCAGATGGTGTAAAACTAGGAATAGGCATCTTCTTTTCTCTGGATCCGACGGAACCCTTGAGTACAGAAACCGATTCGGGGGAATCTCCCGGAACTCTATTCTGTAACCGTTTTTTACAGTGGAAATTACCCATCTGTCTTGAACCAGTTCTTCCTAGGCCTCCCCAAACAGCCGAAGCCTGCCCCCCACCTGCGAGAGCGGGGGCGCCCCTTCACAAGGTAGACTTGGAGCTGGGCTTGGGTGGCTTTTGGGTCCAGGGCTTCTTCTGACCCTGGGGTCTTTTAAAGCCAGACGGCTGAAGCCATCGATACCGCTTAGGGGAAGAAGCACTAGGTCCTGGAGCATTGGGAATTTTATAGATGGGTTGCTTCCTTTCTTTTTAAATAGGGAGTAGGGCACTCTTTCCTCCAGAGATCTTTTGGATATATTTATCCAGATCTTCGCCAGACAAGCGCTCTCCATGGAATGGAAAAGCTGCAAGTAGCCTTTTACATGGCGTCTCAGCAGACCAGTTCTTTAGCCACAAGACTCTGCGCATATGGATTGACAGTAACGCAAAACGAGACATCTGTTGAATTGCGTCCTTCAATGCGTCTACTGCAAAACATAAGACATGAGGAATCTCCAACAATTCCTCAGCAGATTCCTCCTGGCAAGGTAGGTTCTTTACCAACCTTTTAAAGTGATCCTTTAGGGATTGGCAAATCCCAATAGCTGCAACTGCTGGCTGAACTGCTGCACCAGCCACAGAAAAGGAGGCTTTTAATAAGGACTCTAGCTTCTTATCAGCCGGATCCTTAAATACCTGGGCATTATCCACTGGATAGGTTAAACTTTTATTTACTGAAGATATGGCGGCGTCCCCCAAAGGTGTCCCCCATTTCTTCCTGAACTTCTCCTCCATAGGATATAAGACAGAAAACCTTTTTGGAGGTAAGTATATCCTGTCAGGGTGCTTCCAGTCCGCGTAAACCACTTGCTCCAGTAATGGATGCAAAGGGAACGCTTGGGAAATTTGCTGAGGTCGCAAAGATCCCAAAGAAGAACAGGAGAGTCCAGACTCCTGAACCGGGGGTAACTTAAACCCAATTCATACCATCTCAATTAGAGATTGGATAAACAATTTTTGGGAATGGGAGGCTGAAGGATTCTTCAGCCTCTCATTCCTCCCGGTCTTTTATGACCACTTCTTCCAAATCCTCCACCCATTCTGGTTCCAGACCACCTGGACCCATCTGGCTATAAGAGTCCTGGTGTTCTAGTGACTCACCACTTGGCCCAGGCTCAGGGGAGGGAGATCTATTATGCTTCCTCCCCCCCTGTGTTACAGAGGCAATCATGCCAGCTATTTTTCCCTCAAGGCCCGCTAAGGCAGATGCCAAATCATCCTTTGTAACATAAGCCGAGGCAGGTATATTGGTAGTGGCCACTATGCCTGACAAATGCAATGGCTCAGCCAGGGCAGATGCCGCAGGTCTTTCTGGAGAAACTGAGGCCGTATCAGCATGGGGTTGGTCTCCTCTTTTTAGAGGAGGGACTCTTAACCCTGTGCCTGCCTTGTTCCCTATACCTCGTTTTCTGGAAGACATTGCTTACACACGAGGAAGAAAAAGGAGTACTCCCCACAAACTATAACCTGCCTTTAACCTGTCACCACTGTGTCCAAGACCACCAGACTCACATGCCCAAATACCGCTCTGTGTTGTCCACGCGCACGGCAGGAGCTCCATTCCTATAAAGCTTTAGTTTGAGAGCGAGCGCGCGCATCAGCGATTGGCGGCACGGCGCATTCGCCGTCCTGACGCACGCGGCGCATCTGCAACGCACACAAACACACGCCGGCGGTGGGCACGTGGTGCGCTTGCGGTGCACTCGCGCACGCCAGTATTTTAAAAATGCGCGCCAAAACTGGCCATCTGTAATCCCAGACATAGGCTTAAGGTTTACCAGCAGTTTTAAAAAGGGAAATATATACATATATATATATAAAAAATCCCTAAGGGAGTACTCACCATCCCAAGCAGCAGGGCCTGTCTTACCAGGCCCAATCTTCCCCCATCACGGCAGGTAGCGCCACTAAGGACCTTCAGGGACCGGGTCCCCCATATATTGGTGTCCACACCCCTGGACCTCTAAAGCACCCTTTTTGGTTTACCTTGGGCAAGATTGACCATGAATACCAACTTAACAAGGGTCCAGCGCATATATAGGACACATTACAAGCAATACCTCGTTCTTGAACCGAGGTTCGGGTACCATCCACTTTAGCTTTGTTATGCCATCCGAATGGATCCGATTATAACGTCCTCAGTGGAACATTTTTATTTTTTTTTTGAAGAAGAAATTTGAAGAGCTTCAACAGCCATGACCATCACCTTCAAGACGCTGGAGAAAAAACTGAGGTACTTCCGGTATAAGAGGGGTTATATGGGAGGAACTGTCTTACTATTGGTTGCCAGTGTCCAATCACCTAAAGGTAAGCGTATAAGCCACAGTCATTATTATGGTGCTCTGTGTCCCGTGATGTACGATAAAGAAAAGTATTACACTTAAGAAGTTTACCCCAGCAGCCTTGCTTACTGGACACTGCAGCTTGTACTATTAAGCCACCGGTACCTCTAGTAGATAAATGAGAGCCCCTAATTCTAAGTGCTACAGATGAACTCTGGACTGCCAATTTATACTTATGACCTAGGATGGCCCATGATATACCTACCTGTTTGATTATGCGCATCCACATCTCAATCAGTTCATAAGCTACATATCCTGTTCGGGATGATTACAATTACATGATTACAATTCATTGCTTAATTAGGCAGGAGGATGATAGTATATGCAATATATTGATCAAAAAAACGTTAATCAATTCTCATCCTATGAGCTGTGTGCATGTCTGTCTGATTGTGTGGATGTGTGTGCAGCGGTGATCCCTCTTTTTAAAATGACAACGTTGTCTTTTTTAGGTATTCTTGGTATTTTGTCATATCTGATATTATGGTGTGTTTTTTATAATAAAATTAATCAACTCAACCGTAGTGTTCAATAATTGCGACCCCTTTGGAAGGCCTTGTCCTTTCCTCTTTTCTTATATGCAGTTTTTGTGGTTGCATGGACTGCGCCATGTTGTTGATACTACATGGTAAAAGGTTGAAGCAATCACTACATCAATATTAATCTAAATAGTTGTACGCTATAGTACGGTAGATCCGGGCACCACAATATTTTTTCAAAGAATGCTATCTGCAAGCTATACATAACATAGGTTTGCGTGCTAATGAGGCAATTGAAAACACATGCACAGTCCATGAAACACAAAATGCAAGTTCACCCAATGTAGAGACAGAACTTCAAAGTGGGTACACCTGTTAAGGATGTCCTTAAATTACTAACCCAAACAACACACTATGAGCATGCCCAGAAACATCCAAGTGCTGTTCACACAAACAGCTGGAAAAAAAAAATTCAAAGTCCCTGAGCATGCCCAGACCAACCCAAATGCAGCTAGAACAAAATAAGCCACCCCCTGTCCAAAATTAGGCACATCATCCAGCATGCTACAAAATTACAGATGGGATAAACACCCCCCCGGTCCAGGGGGAAAACAAAGCCTAACATGGGCAAAAGTTATACAACAAATACCATTGCAGTCTTTGGGAACTGACTTATTAATTTTGCTAGTCCCCACTTGGCTGACTTATCTTCTAGTTATTGGCCTTAAAATGGGTATGGGGGCCCAGGTCCCACCCTAAGGGACACATCAATGTCACCAGTTTGGACAACCCCAAAAACGAAACAAGGAAAAGTGCCTTTAAAAATGCAAAATTGCATAAAAACTAGTAACTTGGGGGATTGGGGGGGGGGGGGGCTACTCTGCCTGTAAAGTGGTGCATTTATAGCATGTATCCAAAATGCTGCTTTCAAAGATGTACGGCTTTAGAAAAAACTTACAAATCTACATTGCAGCTGCAAGATTTTAACCCAAAACAAAAAATAGCCTGCCCCCCCAATACATACAAGGCTATTTGGGTTAAAAATCCCACCCAAACTAGGGATGAGCCAAACACCCCCCCCCCCCCCCCCCGGTTCGGTTCGCAGCAGAACATGCGAACAGGCAAAAAATGAGTTTGAACACGTGAACACCGATAAAGTCTATGGGACACGAATGTTTAAAATCAAAAGTGCTAATTTTAAGGGTTAATATGCAAGTTATTGTCATGAAAATTGTTTGGGGACCCGGGTCCTGCGCCAGGGGACATGTATCAATGCAAAAAAAGTTTTAAAAACGGCAGTTTTTTCAAGAGCAGTGATTTTAATAATGCTTAAAGTGAAACAATAAAAGTGAAATATTCCTTTAAATTTCGTACCTGGGGGGGTCCCAGCAATACAGATAAAAGTCATTGAAAAAATGGCATGGGATCCCTCCCCCCCCCCCCCCCAGTCCCTTACCAGGCCCTTTGGGTCTGGTATGAATATTAATCACTTCAGCCCAGGAAGGATTTACTCCCTTCCTGACCAGAGCACTTTTTGCGATTCGGCACTGCGTCGCTTTAACTGACAATTGCGCGCTCGTGCAACGTTGCACCCAATCAAAATTGATGTCCTTTTTTTCCCCACAAATAGAGCTTTCTTTTGGAGGTATTTGATCACCTCTGCGGTTTTTATTTTTTGTGCTATAAACAAAAAAATAGCGACAATTTTGAAAAAAAACGCATTAATTTTTACTTTTTGCTATAATAAATATCCCCAAAAAATATATAAAAAATTTTTTTTCCTCAGTTTAGGCTGATACATATTCTTCTACATATTTTTGGTAAAAAAGAAATAAAATCGCAATAAGCGTATATTGATTGGTTTGCGCAAAAGTTATAGCGTCTACAAAATAGGGGATAGTTTTATGGCATTTTTATTAAAATTTTTTTTTACTAGTAATGGTGGCGATTAGCAATTTTTTTCATGACTGCGACATTATGGCGGACACATCGGACACTTTTGCGTGATTTTGGGACCATTCACATTTATACAGTGATAGGTGCAATTAAAAATGCATTGATTACTGTGTAAATGTGACTGGCAGTGAAGGGCACTGTAGGGGTTAAGTGTCCCCTAGGGAGTGATTCTAACTGTGGGGGGGAGGGGCTGTGTGTGACATCACTGATCACCGCTCCCGATTACAGGGAGCTGTGATCGTGACAGTGTCATTAGGCAGAACGGGGAGATGCTTCTTTGCATTAGCATCTTCCCGTTCTTCCTCACCGTAAGACGATCGCGGGTATCCCCGCAGACATCTGGTCCACTGGACCCGCGATCACGGAGCTCCCAGCCCGCGCGCGCCCACAAGCCGCCCTTTTAAAGTGCAAGGTACAGGTACGTTAATCTGCCTGTACGTGCCCTTCTGTCACAGTATATCTGTGTGAGGCGGTTAAGGGGAACCCCGAACCAAAATTTAAAAAAGAATTGTGTGGGGGTCCCTCCAAATTCCATACCAGGCCCTTCTGGTCTGGTATGGAAATTAAGGGGTACCCTGCGTTAATTTTAAAAAAAAATAGCGTAGGGGTCCCTCTCAAAATCCATACCAGACTCTTCAGGTCTGGTATGGATTCTAAGGGGAACCCCACGCCAAATAAAAAAAAATGGCATGGGGGTCCCCTCAAAAATCCATACCAGACCCTTATCCGAGCACGCAACCTGGCATGCCGCAGGAAAAGAAAAAGCACCCCCCCTCCTGAACCGTACCAGGACACATGCCCTCAACATGGGGAGGGTGCTTTGGGGTAGCCCCACAAAGCACCTTGTCCCCATTTTGATGGGGACAAGGGCCTCATCCCCACAACCCTTGCCCGGTGGTTGTGGGGGTCTGCGGGGGGCTTATCGGAATCTGGAAGCCCCCTTTAACAAGGGGACCCCCAGATTCCGCCCCCCCCCCCCCCCGTTTGACATGGTAATGAGTACATTGTACCATTTCACAAAAAAAGTGTCAAAAAAAAAACCACACACCTTTTAACAAGTCCTTTATTAAAAAATCAAAAAATAAAAATGTCCCAACAAAGTCCATTCATCTTCTATGGCTCCGCCGATGGACCGAAAAATAAACTCAAAAAGATCCGCCTCCGTGGGAGGCACCCGCCTTATGACGCTTCAGCGCGGATGACAGTTCTTTTATAAGTGTGGGCGGCGCCACACAATGAGGTACCCGGGTGACCCCACCCCCCTGACGCACGGGGACTTCCCAATGGCTTCCCCGTGGCATCAGAGGGGGTGGGGCCACCCGTTTACATACCCGGGTGGCCCCGCCCCCTCTGATGCCACAGGGAAGCCATTGGGAAGTCCCTATGAATCAGAGGGAGGCAGGGTCACCTGGGTACGTCACCGTGTGGCCCCACACTCACTAATAAAAGAACTGTCATCCGCGCTGAAGCGTCATAAGGCTGGTGCCTCCCATGGAGGCAGATCTTTTATTTTATTTTTTGGTCTGTCGGCGGAGCCATAGAAGATCAATGGACTTCGTGGGACATTTTTATTTTTTTATTTTTTAATAAAGGACTTGTCAAAAGGTGTGTCTTGTTTTTTTTTTAACACATTTTTTGTGAAATGGTACGGGTGCAATGTACCCGTTACCATTTCAAACAGGTGGAGGGGGGGCAGGATCTGAGGGTCCCCTTATTAAAAGGGGCTTTCAGATTCTGATAAGCCCTCTGCAGGCCCCACAACCACTGGGCAAGGGTTGTGGGGATGAGGCCCTTGTCCCCATCAACATGGGGATAAGGTGCTTTGGGGGGCTACCCCCAAAGCACCCTCCCCATGTTGAGGGCATGTGGCCTGGTACGGTTCAGGAGGGGGAGCACTCTCGTCCCCCCTCTTTTCCTGCGGCCTGCCAGATTGCATGCTCGGATAAGGGTCTGATATGAATTTTTGGGGGGACCCCCATGCCATTTTTTTTTACATTTTGGCTGGTGGGGTTCCCCTTTTGGTTCAGGGTTCCCCTTAATATTCATACCAGACCCAAATGGGCCTGGTAATGAACTGAGGGGGATCCCATGCCGCTTTTTTCAATGACTTATCTGTATTGCCGGGATCCGACAATTCATTATAGCCGCGAGTAGTTTTAGATGACTTTTTTTACCTTTAGAAATGTCATTTTGTGCAGGGACTGTTCTTAACACGGGAAAAATGTGCCACTTTACAAACATACTATAGACACCCCCAGGTACGAAATTTAAAGGAGTATTTCACTTTTATTGTTTCACTTTAAGCATTATTAAAATCACTGCTCCCAAAAAAACAGCCATTTTTAAAACTTTTTTTGCCATAATACATGTCCCCTGGGGCAGGACCCAGGTCCCCAAACACTTTTTTTAGCACTTTTGATTTCTCCCATAGACTTGTAAAGGGTGTTCCGCGGCTTTCGAACTTGCCGCAAACACCCCAAATTGTTCGCTATTCGGCGAACTTACAATCGACTCGAACATCGGGCTCATCCCTAACCCAAACTAAAAAAATATTGTGCCCCTCCCACACACTAACAGACCCCTAGTCAAACACAGCACCCCAGCCCATGAAAGGGGGGTGGATGCTTAGGGGTAGGAGGGGCTCGGGCACCCCAAAAAAAGTCAACCACCTTGTTCCCATATTCAGGGGGACAAGGGCTTCTTCCACACAACCCTAAGCAGGGGTTGCGGGGGGCTGCAGACGGGATTTTACGAAATGTGGAAAGCCCCTTTAAACTAGTGGGTACAAAGTCCTTTGTGGTTGGTATTGGGCTGAGCCCAACATGCCCCAAAGGTATCCAGCTATGTTGAGTACATGTGGCCTTGTATGGTTTGGGAGGGGGTTGGGCGATCGCTCTTTTTGCCTCATTCTTACCTGGCCCTGTTGTATGCTCAGAAAAAGGATGTGGTTTGGATTGGTGAAGGCAGCTCACAGCCTTTTGAGAATGGAGTGGAGTGTGCAGTTCCCTTTTAAAAGCAAAAGTTAGCCCATGGAAATCCAATGGGTTAGAGGGGAGACAAGAGCATTGGAGAATGGAGTGTGGAGTTCCCCTTTAAAAGCTAGCCCAAGGAAATCATATGCATTAGAGGGGGAAGGTTAAATGCCCTTTTAGGAGGAGCTAGAGTAGCAAGAGTCTTTTTACATAATTTTAACAAGGTGCCTGTCACATGTTGGCAACGTAACATGCTAACATGACCTGTCTGCAAATCTCCTTAAAAAAATACGAAACTGTGAACCAGCATCAAAGAAAAAATGTCAAGTTTAGAGATGCTCCCGTTCAACCCATGCAATTGCATTTGCGTTGCTTGACATTTACTAAGATTTTGGCTGCGCAGTGAACAAACACATTTGAACGAGTGCAAGAGCCGCTTGTTCATGCACAGTGCTTACATTGATCTTACGCAGTTCTAAACGTACTTGCGGGCACAGCAGGCTCGCTCTGAAAAAGTTACTTTCTCCTTCTATTTTGGGCATTTGTTACAAAACTTCCTCACATCACCCCACAATATTGGCAACTCCCTCTTCTGTTAACATTGATTTGATGATGCTGTGCGCCATGTCCATAGTGGCGCACAGATTGCTATAGTAAATAGGGGATTAGTGCTCTGTTCCCGGCGCACCGTTTAGAAAATATGAAAATGTGCTTTGCGCCTCACGCCTCTGATGGCGTGCAGCTTTCGTAAATCAGCCCCAATGTTTCCACCTTGAACTTCTCCTTTGTTGAAAATTGTCCCAGGTGCACAAGGACAAAAATCCATTGAAAAGAATTCGAGATGAGGACTTCTTTTGGACCATGCATGTACCAAAGGACAATTTAACGTCCCAATAGTCTGAGGCCCAAAATCAGTAGCTTCTTGGATACCTGAGATCAAGCTTTATAGCATACTTCTGAGGGAAAATCTTGTCTCCACACCAACTCTCGCACACTCCCAACTTTACTCTCTAGACTGTCGCCTTCCGGCCTATTAAGCGCTGGCCATGAACCAGGACACCAACTTGCCAACTGTGACCTGCTATCCAGCTTGCCAAAAAGTGAAGCACTCTCAAAAGGGAATGCTATATTACGCCTGTCAGAGGGGGATCAGTGAGCCAAGGCCCCAGTGATAGCACTCATTTGCCGTAACTGACGAGAGCATAACCCGCGCCATTATGCGGATGATGTCAATTGGAGCCTCACTATGGAAACCAACACCAGCTCCTGAACTACAGAGTTTCTGAAAACGCTCTCGAATACTGCGTCCACATTTTCAATCCACATTTTCACACTTTTCAACATGGCCAAAAGAGCCTACTCTGCCTTTCGGCTATTTACTGCATCTTCCAACAAAAAAACAACATGTTTGCTCAGAAGGGAGGTACATCTTGCGACCTTGCTTCACTCATCCAAAATGCTCCCTAGTTCCGTTCGGAATGGTTAAATAGAACACTCTAAGTCTACACCACTATGGCAACCCCAAAGTTGCACGATGTATAGTGCGACCTTGATACGACATTGAGTGCAGCCCCAAACCAATTTCAGTCCCTGGATCAAAGCTGCATCAAAAGTCGCACCAAAGTAGTGCAGGAACCTTTCCAGAGTCGCTGCAACTAAGTTGCATAGATTGGAATGGGTTCCATTGAAATTAAAGGGCTGTGACTCATCTTGTGACCCTATGTGTCACAAGTAGCATGACAAATTGCACTAGAGGAAAACAGAGCCCAAGATGCTTACAGGACTTCCCTCTTGCTTTGCAGAAGACTACAGGTTCCATTCATGTAGATGCACCCATCATTACTCTTGCAACGCCTTGTGGTTCCAGTTCTTCCTGGTCATCCTAGTGGGAGCACATGCCGCAGTGGCCATTCAACTTCGCGTGTAACTTGTATTCCACTCTTTAAAGGGATTCTTGCACCACGTGCCTCACAATAGATTCCATTTGCTGTAAATAACTATCCCATTTTCCAACCACCTGGGCTTAGCATAGCTCACACAGAGTCTTGCCCTCTTGGAACGGAGTCCCGCATCCCCAGCAGGCTCTCTCCTTGGAGCGGCTGACATATCGGTGGGTGCGTAAAGGAGGATTCATTGCTTCTACTATGAAGGCTGGACCTTGACGGTGACCTATGCCAAATACATCTGGAAGAGAAATGTTGTGACCCAATGAGGTCTTTATCATCTCATGCCGTGTATTATCAATCTAAGGCCCCATACACACTTTTAGATTTTCTGCAGATTTTTTTCTTCAGATTTACCAAAACCATGTAGTGCAAGGGCCTGTCTGATTTTATACAAGTTGAAACGCTTAAGGTTTGACCTCATATTATATGATTTTGGTAAATCTAAAGACAAAAATCTGCAGAAAATCTAATAGTGTGTATGGGGTCTAACCTAGGACTGAAGAAAAAATAAAATAAAATAAAAATAGGATAGCCAGGTCAGCAAAGGAGAGGATTAAACCCACCCTCTCAACCTGCTGCACAAGGTATGGCCACAAGGGGGGGGGGGCAGTAAAACATCCACAGTGAGAACTGCAGACATACAACTTGCACAGGTGATCAAATCATAGCAGAATCAGAGACAGCATACAAGGGTGTTAGTGCAGAGCATATACCTGTGATGATTGCACATAGCATTTAGGGAAACTGCTGCAAGCTGCCCACAGAGAAATCCCAATGTCAACAGTACTGACTGGTGATTGAATTTCTCCACTTAACCACTTTCGGACCGCCCACCGTCGTTATACGTCGGTACTTTGAAGAGGGGTATCGTTATGGCAGCAGCTAGCGGCCATAACCCCGGTATCCTCTTCAGCGGGTGATCCGCTTCAAGATAAAAAGTGGTCTCTGTGGTGGATTCGCTGCGAGATCACTTTTATCGGCGGCGGGAGAGGGGGCCCCCCCTCACGCCGCGCTCTGGTGCCCTTCGCCGCTTACCAGAGCTGTCGGCAGTGGCGGAGACGATCAGATCGGTTCCCTAGCCTGACATAGAGAAGAGTGAAGGGAAGATGGCCCCCACCCGTCTCCATATCATTGCAGGGTGGAAGCGATGTCAAAATGTCACTTCCGCCCATAGCTCTTAAAGGGCCATTATTTATTTTTTTTATTGCATTTTAGTGTAAATATGAGATCTGAGGTCTTTTGACCACAGATCTCATATTTAAGAGGTCCTGTCATGCTTTTTTTCTATTACAGGGGATGTTTAGAGGAATAATTCTAGCCCTAGACCTCCTCTAACTCAAAACACGCAACCTGTAGAATTTTTTAAACATTGCCTATGGAGATTTTTAAAGGGAAAAAGCTTGTCGCCATTCCACGAGAGGGAGCAATTTTGAAGCGTGACATGTTGGTTATCAGTTTACTCGGCGTAACATTATCTTTCACAATATTAAAAAAAATTGTTGTCTTATTTAATTCCAAAAAGTGTATTTTTTCCAAAAAAAGTGCGCTTGTAAGACCACTGCGCAAATACGGTGTGACAAGGTATTGCAACGACCGCCATTTTTTTCTCTAGGGCGTTAGGAAAAAAAAAGTATAATGTTTGGTGGTTTTAAGTAATTTTCTAGCAAAAAAAAACGTTTAACTTGTAAACAAATCTCAGAAAGAGGCTCAGTCCTTAAGGGGTTAAAATGATGCCACCACCGCCCGCAGAGCGCATGCGCTGGGCTCCTGGGCAGGAGAAACCCAGGGACACCCTGCCAGAAGAGAAAGCAATGGCTTGGAACGCAAATGTGCTCCATCTGCCATAGACTGGAAGACACTAGAGCCAGAGAAGAGACAAACAAACACACAAACTGTTGCCATGGAATATGTAATATAAAAGTATACATCACAGTAAACGGCATGAACCCAGATCTGCAATTTAATCCTACTTCCGCGATCAAACTGTGCCAGGTAGGCTGATCACACCATACTTGGGACAGATAGAGCCACCTGCTAACAGCTGGGCTATCTGGCCATTGCGCTGCTTGCCTGCTAATTTTCAGGCTTCAGCTCTCCCAGCGCCTCATTCGTTTGCCCACTCCATACCTCGCTAACAGCTAGAGGTTATCAGAGTATCGCGACCTGTTCCAGCGACTCTTCCATCTGCCCACTCCATACCCCGCTAGTAGCTAAGGCTTATTGGAGTATCGCCAATGGTCGTAGTTGGCTGGTCTAGATGGAGAGGAAAAAACTTCAGGTAGTCAACCAAACCGGTCCTTATGAGGACAAAAAAGGAATGCGGCCTCTGGCTCAGAGCAAAGATTTATGGGAGTGGGGTCCTATAGGGGAGGAGTGGAGGTGGGGTTAACCCATACAACTGCTACCCTGGAGTCAGTCAGGAAAGACATTTTTTCTAAAAGTTCCAATCTAACATCAATAAAAAGAACTGCCCTCAACCAACTTAAAGCCAGGCAAGACAGTTATCAAGCCATCAGATAAAGGGGGAAACCTTGTTATACAAACTGATGACTATGTGGCAATGTGCCAGAGACTTCTAAGCAATTTATCTAGGTATTGTAAAATTACAGCATCTGCTATTTTGGCTCCTAAACAAGAATTCTTCGAGAATATAGAGAAGGCATACTTGGGTGGCTTAATCTCTAAAAATACTAGGGACTATCTCAAAGTACATCCCCAATAACTCCCACCACCTTCTATGCTATAACCAAAAACGCACAAGTCACTAACTGACCCGCCGGGAAACCCATGGTCTCTGGTGTTGGATGCCTAATACATCAAGCCAGATCCCTCATTGACGACTACCTACGTCCACATGTGGAAAGCTTGTCACATACTTAAAAGACACTATATATTTACTGACGGTACTAGAGGGACTTTCTGTCCCAATAAATACCATTTTGGCCTCCATTTATATGGAAGCCCTTTATTCTAGTATCCCCCATGAAAATGGAATATCCACTATGGCCCTTTTTCTTTGTGAAAAAAAGCTTGGGCGCTATTCCATATAATGCCTTTATTCTGGAGAGGTTACACTTGATTTTGACTCACAACGCATTCACTTTTAATGGTTCCCACTTCCTCCAGGTGCAGGGAGTGGCGATGGGGACCAAAGTGTGCCCCATCAGACGTGAACCTTTACCTGGGGGGGTGGGAGCGAACAGTGTTTGCAACAGAACAGTTCTCGATGTACCTGCGCCACACTCTTTTGTGGCATAGGTACATCAATGACATATGGATTTTATGGATGGGCCCTAGCAAACCTTGTGTTGTTCATTGAAGCACTAAACCTCAATGACTTAAATTTGTCACTTACTTTGAACTGGCATGTTGATACTTTACAGTTTTTGGACTTGACAAAGAGGGAGTAATTTCTACTGATTTATTGTGCAAAGATAGAGCTGGCAATTCATTACTTCATTTCCAGAGTGCTTATCCCTCACATCTCATTGGCTCAATACCCAAGGGCCAAAATTTATGAGCCAAAACAAAATCACAGCAATAACAGAATTTCGAACACAGACAAACAGCCTAAGAACGTTTTACTGACCGAGGCTACAGTCAAAAGTCCCTTAAAAAAAAGCATATAGGAACGCTCTGGATAACCCCAGTGAAACTTCACCCTCTTCTAATTTCTAAAATTTGCTCATGATCCCAAAATACAATCAACATATTGCGCTAATACGCATTCTCAAAACCCATTGCCAGCTCTTGAAAGATGATCCTACGTTAAGTGGGTTTATAGATACAGAACCACATATCACATTCAGACGTAACCAATCCCTTAAAGATATATTGGCATCGAGTCATTTCTCAAAAAAATAAATAAATAAAAAAGTGACCCTTGCAGCTCTCTACCCCGAGGCACCTACCGATGTGGCACATGCGCCGGTCAAACAGGGTAAAAACTTGCTATTCCCAACAGGTGAAAATGCACCATTTTGTTAATTGCAACACTTTCGGTATAGTATATTTGCTTACGTGTGGGTGCGAAGGATACTATGTGGGCAAAAGGAAACAGTTTCTGGAAGCATATAAAAAAGGACCATGTTGCAGACATACGTGGGGGAATTTCGGAAAAATCTATACCTAGACATTTTGCCGATTTTCACAATTATCAAACTGACTCTCCCACTTTTAAAGTTTTAGCGAGGGTTCACCTCCCCAAAAAAAGTGGCGATTTTGATCAAAAGATTTTACAATTAGAAGCCAAGTGGATTTATAAGTTAAAGTCAACCAGCCCACCAGGGTTGAATGATGCCATTAGCTATGCCCTTTTTTTTTTTTTTAAATAGAGAACAACTGTTGATCCGTGTGAGAACAATTTTAGAACTGAGCCACTTCACCCGAGAACCTAGAAACAGTACGTCCTGTATATTTTGGATTCTAACTGAATATTTACACCAGCCTTTTTGGACTGTGTATACATATCAATTTATACATTTTGGTTTGTTTTTTGCTTACGATTTAAATGCACGATGACGGTTTTAAAGGAGTTAGGTGTGAGTATATGGTGAAGAATGCTCTTGTGCAGACACATTTGGATAATGACATTGCTGTGACTGCATGTACAAGTTTCCATTGCAGCTGATTTTTCCAATTACTCCCTTTGCAGATTGATTTATGTTTGACACTAGTACCTACTTATATACGGCACCAGCTTAAGTGGCTTTAGCCTGGCCCGAGTCTCCTCTACCACAGTAGAGAGGGAGGCATTGGCGTAGTTATGAGCCTCCCTCTTTTCCTAGATTCCATCTTGGAACTCTATTATAGGATGCTCCACCAGGCCTCTAATGTGCATGCTCCATTTGGAGCGATGCAGTTACCATCTGTTTCATTTGCGACTGCACTCTTTCACCCTGTTGGAGCGCACGGCACCCAGCGTGATGTGACACTTGGCTCATGTCACTTCTGGTGCAGTGCCGTTGTTCTGTCAAAATAGCCAATGCATCAAGTTCTCCAATCACGTCACTTCCTGTTACTGTAAGCCATCAGTAATTGGAGATTGACAACTTGCTGTTTTGACACAACACTGGCAAGCGTGTACACTCCGGTACACAAACACTTTGCTGTTTTGACAGAATAGCAGGTAACGAGGAAAAAGTTGACGCCGCTTTTCAGGTGGCCATTTTGTTGGTTAGTATCGAAGCAAACTAACAATGTCCGCTCATAATACCTTGTACCAGAGTGTATATGGTTTCCGATGTGTGAAAACAGCAACTCTTCGAAATCTCCAATCACGTCACTTCCTGTAAACCCTCAGTAATTAGAGATCTTGATAAATGGCTATTTTGACATAACACCAGAACCATCTCCATTTCCCCGCCCATCGGGACACACTCCTCTTCGCAGGTGGTTTGTGATGCGGACATCAACCCTCTATCAGGCGATACTCCCTGGAGATAGATTACAAGGATGCAGCGTATACTGGATGCACGGCCCACACCCATTATCGGCACTTTTGGCGAGGAGATAAGCCCACCCCCGCTACTCCAGATCCATGCGATTCCCCAGATTTTTTTTTATCCAGGCGACCTCAGGGATTCCTCCCCTTTTCTCCCCCCCTTTCCTTTTCTCCCCCCCCCTTTCCTTTTCTGCCCCCCCCCCTTTGCCTCTACCCAGCCCCCCCATACCCCTACCCTTTCTAGGCAATCACATTTATTTAGTTCTCAGGGTTCATATCAATCATGGCCCTTTATAGGTACACTTTAAACATCTATTATTAAAACCCAAATTGAAAATTCCATCTATTTCCATTGGGGGATGGCTGGAAAGAATCCCTACGGGGGACTTTACATGTACACCCCCCCCCCCCCCCAGCTCAACTGCCATCAGGCTGGCGATAACAGATGGGTGAACCCATTTTTACTGTGTGCTTTCTTTTAATTTAACTTTTCAAAGTAGAAGAAAGCCAGTCTTCAATTAGTGCAGTGCAATCTGGTCATCCCACTGACCAACATATAAGATAAAAAGTCCAGAGGATCGCTGTACTTAAAATGTCTTTATTGAACCAAAGTTCAAACATTACATAATGTGTAAGTTAATTAAGTTTCGGTCTCACAAGCTTACGCCCTTCTTCAGATTAAACACACATCTAAAGTCAGAGCTACACACATGGCTTAAATACCATCATTTCACACATTTGGAATCAATGTGATTAGCAATCGATCGAAGGTAAAACTAAATCTTTTTTTATAAATCCTTCTATCACAGGTGGGGAAATTGTTAGCCAAACGTAGAACCCTCCCATATTTCAACAGAAGCCTTCAACACGTTTAATCTGTCAAAAAGAAAACATGTACATAATCTATCACCATCTAGATATCACATCGAATGAATCATCACCTAAATGAAAATCCAGATCTGTATTCAACCCCTTGGGGGCAATCGTACTAAGAAAATTAATCCAATATACTTCACTTTAAAATTGATTCTCGGTTACCACCCCTCCTATTCTTATTAATCCCCTCCAGCACCATGAATTTTAATTGAGAAATCAAATGTCTTTTCTCAAAAAAATGTCTCGCTAAAGGCAACTGTACCAAGTTGTCTCTGATTGAATGTTTAGGCCTTGCTATCCTATCTAACTTTCTGAATGGCCTCTCCGATGTAAACTAACCCACATGGACATTTTATTGCATATATTTCATATGACGATTGAAAAGTGTAGTGACTTTTGATTTCAATATCATATCCCTTATGTGGATATACTCTTGCCTTTTATCATGGAGTTACACTGTATACACGATAGACATGGGTATGACCCTGTGTTACAGTATCCTAAAAAGTTAATGGGCTAGGAGGGATATATTGGTCAGATCTGACCAATTGATCCCTTAACGTTCGCCCTTTCCTATGAGGATAAGGGGGAGCTTGGAATTCACCAATATTTGGATAATTCTTTTAATAAACCCCAAAGTTTAAGGATATTGTGAATACGACGTGAATATGTATGATACTGTGACACAAATGGAGTTCTATCACTCCTATGGTAATGCCCATTATCTGCTAAATGTGTACGTTTCCCCTTTAACTGGATAACCCCGCTTGACAAGCCTTGTTTCCATTTCATGTGGTCTTACTTCACATTGTTGTGGATCACTAACAATTCTTTTAACCCTATACAGTTGGCTCCTAGGTATCGAATTAAACACCCCATGGGGGTGAAAACTTTTGTAGTGCAATAGATTACGATCAGCATTTTTTTTTTTTATAAAAAAAAAAAAAAAAAAAAACTATGTTCATAGCATTTATTTTCAGTAATGTGTCCACAAATGAGATCATTCAGTCCTGGGACTAATCAAACAATAAAAGGGTTCTAATGTTGCCATCCCACACCGCTAAAATATTATCTATAAATTTGAACCACCCCTTACAGTGCTCAGTAAACATTGTTATAAATAAAAGGTCTCAATCATATTCATAAATATATTTGCGTACGGGGGTGGGGTGCAACATTGGAACCCATCGCTGTGCCTTTAAGCTGCAAATAATGGGTCTCTTTAAATAAAAAATAGTTCTCGTCAAGAACAAATTTTAAGCAATGCAAGCAGAAGGTAAATTTGTTTCTTTATCATTATAGCACTGACAGTATCAGTAGCCGCCGGCAGGCTTCCACACCCAAATCATGTGGAATGACAGTGTAGACACATCCCACATTATTATTACACATTATGCAATGTTTGTTTGAACTTTGGTTCAATAAAGCAATTATAAGTGCAGCGATCCTTTGGAGAGAGAGAGATTTATAAATTATATAAATATAAATCTATTTTTTTTAAGTTTTAGTATTTTGACAAGTTCCGACAAAGCGGGCTAGACCACAAAACGCAATGGAAATTTTAAACCAGATTTTTAACCAGAATGAGAACACCCTGCACAACCAGCTTGTAACTTTGGGCTTAACAAATAGGTTTTTTTTTTGTTTGTTTTTTTTAAAAACAAAAATGTGCAATTCAAGAAAATAAACTTTTTAATCAATGCGGTTTAGCGTTTATTAAAAACATGGAGGGTACATGTAAAGTCCCACAAATTCCAGTGTATTGTTTTATAGGTTTCATATGGGATTTCTTAGGGTTATAGTTATCGCACACTCATTCCCCACACTGAATAAATGTTGAGTGGGTGTTCCTGATAAAAACAGGCCTGGGCTGACAATTGGCCTTAAAGGGTATCTAAAAGGCACCATTTAGCTTTGGAACGACTAGTGAGGAGTTAGAACCTTCTTGGGTTTTTTTTTTTGCAGTCTTTGGCCCCTGCCATTAAAGCAACATCTTCTATATAACCACTCACCAAGACTAATGCCGCGTACACACGACCGGACTTTACGGCATACTTGGTTCGGCGGACCTGAGTCCATCGGACAATTCGATTGTGTGTGGGCTCCAGCGGACTTTTCCCCCCCCAAAAGTTCGGACCTAAAAATGAAACATGTTTCAAATCTTTGATGGACTCGAGTCCGGTCGAAAAGTCCGCTCATCTGTATGCTAGTCCGGACAAAAAACGGTGCTAGGGCAGCTAGCGGCTACTGGCTATGAACTTCCTCGTTTTAGTCCGGTCGTACGTCATCACGTACGAATCCATCGGACTTTGGTTGATCATGTGTAGGCAAGTCCATCGAAAAGTCTGCAGGACAAAGTCTGCCGTAAAGTCCGTTCGTGTGTACGCGGCATAAAAAAAGGGTGAATTCTAAATTGTGAATTGTCACCAAAACATGAATAGGAGGGGGGGAAAAAAAAAAAACCCTTCCTATTTGACATTTGTCAATCTCTCAGGATGTGAGAAAATTTTCCTTTCCCTTTCTGTTGAAGGGAAGGGAATAGAAGGGATAGAAATTTCCACCAGACCAGAGTGCGCTTTGTATGTTGAAGTGTACTTGGTCCATGCATTAACAGGAGGTACCATAAGCTGCCACAAGATTTGGCTTTAAGAATAAATAAAAATAAATAAAAAACTTTCCTGAGAGAACATATAAGCTGCCAAGGCTTGTCATCCAGACACTAGAAGAAAAGCAGACACTACCTATGGGAGAAAAGAGGCCTTTGGCTGCATGGCAACCTTATTCTTGTGTAAGACTAACAAGTGCTTCTTGCAGGGCAAGTCCACCGACTTACCCTCTTCAGAGGTGAGAGCAGGATGGAACAAAAGCCTTTGAGGGAGAAGGTGAGGATAATCCTGAAGAGCCTACAAAGCTTGAGTAGATCAGAATACAATCTCCTGACCCATATTCAGTGCAACCTCTCCTACTCAATTCCTGTGAAGTACAGTAGATGAGCGAGAATCTAGAGGGATAAAACTAAAACCGATCAGATTGACCTGATATTACCATCACCAGAGCACCCACTGCAAAGGCGTCAGGTACCATAGACCTGGTGACCAGTCTGTTGAACCCGGATGCCAGAAAGTACACATCTGGTTTTCCCACCTGTGGCAAAGGGTTTGGAGAGATAGTACATAGTTACATAGTTAGTAAGGTTGAATAAAGACACCAGTCCATCCAGTTCAACCTGAGTGAATACACCCTCACATCAGTCCCTACCCTCAAGAAACCCACAATCCAAGGTCCCCAACTCACATTCATATACTAGGGCCAATTTTGGACAGAAGCCAATTAACCTACCAGCAGGTCTTTGAAGTGTGGGAGGAAACCGGAGTACCCGGAGGAAACCCACGCAGGCACAGGGAGAACATGCAAACTCCAGGCAGGTAGTGTCGTGGTTGGGATTCGAACCAGCGACCCTTTTTACTGCTAGGTGAGAGTGCTACCCACTACACCACTGTGCCGCCTCAAGATAATTCCTTTGGATCTAAACACCGATGCCTGTGTAACAAATTTTTCACACCTGGGATGTGGACAGCAGACAGAGCCAGAATGAAGTTCTGCCCACAAGGATCAAGTCCGCTTCTCTTAGAGCAGCACAATTTCTGGTGCCTTCTTAATGAAGCACATAAGCTGTGCCATTGCCAGGACACCCAAGATAGATGGGCAAGGAGTTTGGTGCTAAAGGGACACCTGACTAACCCAGAGTTCTAGAATATTGAAAGGTGAGCCTCTGAGGATGACCAAGTTCCCTTCACCAAGAAAACCAGGTCAAGTACCTCAGAGAAAACCCAGGGGCCCTGGACAAGACAATGAAACTGGTAATGCTGATGGCCCACACCAAAATGCAGATACCATTAAGATGAAAATATAGAAATGTTGGTCCTGGAATGTCTATCAAGGCCATTAGATGCCTCAGAAAGTAGAATGGAATGACTTATGCAGCGTACACATGGGCAGACTTTGACCAGACTGGTCCGATGGACTTGCCAAACAAAACAGACTTGCCTACATACGATCACACCAAAGTCCTAAGGATTCATACGTGATGACGTATGACCGGACTAAAATAAGGGAGTTGATAGCCAGTAGCCAATAGCTGCCCTAGCATCAGTTTTCGTCTGTCGGACTAGCATACAGACGAGCGGACTTTGATAGGAACTGGGTCCAGGGGAGTTCTGACGTGAAGATTTGAAACATGTTCCAAATCTAAAGTCAGTCAGATTTTTGACCGAGAAAGTCCGCTGCAGGTCCGATGAAGCCCACACACGGTCGAATTGTCCGCCGGACCAGTCCGGTTGAAAAGTCTGCTCGTGTGTATGCAGCATTACTGGTACTTCCATGCAAAGTTCTAAGCTTGTGGGAACAAGTTAAGAGTATTCAGTGCATCTCCATGCAGTTAGGTACTGGTAAAGAGGTTCAAGTGGAAACCTTGTAAACATTGTTTGTACAGGGATGATCTTTGCCTTTAGGAGAACCAAAAGCATATCCACCTGCTGTGGAAGTAGAGTGGTTTGAGAGCATGAAGCAGGGGGGTTTCCAGGGGCTACCAACTGTTCTGGAACCAGAAGGCTAACAGACTACACCCCCCCGAGGAGTGGGGTTACTCCACTGAAGATGCCTTGGCTGGTTTGGAAGGCCATATTTAATTGCAAAATATAGGTTCTTAGTTTCCATTCATTCCACCCAGTCTTTCAATGCCAAATCCAACGAAAGATGTAATAGACCTGGTGCTAGGAGGAAAGAGCTTTTCTTCTTAGGAAGGGGAATACTCTTACCCCTATGAGCCATTGGCTGTACCTATCCAAGTGGGGGATTAAATAGGCATTTGCCGTCATAAGGTTAAAGAGAACAGTGAACCAGAAGTTAAGCCAGTGTGTCCACAGAAGCCAACATGTAGTATCATAATGTAGAGGGCAAAAGTTCCGGCTGACTACTGGTGAAGGGAATCCATAAGGATGGAGTTGGATTCAAAGCCCTGTGCTTTCATGCAGACTGCCTTGGCTTGCAACCCGCAATTCTAGAGCATTGCCAAGATGGCCTTAAGGAGGGCTTTAACTTTTTATTGGATCTTTATTATCTTCTACTAGGACCGTCTTTAGCTGGGAAATAGCCAGATCTACCTCAGAAACAGCCCACTTCAGAGGGGAAACTTTTCTCAATGGTATAATGTTGGATTAGGCCAGTCTCCATATAGGGACAGGCACATGAACTGGCAAAGCCTAACTGGCATAAGAAATTTTAGGATCTCATAATAGACACAAGTATTAGAGTTTTGCTTCACTGAATGAGGGGTTGTATGCTCTTGTTTTAGAACAAGTTTTTTACCTTCATGCTTTCTATGCAGCAGCAGCCCTCCCAAATACTTTGAGCCCTCTCGAGCCAGCAATGTCCACGAGAAAATCTTGCCTCTCCGGAAACTTGCACTCCTGATTGGCTATTGGCAGCAGTAGGAGTTATTGGCTCCCGCTTCTTTCAATCACAGCCAGTGAGACAATCAGGAGGCGGAGGGGGTGGGGCTTAACCGCAGCTCCATGTGGGAATTGACACCTCAGCAGCTTGGCTCGGGTGCCCCCATAGCAAGCAGGTCGCTGTGGGGGCACCCAACAGGAGGGAGGAGCCAGGAGCACCAGTGTGGGACCAGAGAAGATGATCTGGGCTGCTCTGTGCAAAACCAGTGCAGTGAGCAGCTAAGTATAGCAGGTTTATGTATTCAATATAAAAAAAAAAAATTAAAGCTTTACAATCACTTTAAGTTGAGGCATCTTACCAGGATGATAAACAAAATCCCTCAGCAAATGACTACTACTCCAGGGTTCAGTGTACTTTTGCCCTTGTGATAAAACTAAAAGTTGGAGGGGAGGTAGGAAGGGCCTGGCCTGGACCCCTGTTGACTAGGGCCTTAAAGCCAAAATATCTGCTCATCAACTGATATGACAGAAAATTCCTCTCTAGACAGAAAACAAGGCAGGGGTGGCTAAAGAACCAGCTGAATGACCAGAGGAAGGCAGAGAGCCAGATGGGAGTAACCCTCAAAGAAGAGGGAGAGTCAAAAGCGGAGCTATTGAGTCCATCTGATACCTCCTTATTGATTCAAACATGGTGGACCATAAACAGAAAGACATGTTGCTCACAAAACATTTACAACATGGACATCTGGTATTGAGGGCTTTAATGCTTCCTGCTGCACCTCACACTCAGGATCAGGGAAGCTTCACCCTTCGACAACATGGCGAACAAAAAAGAAAAGGAAGAAGAAAAAAAAAATTAAAAAAAAAAAAAAAAAAAAAACACATAGCAAGGCCACATTGATGCATTAGTATCTTAAAAGTATCCACTTACAGTTAAAAAAATGTAGAGATCTGCATGCAGAAGAACTGGAGATCACACCACGATACAGGTCAGCCAACACCGAGGGAGAAGAAAAGGAGCAGAAGCCACCAGCTTAACACATACCCCACTGTCCTTTCAGTATTTTGGATGATCTGATCTGGACACCTCACACAGATCAAGCCGGGGTGGTTGACAGGAACACAGCAGGCAACAAGTTTCCGAGGTTCTCAGCCCTTTTAAGGGGTGTAAAGCCCAGAAATATGTTGTCTGCCATATTCCTGCCCACCTCAATCTGTGTGAGGTGTTTGGAGTCCCAAGATTTATAGATTAAAGACTCTGAACACATGTTGACCCTGCCATTCCCCGTTGCTTTCTGCAGCCTTCTAAGACCTCTAGCCATGGACTACATTGAGCACTAGGTCTAACACTCCTTTCTTTCTCTGCAACCAATAGGTTTTTTAGTTACTTGGGCTGAGCTCATACAAGGTTGACAACCTTACCTTTATTAGTAGATAGTGTTTAGACTTACCAACTGTCTGCTCAGACCACAACACTACAACTTAAGAGGACACTCGTGCCCCCATACTCAAAATTACCCATTGAGGAACGCCTCAAAAATAAGCAAGCACAGCAAAAGACGGTATAAAGGGTGGGGGCGCATTAAAAAAAAAAAAAAAAAAAAAAAAAAAAAAAAAAAAAAATGCATTAAGCCAAGTCACTAATCATAACTGAGATAAAAGACCATAAACCAATAAAAAGGCATGAGCCGTTAACTGGGCTAAAGCCCAATTAAGGTGGAAAGCGCTAACAGCTCACTTTATTGCTGTGTCCGAATTTATGGCATTTCACCTCATCTTATTCCTACGCCTGTCAAATACAGGAAATGAATGGAGATCCACACAAGTACTAAAAGTTGTCAGCAGAATGGTAGTTTAGAAGCTGTCAGGAAAATTTAGGACAGTGGTTTTCAACCTCAGTCCTCAAGTACCACCCTGCACCCCCCCCCCCCCCCCCCCAACAGGCCATGTTTGCAGGTTTTCCTACATATTGCACAGGTGCTTTAAATCAGTCAATGGCTTGGTATTTTGGACAGCTATTTTATTTGAGAAATTACCAAAACATGGCCTGTTGGGGGTACTTGAGGACTGAGGGTGAGAACCACTTGTTTTAGGAGATTGCCCCACACCCTCATTTTTCTGCTCATCAAGTGGAGGATGTTCAAAGTGAGGGAAAACAATCTTTAATGACGATACAGACTGAAAACCTGCCAGAAGTTCAAATCCTTCCATTACGCTAACCAAAACTGAAGTTTAAAAGTGAGGTTTTTTAGCCCAACACCAGTCAAACCAGTGCTGTATACCATTCTAATTGGTAGCACCATTGCAGATTAAAAGCACCGCCTTATTTTAATGCTATCTGCAGCTCCACCCTAGTCTAAAGCCCTATTTATGGGCATAAATAAGGGGGTACAGCCAGCTCCTACCCCTTCTCCAAGTTGACCGTTTTTACTCTTATGAACAATATGATGCAGTGCTGTGGGATAGAGCTGCCTGCTGCTCTTTGTACATGCAGGGGTACAGGCTGCTTTATCACATAACCGTGACAGTGCTACTTATTCATAATTGTAAATGATTTAGTGTTACATGGGATGTGGTCTGCAGTTGCTTGTAAAACACAGCCTCACTTGTGAGGTTTTACTATTATGAAAAAATTATCAGTGCCCATTTATAACATTAAAGATCACTCAGAACTACTTTAGCACATTGTCAGACCATGATGATTAGCAACAGCAGGACAGATGTAAACAGGACCGAGTGCTCCATGCACCTGCCTCCCTCCTCCCGAGAGATTAATACATTTTGAAAATGTTAACTTAAAACGATATAGAGAAGTGCCACATGGGTGGTGCACACACACACACACACACGTCAACCGACTCAGACTTGAATTGTAAGAAGTAGTAAACCATTGTGCAGCATGGCAAACCTGAAACAGCTGTCCTTTAATTTTAATATGAAAACATGGAATTTAACAATGCAAAATAAAAGACTACAAATGAGGATTAAAAGCAGAACTTTATTGTTATTCATTAAGAGCAAAGTACTGTAGTCGTGCACAAAACAAAAAAAACAAAAAAAATTCTTTATTTAGAAAAAAAAAAAAAAAAAAGTGAAGTCAAGATTTGGTTAGCAAACCAATTGGAATGGCCTTTGGTAGGTGAACCAGCCAGCAACCCAATGAAGCATCTCAGGACAACATTAAAAACAGACAGATCGACAGAAGGGTGAGGGCAGACAGATCCCATCAAAAGAGGGGATCTTCTCTGCTTAAAGGCAAGGACAAAAATAGGACCAGCACAACTTTAGTGATCTGCAGTCTAAAGGTAGTGGTTGCTTATAACGTTTACATCTACTGGAATGCTGTTACTTCTAAACGCTAGAGCACTCCACAGGGTTTAGAAAAATATATATAAAAATACTAGCAAGGAGACTTTGGGAGGAGTTTTAAAAGGCTACATACTTTAGTAATCAATGCTTCATCAGGTCTCCTGCTCTCCCATTAAACCCTTATTGCCATCTAAGAAATCCCTTATCCCTTACAACAATTTAAAGGTAAGGCAGAACATGTAAACAATTACAAGGGGGCACTGTAGCACACGGGAGCATATGGTATACTGTACAAAGCAGCCCTTTGAGGGCAGCGGATGGCCCTTGACTGTTAGCAGCTACAGAATTTTTCCTTAAAAAAAAAAAAAAAGTGCCAGGTTCACCATAAAGCTGCTCTCCAGCATGACTGACCATTCCTCTACCCTCACAATATGACCTAATGCACCCGTTCACACTTAGCCCCTTCAGTGCCACGGGGGGGTTAATATGGCCATTGCATAAACTTGGAACCAGCTAAGCAAGACCCCCAAACCCGAGCTGACCTCTGAAACCCTGTGATAGGGAGGTTGCAAGTAGGGCAGCTGTACATCGGACATGCACACAGGGGTAAGGGGGGTTTGGAGTCAGGACGAGGGGATAATGTTGGGTGGTGGATTAAGGCACAGACACATGGTATGGGCTGCCTGGAATGTGCTCATCTCCCCATTTGACCACCAGGATGTAATCACCCTTGTCCTTCAGGAGGTATGTAACATTGTACAACCGGTTTCCAAGATGTTTAACCACAATCTCTTCACAAGGGGTTTTTGGTCCATGGACCCCGACAAGCAGCATGTTGTTACCTAAGCGGGAACAGAAATTCAGACGCATTAAACCAAAAATACGCTTAAAAATAGAAAAAAAATTTGAACACACAGGCCGCCATTACTGAAAAGTAGCCTTGCTGTTATGTGGACCCCTTTATCTGCACGCAGTGGCTCAAAGCATTAAAGAACTCAGGATTCCCACTTTTACTTAAAAGAAAAGCCCTTGTGGGTACACTATGCACCTAGTAGATTCATGACACTTTGGTAGGCATCTTTACGATGGGAGAGATTTGCATCCCAATACCGCAAAAAAAAAAAAAAAAAAAAAAAAAAAAGCTACTAAAAACAGAGGATTTCTGTAGATTAACCTCATTTTAAGGCATTTTAGTGTAACAGCAGACATGGAAATGTTAAAAAGCACAAGTGACATTCATAAATAGCTGTCCCCATTTTCCAAAATTGTAGAACCTTATAAAGCACACATGACTCAAACTTGATTTAGTCATTTTAAACTTGGCAAAACATTTTCCAGTTCCCCATTTTACTGCACTTAGCTTATAAGTGTCTGCTGGACCAACTTACCAGCTTTGCTGCAGTCTACTGTGAATGAGTTCTTCTGGCCAACAAAGGCTTTGTTCAGACCAAGACCTTTTGCAACTACTTTGCTTGCATCTGATGACACTCTAGGCAATGCTCCTTGTTGTGTAGAGGCCTCTGATTTTGTGACAGAGTCTACAAACACTGAAGAGGACTCAAGAAGGTTGTGGCTTGTTACCAAGCGAGGCCCTATGATGAGGAACCAGATAAGGCAACAGAAGTAAGTAATCACACAAATACAAGTAAAAAGCAGGTTATATACAAAATGTCAGATGCAGATTGTCCTCAATCTCTGTGCACAATAAACCATGCTAATATTTGAACAGAACCATACCCATTACCAATAGTCCACACACACCTGAGAATGTCAAAGACTGTGCAAAAAAAAAAAAAAAATTAAAAAAAAACACTTCTCCCACAACTGTCCTTTAGAGTGGTTATAAAGGCTGTTTTTAAAACAAACCTATTATACTTGCCTGCTCTGTGCAATGGTATTGCACAGAGTGGCCCTAAACTTTTGAGGCCCCTGCTGGCACTTTAGTCTACTCAGTGTGCCCCCATAGGAAGACACCTGCAGGCTCGCGCCTCTGGCAGGCTCTGTGCTTCCAGCGACACAGGGCGAGTTGGGCCCTGCCCCCTTGCAGGATTTGATAACAGCTTGAGCCATTGGCTCTCATCACCTCAGTAACCCATGAGAGCGGGTAGAGGAGAGAGCCACTACAGACAGGCACAACACTGAATCAACTGAGGTATATGAGGGTGAGGTGGTGATACTATTACATAAATTATACTTTAAAAGTAACTTTTTTCAGTAAAAAACAAGCATGTTATACTTACCTGTTCTGTGCAGTGGTTTTGCAGAGCAGCCCAGATCCTCAGGTCCCTTGCCAGCACTCCTGCCCCCACCGCAAGCGACTTGCTATGGGGGCACCAGTGCAGAGGCTGAGAGTGTCCATTCAGACACTGAGCCACGGCTGCGCCCTGCCCTCTCTCCTTATTGGCTCACTGAGTGACCACAGCAGGTGCCCTACTGCTGTCTCAGCCAATGAGGGAGAGTACCAGAAAGCCGAACCACTCGTACATCCCTGAATCAAGATGGGGCTCAGGTAAATATTGGGGGGGCTGCTGCACACAGGCTTTTTTTATCTTCATGCAAATGCATGAAGATAAACCTTCTGCCTTTAGAACCACTTTAATGCAGAGGATGCATTAAAGTGGTTCTTTAGGCTAGAATTTCTAAATGTGCTGAAAATGAAAAAGCAATATATTTGAAAAGTATTAACTTACCAGTAACCTTCGCTTTGAATGGGCTTCCCACAATGTGATAAGGACCACCATATTTTATTGAGATCAGGTAGCTTCCAGGAGCCATTGGAGTATATGTGACCTTGTAGCCCTCTGCACACTCCTGGCAATCCATTTTGACCTTAGAAGGACCATCAATTGTAACAGTCAAGGCCCCAGCACCTGCGTTTGTGGTATTGACGATAAACTCTGCAGCATTTCCTAGGAGAGGACAAATAAAAAATAAAGTCAGACTAATTATACCCAATACGCACAACATTCTGAAATTAATCCATGCAATGAAAGGGGGAGAGGGATAAAAAAGGAGCTGCACACCCAAACAGTAAAAATTCTTGTGGCAGATTCTCTTGCCCCAGTAGAAGGTGAAAACCCATTTGTTACTATGGATGGTTGCCTCACTTTTCTCCAAATTTCCCTGCTCCAGTTAATACATCTATACGTGAATATCTGTGGAGCATGGCTGTAAGACCAAGGTCTAGAAAGAATTCTAACCAATGGAGGTGATGAGGGGAGCGCCTGCATATAGTTTGAAGGCAACATACACCTAAGACATTTGGCTACTTTACCCTTAGGTAAAAAAAAAAAAAAAAAAAAAAAAAAAGAAAGATAGTATTCATCAGCAAGACTGCAATGTGCAAGAACACACGGTTCCCCAATTGCATATTCTACGGTATTTACTCTCAAATCAATTAACTGCCTAATTTACCAAGTACTCCAAGGGTGAAACAAAAGCAAATGGAACCAAGCAAGTCTTACCAGTGGTGCCACCTTCTAATCCTGCACCATAAGCAGACACCATTCCTGGATCACCGGCTTGGCTAGGATCTCCAACACGGATTTTGAAGGGGCTGCCAGGGATGTGAGAGCCATTGAACTTGACATCGACAAGATAGAGACCATTCTCACGAGGAATAAAGCGTACAGCATATTTATCTGAGAGAATACAAAACACACGGGAGGCCCAATGATTATATTGTAAAGGCTGCCACAGTAGCGACAGATTAGCAGCAGACTAATATACAACCATTACAAGGTAATAATCTACTTCTGTGAAATCGAAGAAACCCTGCAAGCGCAGGAAGATTTAAACTAGGGGTTCTTATCCGTGGGGAAAATATGGCACAGAATTATGAGGGTATGGAACTAGATTTCTAAATTTAAAATAAAAAAAAAAATAAAAAAAAAGGGGGAGTTAACCATCAGGACACTAACCAATCCAAAATCCAACCACTCAACAGAAGTTTTCCTGCTTCCTGATGTTGGCAGTTGATATAATGGTGTGGTTGGAGAGAACTGTCAATAACCGGACCTCTACACCATATTTTAATTGCACAAAAAAAAAAAAAAAAAAAAAAAAAAAAAAAAAAAAAAGCAAAACTAACAAACTTCTTCTGTTTTGTGATTTCCCATTTTTGTTTCTTAAAAGTAAACAAAAGTTTTAGCCATCTTTTAAGGATACGTTCACAGGAATTTTTTTTTTTTTTTTTTTTTTTTACGAGTAAACCAAGTGCATTATTTTTTTTCTAAGCAGCCTGCAGAGCATTGCACCTGGGATCAACACATCTCGGGTGCAATGCCCAGCTCCTGTAGACTCTAGGGCTAGCAGTCTGCTCGCAACTTGTACAGGAAGGCCGTTACTCGAGAGCAGGAAGATCAATGGACTAAGGTCACTCACCAGCACCCTTACAGCTCATTGAAAATTACAAGCCGTCAGCTGCAATGGCTGATGGGTACTTGTAGGCAATATACAGGAAACTTAAGGAATGATGCAGCCGTGTGTGCGGAACCCCACTGTTTTCAAATAGTGACAGCGGGTGCAGTGAGAAGATGCCCAGGCCGCTGCAGATGCTGGAATAGGTTACATGTTCCACCCTAAAACACAGGTGGAACATTTAACCCATTCCAAAAGTGAACTTATCCTTTAATGTCACACATACCTAGTAGGATTGGTGATAGGAACATTTCAACATGGTGAAAAGCATATGGGGACATATTTTGCAATCCACTGGGGGTTTGTAACTGAAAAAAGGTATAAGAACCCCTGCCTAAACTATGCATAATACAGACATGCCATCTGCTTTTTAAAGTTGGAAATACACGTCTGAGGAAATTCAGCAGGTCCCTGCTGGACTGGTCCATTTCAGTGTGTGGGTTTCCCAACAGAAATCCATCAACAGATGGGAAAAGGTTGGTCAGTGACTGCAGCCAATACAAGGTCCAGGGTAGGGGGAAAGTGATTCCTCCAGCCACCTCATTTGCGTGGATGGAGGATTCAGTTTTTAATTTTAATTCTTAATGAAAAACTGACCATGTTTGGACATGTATTATGTTAATAGTATTATGAAAGTTATCCACTGGACTGACTAATGTCTGTCCCTCTGGTCGAAAGAAAGTCAGTCTCTTAAGATTTTTCAGAAGACTACATGTCTATGTCCCTACTGGTGGTTGTCACTGGGAGCAGGAGGGAATCTCACTTCTATAGTTACACACTTCTCACTTGCACTATACACTATATAGGAATATAAAAAAAATAAAAAATTCTAACCATTACCACTTGTCCAGAACTAGAAGCATTTAATTTGAAGTCTTAGCACCAATATCAGTGCACCTATATAGGCTCACCTTCATCGATTTCCGTCACCCAGCACTCCTCCAAAGCCCCAGAGGGACTGTGAACTTTGGCATCTAGAACTCCTTTGGCACCATTAAGACTTACTGCAAAAGAGGCTGGTTGGTTGACCTTTAACCCTGACTCCTAAAAGCACATTACAGGGTTTAGAAGAGAAAAAAAAAAAAAAAAAAAAAAAAAAAACAGCAAGCCAGATTAAAGTTTGACAATATAGACTGGCAAAACATCCACAGGCTTGATACTCACTTGGCCAAGCCTGGTTTAAAAAGGGAAAGGACTTTGTTTCAGGAGAACCTGACAGTGGCATACTGTTTATGCAAGGAAAGCAACATCACAAGGCTTAGAAGCTCATGGTTTAAATGGTTCGAGACTACATAGTTTGACTGAATTAGGATTCCAGTTCCGCCCCACCAGCCAACGGTATTTTCTGCTGCTGGGGCACAGAAACAATGGGTCACTGAACTGACCACCTCAGGGTCTGATCCAATATGTCAATAAGGGGCAAAGTATAAGTGGACACGGCCATCAAAAACCAAAAGGCACCAAGTCTGCCCCTTGTTGTGAAGGTCAACTGAATAGAAACAAAATATACCAGTTTACATTTAAGGCCTGTACATATTTTAGCAAAGAAAAAACAATCTGATCAATGCTTCAGACCAAAGTAATATCACTAGTACATTTAAATGTGCTCAAACAGGCACATTTTAAAGGGACCAGATTCTGAGAAGTTGATTTGGTATTGTTCAGTCAACCATGTTACTAATGTAGTTTATGAAGTGATGATTGCATCAAGCAAGCATGAAGAGAAAATGAAAAAGCAAGACAATGGAATGCGCTTCCAGTCACAATAAGCCAGTGTCATGGTTCAGATCCTCTCCCCCTTTAAACGCAGGCAAGGGTACAACGGTGAAGTCAGGGCCTGTTTGAAGCCTTTAAGAAAGACACGAGAAAAACACATGAGAGCCTCCTGAGTCAGCTGGTGAGGAGCTAAATGCACAAAAAAAAAAAAAAATAAATAATAGGACCCATCAGGATAGAATTATGGGAAGCTACCACTGCTGACCTTTTAAAAAAGGTCCAAGCTCCTGGGTATTCTGATCACAACTGGAGAGTCACCCAGCCAGTATACCATGCATCTAAGTGTGGAGACACCAAAATATGCAGATACTGGTTAGTCACCTACCAAGTACTGATAAAAGGCTTAGGCCGACTATTATAAAGCCCGCACCTTTACAAGTCAACAAAGCTCCATTATTTGTCATCTGAGAGGTTCTAAAGGAACAAGGAAATTTCCCCTTACAAAAAAGTGGGCTGTTCCCCCACCTCATTAACATCCACAGAAGAGCAAAGGGCTGTGTGAAGCCTAAGCTCTTATTTAAAATTACCTGTATAATATTGGTTGTTAGGGAGAAGCTGCTAATGTTACCCATTGGTTCTAGGAATATATTACCTTCTCCAACTTAGCTTGACTACTGCCAAGAGCTGTTATTCAATAGCCCACCTCAAGTGAACTTGGTGAACTTAGTCAAATGGGCTTATGAAACAATGCTGAACTACTCTTCCTTCAGGTTGAAGCAAAAACCATCAGCTTATATACTTGGATGCATTTTTACTGGTTTTCTGCTTGACACACACAAATGTTGCAAAAGCTTGTAGCAGCTTCACTAAGGGTTTTTTGGTCAGGAGTTCCAAACTTAGCACTGCAAATGCAAGCAGCCAAGCATGTCAATGTACATCAATACTGTAGTTAGAGATGCATTTAATGCAAATGAATTAAAAAGAGCCCTTCAAGGCTACTGAATCACCAGCTCAAGGATCCTGTACATATAAGGGTTTTATGGAAGGGATGAACCCCTGTGTTACTACATAGTAGTACTAATGTTGAACGTTTAGAGTAATAGTCCTTGCAAAGCACCTCCTGCAATAAATTAGCGTTTTATGGAAGCAAGTCTTGGGCAGGCCACCTCAAGACTTGCCAACAAAAGCCCCTAACTCCATGTAACCCAACTGCAAAAAAGGGGGTATCAATATGACAGCTGCTCAGGAGGCAATTTCTCTGCCCAATCATTAAGGGCTGAGGTTTTTCCCAGTGCCTCACCTGAAGACTAGAAACAGTGAGTCGGCGAGCGTCATCTGACGTGGAGCCCACTGGAACCACAAATGGACTGTCCGGGATGTGTTCATCATTAAACTTGACAGAAACTTCATAATCTCCTGGAAAACAAAAGCACATTGAGCAAGTTACTTTCCAAGCGGTCTGCAAGGTGTAAAACAGATGGTGTAGCAATTTATGGGTATGCCTTGACCTGCACATGAACTGTAAATCACACATTTCATAGAGAAAATCTTGAGTCCTAACTTTAATTTGTCTAAGTCACCATTTGCAGTCAACTTTAATACAGAAGGCGTTGTATGATGTACAGTATTTTCAGAGTAGTAAATACCTGGCTCCTGCACAATATAGGACACTCCGCAAGATCCATCTTTTCGGTCTTCAAATGCAATTTCAGCTTTGCTGGGTCCTTCCACTGCAATGGAGAGACCTCCAGCACCGGCTTCTCGTGTCCAAATACTGAACTCGGCTGCAAAAAAATTGACATGTGACCAAAGAGGACTACCAACACATTTAGACAGAAGTCTAACATACACATATACAGAATCTATTAGGTTCTAAATTTACTCTAATCACCTCTAAACATTTAAAAGATCAAAGCCCACTCCTGACATAGTCGACCCACTTTCTCCCTTGTGGCAAGGGCTGCTGTAAAACAGACTAGAAGGCAATTCCAAAAGGTTCATCTTGATACCAGTTTACAGTGCATCCGATTTACACAAGCCTTCAGATAAAGCAGAGACCAGTGTGAACCCAGTTTTTGTACTATTTTGTTTTTAAGATGCAACTAAAGCCTTTTATACAGCCAAGGGAGGTGCCATCTTTGCCTCTGACCTACAGTTGTCAAGGTGCTATGCCACAAGCTACCTGAAGGCTTGACAGTTTGGTTAGAGAGCCAGCATAAGCACACTAGTAACCTCACCCAAGGCTTGAGAGCCAAAATAAGCACATTAGTACCACCCAAGGCATGCCTTGAATGTAACAGTTTTGGGAAACCATTAAAAGTGGAAATAACCCACAAATTTAGCTGTCCGTGCTTGGAATTTTAAAAATGCACCGTTTTAAGGCTTGCAATTGTCAACTTGTCAAAGTAAATGAAGCAAAGAAGTTAACTCCTGCAACTAGATTTCAGTTTGGAAAAGATCAGCAAATGCTGACTGGCTGTTATGGTTTGCAGCACCAAGTCCAAGGTGGAATCCTTACAAATGAGTGGTTCCACAGAGACCGGTATGTAGTCAGGTTTTGTAAGGAGCAGTTCTGAATTAACTGTACTGGCTGTAACAGATATTCATATTTAAAAATGCATGCAAATACATTGGTCACTGAGCACAATTGACACTTCCATATCCAGGTCCTTGTTCAATACATACATAATGCATTACACTAAATGTGCTGCATACCTGGGGTTCCAACCTCTGCTCTCTCCAATCCAGGTCCACCAGCTCGCACCTTATGTGCTCCTCCTTCACCCAGAGGCCCTACAGTGAACTGGAAGGGACTGCCTGGCACGTGCTGGCCCTTGTACTTTACGCTGACCGAGTGAACTCCCATCTCCTTTGGAACAAATCGGATACAGTAGGTATTGTTCTCGCCCTCCATGATTTCTGCATCATGAATCTTGCCAGATGGACTAGTGACCTGGGCAGTCATGTCATGGATGCTGATTTCTGAGAGGGAAAAAAAAATAAAATAAAGGTTTAATGGTTCTCCATGAACCAATTTTGTGAATATATAAAAATTCTTCAATATTACTCTGTCCTAGTTCAGACTGAAAGCAGAGTCACAATCGAAATTAACCAGTTATATGGCTTGGTGATGGCAACTTCCCATCATGTTCCCTTTAATCTTACATATATTAAAAAAAAAAAAAATAATAAAAGAAATCTGGGTTTGGGGAGTCCCATGTGGGGACTTTAACCACTTGCTTACTGGGCACTTAAACCCCCCTCCTGCCAAGACCAATTTTTCAGCGCTGATGCACTTTGAATGACAATTGCACGGTTATACAACACTGTACCCAAATGAAATCATCATTTTTTTCCCACAAATAGAGCTTTTTGGTGGTATTTAATCACAGCTGGGATTTTTATTTTTTGCTAAACAAAAAGATGGAAATTTTTTTTTTTTTTTTCAAAAATCAGGTTTCATAGTTTGTTATAAAATTTTGCAAACGGGTAATTTTTCTCCTTCATTGATATGTGCTGATGAGGCGGCACTGATAGGCACAGATATGGGGGTAGTGATGGGGAGTAGTGATAGGCGGCACTGCTGCCTATTGCTAGGTGTCACTGGCAGGGGGCACAGATAATCGCCATGATCAGGACCGATGTCCCTCACGGCCGCCGGTGATGGGCTTTTTTCCTCACGCCGTCAGCGCAAGGAGAAAAAATAGCCGATTACACCACATGATCAGCTGTCATTGGCTGACAGCTGATCATGTGGTAAGGGGTCGGGACCGATCCCTTACTCCGATCTGTGATCAGGCGAGTCTTAGACTCGCTGATCACCGAGCGCGCAGGCTCGTGCATAGACGTCGTCCCGGCAATGTAGGTCCGCGCTGTTGCCGTCATTCGGCAATAGCGCGGATCTGAAGTTAAAGTTGCATCTTTGAATACTTTTTTAATCCGTGTGTGCACGGGAAGCATTCTAGAATACTCATAAAAAAAAAAATAAGATAAAAAACCCCACTCCAGCTGGCAACCATGTAGTGCACTGTTCCACTTATAGGGGCAGCATTGCATCCAGACATAGTACTTTATTTTATCATTGCCCGAGTAGCATCAGGATTAGTGGCTGCAAAATATTAGCTGCATTTTACAAAGTGATGAAAAAAAAAGTCAGTTTCTACAATTCCAGAATAGAAGCAGCAAAACACTCCCTCACACAGGACATAATGCTGCTCCTGACTTCTGAACAATTGCATACATTTACGAGAGTTGAATGGATAAAATAAATAAAAAGGACTGTTCCCTTAAACCATGTCAACCCCATTATTTGTCAGGAACAGGTTTTATGTTAAACTGCATGGCACATAGACCAAAAGTTGACATTGTTCTGTCATCTCTTACCAGGTATTTTCAGACTGAGGTCACACTGACTGCCAATGTTTGCAACAGATGGTGCGGTTCTCCTGCGGGTGATGCTCTCCTTCATCCTTCCCTCACCTGTCACTTTGACACAGAATGGACTGCCTGCAAAAACCACAGTCAACAAATGGAAGAGTTAGTCTAACACAATGACCTGTAATGTCACAAAATACTCAAAAGTCTGACCGGAGGATTTCAGAACACTGCTGGATGACTCTCTCCAGAACTTATCGGATCTGTGAAAAAACTGCCATCTTTACAGCGTAACAAAGAGTCCATCAGAGCCATATCACCATGCTATCAAATATCCCCTACTGCTGTCTGGGACTGCTTCCCCTTCCTCCCAGGATTTCCATTTGCTCTCGACATTACTGCTGCATAGATTTCAGCTCTTAAAGTGGTTGTAAACTGTTACGCCACTTGTACTTACAAGTAAACCTGTAATAAGGCTTACCTGTAGGTACTGTAAAAATATCTCCTAAAATTGCAGTTTAGGAGATATTCACTATATACGCTGCCGACGTCATGGGCGCATGTGCATTGAACAGCCCACTGGTGCCGTTTTTCTCTCAGGACCTGTGCTCTGTGACCGGTGGCTCCCACGCGCATGCACGGGAGTGACGTCATCGTGGCTCCAGCCAATCACAGCACCCAAACCCAGAAGTAACTCCGGTGAAAGATGGCGGCCGTGTACTCTGTGTGCCAGCGCCGACTTTCCAGCGGCTTACAACCGCTTTAATGTTTTACACATAATCAACGCTGTATCCTGGCCTAGGCCAGCACGGAAAGAGTCTCCACCGGATTGCACTACACTGTTAGTGTGGTGCCAGTCTTATGGGACGGACTGGGCTGAGAGGCAACTGTGGGGGGGGGGGGTGCTTCTAATTTTGGCTGTCCTATCATCCTGGACCACAAACCTTCCTCATTGTGCTATGTTTTCTGCTACACCATTGGCATGGTTATATCTACTTAGTCCTCTCCATAAAAACATAAGAAATTTGTGCTTAAAGTGGGGTTCCACCCAAAAAACAATACCTGGAAAAATTCTAAAAAAAAAAAAAAAAAAAAAAAACAACAACAAAAAAACATTTGGATATTTTTTCTTTTCACTTACCTCTAAATGCCTGTTGCTAGGTGGTCCCTCGTAGTCTGCCTGTTCCTTAGCCTGGGCTGGTGACATCACTTCCCCCTCGACACAGGAAGGGCTCCGCTCGGCTCCCTCCCTCCTGTCAATCTGGGACCCATTACAGGTCCCAGGTGATTGAGCGGCCAATCACGGCGCGTGGCGCCGCTCGCGCATGCGCAGTGGGTGCCAGGCTGTGAAGCCACAGCCCGGCGCCCACAGTTGAAATGCCGACGAGCGGAGGGGGGGGGGGGGGGCGAGCAGGGCTTCGATCCCCCGCATCGCTGGACCCAGGGACAGGTAAGTGTCCAATTAAAAGTCAGCAGCTGCAGTATTTGTAGCTCCTGACTTTTAATTTTTTTTTTTTTTGAACGGCCCCCCTGGGTGGAACTCCTTTTTAAAGTACAACTATAGGCAACACTTCTGTTCCCCCCCCCTCATTTTGGATAGAATAAGGGAGCACCTGTCAATTTGTTACCATCCCTGTCCCATTGCAGAGACTTCCCTTTACTTCTGCCCCATAGCCAAACAGGAAGTGAAAAGAAATCTATGCAAATTAAGGGAAACCATTGCCCCCCTCCCCCCTCGAAAAAGTCAGGGTGGGTCTTAAACAGCAAGGGGTGTGGCCTTGACAGGAAGGGGTGGGTCATATTTAAATTGGGGGTGCACGAGTTTAGTCAGGCCTAGGGCAGCACAAAACCTAAAGGCACTACTGCACAGACTAGAAATCAAAATGTCAAAACAAAAAGTAGACTACTACCGTTTGTTAAAAGTAGTATTTTATGTAAAATATCCCTCAAAGTTAAGACAAAGTACAATACCTGGCACATGCTGATCAGCAAACTTTATATTGATGATGTAGTTTCCAGGCTCTGTTGGGCAGTATGTAACTTTGCAGGTGCCGTCTTCCAGATCCTCAGTGTTAATATCAACTTTGCTGGGCCCTTCAATAGACAAACTAAGGCCACCATAGCCTGCGACAGACAAATGGATCAGCACAAATTAGAACTTGTAGCATTCTCAGAAACAAATATCAGCTATCAAATCACACCAACAATGGCTCGTGACTAAGCAGGCAGCCTTTGCAATGTGCCAGAAGCTTAAATTTTGTTAGTACACCTTAAAAAAAAACAAAAAAACACACACACACACACACACACACACACACACACACGGGATGGAAAGTATTCAGACCCCTTAAATTTTTCACTTTTTTTACATTGCAGCCATTTGCTAAAATCTTTTAAGTTCATTTTTTTCCCTTCATTAATGTACACACAGCACCCCATATTGACAGAAAAACACAGAATTGACATTTTTGCAGATTTATTAAAAAAAAACAAAAAACTGAAATACCACATGGTCCCAAGTATTCAGACCCTTTGCTCAGTATTTAGTAGAAGCACCCTTTTGATCCTAACACAGCCATGAGTCTTTTTGGGAAAGATGCAACAAGTTTTTCACACCTGGATTTGGGGATCCTCTGCCATTCCCCTCCTTGCAGATACTCTCCAGTTCTGTCAGGTTGGATGGTAAACATTGGTGGACGGCCATTTTTAGGTCTCTCCAGAGATGCTCAATTGGGTTTAAGTCAGGGTTCTGGCTGGGCCATTCAAGAACAGTCACGGAGTTGTGAAGCCACTCCATTATTTTAGCTGTGTGCTTGGGGTCATTGTCTTGTTGGAAGATAAACCTTAGGCCCAGTCTGAGGTCCTGAGCACTCTGGAGAAGGTTTTCGTCCAGGATATCCCTGTACTTGGCCACTATCATCTTTCCCTCGATTGCAACCAGTCATTCTGTCCCTGTAGCTGAAAAACACCCCCACAGCATGATGCTGCCACCACCATGCTTCACTGTTGGGACTGTATTGGACAGGTGATGAGCAGTGCCTGGTTTTCTCCACAAATACCGCTTAGAATTAGGGCCAAAAAGTTCTATCTTGGTCTCAGACCAAAGAATCTTATTTCTCACCATCTTGGAGTCCTTAAGATTTTTTTTTTTAGCAAACTCCATGCGGGCTTTCATGAGTCTTGCACTGAGGAGAGGCTTCTGTCGGGTCACTCTGCCATAAAGCCCCGACTGGTGGAGGTCTGCAGTGATGGTTGACTTTCTACAACTTTCTCCCATCTCCCAACTGCATCTCTGGAGCTCAGCCACAGTAATCTTTGCGCTCTTCTTTACCTCTCTCACCAAGGCTCTTCTCCCCCGATAGCTCAGTTTGGCCGGACGGCCAGCTCTAGGAAGGGTTCTGGTCGTCCCAAGCGTCTTCCATTTAAGGATTATGGAGGCCACTGTGCTCTTAGGAACCTTAAGTGCAGCAGAAATTTTTTGTAACTTTGGCCAGATCTGTGCCTTGCCACAATTCTGTCTCTGAGCTCTTCAGGCAGTTCCTTTTACCTCATGATTCCTATTTGCTCTGACATGCACTGTGAGCTGTAAGGTCTTATATAGACAGGTGTGTGGCTTTCCTAATAAAGTCCAAATCAGTATAATTAAACACAGCTAGACTCAAATGAAGGTGTAGAACCATCTCAAGGATGATTAGAGGACATGGACAGCACCTGAGTTAAATATATGAGTGCCACAGCAAAGTGTCTGAATACTTAAGACCATGTGATATTTCAGTTTTTCTTTAATAAAACTGCAAAAATGTCAACAATTGTGTTTTTCTGTCAATATGGGGTGCTGTGTGTACATTAATGAGGAAAAAAAAAAAAAAAAAAAAAAAAAACGAACAAATGATTTTAGCAAATGGCTGCAATATAAATATAAAAAATTTAAGGGGGTCTGAATACTATCCGTACCCACTATATAGCTTCTATTGCTCAACGGGTGCCTGAATTATAAAGAGCTCTATCCCCAAAACACCAAGGACCATAGGTTCATATTAATAAGTACACAACCACTAAAGTTTGTGCACGCTCCTATATTCATATACATGCAAGAGCTACTCTGGTGCCAGTACTACCTCCCTGGGTCTATGGCAAGATATCCTCCTGCTCCCCTTTACCCAAATAGCAGCCTGAAGTCTACTACTTTGGGCCTTATATCCTTTACCAATATAAAGCAGCATAACATCTGCCAATAATCATTCTATTTTAGGACAGTAGTCAGTCACGTACTCTTCTTGCATTTCCCAATTTTAAATTGCCCATTTTATACAACAAGCAACTGAAAAAAAAACCTAGTATTTAAAATAACTGTATAAAGCAGTGGTCTCCCAACTGTGGCCCTTTGCCTGCCTTTATCTGGCGCTTGGGGCACTATCCCCATCACTGATACAAGACATTATTCCTCCCGCCACACCAAACGATGGGGAATGTTTTACCCTCACTGATGCCACAACATTATCTACTCCCGCTGACCAGTCTGATCCGCCTGAAGAACACTAAACTGACCCCCCATTGTTTAAAAAGTTTGAAGACCCCTGGTATAAAGCCTTACTAAATGGAATTATAAGTTTTGCACATATGTAACTTCGCTCTTCAGCATGTAAACCCATGCTCTACCTAAATTAAGCAATTACTGCCTTTCATTGGGCTTACATCCAATATTTTGAGAGCTGGCAGACTTTCAACTTTTAGACAGCTAATGTGACCAACGCATTTCCTATTTAACAAATCAATGTCCTGGCCATGTCAATTTTGACGTCAATATCTTCCATGTTAGGCCCCCTTCACACATGCGGACCATATGTCCGTATTTCATCCATTCGTTTTCGGATGAAATACGGACATACATGCATCCCTATGGGATAGCGGGTGTCAGCGGATGTACATCCGCTAACACCCGATATCATCCGGCTCCGCTCTCGTCCGATTCTGCAGACAGAAGAAAATCCTATTTTTCTATCAGTCTGCAGAGCGGATCGGATGAACACGGACAGACGGTCCGTGATCCTCCGATCCCCCATAGGGGAGAGCGGAGATCTGACAGGGCGGTCCCTGCACAGTGTGTGGGTCCCGCCCTGTCATCCGCCGGCTCAGCTGGGGAAAACGGAGCGATCCCCGCTGAGCAGCGGATGTTCACGGGGCGGATCAACACGGATCCGTCCCGTGTGAAAGGGGCCTTACTGACTTGAATCAAATATGTTGCTGGTGAAGCCATTCATAATTTGCATCAAGCATTTTCAAGAGTTTAGCACCAAGCAGCCTCCATGCCTCAGTACAATTTCCTTCAAAGATGCCAGGTCCTAGACTGCATATTGGCTGCTAAACTTACAAGGGGCACATGTGAAAATGTTTATTTAGCAGATCCCACGCATTTTAAGAGTGGAATCCTGCTTCTCAATTTCATGCAAATTCTTTAGGGATTAAAGGTACAGAAAAAGATACTGAAGTGACAAGTCTACCCTCACCTGCTTCTCTTGTGTCAATGATGAACTCTGCTGGTTCAAAGGTCCGCCCTTCAGTCAGACCCTGGCCAGAGACCACCACCCGACTGGCATCACCAATCTCCGACTGGCTGATCATCACAGTGATGGGACTATTGGGGATATGCTGCCCATGCTTCTTAATGCTGACTATGTGCTCTCCAGTCTCCTTGGGCACAAATGAGATACCTGCAGGAGAGAATAGAAAATACCATTTAGGAAAGCAGTTGTAATCCATGACAATATGCTGTCCCATCTTAATATACTACTGCTAAAGAATATAAAGCCATCAGCAGTACAATGCTAGATGTTTTATATGGACTCTGAAAAGAGTCCCAAAAACAAGTGAGAGGGTGTTGCTCAGGAGATCACACCAAGCCATTCCAATTATTTTTATGCAGCAGGATACAATGTTCAGACAAGTAGATGGTACAGCAGGCACATCAGGAATATGAAACGTTGGACTTGCATCTTTAATGCATGGCCTCAGGTGTGCATTTACCGAGGTCAACAAAACGTTGGTCTCACCTATGTGTCCATTGCGGAGTCTCTTGAGTAGACAAGGCTCTTCTCTGCCGGAGGGAGAAGTCACTGTGGCCGTTAGCTGGCTCAAATCAGTTTCTGTGATGTTCAGAGGGATATCAGCAGTAGACCCAACTTTCAGCTGAGACATTCGCATGGTGTCATCACCTGGGAAATCATACAAAGATTACTTAAAATACATAACATGCTAAGCATTTAAAAAGGCACACATAGTGTACAATTGTCAAAATGTCTGGAAATCCTAAACCGCGTGCTACTGAAAGCAGACATTCCCAGTCCCCATTTACCAACCATTCCAGATTAGATCCACGGCACACCACTCTGTTCCATCCAGCCATTCAATGTCTTACTTTACTGGCAACAGGTCCCTGACTTGTCATCAGGTCTGCAGTTTCAATATACTTGGTCATTTGCTGCCTTAAATCCCTCCCTCACATCCCAAGTGTAACCAGTGCCTAATGAGATGGTAGTGATTGGACTCAGTTCAATTTTAAATACATTTAATATCCAATACTAGATTAGTGTAGACAAGTGGTCGCCAAACTGTGGCCCTGGGGAAGGATGCAGCCCTTTACTTGCTTTTATCCAGCCCCTGAAGCACTTTTCCTGCCATTGACACCAATATGGCATAATTGCTGCCTCTGACACCAACAATGGGGCATAATTCCTTCCACCAACAAAAATGGGGCACTGTCTCCATGCCACAAACTCCCCCCCCCCCCCCCATTATGAAAGGTTGGGAGATGACAGCTCAGGACTGATCAGGGGCAGGATAGAAGCGGATCTCTGCTGAAGTGGGGTGGACAGAGTAAAGACCCGCTTTAAACTAAAAAGTAGTTTAATACTGAAAGTTCCTGTTTAAGGCACCTCATGTTACAGGGTGGCAAGACTGTCCGTCGTCCAACTGTACTCATGCGTTGTCACCCTGACATTCAATGGAGACAAGCAGCTGTTTAATGCCTTATGTAGTCATGACCACTCTTGTCCCCATCAGAAAACCCACTCAGAGATATGCCACATAGCCACCCCTGGAGCGCATGTAGACCGGAAAAGACTACAAGGACTGTAGAAAATTAGCAGTATGATGTCAAATAGGGTGAAAAGTTAGCTGAAAGAACTAGTACATTGCTGATTAGTCATCAAGTTAAGGTTTCCACCTCTAGAAATGGCATTCCCCTTATCCCTGCTAGGCTGCAGTCCTTCCATCCATTTCATCCTGTACTGATGTTCTGAATCGATTATCCTGGAGAAAGCGCTTGTATTCTGTGCCCGATTATAGGAGGAACTCACCAGTGATTTTGGCAACAAATGGACTGCCGGGAATATGCTTGTTGTTGTACTTGACAAGGATGTTGTAGTCTCCCGGAAGTACAGGAAGATAGGACACACTACATGTTCCATCTTGGTTATCTGTACAGCTGATCTCCGCTTTAGAAGGACCTTCAATGGCCAGTGAAAGGCCACCTAAAATGAAAAAATTGGTCAGGTTAATGCAGAAGATTTTTTTTTTTAACAAGAAATTATGCAGAAGATTTAGGTTAGAATTTGGTTCTTTACGCAACCATGCACCTACTCACCTTCACCAGCATCCTTAGTGTTCACTGTAAATACAGCGGGTTTATTCACTGTGCCATGAATCAATCCTGGGCCATAGGCAGTGACATGGCCACTGTTGACATAATCCACATAAAACTGCAATGGGCTTCCTGGAATCAAAATAATCTATTAAAATGCAACCGAAGGCAGCATGTTTATATACATGCCAGCAAACCATGAGAGTTCCTAATGAGTTATACATAAAAAGGTGCACCTCTAGAAAAAAAAACGTAACCCATCAGACCCACTACACAGTCCTGACGTACTAGGAACTGCACCAGCATGTAATTTCCAAGATCTCAGCTAGCTGGTGCCTGACCCACATCTCCCATAATTCAGTATGGCACACTTATTCATACAGCCATGTTTGTTGATTACCCTATGGGTGGGGCATAAGTACATGCAGAATTTGACAGCCAAGGACTTGGTAGTTAATGCTAGAAACACTTGTAGGCTTGTGTCAAACACACTGGGCTATAGATCCAGATCTACAAAGTGAACTTTAGGTGAGAGGAGGTTTTGGAGCCCTGCTGGGATCGCCTAGACTTTTCCAGAAAAAAAAAAAAAAAATGGCAGCAGGTACCTACCAGGGATACCTGCTACCAAATAAAAATAAGCGATAAAAAACTTGGTGGCAGTTTATTACAGGCTGTGCACCTCCATTATGACCATTTTCAGCAGATCTGAAAGAAATGGGAAAATCTAAAGTCTGACTCATAACAAGAATAAGGGGAAATCTTCCATGTGTCATCTGTTCAGTGACAACTTAAGAGATTTTTTTCCTCACTTCCTATCTACAGGACACGAACTGGAAAAAAAACAGCAGGGAAATGTGAACAGATGATGCAATATGCCCAAACCAGCAGGTAGGGTTAGCCTTTTCCAGTTCTCTTCCCCAGGCTCTATGGCTTGAGAACTCCAGTAAAAACATCTGACCTCTTGGGCTACTGCCTGCAACCTACTGACTGCAGTGACTACGGTCGGCAACCCAATAGGTTAACAAATAGGTTTAACCTACCTGGGATGTGAAGGCCATCATACTTTATGTCCATCTCATGAAGGCCAGCTTCAGTAGGAGCATATCTTACAGTGACTGTTCCATCTTTGTTGTCAGTGATATCAGGCTTTGCCACCTTCCCAGAGGGCATGCGGACTTCACCTACATCGAAACACAAGAAGCATTAAATATCTGTATAATAGGCAACGTGTAAGAGACGCACATTGCTGGTATATACCTATACCTGTGATCTCCCCTTTCTTAATAGTAAAAGGAATAACCAGATCAAAAGGCCTTAGTCCTGCAACATCCAGTCCATTCACACCCACAACAGGGCGGTCTGTAGCCTAAACAAAAGAAGAACACCATTCAGGAGAATTCTGAATAAGGACAGGGCACAGAAGATGAAGAGGACATGCTATCATGGAGACAAAGAAAACCGAACTCTGATGCTGGTTCACGCAAACTGCTCAACCAAATCATGCTGGGTAAAGTACATCTAATAAAAAACAGCTGCAGTAATTAATAGACTCAGCTTCACAATTGTGGGTAAAGAACACTGCCTGAACACTTTGTACCATTTCTCGGGGGGGGGGGGGGGGGGGGGGGCCTCAGCGATGTCATTACTGAATAGACGATTACTGCTAGCTCTCCACACCGACTTCAGCTGACCGTATTTGGGGAGGAAGTTGTGATGGGTTAACAGCAGCAAAAAAGGAGCAAGGACCAGCGTGCTCTTTAAGTGGACTGTCTCTGCACTGAATGGTCATCTTCCAAGGATACTTTCAAGGGAACATATTGGGGGTCTTGTGAGTGCCTATTAGGTTTTTATTATCCACATAAGCAACCAATTCATTTTACCTACACTTGAAATCTAAGGCTGGCTTATAAACGTTCACCGGTAAGGCCTACAATGAACACTCACTGCTTTAGCTGAACTCTGGGACACAAGTTTTTCTGATAAACAAAGCTCATACATGGAGGTCTGTTTAGTCAACAAAAGTCTAGGTAAAAACCAGCAACAAAGTTCGGTCAGAAACTGATAAAACATAACTGTACGGAAGTCTTTGCAGTTAGTTTATCCAAAAGAAAACTTGGCAAACCTGGAAAAATGAATTCTGCAAGAGACCATTAGACATCACTGAACACATGGAAAATTGATGAAACGAACAAAGTAATAAAAAAAAGGAGGTAAATGCCTTCCAGCCACCCACACGAGATGGCTGGCTGGAAATCTGACAGACGGGAGGACTTAATGGGAAGGAGATGTTGGTAGCAAGAAAAGTATGTGAAGATATGGAGGACATCTGGAATAAATAGAGCGGACAGAAGTATGATCCCAGCAACATACCACCCCCCCTTCCCAAAATTTTAAGGACGGAGACTGACGGAAAGGCCATCTCTGGGACATTAGGAGCAAGGGATGAAACTCTGGAATTTGGTGTTGGCCACAGCAGAAGCACAGCTTAAGAGAAAGCATTACCACTAAACTACTCCACTAACTTATATCTACTACCAGCCCTACAAATAAGGCAGAGTGAGGTCTCAAATACAGACATCCAAGCAGCTCTGCTTGGGTGGCAGGCAACCAATCCATCATGATGCCACAGTAGGACAATAATAAACTAGATCGCCAATTGTTTCACTGACCTGGGTGCATAGTTTCCAAGCAGAGCTGTCTGGAAATTGGTACAGTGTATCGGCACAAGGCATCTTAGTGTAATTTGAGCAATGATGGCACATGCAAAAAAAAAAAGAAAAAAAGCCACACAAATACCAGTGCAAACTAACATTTCAGCAGCCGTCCTGGTAGAGAAACATTAGCTCTGTTCTACTACAATGAACCCCTTGGGTGGCTGGTAATTTGTAAGCAGACTTAAACTAACCCAAAGTTTTAAGAACTCCATCCGAAACAAAGTTTGGCAACTTGGGTATAAATTTGTACTCCATTCTGATTCCCTTTTGCACCACCTCTTGCACTCAATTATGGAGTATTGGCCTTTTAATATCAATCGGGAATCTGTACTGAATATAGAGAGCAGCAAGGGAAGGAGTGCAAACAAAAATCACAATGGAGTAAATGAAAATAAAAATCTTCACCTAGGGTTGCACCCTATAAAAAACTACGCTTGGATGGAGTTCTCAATGCCAAATGAGTGAAGAGGAGCACAGCAGAGGGTAGCTAGTGTGCATGAGTGCTAAATTCCAGAATTTCTTCCCCCATCTCCAAGTGCTCCAAGTTTTTTTTTTAATCTCCATAAATGATACAGTTACTGTTAAAGGATGGGTACCCAGGGTTGCTGCATGCCCGGGTATGCGTAAGTTGGGGGTAACTGCTGCTGAACCATCTGCTGAGGCATCATTTGCTCGCCGTCCAGAGCCTGCGTTGGGGAGGTGTAGAGCACAGGTTAGTTTGAGTCATATTGTACAATTTGGAGAGCAAGACACGAGGATGGCATAAAGACCTATGGAACAGTTTAGGAAAACAGTTCTAGACATGCCTTACACTTACAAACACTTTGAGCATTGGAGAAAAAAAAAACAAAAAAAACCAACCCATCTTAAAAGCATAACTAATGGCAACACCTTGTTTTAGTTTTGGATAAAAATGTAGAGGGATTTAAACACTGTTTTTTATTGCCGCCTGTGCCTCCGTTAGAGATTCTTCCTCTGTCCTGTTTACCATTATCAAATGTGAAAGAATATCCCAATTTTTGGGCTGTCCCCAGAAAAAGAAAGAGGGGAAATCTTCCAATGGAGAAATCTCCAACAGAACACGGATGACAGAAAAAAAAAAAAAAAAAAAAAAAAAAAAGTCATCCAAAAAAAAAAATGTAGATTTTGCCTATAGCTCTACATAATATGAGCTTTTTTTAGACTGCTGTAAAAATGTTTTACCAAGCAAGTTTCTGCTGCCTCTGCTTAAAGTGCATTTCAACTTTTTAGAAGACCTCACTATTTGTTATGCATTTCCATTTACACAGCATATAATATTTTAGTTTGTAAAGGTTTGACAGACTGCAACCATTTCTAAACCAGGCCAACATGAGTCTCCACATATAGGGCTGAAAGTTTCCCTTAGCAATATACAATGAAGGCAAGCTTCTAAAAATATTTAATGCTTTATTAGGACAGCGTCTGATATGGGACATGCCAGCACAATACAGACTGGGGGGAATTATGGCAACAACTCTTCAAAAAAAAAAAAAAAAAAAAAAACTCTTCAATTTTTATGCTATGTGAATGAGAACAAGTAAATCTAAAATTGCATATTACCCCAGTTTGGCTACTAAATCGGAAATAAGCCAAGGCACTTAGGGGGCCCCAGGGGCGGTGCTAGGGGGTGGCTTTTGGGGCTATAGCCCCGAATCTGAGGCCAATAGCCCTGAGTCTCCGCAAGGGTCCCCAAGGGGAGGGGAGGCTCTCTGGGGACCCTTAAGTGGGGGGGGCTCTCTGGGGACCCTGATGTAAGTGAGAGGCTCTCTGGGGACCCTGATTTTAAGGCCTAGGCTCTCTAGGGACCCAGATTTAAGGGGGAGGCTCTCTAGGGACCCTAATCTAATGGGGCCTCTCTGGGAACTATGACTTTCTTTACTACGCTGCTATGGGCTCTAGCCCCAGATCTTTTGTAGACCTAGCAATGCCCCTGGGGGGCCCCATTGCCTTTTATGGTATCCAACTCTGCTCAGCATAGGGCAGAGGTGGACTGCACGAGTTCCTTATAGGAATACAGAGTGACAGAAGCAGGAATTTATAAAGCTTGTTGTGGAAGAAAGTTGACTTGGGCTTTATAGTTCTAGTCTAAAACAGATCAAAACAAGCAAGCCTCAAGTAATTTTAATCCTGAAAGTCCTGACCAAACCTGAAACGATTAGCGCATGATCATAATTATACAGCCTCTGCATGGGATTTGCAGTGGTGCTATTGATATAGGCATCTTTTCTGTTACAGCCATCAAATCAATACGAGACCATATGGAGACGCTAGCCAATCATTTGTAAACAGTGAACAGAATCACTCATTACTGAAATGTCATCACTGCATGCTGCTCACTTACCGTAACCTGGAAAGGGCTGTTTGGGATGTGTTCCCCTCCAAAGCGCACACAGATCACGTATTTGCCAGGCTGAGGTGCAGTGTAGAAAATGTCAAAGGTTCCATCTTCATTTTCTACTACATCCACATCTACCTCAGTGCCGTCTGGTGTGCACACAGTACATGTCACTTTACCCTTGCCAGCTGCCTTGGCATCAACTGTAATTACAGTCTCCTCGCCAATTTGGATTGTGGGTCCAACGCCAGCACCTAAGTAGAATCAAGATAAAAGGGAAAGAGGGTGGGGGGTTGGGGCAAGAGGAATCAAAGTCAGGTTGTGGAAACAACAGCATTTGTAAAATCATGCAGGAACCAAACCCATCAGCATTCGCAGCCAGGTACCCCCCCCGTTCTCATGGGAGGTTCAGTTTTCAGGAAATATTTATGCAAAAAATCACATCAAGCAAAAAGTAGTCTATCAAAGTCCTCATTAAAATGTATAAACCTAGGAAAGTCTAGGCCAATAAAAAGTATTTTTAAGCTCTGCACATATTTGTAGGTCAACATGCAAGTGAACCCAATTGAAATACTGTGCCGAACCCTAGAGATGCAAGATTTGGGTATTTATGAATTGCTGAACGCATTGGCTACAGGATGCCCTCTAAACAGCTCATCAGGAGAACACATTAAGCAAGACAGACCTTTGCACATTTTAAACACTTGTTATTAAGGAAGCTTGTCAGTCACATAGTATCGTCAGGAAGTTGCAAAAACTTATACTTTCTTTAAACAAAAAAAAAGTTCAAGTTTAGGCGGTGAAAGATGTGACCTTATGGTGACAGAGGATGTGTGCTGAAAGACCCAAGCAATAAGTCAACAAACATTCTTACAGGACAGCTTTGTTTCCTGAATAAGTCTGAAATATTTTGTTACTAATGAGCCATTTTGTTGCTAGATGTTGCTCTTTGAGGGGGCAAGTAAACAGCCAAGCTATACTCAAGGAACTATGAAACGTAGCCAACACTGTTCTTTGAAGCCAACTTTAAAAATTCAAAAAAGCTTTAGCCTTTTTTAAATTCACATTAACGGTTAGACGTTGCAACTAGTTCTATAAAATTTTGGGTTGACTGAATGTACCTACACTCTTCATTGAACATTAGTCATCCTTGAGTCCTATTAACAGGGTTTCTACAGAAAAGTGAATTGACCAACAATTTTAAAACCAGTGAAGTTAGCAACAATTTCCTGAAGAACTGATTTTCCATAAGAACAGCCACAGGGAAGTGAAAAAGGGTGCAGAGCCAGGTGGAATTAGAGTTGCAATTAAGGTTCTGAAGAGGGTTGAAACAGATGAGCCATACAAAAGCAGTCATGCAGGAGCAAACGTTATCAGAAATACTGAACCCCACCCAGATGCATGTTACACAGTTCAGAGGGTTAGAGTGTGGTCCAAGTAACGGATTCCATGACAATGTAGATCGAACACTACAAGGGTCATCAATTTGGTATTCACAGTATGGTCAAGGTGACATCTAGTACATTTCTGAACACTTAGACATTTATAATAAAGCCTCCATTGATCTGTCAAGAACGTGCCTTTTGTCTACAGCATCAGCATGCTGCACGTTCCTATATCTGACAGCCAAATTCAAGGCAGACCTTTAAGGCTATGATTTCTCTATTTTTCATTTTAATAAACACTGAATCCAGTCACTTTTCCACACTCTTTAACCACAGACCTGTACTGGGCCAATCTCATCTAATTGAAAGCAAAAAGATGTGCATGCCCATCCACAATATACAATGGCCTTAATACACAAACAGGATTATTATTGCTGTAATTAGAACATCGGCTGGCTGGACTGGGAATACAAAGGATTAACCTACTCTAATACTCTATAGCTACTCTGTACGAGTTAAGGCACATTGGAGGGAACTGCACCTTTTAAACTTTAGCAGTGTTGCAAATACATTTAAATCATTGCAACACCATTCCTACAATGAAAAGCCTAAAATGTTCCCAGTCCATTTACTCAACTACATAGTAGACTGGGTTGTACACAGCTGTTATATAGCTAGGGTCCTTGTAGGAAAGGACTTTAAACCCCAATGAATAAATTTGGTTAGGAAGTGTTTCAAGGAAACCACACATGTGAGAACTGGCAATGCATATCATTGCCAGTGAAAATTAGGCTTATAAGTGTACTACTTGTATAGGCAGAGCAACTTTCAGAAAAGTTACACATTTGACTAGTACACCACTACAACCCTAGTCATGATCCACCAGGTTATATGTCCCATGTTTTTCCCAAGTTGGAAGCACTCCAATTGAATTGTAGACATTTAAGCGTTGCCTCTAACATTTTAGCTACGTTGGTAGTTTGAAGGAAAATTCCTACTGTTTAAGGAGTTGAGTGATGGTACCGCTGACCAGCATTTAAATATCCAGGGCTCCATTTTGCATTAGTCTTATTGGGCTGGACAAAACTCATCACAACAGAATAGGCCATGAAACTAACATCTAACTCCCCAGCTAAAACATATGTTAGATTCAAAATGGAAAGAGACCATTTACAGTAAGAGAACCCATTACAGCATTTTATTGTCAGATAGACCAACAAGATGATCCATTTAGATCTGAGCAGTAAAATGCTTCCAATTTTAAAAGAAAAAAAAAAAAGACAGTAGAGATCGGTCAAGACCAGCAAGCCGCTTACCTAGCCCGTGACCTCCGATTGACACTGAGGTGAAAGGGCAAAGAGCAAGGAAAGGACATGTGAGACAAGGTGACAATGTGAGGGTAAAGTGCATAACAAAATAAACAGCACAGATAAAATGTTCATCATGACATGTTATGCGATAAACCGTGTGCAGCGTGTGTACGTAAAAAGCGTGTGAGGAGAGCAAACGGTCTTACAGGCATTCCACATTATACCCTGGTGCTACATAACAGTTCAAAACATCACATGTTCTATGGGCTAGAACAACACTGATCATAGGTAAACAATGGAAAGCACTGTCAGCAGCAAATTACAGTCATTCATATTGCAAAACTGCAGCACTTTAATGACCCAAAAGGTATGTACTGCCAATGCCTCCATTTGTCCATGCAATGCCCAATTTTTCCTATTATGACCAGTGCTGACTAGTAAAGCCTCCAAGCTTGAGAAAAGCTTGAATAATCACAAGGTAACAGGTCTTCTATTGCATTTGTTAAATCAGCAAAGAAGGTATATTCATGGGCAAACAGAAAATGTACGGACGAACATAAACGCCAACTTGGGCTGTTCCCTACCTGTCACCGTGCATTTGCTGGCATCTCCCGTTGGCACAGCACGAATACGGTAAGGAGAGTATGGGATCTCATCGCCTCCATATTTGATGAGAATAGTGTACCGTCCAGTCATATCTGGCACATAGGACACTGTATAGGTGCCATCTTGGTTGTCACGGATGGTAGCCTTCTTTGGTTTGCCTTCAGGATCCTGAAATCAAGTTAAAATAACCCATTTTGCAGCAAATCAGAAATGGTATACAAATCCCAAATCTACAGGAAACATGGTTGACAAATGTACTAGTTACAGTTTACTTACAGTGATCTGTACAGCAAGGAGACCTTCGCCAGCATCCTTGGCATCAATGGTAAATTCTACAGGCAAACTGGCTGGCACACCAGTAGTGTTTAATCCTGGTCCACTGGCTTTCACCTTGCTGGCATCATGAGTAGGCAAAACCTTCACTTTAAATGGGCTGCGAAAAAATTGGTGGGAGTTAAAAACGAACAAGTACTGCTTAAACATCACACAAGACAAGTCTACACACCAGAAATACTGCATAGGGATTCATTTATAGGTATTATCTTAGTGAGAAAAGCAAGAATGTTTTGCAGAAAACTACACTACAGAGACCCCTTATACTAGTTTAAAATGTATCTATTGGAGTGAACATGTAATAACCTTTGTCCAAAAAATTCTTGTCCGACCTAAGCTGCAGTTGCAAAGACTAGACTACCAGCCATAGGGTAGCATATCAACTGACTGACCTGCGTGGCACCTCGTCATCACCATACAGCACAGCAATGTTGTATGGCCCCTCACGGCTAGGCACATAGTTGACAGTCTGCGTTCCGTCACCATTATCTACAACCTCCACTGGTTCCACAAGACCTATGAGAAGCAGAACAGGGTCCTAAAATTACTTTAAAAGTAGGAAAAAAAATAATAAATAATAAATAATAATAATAATAATGTTGTTAAAAGGTAGAGAAAAGACAAATGGATTCTAAAATTTACCCTTTGGTCCTTGCACTTTAACTTGTAGTGGAGCAACACCAGCTTTGCTTGTGTCAACTGTGAAGGATTGTGGGACATTCGCTCTGACAAGCCCTGGGCTCAATCCTGGACCAGAACACTTCACTTTGCTGCTATCAACAACATCAGTAACTGGAACCTTGAAGGGACTTCCTGTAGAGTCAGGGCACAAGTTGTAACAAAGTGGCAACATCTGCCACTGAAAGCTGATTGGTTGATATGATCTACTACTAAAATGTTTGCAACGTGTTGCATATACAGTTGTGCTAAAAAGTTTACATAAGCTGGCAGAATTTATGATTGCTTGGCCATTTTTAAGAGAATATGATAAACTTTTCACGCATGGTTAGTTTTTGGCTGAGGCCATTATCAACTGTGTTTACTCTTTAAAAATCATAACAAACTACCCAAATGACCCTGATCAAAAGTTTACATACCCCAGTTCTTAATACCATGCACTGCCCCCTTTAACATCACTAACAGCTTGAAGTCTTGTGGTATTTGTGGATGAGGCTCTTCATCTTCTCAGATGGTAAAGCTGCCCATTCCTCTTGGCGAAAAGCCTCCAGTTCCCGTAATTTCTTGGGCTGTCTTGCATGAACTGCACGTTTGAGATCTCCCCAGAGTGGCTCAATGACATTGAGGTCAGGAGACTGAAATGGCCACTCCAGAACTTTCACTTTATCCTGCTGTAGCCAATGACAGGTTGACTTGGCCTTGTGTTTTGGATCATTGTTATGTTGGAATGTCCAAGTACGTCCCATGTGCAGCTTCCTGGCTGATGAATGCTAATGTTCCTCCAGTATTTTTTGATAACATACTGCATTCATCTTGCCATCAATTTTGACTCCATTTCCTGCGCCTTTGTAGCTCACACATCCCCAAAACATCAGTGATCCACCTCCGTGTTTCGCAATAGTGTACCTTTCATCATAGGCCTTGTTGACTCCTCTACAAATGTAGCGTTTATGGTTGTGACCAGAAAGCCAAGTTCTGTTCTCATCACTCCAAATGACTTTGTGCAAGAAGGTTTGGAGGCTTGTTTGTGCCGTTTGCTGTAGTGTAAGCGGCATATTTTGTGGCATTTGTGTAGTAATGGCTTTCTTCTGGCGACTCGATCATGCAGCCCATCTTTCTTTAAGTGCCTCCTTATTGTGCATCTAGAAATGGCCACACCGCCATGTTTTTAGAGAGTCCTGCATTTCACCTGAAGTTATTTGTGGGTTTTTCTTTGCATCCCGAACAATTTTCCTGGCTTCCACGGTCAGGTAGACCAACAGAAACCCTAATTTTTCAACTTCTTGATTAGAGTTTGAACACTGCTGATTGGCATTCCTTGGATATCTTTTTTATATCCCTTTCCGGTTTTATACAGTTCAACTACCTTTTCCAGCAGATGCGTTGACTATTTTTTTTGCTTCCCCATGACTCAGAATCTAGAAACATTAGTGCAACACTGGATGAAAGATGCAAGGGTCTGTCCGGAGTCCAGAAACTCATTGACCTTTTATACACACACTAATTACAAGCAAACAGATCACAGGTGAGGGTGGTTACCTTTAATAGCCATTCAAACCCCTTTGTGTCAACTTGTATGCATGTTATCAGGCCAAAATCACCAGGGTATGTCAACTTTTGATCAGGGTCATTTGGGTAGTTTACCTTTTTTAAATAATGACGACAAACAGTTGATTGATAATAAATGGCTACAGCCAAACACTAATCATGAGTGAAAGAAAGGTTTGTGTTTATCATTCATAGTCTCTGAAAAATGGCCAAGATATCATAAATTCTGCCAGGGTATGTAAACTTTTGATAGATTGAGTTTTCCAACTACTTACCAGGAACCTGGTGACCACCATAGGTGACATTTAAGCTGTAAGTGCCTGGCTCATATGGAATGTATTCCACGGAACAACTGCCATCCTTGTTATCTGTGCAGGACATCTTGGCTTCAGATGGACCTTCAACAGCCAGTCCAAGTCCACCAGTGCCAGCTCCCCTAAAGAGTTTTAGGTTAGTTAAAGCTTTCGAAATAGAAATGCAATATCCATAAACCATTTTATAAATTCTTGATCAAAAGAAAAGTCACCTTGTTTCAACTGTAAACTTGTTGGGCTTGTTTGTTGTTCCATTCTGAATACCAGGGCCATGAACTCTCACCCTGCTTGGATCGCAACCTTCTGTTACAGGGACTCTGAAAGGGCTGTTTGGTGTGGGATTTCCATCGTAAGTGACATCTACAGAATGAACACCTAGAAAAGCCATATAGTTTAATGTGACCATGTGCAGTTGTACTGTTCCTTTTAACTACCAAGTGCATCTTCACCTCCCATCTGAAGAAAGCTTTGGAAATGGTCTTGTGTATCAATGGCAATACATTTAGATCTAAAAATGTACCAAAAAAAAATAAAAAAAATAAAAAAGTCTTACCTTCTTCATAAGGAGTATATTCCACCTTGTAAGTACCATCACCATTGTCCTGAACATAAGCCTCAGTGAAGTTACCAGAAGGATTAGACACTCTTGTCTTAACATGTGGCCCTCCAGCTTTAGACAGGGCTCGAGCATCCACATTAAAGTCTGTAGTGGCTTCTCTGAAAACGCCTGTAAAAAGGTCAGAGGTTAATGACATTGGTAGATCAATACCTAGACAAAGCTTTCCATTTCATCACTCAGTACCACACCTTTTCCTTCAACTCCTGGTCCATAGACTTTAACGCCAGATGTGTCAAGTGCTGGTTTAACTTGCAATTTGCTGGGAAAATTTGGCACCATCTGGCCTCCATACTTGATGGTAATAGTGTAAATGCCTGGGTATAATGGGATGTATGTGATGGTGTATGTGCCATCTCCATTGTCCTGGATATGAACCTCTGCCTGCATTCCAGTGTCCGAGATAATTTCAATGGTCAACTCAGCACTTCCAGCATTAGAGCAGTCCACATTGAATGTGCCAGCTTCCCCAACCTGAGCTTGTTCTAGACCTGGGCCAGAACAGGTCACCTTGGTAGGGTCAAAGCAAGGCTCAATCTTTGCCTTAAAAGGAGAGCCAGGAATGTGTTTGTCAGCAAAGAGAATATTGATGTTGTAGTCGCCATGCTGTGTTGGCAGATAGTTGACTGAACATGTTCCATCACCATTGTCGAGACATTCTATCTTAGCTTCACAAGGACCTTCTACTGTCAAGCCAAGGCCTCCCTGGCCAGCTCCTTTAGTATCGATTGTGAATGGGGCAGGGGCGCCAACATTGCCTCCCTTCAATCCAGGGCCATAAGCTTTTACCTAGAAAGAGAAAAAAAATAAATAAATAAACCCCCATCAAAACTGGCAAGATACCATAAACACTATAGCTATGCAGACTTTACAACGATTCAGAAAAGTTTACACATTAAAGTCAATGCAGTAGAAAAGGCCTAAAAATAAATGCAAGATGCAATTACTAAATTTGCATACGTTTAACATGTTAATTTTAGCAGCTGGACAGTTCAAAGCTGTTCCCAGAATAAGATTTTGAAAAAAAGCATAACATCCATGACCCTTTAATATAGAGGTCTATTATGAGACCATAACTTTGATTTCTATTTACTGCTTTATTTTTTTTAAACAGATTAGTTTGAGTACACTTACCTTTGAAGGGTTGGTTGGTGGAACTGCCTCTACGGGGAATGGGCTGCCAGGAACTGGAACGCCATCATAGGTCACATCAACCTCATAAGGTCCTTCCTCTCGAGGAATGAACTTGACAGTACTATTGTCTGGGCTCAGGCCTGGCTCCACTTTGCAAGGAACTGACTTGTTAGATGGGCCTGTGATCTTAGTAGCCACTTTGCCTTGCCCACCAGCACCTTTGGATTTCACTGTAAACTCTTGGTCCTTTCCAACTTCCACCTCTGAAGATGAAACATATGGGTCAAATCCAGACAGACAGTCATCTTCTTATAGCATTCGTTCCACTCCAACATGGAATCGCAAGTGAACAATTAACAAAAAACACTTAGCACTTGTATTTGGAATGTCAAAACCATGAAACGCTTTAAGAAATGTTGTGCCATCAGGGTACCCTGTGTAATATAGCTGTTGTAACCCAGTTACTGCAACATGCTTCAGGGGAAAAAAAAACTGAATAAAGTATTTCACTCTGTGCAATTACCAGTTTCCAAAAATACAGAAAGTGTTACAAGTGTCCAGTGAGATACAAGCGAGTAGCTACAGGAGAAGGAGACGTGCTCAAACATGGTTGGACACATCTATTTAAGCAGTACTTAAACATTTTCTGATATGTCACTGGACACTTGGAAAACCATTTTATTTTGTGACAAACGTGTCTGTAATACTTTGGAAGTATTTTTATATAAATCTTGGGTCTTTTCATTTCTGCATGCTAGAAACTACCTTTCGATGCACTTTTGCTTAAACATTATCTAGGGGTTTATTTAGGGAAGGGTCGCTGGTTCGAATCCCAACCACGACACTACCTGCCTGGAGTTTGCATGTCCTCCCTGTACCTGCGTGGGTTTCCTCCGGGTACTCCGGTTTCCTCCCACACTCCAAAAAGACATGCTGGTAGGTTAAGTGGATCCTGTCTAAATTGTATCCAGTATGTATGAATGCGAGTTAGGGACCTTAGATTGTAAGCTTCTTGAGGGTAGGGACTGATGTGAATGTACAATGTATATGTAAAGCGCTGCATAAATGGACGGCGCTATACAAGTACCTGAAATAAATAAACAGTCTTTCCCTGACCTCCCTATAGTTGTCCTATCTCAGGTTTCTGTGCAGGCACCCTTATGTCATCCCAATTTGACAGGTCAGCTGGTGTGCGAGGCATGATTGTAACATAATAATAGGTCCAGAAATTAACAAACAAGGTTTTACTAAATATAAGCGTTCTTGACATTCAAACCAATCTATGCAAGTCAAATGCAGGAACCAAGATACATACTGTCTCCGAGTCCAGAAACCTTGATTTTGCTGAGGTCCAGAGTTGGAGCAATGCCAACAGGGAATGGGCTCTTTGGGATGTGATCCCCACCATAAGTAACATTCACTCCTAAATTACCCTGATAAATAAAATCATGTTATGTTAAGTAAAAAGATCAAGGGGAAAAAATAAAAAATAAAAAAAATGCTACAATCCATTTACCTGTTGTACTGGGGTGTACTTCACAGTGTAAGAGTTGTCAAGGTTATCAATGATGTCAAAGTCCTTCACAGCATCACCCTTGGCTGGTCCAGTAAAATTTACATCTAGTTTGGCTTTGCCAGCTGCCTTTGTGTTAACAGTGAAGTGAGTGGGCTTTCCAATTTCCACACCTAAAGAAAAAAGACCCACGATTCTTACATTCAAATCTTTTAAAAACATGCTCAACAAAAGCATGCCTCACCATCATTTGCACTCACCACTCTTGTTCAAGCCTGGTCCATCAGCCTTTACTTTGCTGGCATCATGGGATGGATCAACTTTAATGCGGATGGGACTTGTAGGAGTGGCCTTAAGAAAAAGCATAGTTTAAGTAATTTGGCAAACTGAACCACAATAGCCAATCAACCTTTAATGTCACACATAATGTAGCATACAGACCACTGAAGTTTTAAGCTTAAAATGCAATGGAACAAGTTACCTGGCCAGCAAACAGAACCATGATTGTGTAGCTTCCAGCTCCTGGTGGAGTATATTTCACTGTGAAAGTGTCATTATCATTCCGGATGATGTCAAAGTCTATGTCAGCTTCTGCTGGTCCTACTACTCCAGGAGCACATTTTATGCCAATGCTGACATCCCCTAAAGAGACATATAAAAAGCAGCAAGTCAGCACTGATATATTGGGGCTAGCTCATAAGGACTTTGTACAATTTTGAACATATATTTGCAGGTATGTATAGGTTATGCTTTAAAACCAGCATCAAGTACCTGATCTTAATATTTAGCCTTTTGCAATTCCCTGTAAAGTTTTTTTTTTTTGTAAAAAGGGAAGGGGGCAGCACAGGGAGCCCATAAGTGCTGCATTTACAAAAAACAACCACTGGGCAGAGCTGTGTCAGGGCTTCATAAATATCTGAACTGGATGGACAGTAATAAAAACATACATACACACATAGTTTAATAAAGAGTGTGCTTTGCAGACAATTCTGCCCTGCCCATACTTAGGAAAATGGGGTGTCGTTTCATAGGTAACCAGCTGCAAACAAATGGATTTATTTAGACTGTGCCAACATATTAGCCTGTACAGGGCTGTGAAGCAAATCCCAAACTAGATCAGTGCTCTGATTGCTCACCTTGACCAGCTTCTGTGCAGTCCACAGTAAAATATGTGGGCTCATGTGCTTTCAAACCAGTCTTTGCCACACCAGGTCCGTAAACTTTCACTTTGTTGGGATGGCTGCCAGCACCGACGGTCATCTAGAAGAGATATCAAGTCCTCTTTAGTTAACATAGGATCACTTAACACTAGCGATTTTACTGCTGGCCACAATTCACTAGTAACAAGATTAAAAAAAAAAAAAAAAAAAAAAACACCTTTTGTGGTGCATTCCCTTTACTTTAACATTTAATTTGGCAACGTAGTAGCAAATGGAGGTGGAATATTGGTAAAGTTACACTTTTGGGGGCCAACATGCACACATCATACATTCTAATTCAGCTGGGGAGTTATTAACTTTCAGGTCATTACAGGAAGACAAAGGGGCACGTTATGGCTGGAGGAAAAGATGTAACCTCCAAATACAGAAAGGCTTCTTCACAGTAAGCTGTGAAAATGTGGAATAGACTCCCCTCATGAACTGGTTATGGCCAGCTCAGTAGATGGGGGGGGGGGGGGGGGGGGGGGAGGCCTTGATACATTCCTAAATGAATGAATTATAACTGCATATTAACTTTTAGAGGCAACACCAGGGGTAGTTGATCCAGGGAATATTCAATTACCTCCCAGGGGGTTTAACTAGATGGACTGGCATCTTTTCAACCTCATACTGCAACTATGAAGCAGTTAGAGGTTGGTTCTACAGCACTTAACCAGTAAGTCATCACCAAGGCATCACCAGCTGGAGAAATTCCAGCAGGAAATCAAATAGAGCAGGATCAGCCAATTTTTAGGCATAAGCTTTTATCGTAACACCTGGACAATTTCAAATCCAGTAAAGGTTCCAGTAGTCCAATTTAACAGTGGAGCATGGCAAAATTACGCCAAACAAGTTCTACAACCTAACAAGTCTGGCTTCTGAGAGACTATCCGCAGAGCACAGCCCGACTTACTCTGAAGGGGCTGTTTGGAATATTGACCCCTCCCCAGGATATCACAGCAGTGTGCTTCAATGGTTTCTTTGGAATGTAACTGCAGCTGTAAGTTCCATTGCCATTATCCTTTGTGGTGACCTCAACTGGGTTTCCTTCAGCATCCTGAGGGGAAAGAAAAAAAACCCAATTATGAAACATTTGAGGTTGTCTACACAACTTTAAACAGCGATTCCAAAAATCACTTACTTGCACAGATGCTTTGAGCGGAGCTTTGCCTCCATGTTTGGCATCAACTGTAAATTCAGCTGGTTTGTTAATAGCCAATCCAGTCTTCTCCAACCCAGGTCCATAGGCTTTCACCTTTGACAAAAGATACCAAGTTTAGTTAGGTTTCTGAAGATTTAAAGACTTGAAAGAAAATACCCAACCAAGGAAATCCACCAAAAGAGCTAGTCAAAAAGGTGCAAATGGAACAGTTTAGGATTTTTGGGTGAGGGACAAGTCTTTGGGGGAAAAGGGTTGGTTACAGCTCTTCCAAAGCAGGGTATCTACACAGCAATTCCATCTATTCCCCCCAACAATGCTTACTTTCTCTGGATAGAAGTCTTTGGGAGCAGGTTTAATTTCTGCCATGAAGGGGCTCAGTTTTATATCTTCGTTGTTACACAAAACATGTACAGCATATTCTCCAGCCTCCAGTGGCCAGTAACGCACATCACATGAGCCATCTCCTTTGTCATCACACTCAATCTTGGCTTGAGATGGTCCTTCCACAGAAAATCCTATTAAGATAAAATGAAAAACCATTTGAATCTATGCCAACACAATGGCAAACCACTAATTAAAACCAGTTTATACCCCCCCCTTCTTGTTCCCCACCAGTCCTTTTCCCCTCATACTTTTGCTCTTCTCCCTTAAACTATCCTTTTTGGCTAAATATAGCCACAACCTGTGACGCAAAGTATTCTGATCTACAGTTATGAACACCTCAATCACCCAGGGTACTTGAGAAAACACCACCACTTGAATGCTGTTAATTCTCCACTTTTAGTCTAATTACTTTGAGTTCCTTGGTACCCGGACGCAGCAGGATCCCAAATGGGCACCCGGACCACAGGAAATTTCACTTAAATGATTATCAATATGTCTGAAAGTTGACCTTAAAGTCACGATATCTAGTTTCCTATATGTTGCTAGAATGCATAACACTTATTTCTATGTACATCTCAATTCTATTAAGCCAGGAAGCCTGTTGGGCACCTAGTCCTGTTCACGTTTTCTTCTTATGTTTAAAAAAATAAATTTAAATACAATAAAAACCTTAATAAACCTAAAATCAGTTTATAAAATTAGGTTAGTAGTCAAGAAAACCTGCACTGTAAGACATCCCAGCAGCCATAGTTTACATCAAAGCCTTTGTTTTGCAGTTAATGATCTGAATGGCTACAGCAATCTGCTGCATCAGCTGTTTGCAACCATGCAGATAGATGTCCAAAAGGAATGAAGACAATGGATTACCATGACAGCCAAGTAGTTAAAATTTTGGCTGCTATTGCCAACCACTGAATTTGCCCAGCACAAATCTGTAAACCTGTCTGGTTAGAAATATGGGAAATTCCACTATTGAACTGTTTGACAGTACGTGCTGCACAGCAATCAAGGAATATTGGTTCTGGAACATGAACCTTGAGGTCAGAAAAGGCAATTAACTGTCTTGACAGATCCTTTGACTAAACAGAAGCAATGTGCAGTTATATTTTACATCACAACCAGACTTTACACTTCTGAAAGGACAACATAGCACTTATTGGGCTGACTGTATTGCGCTTAAAGGTTGAAACGTTAGGTCTGAGTAGGATGCAATCTACTTTGCCCACCTGCGATAGGGACTCACCTAAAGTACCAACATCATCACCAATGGCTTCAACCACAAAGTCTGCAGATTTTCCAACAACTCCTCCTTCCAGACCGGGACCCCATGCACGCACTTTTTGGTGCCCACATTCTGTGCCAACCTTCACCTCAAATGGACTAAAGGCAAAAAAAAAAAAAAAAAAAAGTCAAATTCAGAACAGTCATTTATGAGGATCACAGTTCCTGCCAAAGTTTCTGGCTTGTACCAGGGACTTGAAATCTCCAATCAAAAAAAAAAAAAAAAAAAAAAAAAAAAAAAAAAAAAAAAAATTCAGTTCTGGATAGAGTAAGGATTGGTTAAGATAAATAAATAAAAAAAACCCACACAAACTCTAAAGTGAAGTAAATCCCCCAAGTATCCCTACTGAAACATCTCCCAATTCCTGCTCTGGCAGCAAATCCATCTTGGATCATCCTTCAGTTCAAACCCATACCAATGGTCACCAGGACAAAGGGCGACAAACCACAAATAAAAAAACTAGATAGTGGTAAACAGTTAGAATTCCATATCCAAAATCCGCCATATCAAGATCTAACAAATCAGATAGTCTGACCTTCTTGGGATGTGCTGTCCTCCCCATGTAATTGTAACAGTGTAATTTCCAGGCGTGCTTGGATAGTACTCAAAGGCATAGACCCCATCACCCAGATCCTTTTGTTTAACACGTTCTTCAGTTCCCTCTGCAGATAACAGAATTATAAGCATTTGATTAGGTTCATTTGTTAAGCTGACAACAAAGTGGTATAAAAAATAAAAATAAAAGTAAAAATAAAAAATAAACTGATCTCTAGGATTGCAAAGCATATTTCACCCAAATGCTTTAATGATTTCAGGTGCAATGAAAGGTCATTTTAGATCTTTGCAATTCCAATTACGCAAATGCAAAAAGGTACTTCCATTAGCCGGCTAGAAAAGTCCAAACTGGAAAAAGGAGGGGTTATGAAATGTGCTTATCCCAATTAGATAAACCACCAAGAGTTCCTACTACATCTAAAACTTAACACCCCCCCCCCCTAAAAACTTTAGGCCACGTTAATTCTTCATGCAGATACAAAATAGACATCTAGGCAATAGGTCAGAGTTGTCAAACTCTATCTCATCATGGACCACATCATTGGGCCTCAAAGGGCGCCAAGTTAGGTACAGTGCGCAGAGTTCAGGAGTTAATCTACAAAAACCAGGGTTTAGGGGTGCAGTGTGCAACTCCACCTCCCAAAGCTTCCTTGCATCTCCCCTTGCAATGAGATCATTCTGAAAAACTGTCCACTGAGTGTGTGCAAGGATCAGCTATGAGTAAGCATTATTCGATGTGAAATGCGTTTAGCCTTGATCCCTTTTACATCCACTTTTTGATGTGACCGTTTTTGGATTTTTACCTAATTTTGCCAATAAAGATGCCTTTTTCATGGAGTGCGGCAGTCCAGGATTTTCCTTTTTCTGCGTGCAAGGATCGGTTAGATCTGGGAGCTGCCAAGCAAAGCTGTCCCTTGTAAACACAGAAGGCTTCTGTATTTACAAGTGACTGCAGGGAGCAGGAGCTGAGGGTGAGAACTGGGATGTTCCAGCTGCAAAACTGGGTGAGAGCCACATAACAGGGTCTGGCAGGCTAGATACGACTTGTGTGCCTTGTATGCCACATATGAAAAGAACAGTCTGCATAAGACAATGCTTTTTACTTGCCTGTCCCAGCAGTTGTCCACTTTCCTGTGCAAAGCCTCCTGGAAAATCTTCATTCAACACGCTGGTTTCCTGTAGCAACGTAGGGGCACAGCCAGCAGTGTGGAACACAGGTATCAGACACTACCAGAAGCGTGTCGTAAAGATTTTTTGGACTGCTTTGCTCAGAAAGGGAGCAAATTCTGCAAAGGAATTTAACTTGGCTGTAGCTCTGCTTTATAAACACTGAATTGTAGATTCCTTTTACCATTCTACAGAAGTACTGTATATACGTCCAGAATAAAGTACAATTGAATGACAGAATGAATATACCACAAAAATTACTTAAAACAAAAAAAAAAAAAAACACACAAGGAAGAAAAGGAAACGGCCAGTAGATGGCAACATTTTACTCACTTGGTCCCTTGATTACAACTTTAAGTTCTCCACTTCCTGCTCCTTTGGTGTAGACCTTGAAGTCGGCCGTCTCCTTCACGCGTACACCCTTTGGCTGCAAGCCACGGCCCACAGCACGACAGGCAGTGGGGTTCGAAGCTACACAAGAAACCAAGAACGGTACATATTTTCACAACAGCAAAACCTTCAGATGTCACACAAAATCAAAACCATCCATACAAAATGCATGCTTCTGTTTAACTTTTTAGCAATACTACCGCCATGATCTGACTAGACCTTGGACACAAGTTGAGGCAACCTAAAGCCCCACAAAAGGACTTAAAAGCCTGTTGGAAAGGCAATTGTCCAGAACCGCTCACCCAGCTAGTGGGGCCAAGATCATTAATGGAATCTTTTACAGTGTTCATGAATCACCCCCTTGGACTAATCTGCGGGGTCAGTTTTTTGTTGTGCCACCTCGAAAGTCTAAAATTTTAATCAACTAAAGTGGAAAGTCACCAATGGATGTTACTTTGAGCACCAAAACACGACTATGCATTTTAAGGGTCTTCACTGAAGGGAAAAAAAAAAAAAAAAAAAAAAAAAAAAACCAAAAATGGAGTTAATAAAAAAGGAGGAGATATCATCCAATGAAGACACCCGTTGGAGTGACAACAGTTTAAGGTGTGTGTGTGGGGTGGTGAATTTCCCACACTGGAGATCTTTCTTCGAACTTCCTGTTGTGTCACGTTGATAGGAAGAGAAGGGAGAACCCTTAACTGAACACAAAAGGTAATAAAATTAGAAACTTTTAGGTTTGGATAGAGTAGAAATAATTAGAATGCCTGTAAAAAGGTCTATTGCTTCATCCCTGGTTATGGTTGCAGTTGTCAGAATATATACAAGTCCATACATATAACTGAATCAAAAGGTGATGTCCATATGTGGCAGATGGAAATCTTTATATATGATTAACCAGAATCAGTCCCAGAGAGAAGCCCATGAATGGACACAACCAGACTTGGTGGCAAAGATGAAAGAGACACCACACTCAGTGATCCGCCACCACACAAAGATTGCGCTTACCACAAGGCAAGCAAAAAACAGCCTATGTTCCGTCCTGGTATGGGAAAATCCAGCTGGTGTGACTTGACTGCATACAGCGTGGCTAAGAGGATGTAGCAAGGACCCCAAACTCTCATCTCACAGGCATGTGAATGAAAAGAAAATGACTGAGTGTGGTGTCTTTCATCTTTACCACGAAGTCTGGTTGTGTCCATTCATGGGCTTCTCTCTGGGACTGATTCTGGTTAATCATCATATATAAAGATTTCCATCTACCACATATGGACATAACCTTTTGATTCACAGTTATATGTATGGACTTGTATATATTTTTCTGATTATAGCAATGTTTCACATACATACATGAATTTTCTAACAGAGGTTTTTGGGACATCGATATAAGAATATTTCACATATCTTATTCATATATATTTTAGCACGGTTAATTCTTTTTCTTTTGTCATTTTGGTGCACATCTCACTGTTTAACTGCTGCTTTTTGGGGGGGGGTTTATCGATTAAGTGGTAGCGCAGTATTTTTTCTTGTTTTTTATGGTTGCAGTTATCAAACATAAAAGTAAAGAAAAACCCCACACTTTGGGTGGGGTCAACAGGAAGTGAAGGGAAACATCCCCATTGGGACACAGATGGCAAACAGGCTATAACCCTCCCATACTCTATCCAAAATGTTAGCCTATTGCCTTTAGTTCTACCTTACACAGTTCAACCCTTCCTTTTGCATCCAAACACTATTTTTGTCTTTAGATCTAGAGTAAGGATAGATCAGAGCAGTCCCATTGCTGAACATTTTATTAATGATCTTTATTGTATCTCTGAAGAAAGGTTCTGTTTGCATTATCAGTCTTATTCAGTAAACTGTATTAGCCAGAGTAGCAAGAAAGACCATAGCAAAAAGCTCTGAAGTAATAAGATTTCCTGTTTCCACTACTATAGAGCTAACAGAAACGTGTTGTATGATGGGATTTGGTCCAAAAAGGAGCATTTGGTCTTTTTTCACCAAATTAGTTCTCCATGATCTTTACATGTGGGTTTTATCCATTGCCATACGTGCAACATGGAAGACACTCCTTTTACACATAGCCATTAAAGAAAAAAAAAAATTACATTGAGCAGACAATAGTTGCAAGGAAAGACCAACTGAAAAAAAAAAAAAATGATTAACGTAGATGTGATCACAAATGAATGTAGGATGGGTGAATGTTAACACACAGTCCAATGCACACTTCATGCACAAATACCGTGAAGACTTCACGTCCCCCAAGCTAGCAAGAGGAAGACTGCAGGAAAAGACAGGAGAGATCCAGCAGGTTGACCTACTTTCCACAGGTGAAGGCATGAGGAAGAGAGAAAAGATAGAGCAGAAATACAAAGACAGTCAATAGTAGGTGTAAAAGAAATATCCTGGAAAGACAAGCAAAATAGACTGAAAAAACACTTTAAATGCAGATCTTGTGTCAACTGCAAGATGAACACCATGTGACCAAAGGGACCATTACTCGTGCATAGATCCCAATCAAAACCAGCTATGCATCCAATTTGTTTGGGCAGAATCTCCACTACTTTATGGGTTGAATTAACAGACTGCTAGATACAAAGGGGCCAGATCATGAAAAGAATTGGTGCCCAAATCACAATTCTACTTTTTACTTTATGGCCTATGGACTATTGGATGCCACTGAATGGATTTGGATTTTCCATTTCTGCGTTTTATTCATCCTCTCCATGTTCCAACTCAGCTGTGGTTCTGGAAGTTTGAATACATATTCTGCCTGCGGACTACAGGGCTATTATCTTGGAGAAACAATTCACCAAGTGAACTTGGGTTTTGGCCATGCAGAGCAAAGCAACATGTTTACTTTATTGCAATTCTCATCTGCTTACTCTTGGCTGAATGGATCAGCAGGGGAGAAAATAAAATCTTATGAAAGCCATCAGCTATGCTGATCAGCACAGGGGTTAAAAGGAAAGTCTGTACCCACTGCAGATCGTAGACAGGAAGGGAGTTTATAGTAAACCCGCTGCTCTGCCTTAAATGGGCAAACACATTTAAGGACGTCAAAATTATGAGCGTGGAGGGGAAACAAATTTAATTCTTGCCCAGTAACTACTACAAGTTGTTTGATTCTTCCAGGATATTGAAAAATTGAAGCCCAAGTAAGCTGGGACATGGGCAACTCTACAATACAGAATTATTATTTTTATTTTTTTTTTTTTACGAAGGAAATATCCCAGTCCAAAAATACACCAAAAAGGTTAAATTGCAGAAGAGTGGCTTTAGCATGCAATTAGCATTTAATAAAACCTGCAAGTCAGAGGACTGAAGTTTTGTGGTGCCCAATCAGGTAGCATAGGCTTGCCAAATGTTAACTGTCACTAGTGTAGGGTCAATGCTTATAGAGTTCTGTTGCATATGAGAGATTGTATCCATAACATGTCTGCATGCCAGATCACAAAGCATTGGTGGTTTTACCTTTATATCCATCAAGACTGTTCTCTACCGCCACAAGCTTTGTTTTTAATGTACTTTCTGGACCAGTCAAATTTAATATGCTAACTGCACATAAAATGCGCAATAACTCCACCCAGCTTTATCAGCTTTTTGATGGTCGGACCCCCCCCCCCCCCCCCAAATTTGTTTTTCGACATCGAAAGACAGTGGCATATATAGCAGGGGAATGGGTATGCCCACAGCACTGCGAAATTAGTGTAACCTATAGCAAAAGTTTCTACTGCAACTTGCACAGCACTGCTTTTAGCACTAGACTGTCCTAACTGACCACCCTGTGCACATTGGGTTCTACTGCAACTTGCAAGACACCAAACTGTCCTAAACGACCCACAAGAGTGCTTCCTTGTATAATGGGCAGACTAAATTCACTTTGTATTTCTCATGACGTGAAGTTTAATCATGCTAAATGTCACAGGTTGGCCTGCATTTGGATTTATACTAGAGCCGCATATTGATTTTTGTTAGGATTCACAAGGAATCCATTGTTTGTCATCTGAATAGTCTACAGGTATGTGCCACGCACGGCCCTGAAGATATTACATTAGCAAGCAGCATTCAGATACAAAAAAAAAAAAATAAATGTCTGTACCTTGCCCAATGGTGACCGTGTACGGGCTCTTGGGAATCTGGCATCCAGCAAATGTTATGAAGATGGTGTAAACTCCTTCTATGGTAGGTTTGTAGGTGCAGCGGTAAGTGCTGCTGCCTTTATCCTCCAGCTGGACATCTGCTGTATCCTTCTTCCCATTCGGGTCCTGAATAATTACCTCCACATCACCGAGACCAGCGCCTGCAAACAAAAAAAGCAAACAAAATTGGAATGGATGTCAGTCCATACAAACACAGATTTCAGCAACTGGCAAAAGCTTGAAAACACTTAGTACCTCAGTTTGATCTAGAGTTTAATATTTGTCTCTCCAGTCACAGGGTTTTACTTAACCTTTTTCAAGAGAAAATAAAAATCCTGTTTGGGTCAGGGGGTATGAAAAAAATAAATAAAAGTTTTAACTTGTATGATCCTGTGCTCCCCACGAGCCAGCACACTTCTAGCAGTGGACTGTTCCTTGGTGTCTTCATGTCCAAGGCAGGGCTATGGACAATGTATTGTAGTTTAGGCAACACCTGCAACAACTAGCAACAGTGCCAATGACAGCGGTAGTCTGGAGTTTCTCGCTGCTGCAACTAACTACGTGTAGCTGCCGAGACTGTTCACCGACAGGTTACCGGCGTACCTGATGAAGGGGTCCTGCACAGCCCTGAAACACTGCAAGATGTGATCATCTTTGAATAAAACTTTTACGTAATTTGAAAACTGTGTACTTTCAAATATGTACACTGATCTGTCTTGGTGAATGGGTGCGGCAGCCACAGCTGACAGCAGAAGCAGGAATTAGCAATGTCTTGCCACTTATTCACACTGACACCAGGGTGAATGTAGCTTTTCATCAGAAGACCTGCAACCCCCAGAGCCTAGAGGAGAAGAGACTGGTCCAGCAATGTGGAGCAAGCCTCCGTGACTGATGGATCAGGCAAGATGGCTTTTTGGTCCCCTAGATTTGACCCTTGCAGTGTGGCGACGGCCCCAGTACAGGAGGATTTTTAACTTTCCCTGGAATTCAGCTTTAAATAGAAAAGGTTTTGATTTTAAGGCTGTGCTCTATAGCAGGCAAAATTAGGTCACATGAGTAGATCCGATAGCAAGTACAGGGAAAACACCTGCCGAGATCTTAATAAAAACCTGGGGCTGCGTGTCATACGGTCTGCTTACTCTCTGGCTACTCTAATACCAGGGAACGCCACGTATCTCAATAAGTGTGTCCTTGTCTGATTCTAGTCATCTCAAGCCAAAACCTTAATGAGGCTGGATTGGCTAAAAGGCGTATACAATAACTTAAATAAATCTTGGTAGTGTTCATTTCGGATACCGTATTATGTTCAGATGTAACAGGAATTTGATTTTCAAAAATTTAAGTTTCAATGACTTTAGTCAAATCAATCTTAGTGCATTTTAGATAAAACTGAAGGATTAGAGGGAGTTTTTGTAACCCTGATGGGAAATGACATTTCATTCTGTGATTTACAAAAATAACACTTCTGAAAACTGGCAGGTGAGCTGCCTATACAACCAAAATCTCCCTTTCATGGACAAGAATCTTGCCAGTAAGAAACAGATTGGCTGCTAGATGCAATGCAGGAAGATTAGAAGACGTGCATACGAAGTGGGGCAAATGCCAATGTCAGGCAGGCCAGAAAAAAAAATACTTAGAAGTAAACAGCTGGTATAAAGAAATGCCCAAGATAAGGATGCCTAATTGGCTGTTATAAACTATGGGATTAACAACTTTCAACAGTGCCATATGCAGCAAGTCAAGGACTAGACTACAGCTGTTTGAACAAACACACAATTGCACTTTAAATTACTTCTAAAAAAAAAAAAGTAACAATTTAAAGAGCAACCTCACCCAGAAGGGGAAGTCCTACTCTTGCTCTTTCAGGTGATCAGGTTTAAAGATTTAATAGATCAAGTCATGTCAGGAAGTTGCAAGGTACAGATTGCACAAAGCATCTTCATACAACCCACATTTGAGGGGCTCTCTTGAATCTAAATTTAGGAGTCAAAGCAACTCCAGATTAAAAGGTTAACCAAGTAAGCGCCAAAGTAGAGTTGCATCATTCTTGATGCAATTAGCAGCTCATCCAGATTTCACTTGTTTCTTGGGTACTCTAAACGCCGGTCAGATGTTCACTCATACCTGCTGTGAAGATTTCAAAGTAGGTGGTCTTATTAGCAAGGTTTCCAGCGGGCTCTAGTCCAGGTCCCTGCGCGGTTACTTTACTGGCGTCCCCTTGGGATTTGTCGACATTCACTTCAAAGGGGCTCTTGGCGATGTTTTGGCCAGCAAACAGGACAGTAACCTGAAAAAATTTAATTTTACTATACAGGATTTATAAAGCACCTACAGTTTGCCCAGCGCTTGACATGAGGGCAGACAGATACAGGAGGAATTAGCCAACACACTACATCAAGGATATGCAATTAGCGGACCTCCAGCTGTTGCAGAACTACAAGTCCCATGAGGCATAGCAAGACTGACAGCCACAAGCTTGACACCCAGAGGCAGAGGCTTGATGGGACTTGTAGTTTTGCAACAGCTGGAGGTCCGCTAATTGCATATCCCTGCACTAGATGATCAAGGATCTACAGTAGATGATTCATTAACTAGCTTATTGAAATTTTTTTGGTGGCTAAACTTGTCACCCGATGAACACATTTATAATGAGCTGTACAATGTAATCAATGTAACGCTAAACCAATGCAACACATCTGTGCAATACATGCATATTTCCCCAGGCTTGGTCTCCTTAAAAGCTGCACGTACCAAAATATACCCGATAATCTTTCCAGAAATCCAATGTGCACCTACTTGTGGTATAGAGGCAACAGTGACTCTGCAGCAATAAGTCAAAATTGGTTATCAGCCCTGAACTTCTGGACTACAGAACCCCTGCCCTACATTATGGAGCAGTAGTGTTCTGTAGTCTAAAAATAACTGGGCAGGTCTAACACCAACTTAAAAAAACTCAACTGAAAAAAGAGGCACCGTTCGCTCACCACTGAAGTTAAGAGCTTGCTGGATTTATGGCACAGGTATTTTTCTGTACTAGCAGTGTTGACATCATGGGGAAGTGTGCAAGTGTTGGAGGAGTGTACTGCTTGTGCCCAGATGTAAACCAATGTAAAAAAGATTCAGGCACAATACAGTAATTTAGTGCATTTTATAGATAAACCACACACCTTGTGCATCCCAGTCACTTTAGGAATATAGTACACAGAGAAGGTCCTATTCTTATCATTGTTTGCTGTCACTTTCGCCTGGAAGGGAAAAAAAAAAAAAAAAAAAAAAAAAAAAAAAAAGGGAAAGCATAAAAGTAAAAATTCTGTAGGGTAACAATTAGGCACAACATTTCTGAATGTTCGTATAACATAGCAAATCTTTAAGTTCAGTTAAATTTTAAAGTGCATCTAAAGCCAAAGCCTCCAAAAACCAACCACATCCAAGGACTGGTAGACTTCAGTGGTCATTTCATTTTTTGTTCTTAGGTTTAGTTATTCTTAAGACAATATTTCTTGAAAGTACCACAACCAAGATTTCATATATGCCACATCGTTCTCAGCTCAGGTTTACCTCTTCTTTGTGTCCTGCTGGATCCTCCACATAAACAATAACCTCACCAGAGCCGGCACTGATGGTCTCTACTGTGAATTCTGCACGTTTCTTCACCATGTTGCCAGTGGGCTCAATACCTGTGCAAGTAACAACCATTAGTACTCTGAACAAGTCTGGAAAGATTCACACAAAGCCTTATCAAAGGGATGTGACAAGGCCAGTAATAAAGACATCTTAGAACATAATAGAAAGTCATGCAGCAAGAAATATCAAGGCTTCCATTGGCGACACCACATTAAACACCTGGTTGACCTTAATACATTCTGTGCCACTGGCCTGAGGAACAAACCTCAAAATGAAGCCCAGAAGGAAATCAGAACTCCAGGTGTTTGTTCTAAGTCAGTGAGAAAAAAACTGTAGGCCCCACCTAAAGAACAGCCAGGTAAAGGGTAGTCCCAGAAGAAGTGTCAGTAATATAGAGGTCAAATCACCCAAAATGGATCACAGCTTCCTGCAGATCCTAAAGCATTTTGGTGCATACTTAAAACTTAATGGGTTTTTTTCTGTTCAAGTAGCACAGGGAAGCAAAGTGTTGGATAATTGCACCCACCTGGTCCATAAGCTCTGGCCTTCTTGGGGTTGAGTTTGGGTCTGAGGGGAGCTCCAGGCTTCAGTTTGGCTTTGGGGAATTGGGACAAGTATGTCATGACAGAGTGCTCATCCACATTGGGATCAACGATTTCCTCCGGAGTGATGACCTATAAGGATAAAGTCCATTTAGTGATGAATGCAGCAATCTCAGCACTGATTATATTCAGTCAAGAAGACCCACAAATGGAAGTTATAGGTAAACTAATAAGCACCACTGATTAGGAGTCAGTGAATAACTAAAGGGGATTTCCATAAAAAATAAATCCCAAGATTGAACCCAAGGGTCTCCAGTCTTCCTCAGCCTCCCTTCACAATGGGGCCCATACCCTACTGTTTCAAATGCCTCAGGAGGAGAACTATATACAAGTAAGCAACTGTAGGCAGACAATGGACACTTGCAAGCGTAATCTGACAATCTCCCAACCTCTGAAGGCACAAGCCAGCCTAGAGAGGTGGGGGGAGAGGCTAACCTTTACTTCCTGCATGTAGCCCCTGCACCAGTATTTAGACAGACTGTCTGAACACATTAGAACACTTTATCCCAAAAGGAATTCACATACACTTTAGATAGTCTGAAACAGGCTGTATTGGGCAATCAGAACACAGATTGTTATTTTAGTGTGTTCCAGTGCAATATCAAAATTTCATCAGCAGGCGGCGCTCCACCTGAAAACTTGTCCACAGTGACCTGAGAACCCAGGACCTGCTTTCTATCAAGGCCCCCCCAAACACATTAAGGGCCCTCGAAAGGAGGGGGGGGGGAAAAAATTATAATAAAAACAACCACACACCTCAAAAGTTAGCTTATATTCCATTAAAATACTCGTGGGAATGCAACAATTTCAAGCAGTTTGGTCTTGCTCAACAGAGCAGGGGAGAAACTGATGAGTTTTTAACTCAGCCAGTCTGAAAGAATTTGATCAATTAAGACGGTATGTTTACCAACATTAGGCTCTCTAGTACAAGCTTTATTTAGCCGCTTAGTTCTCACGCTGACACCATGCTCCCGCATGGTATGCATAGCTGCTGATAAACAGTTTATACAAACATGTGAGAATAGGGAAATAAGGGTACACAGCATGCCACATTTACATCACTCAAGGAAAAACAAACATTGAACTGAACTGGTGACATGTTATAAAAGAGAACTATGGACAAAACCAAAAAAACACAACCGGTATTCATAGCATAAACAGCAGTTTGTCTCTCCAAGTTCCATCATAATTTGTTGATCCTGCCAGCAGATTGGCGATTTGTTCATTTTTCCTGTATCAGAGTGACACTTTCTTCTGCCGTGATCTCACAGCAGAGTGGTCAGCCTATGGACAGTGCATTCTTGGATGACAGTTTGATGGACTTTATGCAAGCGACGCATTAAAGCTCAACTCCAGCTAACACTATGTAAAGTGACCCCGTCAGGTCTTTAAGTTGAAATTCAGGGATCCCCGGCAATGGTAGACAACATACTCCCCCATCTGGCAGGGTGCTTCTTACCTCTCCTGTTTCAGTGCTGCACCTCTGAAAAGCCATTTGGCATTCAACACTGAGGGGGTTAATGTAGGGAAATGCAATTTGGGAAAGTCAAGAGGCTGATGGAACTGATGCGTTTGCTCAACAATCTGCATTGTGACATTTTGCAAAGTTGCTGCTCACCTGAGGAATTCCCAGCCAATCATCGGCCTGCTGCATGGCTTCACGTGCATTCTCCACAGGTTTGCTGGTGTCCCAAGAATCCCAGTCAGGGCACAAACCTATCAGAAATCACAAGGTTGAGTTTTGACACAAAGTTGTCACATAGGTTTCAGATCAGACTGATGTTCCGTTTTTACCATGTGCAGATTATAAAATACACTGCTGTTAGATTCTTGATTCTGCTAGCCCACCCCACCACCCCCTTCCCAGTTGCTGTTCGTTAATAGGCTTTGGCTAAGGCAGGTACATATTTAGCCACAGTACTCCAAATCAATGCAGTAAAAATTCACAATGTGGTGAAGGGTGCTAGAGGGTCATCCCCCAAAACAATGGTGCAAGCCTTCAATGGTACACCAAAAAAAAAAAAAAAAAAAAAATTAAATATATATGTTAACCCATTATAACTTGCTGGGAAAGAGCAACAGTATTGCCTTTCCTGGGGGAAATGCTGCTCAAAGCCTTCTGTTTACAGGAGCAAAAACAATCAGCATTTGGTTATACGAGCCTTGTATCATTGGAGAAGGGTAGCATCATTCTAAGACGATCCTTCCCTTCAGCACACGTGCAACTCAGATTTTCAATCATGAGCCTAGGACACATTTTAGCTGGAAATTCTCTATGCATTCTAGCAAAAAAAGTTATTTTGGATGTAGAGTAATCTCACACATCAACAAAAAAAAAACAAAAAAAAAAAAAAAAAAAAACCCACACACCCTCGATAATGACAATAGTTGTCAACTACTGTCAATCGATTAGTTGGTCAGCATTCAGAACACATTTGTTTACATATCAGTATACACACGTACAGCTGAGTACACTGTCCATACAGGTCTGTTAAGTGCCCACGAAGATGTGAATGTGTGAGGAGCAATACCTCATTGGACATGTAGTCCTGGGCAGGAGAAGGAAAAAGGATTTAAAGCTATTCTAAAAAGGCAGAAGAGCTTTTACCTTAACCACATTCTATGCATTAAAAAAAGGATAAGTTCAGCTTTCATAAAAGGTTACATCCATATTCAGGGTGTAACATGTTCTGAAAGAACTGGCCCCCCAACTCCCTTGCAGTGACAGTTAGCATGGGGATTTTCTCCCCCTGCTACCTGTCAATTTTTATTTTTTTGTAAGTGCAGCTGAGCCCAGCTGCGTCACTTTTTTCAGTCCTCTGAACGGAAGACTAAAAGTCCCAAAAACATTAGCGGCTGTCGGCTTGCAGTTCTTAACGAACTACCACGGCACTGTGGTAGTTCATGGATTCTGTCAGCATGTATCGATATGATGTACAAGCAAGCCTATACACTGACAGGTCTGCAAAAGACCTGCACAGCATCAGCAATTTGCTGATCACTGATGCAATGCTTTACAGGCTCCTGCAACAACAAAATTCATTTTTTTGCGCAGGTAAAATAAATGCATTTTTGTAAATCGGTGAACTTATTCTCGTTTCTCCCCCACCCCCCAAGAGGCCAAGATAACCGACTCAGAGCACTGTGCCCCCAAAGCAGCAGCACTGTTTTTTTCTCTCCCCCTCCCAGGATGCAGATGCAGCAAAGTAAGCCATTGGCTGCTGGCATCAATCGGACGCTGGGTTTTCCAGCATGCCGGTTCAACAGTAACCGGCTTTCACAACCAGCTTGTGACAAAGCTGTACACATGGGCCGAAAGTCGGTTGGTTCCTGACGAACAGGCCATTTTTTCCTGCAGATTTTCGGCCCATGCTTACCTGGTATTAGCTTTTCAACTGCATTAACTTAATCTTGCATCTGCAGATGTATGACCATGCTACAGAAAGTAGTACAAGTTTCTCTAGCTTATTTATTCATTCAACTCCTCAGGGAAGCAAGTGTATATATGGCCCAAACGTCCCAAAAAAAATAAATAAATAACACACATCTCTATATGCTGGCTGTGGCGCCACCCACTTTTGAAGCCCAAATTATGGGAGTTCCTGTGGGGGGAGGTACAGCCAGCATCAACGCCCCCATCCCATGCGATCTGTCACTAATGAATGAAACTCTGCGCTGCTTGCTCATTTAGATTAGTCAAGATCACTCAGAGCTTTGGCTCTGTGTAGAGTAACTGCCCTATATGTACAATCCAATGCAACTCTGAACTCTTATGAATTGAAAAAAAAAAATAAGCACCTATCGTTCATTCCATTACAGTGAGAGCTCTCAGAGCTATGACTCTGAAGGTCCATCAGGGCTGCTTTAGACAGAGCCCGGCTGATGGACACCGCAGCACTGTGTGAGCTTTCGCCATATAGAGAAGTTATCTGAGATGTTGGGCCAGTTCCATGTATACCAGCCTGACATTGCATTCATGAACTTGACAGTTCAGTGCTGCAAAGCGGTGCGATCCATCAGCTGGGCTGTGTTCTGTATAAAAGCAGCCATGACAGCGCTGCCAGCTGTGTGATCCGTTTGGTGAATGGTAGCACTGCTCTCTAGAGCGGCACCTGTCAAATCACAAATCTTTACCAGCGGCGCCAGGGTGGTGGGGCCCGTTATATCACGCTGCTCAAAAATTAGGGGATAATTTGAAAAGGCCCCAGTGCATATTAGCACTTTTTCACATGTCAGGTTCAATAGGATAAGGCACTTTGATCTCTAGGAAGTTGAAACATATGTAATGATCAATCGTTAAAGGGTCCATGCACACTGGCAAAAAATTGCTGCTTCTATAGGAATTTTGCCTGTAGAAGCAGCTCAATGTTATCCTATGTGTCCATGCACATTTGGATGGTTAGAGGCATTGTTTTAAGCTTAGCGTTTGTCAGAAAAAAAAAAAAAAAAAAAAATTGTTAAACTCTGTACAAACTACAGTGTTTTTCTGCCAATGGAACTGTAGTTCCATTCCTTTAAGCCCAGTGTGCACGCAGCCTGTTACTTTTATGCAAAAACTAAATGTTAGCATGCAATATGCTGGACGATTTAGGTAAATTTAATGGTCCTATAGCAGAATGCAAGATAACTGCTGCTTTAAGCTGAAGTCTAGCCAGACGGGGCATCATTTTAACTCTGCATCAAGAGCCCCTTCGTGAATTTTTAATTTACTAATGTGCGAGAATTTGTACTTGTATTAACCACCTTTAATCTCCTGCATTGGAGGAAAAAAAGGCAAATATCATCCAATCAATATCTGCTGTGGTACACAACAGGACGACACATGGAGACAGTGCATGGCCACCACCATGATCTGCGGCCTCTCCACGGTCCTATCACAGGCTAGGCTTGTTATCACACTGTGCTGCTGCAGTTGGTTTACCTAGCAGTCTCAACTAGCATTGTTGCTTGGACTGGCTGTACAGAAATACAAATCTTTTGACAGGTAAAAATAACCCCCATTTGGCAGCTTACATGTTGTCCAGCTTTAAAAAAAAAAAAAAAAAAAAAAAAAAAATGGACTTTAGATCAGCTCATTACCATCCAAATCCGTCCCAAAACAAGTTATAAAATGTCATCTGGGAGTTTTAGCCCACCACACTGAAGTACTGTACCTACCAGGAGCACAGCTATCGACCAGGGCACCCAGAGCTCTGCCGCTTTGCCAGTCCCTGCTGAAGTTGGTGACGGGCAGCTGTGGCAGCTTATTCTGGATCCATCCCAAAAGCCTCTGCTTAGGCGTCTTCTGCTTAACGTCTTCATCCTCTTCTTCATCCCACATGGGCATGGAGATGGAATAGTGCAGAATAAGGGTCCAGATGAGACCCAGGATGAGCTTGAGGTTCCCATCTACAATAGCTTTGCTGTCTGAAATTAGAAAAAAAAAAAAAAAAAAAAGTTTGAGCCATTTTTGTCAATATACAATTAAACAAAGCATTGCTAATATGCCAACGTAGAACCTTCATTTCCTTTTAATATATACACAGTTTGAGGGTTAGCTATAATCTCTCGGCTTGAGCTGCAGATTTTTTTTTTGGTCAGCTGTCCATTCATAAGTGGAAATATGTGCAGCTTCAGCATATGAGCAGCAACCTGTCTCCTCAAGGATGCATGTGCAGCTCAGACAGTGTTTATTCTGAGTCGACAAGATTTCCTCAAGTATCCAAGCGATAAATTCATTGCATGACCCTGGATAAATTCTGGAGCACAAGAGAGACAACCTCCAAAATAAAAACTGCTAGACCTTGACCAACTGCATTAACCCTTAAAGAGCACAAACAACCCCATGAATCTTATTTGCTTCATTTGGTCTGTTAATTATACAATTAAAAAAAGTGTCATGTTCAAAAGAGTAAATACCTGCTAATCCTGCCAGAAATCCGGAAACATACTGCGCACTCTGCACTTTTATATCAGCCCCTTTCAATCCCTGACACCTCCCTTACGTTAAGCAGTGAGGGCTTTCATGTCCTAGGGCAGGGGGTCTTCAAGCTGCGGTCCTCCAGGTGTTCAGGAACTACAATTCCCATCATGCCTAGTCATGTCTGTGAATGTCAGAGTTTTACAGTGACTCATGGGAAGTGTAGTTCTGCAACAGCTGGAGGGCCGTAGTTCGAGGATCCCTGTCCTAGGGTGTTACTGCTGCTTCTCCACTTTCTATCAAAGCTGTACAAGTAGCAGTAGCCAATGAGCCCTTCACATGATTGTAGAGAGAAAATTAAATGGCTTTGCATAGAGCAGCCCTGATATGCCTCGCCTCTTCTCAGGTCTCCCGCTAAAGATTTTTTTTTATTGATTTTCAAATTGCAAGACATACAATGTCATAAATTGACATGGCATATTGCATAGTACAAAAATAAATAAAAGAAAATAAAAAGAAGAAGCTTGTTTTATATTACCTCACCCACCCTCCCACCCCATCTAATCCCAACCCTCCACCACACACCAAGTAATCCTTTATACACAAATTGTCAATTGTCTATCAATATCAGAAATAAAGACACCCTACTCCGAAGGCAGAAGAGTGATGTTGGAGAGAGACCATAGAAAGTAAGAAGGAAGAGACGGGATGAGTTAAGATTCTAGTCTTCCCCCCACTGAGTGCTCCAACAGCACACCGCTTGCTTATGGGGCACTCATGCGGGCTTGCTCCCAAGCCACACTGACCATTTAGAGTGCAGCTCAGCCCAAACCACCATAACCCCCCCCCCCCTGCTTTCTGCATATTGGTTGGGATTTAACAGCAATGTCTCCCACTGCTGTGTGTGAGCCAGTGAGAAGAGAAAAAAGCAGTGGATCCTGCCATTGTGCACAGCACTGTATCTACATCGGGGTTAAGGCAATAAAGGTTAAACCTCCTGACTTGAAAACCACTTTATAGCTTGTGCCTTTTTGGGGTTCTTTAGTGGTCAATAGAAAAGACCATAAACAAAACTAGATGAATGGAAGGGACAGTCCTTTCATCCACCCAACCTCCATTCATAGAAGCAAACAGTACAGCTGGCGCCATTAACCCCTGCTATAAACATAGGAGTTGGGCAGTTCAATGGTGGCAGAAGTACAAGAGACACATCCTACTGACCAAGTACAGTCCTTTGTCGATTTTTGAAAGTCACCCATTCTTGGGCTGAGAGGTCTACAAAAAAAATAAAATTAAAATCACTGGTCTAAACCACACATGGCCTATTACTGATGTGAAATGTTAAACAGCACATCTCTCATCTTCTGAAGGTCTCATACAAGGTTAGTGAGGGAATGAGCGCCTTAGCGGATAGGGTATGCTGAGCCATATGTACCAACGTGTGCCAGAGATATTGGTCTGTATGACCCATATAGAGCACAGAGATTGGTGCCGTGTGATGAGAATCAAGGCTGTACACTGTTCAACATGAGCATATAAAATCCCTACAAAAAACATGTGTCAGTCTGAGCAGCATTATACACACTGCCAGACATCAAATGAGAAGGTGGAGAGAAGCCAGTTGTCCAACATCCATGTTTAAGGCATACTAATTGTTTCCAGCTAGTCGGGGACGAGCCTTTTACTGAAGTCAGCTTAGAGCACTGAAAGACTTCATAACACTAACCAGCACAGAGTGAAGCCACAAGAACCTTGGCTTAATGCATTTAACACATGGAGGCTTTTTAGCCAATGTAGGATGGACAACCTGAAATCAGAACAGGAGGCGGGGGGGATAAAATCTGAAAAAAAAAAAAAAAAAAAAAAAAAAAATCCACAGCTCAGTCACAACTGGGATGGTTACCAAGGCCTCCACAACACACTAGTTCCAGAGCATATGCAGGAAACGAAGCCAACGCACTGATCAGAAGCAGGAGTAGAGTAAAAGGTGCTCGTAGAACATTCAGCAAGAGCCAAACTCCCAGCGAGGATGGATGTTTGGAAAGACTGAACTATCAGCACATGAATCAGACTGCCGATTCAACCCGTGTCTCAGAAGGGGCGCAACCCCCTCCATTTTGTACGATATGAAAGGACGCCTCATTCATGACTCAAAGACGGGTTAACAACTATTCGCTTTAACACTACATTGCCTTTCAGAATCTTCAGTCGAGTTATCAAGGAGCTAGCTAAAATATGATCAGGAGTGGCACATCAAGGTAAAGCTCAACTCCGAAATCAGCAGATATGGTCTAAATGCAACAGTTGTGTGTTCTTGAATCCAGATCTGTACAATAACCAAGTGGCACTTCCCCCTATGCAGGAGCTTCCTGTAATGCAGACCAGACACTGCTGCGCACTCCTTGTGCTGGGGGGAGTGGTCTGGTCTCCACCCCCTTTCTTAGTTCTCTGCAGACAGACTAATGAACAGACCACACAGGTGGTTGTTTAACCTTTTTGCGTAGGAATTTGTTTTGTTTTTTTAAGAACCAAGCCTGTAAAGTCACCGCTTAGAGGGCTGACATTTTCGGTCTTTCTTCTGGGTTGGTGAGCTGCGGCACGATTGGCCAGAGCGGCGATAAGGTCACTCCCATGCAGGACAACCCCGATGTCTAGAATGAACGTTGCCTTTCATTCTCTTACATCTCCTTTGGGTATCACATCATTACAGCTCTGTATTCATTACTACATCATTGTGGCTCACTAATTACATTTTCCCCAATTCAAAGTAGCTCAAATTGACGTGGTAACTGCCTCCAAGTATCTGTAGAGCAGAATGCTGATGAGAAGCAGCACAAGAAGCCTATCAGGTGTGATCACAAGTGCCGATAACAGGAGCCCATCTGCTGCCTCTTTCACTGTCCAATCACAAGTTAGGGGAAGACGGGACCTGCACTGCAGGTTTTTAAATGCAGTAGGGAACACATCAGGTCTACTGCTGACAGGGCTGTGGGGCAGAGCTGTGAAAATCTTAGAAATGAATGGACAATACAAATCTTTTGGCAGGCAAAACTCTCCCAATTCCGCATTTAACGATTTGCCTCGCGTTCAGCTTTAAAAGCACACTGAGCACGGTCTGCGGTTCTAACACTTGACTATATATGCCTCAATGAAAACTTTGTTTAGAAATGTGAAAAGGCAGCATATGTCAGAAGTAAAAAAAAAAAAAAAAAAAGCCCACACTCAGATGAATTATGGTATACATTGCACACAAGGGTTCTGCAGGCTTGCCTTCCCAACATCCTGAGGAACAGTGCCCACAAATGTTATAGAATGGGTTTATGCTAAAAGGTCAGTGCAAATGAAGCACAAGAGGAAACGTTTGGGATGTCTAACTTGTGAGTCAACGCGACCATAGAACAAGGTTTTTCCGTATATGGCCTGTGCTGCTACTGGGCTGCGTGTTTTCCTGACGTTATTTGCTCACTGTGGATATGGCCCAAAATGTCTGGCAGGCCAATACCAAAAGTGATTTTCCCAGGCTCCTCCGCCTCCTTCTCCCACCACAACTTGTAATGAAGAGCAGGTCACAAAATACAAGGAGAGATAGTGCAGTGATTCAAATGGGAAAAACACATTTCCTGTACGAATCCATCAGTTCAGCAATAGACTTATCAGGACCAGCTTCTCCTCAATGGAATCCTGATAGCAAAGTTAAAAAAAAATTTAAAAAAATATAAAGTATTCAGGCATGGATTCTACAGGCTTGTTATAATGGATACATTGGTATAGATTCAGACCTTTGATTCATTATTAAAAGTAGTGTTGCACCAAGTGTTAAGACCATTCATTTGAAAAAGGGCCTGACAAAATCACTAATTTTTAACCCATTACAGGGCGTTACCATGTGTGTTGTGTTCCACTGCAATAGAAGCGTTGGTTAAGTTTGTTGAGGCGCGGGAAAGGCGAGAGGAAATGTAGGGGAGAATACAGACTACCTCCTTTACTGATCTTCTAAAGTAGGGTTTCTCAACCAAGGTTCCATGGAACCCTAGTGTTTCTCCAGAGGTTGCAATTTCTGCCTCTCAGATTATTTAACGGACACCATTAATTTTAGCCATCTGTAAGGAGGCAATTCTTCCCAATGGCCTTCACACCAACGTATCAAGAGTTGTAGATAATTTTTTTTAGCAGGGGTTCTTTAGGACCGGAAAGGGATTTCAAGGGTTCCTCTGTGTTGAGGTAGGCTGCTCTAGAGACTTGGCTATTGTCCTTGGTTTGGGGAAAAAAAAAAAAAAAACGCTTTCCCCAGTTTTGGGGTCTGTGTTGATGAGCGCATAGGAGGTTTTACATTCCCATAAGTACCGGTATATGGGAATGATAAACCCAAAAGAGGAAGGTCAACTGCCTCAGTCAATGAATTCAAGGGATTAAGTCCAGGTCAAAAGTACCAATAGTACAAGTACCAATACAATGTGACAAGCTAAAGAACTGCATACAAATCTATGCTTAGCCATAAAACCATTTTTTGGCCTAGTTTTTTGCATGATCAGAAGGAAAAAAAAAAACCCACCTAGGAAAAGAAACGGAAAAAAAAAAAAAATTGTTATGTGATGAAAAGTGATGTTTGTTTCAATCCATTTAAAATAATTCATGCAAGTTTTTATTTATTAGGGGGAAAAGAGGGCCCCTTTCACACAGGGCAGATTCTGTTGTGATCAGCAGAGGATCCGATTATCTGCTGATAGGAGAGCGGATGACAGATCCACGTCCACTCGGTATCTGCAGAGCGAACACGGGCAGAGCACACTCTGCTCTATGGGCAGCCAAGAGTCAACAAGACTCCTGTCAGTTTTACACGCGGCTAGGTCCCATTTTATCCACCTAAAGGGAAGAGGATGGTGTTCTCCGCTTTATTGGGCCAGATCAGACCCAAACCAGATAGGAATGCCTATCTGAGGCGCCGAAGGTGTGAAATGGTGTATATTGCATGAAAATAACTTAACTGGGGTAACGTAAACAGGGGTTAATTTTTTGGCACAAGAACAGTTGCAGAAAAGTTGAGGAAATCTTCAGTATTTCAGGAGCCATTTAAAGTCCAAAATAGGGCCCCTCCTGGGAATACACCCTTGTGTCACAAATATTTAGTCTGGAATGCTGATAAGGAAAGATTTCTGGTGTCAAAGGCAGCATTTCATAGATCACTAATGCAAAACTAATTTAATGACCAATTCACGTTAATCAGCTGTCAGCGCAAAATGCTCAGACTGATGGTCTTTGTACTCTGGGCATTTATTTTATACCAAAAATATAAAGTGTAGCGAACAAGTTTACTGATCTTTGTACTCCATGCATTGGTCTATAGAAAGGAGAACTGCATTCAAATAGATTTTAAAAAATCCTTACAAATGGGCTCCGTTCATATCTTGGTTTTCTGAATTGTGGGCGGAAGCGCCATGATTTGAAATGGTGGCAAATCGTGGGACGCCCATGCGATCCGTCACTTCCAATGGCACCCCAATTTTACCAAGATTCGTTGGGTGACAATCACAGTAAACTCATGCAAACTGAATCGCAGGACGTCTGTGGCCCAAAAGTAGAAGAAGAACTCGTGCCGCGATTGGAGTGCCATTGGAAGAGATGGGGGATCACGCAGGCAGCCTGCGATTTGCAGTCCTTTCGTATCGCGGGCGGAATAGTAGTGATGCCGCCCGCTATTCAGAACGCCAACATGTTAACAAAGCCTAAAAGCAGTGGTTCTCAACCCCTGTCCTCAGAACCCATTAACAGGCCAGGTTTGCAAGATAACTGAAATACATCACAGGCGATATCATTTGCTGCTCAGTGATTGCAGTATTCTAGTCTTCATCTTCCCAAGGTAATACTTAAATCCTGGCCCGTTACTGGGTCCTGAAGCCAGTAGTTGAGAATCACTGGCCTAAAGGCTTGTTCTGCCAAACATTGACAAACCACACCAACCACCTCTGAAGTAAATTGCAACAGAATTTGGGTGGGCTTTACATGCCACAATTCCAGAATAAAAGATGTCTAGCTGCGGTAATAACCACTAGAATTTCCATGTGAGGACATTGACCACATTTGATCAAGTGACACCACCTGGGATTCCCAACACGACATTTGGATTACTGCAGCCAGGAAGCCTGTCAATTAGCAGTAGAAGTGTAGCTTGTATAGATCAGCAGGCAACAGGTCGTCATCTTAAATTGCCATGGATTACCTCTGGACACTAGTTGATGCAATTACCTGGCTGGACACCAATGCCTCTTCCAGGAACATAATTTTAAAAGCTTGTAAAGTATGTATGCGTTTTAAAGAATTTTTAATTCAGTGCATTTTGCTCTTCCCTTTGTGGGGAATAGGCGAGACCCAATTTATCGCTGTACTAGTTTTCCTGGGGGTGGGGGATATCTGGTCACCCCCTTGTAAGGGTTTCCAGATCTCAAATTAGTTTCCTTATGTTGCCATTACCCACATCTATTTGGGAGCACAGGGGGGTGAGGGTCTTTTACTCAACATTAGAACAAGGTTTTTTTGCAGGGAATTAGGGGGTCCTCCTGTAGGGCAACAGAAAATTTTATACACTTTTTAAAGGTTCAATAAGCAGTCCAGCAGATTTGTTTATTTAGGGCAAAAGGCTTGGATTAAGGAATAGAGATGCCCAGAACTGAAGACCTTGGATAACTCTTGAGGACTTGCTAATGTGTCTGGCTGCTAGAACTAACTTCAAAACAGTGCTGTTCACCTGTGGGAATGATGTAGCTAGAACATCAGAAAAGGTTACAACTGAAGATACAGGTGCTTTTCTGTGCAGAAATGCCAAAGGCTTCTGCTGTTCCGAAGCTAGAGATACGGAGGTGTTTCTGACTGCTTTGAGCTGGCTCTTAACTGTCCTCTGGTCCTAGACATGTAAAGTATTCCACCTCACTGTCTTCTCTGTACTGGCATTGGGTAAGTGAAATGGAAGTTACTCACCCAGTCCCTTTGTTCCTGGAATGCAACAAGCTGCTGTATGGACACTGCTATACTGTCTGGGTTTGCTTTCAAGATAGCCAAGCTTAGCCGAGGCTGGTAAACGGTGTGAGGCTTCCAGGTGCCCCTTCTCTTCCTCCCTCCTCCCGGCCTTCCTTCTGCACAGGGATCCTCTCCAGGTGACTGGACTGGACTCTGCTCCCAGACTGCAAGGCTTTTGAGCATTTATGGGTTGTTCCCCCACGTACTGAGCCTCACTTCAGGGATTGGTGGGAACCCTATAAAAGTTTTAGGCTGCAACCTCTGTTCCTCCATCCTGTAATTTCCAGAACTACCCAGCGAGTTCTAGAAGCCAGGGGGAGGCAACAGAGCCACAGCCTTTGGAGCTCTGCACAGTCAAAAACACAAAAATCAAACCCTGCTCCTCTACAGAGCCTATAGAGGAGCCCAAATAAATTTACCTCAACTAGCAACTAGGAGTATTAAAGGTACCCCTAATCAGGGCCGTCTTTAATATTGATTGGACCCTGGGCAAAACTTTTCTTGGGCCCCCCCCCCATAAAGTTTCAGTCTCCACCTGCTCTGAGACATACATTAAATAGCAGCTAGACTCAAAATCAGTTTACTGAATCAGATCAGGCAGCTATTGTGATTGGTTGCCAGAGGTGACAGTGTATCATTACCTCTCACTGACTGGTTGCTAGGGGTTACAGCACACATTACAGCTCACTGATTAGTTTCTTGAGGTTACAGCACACGATTTCTGCTTGTTGATTGGCTGCTAGAGATAACTGTGGATATGACCTCAGGGGGGGCATGATATACATATCAATGCCGTCGGCCGTTGGCATTTACATATGAATGCCAGTAATTTACATGTAAACACAGGGTCTGCAGGTGAGTCATCTGTACACAACAAAAGGGCAGAACTAGGCAGCATTAGTAGCAGCACTTCACACTGAGATATTGGGACACAGCACGAGACTAAAACCAGGATAAACCAGGATAGTTGGCAAGTATAAGGCAGCTGCCATGGGCCCCACAACAATGACAGGGCCCAGGGCAGCTGCCCCTTTTGCCCTGCCTTAAAAACGGCCCTGCCCCTAATACTGAAAAGCACATGGCCTGGTATAGTACAGAAGGGAGAGCTGCATGCTTGGTGCCTTCACTTTCCAGCCACTCAGGCTGTATGCCTGGCTAAGGGTCTGGTTGGAAGATTGAAAGGACCTTGTCCCTCAATATATTAGGACAGAGGTCCTTTGCAAGGAATCAAAGGGTAGATTTTTGCCACCTCTGCTGCAAGGTAAATTTTGGTGAATTTTACACCCCCCCCAATACAAACAGCGCCCCTACACAGGAACAGCGTGTTTCACACTTCAGTCCCCGTCATAAACCTACATCCTGATGAGCACATCTTACAATGCCGTCACACTTCTCACCTTGTGCACTATTGAGAAACTAAAAACTGTAGCAAGATTCTCAAGAAAAGCTGACACCACTTCACCGATCTGACAGCACCACACCCTGCACAGGGCAGGTATGCAGCAAAAAAGACAAATTCCTCCCCGATTATACGATCAGATTGACACTTCTGTATCTGCTGGCACAGTTATCTGCGCAGTTTTCTAGGCATTATCACAGTGCAGCGTCGGTACATTATGCAGCCTGTGGTATTGTGTCTGAGCATTACATTAAGAGATCCCTTTGCCAACAAAAGTCAAGGAATGAAGAGCAGACTGACTCAGAAGGTCTGAGGCGCAGTCCTGACTCCCCACCCCTTCCACAGGCACTTCCATGGCTAGCAGGCTCCTCTGCTAATCGCTGCACTTTCCAACATTTTTTGGCCTTATATGGCAAACACAAGCAAAATGCGGCCTGCCAGGAATCTCGGCTCCCTCCCTTTCTGTACAGTTTGGGGGATGGAGCAGGAAAGGAGACGAGGGGGGCAGATTAATGCCTTGGTCACAGCCTCACTTCCTTGCAGAACAAGGGCCTCCAAAACAAACGTAGTGAATGCCGAGTGAAATCATATGCTCCTCCAGCCTAAAGGACTGTTCTATGGAGTGGCATTTAAGACAAAGGATTTTGCAGATCAAATTAAAAAAAAAGTTGGCTTTATGCGACAGCATCAAAGTGCTACTGTGACAGAAATCTAGTTTGCATGGAGTATGTGCCACATGAATTCTAGTGGTAAACCCTTTTAAAGTTTTATGAAATAAAGTAGCCTTTTCAGCACAAGTTGTACCTTACAGGGTACATGCATATAACCATTTAAGAGAACTAGTATGCATGCTAGCCAGTACCCTGCGTAAAACAATTTGTATGCATACAGTGCCATTGCGGCCTAGCACTCTCGTTTAAGACACAGGCAGCCATTGCCCTCTGAAGCTCTGTTGCTGGGACGCAGGTGGCTCTTGTACACTTGAGTTAATTTGCGCTCTCCGCATGTAAACATTAGAACAAGCGTTTGTTTTTGTTTTTTTAACATCTAAAAAATCTTAAACAGGTTTTTCACAGCAGAGTGCTACAAGATTTTCTTTGGATTTTGCCATGCCAGCCACAAAATCCTGTTGGGCCATAGCGCCTCCCACCCAGCACGGAGTTGTGAGGAAGGAAAGCATTGAGTCTAATGCCTCGTTTCCACCGAGCGGATCGGTTTGGAAGGCCTAGAATGGTCCGGCCATTTCAGGCGAGCGTTTCCACTGCAAGTCGGACTGACAGGGGCCATACGTGGGTTTAGAAAAAATGCCTAGCATGGCGTCACACGTCCACCAATCAGTGGAATGTATCGTAGCTCCACCCTAACCGAACCGTTCCATTTTCTATGGCCCCACATCTGAAGCAGGACCCCGAATGGAACGGTTCGGTTGTATGGGCCGCTTTCATAATGGAAACACCCAAAAATAGCGTACCGTAACGATCCGCTCAGTGGAAACGTGGCATAAATCTTATAGTATTCATGCACGTGGCTGAAATACATGGTGCTTTTTTTAAAGCAAATTTTTCACATCTCAAGTGTAAGAATTGAAGGATCTGTGTTTTTGCACATGTTCCATTTTATACTCTAAACATTTTGTGCTGACATTTACAACCGTAGAGTACAAGAGCCACCTGCATCCCAGCAACAGAGGGCTGCAGATAGCAATAGCTGGATGGTCACCATTTAAGTGTAGTGTTGCGACTAGGGAACAGATTAAAAAAAATTACACCCGAACATGGTCTGGTAGAAAATGACCACTCATCTTGGTAGTCAATGAAAGTTGCATGGCCCCCCGCCCCCCGTATTAGTGGCCAATGCAGGTGGTAAATCAATTCACCAATGCTCAAGGAACCCTAGGGTTCTGAGACACCCTGTTTGAGAGAGACTGTGCTAGAGGGGAGGGTCGCCATTTCAACTAGAAGCTTCTGTGGCCATTTTGAAGAGGTAAAGTACAATGAAACGTTGGGAGTTGTGCACTATCTACAGCAGAAAAATCAAATGGGTCAGCAGACATTTCCAGCTTTAATTAAGTAATCCAAAAAATACCAGATTTAGACATTCTAATCATCTCTAAAAAAAACATCAAGCCAAATACCCTGGCAGTACATTCAGATCCGTGGCATGTCTTATGCAATAATGTTCTGTAATATGAGCGCCACAGCTGCTGCTATACAGAGCAACCCATGTCCTATGTACCTTATTGAGCAATGCCCAACATTCCGCACAGACACTGAAATATTGTATAGAAATGCAGGAATGTTACTGCTGCACTAAAATGCTTACAGATCAGCAATAAAGAGCAATGGTCCTTGCAGAAATATGTGCACACGCACAAAAAAGCATGACCGATTACAGAATTGTAAAGTCTATTAAAGGGCAAGTCTACCCCAATAGCAAAAAAAAAAAAAAACATTATAGGTCAATTCTAGCAAGTTTGACTGCCAAGTGGTCGTTTTAAATGATTGGATTCTGCAGTCATGATGGTCTCAGGTCTATCCCCACAAAATATAGTTTCTCACATGGCTCAAATCCAGTTGATTGCCTAAAGCAGTGGTCTCGAAAAAGCAGCCTGGGGGCTGACCTTCGCTTTCCTTTATTTGGCCATTGGGGCCCCATTCCTCCTGATACGAGACTATTCTGCCAACCGACAATGGGGCACCATTTCTCACGGACACCATTTATCCTCCCAATACCAAAAGTGGTGATGTTTACTCCCACTGACCAGTCCACCCCCCCCCCCCCCCCCACTAGTCTGAATGACAAACTGGCTTAGTTTAGAAAGTATAGAGACCCCCAGTCTAAGGAAGCACATGTACGAAAGCAATAGTGGCAAATGAGAGCAAGTCTCTGCTCCATCCCAAGCTGTGGAATGGCTACAGTGAAGTGATTAAACAGAACCTCACAATGTGGCCCCCCAAGGGGGCTCAAAATGTTAAATATACACCCACTGGTTAAATTGGGTGGAAGGCTTCACCCAACTTTTTAAAGCAAAACTTTATCCAAAGTTGGAGAAGTTTTGACTTGAGTAAAGGAGGGTTAGAACCTCACAGCTCTGGTGAGATTTCCATTTACAATTATGTTTCAGTACACAAAAGGAATCTCCCCAGTGTGGACATGAATACACCTGAGAGGTTCTAACCTTTTACATACCAAGACAGATTTGCTTTGGCTGGGGTGCCATTTTAAACAACCTTAGTCTAAGCTCATGATGTATTCTGTGCTTTAAAATAGGGACTTTCCTTTGAAGACAGAAAAATCAATGTCAAGCTTTCCGCCAATGCATATACCAGAAGTGGAGTCACCTTGGTACCTTCACCTGACAGACCTCAACACACCACACACAGAATGAGAATCAGTCCCAATTGCAATGTGATTGTTTTGGGCCGCCCAATGGTATTACATGAAAAAACAGCCTGTACTGCAATACTCCAATCTAGAGAAGTCTTCCACACTACTATTGTGTCACAAGTTGCCCTCAGTCTTCTGGGGAAAAAAAAAAAAAAAAAAAAAAAAAAAAAAGGAGATGGAGTTATGTGGGGAAAATAAGGGGGTATGTTGGGCGTCACTTGTGAAGAGAAACCAGAGTTGGGCAGCCATCCTGCATGGTCACCCCATGACTAAAAAAAAAAAAAAAATAAAAAAAAAAAAAAATAGATGTCTTAATAAGCACCCAATTCTTCACCTAAAGAAAAGAACTAAAAACCACACACCCATACACAAGCCCTTACTTCAGAACACTAACACCTTTAAAACAAGATCCTGTGTATTAACCCTCATGGCTTTATCAGGGCAGCCAAGCATGACAGCTCCATGGAACAGCTGCAGGACAGAGCTTAAAAAGAGGAAACAAACCGTACATTCCTGGCTGAGCCACAGGAATACTTTTCTATGTATACACTGTCACTACTGCGATTCGCCTTTTCAAGCATGTTCTCACAAGATTCAGGAGTGGCATTGAGGGAAAAAAAAAAAAGGGGAGGAGAAGAACAGAATAATAAGGGCCATACAAGTATTGTATGTAGTTACAGATCGCACTGCAGGAAAGATTTCTCATTTTGAGCCATTGGCTGTCTGCATGAGGATGTAAAATTAGGACCACCCATGTTTTTCAAGAACCTTATCAGAATACAATTAAGCATATTGGCTAGCAAATCTCTATGCTGAAAAAAAAACGACTTCAGATTGGCTGTGCAGGGCTATTCAACAATATGTATAGCGCAGCTCAGCTAGCAACAAATTAACAAAAGTGGATACATGTAAATAACCCAAAGGGTCGGTTCACACTGGGGCAACACGACTTCAGCGCGACTTTGCACGGCAACTTCAACGCGGCTTCGACGCGACTTCAGCAAATTACAAGGCGACTTGAAGTCGCCTCCATGACAGGCGACTTCGGCTGTGGCCAATCACAGGGCAATCAGCTCTCTGGGAGGGAGGGGTTTTCCCTGCAAAGTCGCTTGACTTTACAGAGAGATCCGACTTGGAGGCGACTTCCATAGATTTCTATGGTACAGGTCGCCTACCAAGTCGGATCAAAGTTGTACAGGGAGTACGCTCTGAAGTCGGAGCGACTTCAGTAGTGTCTATTAAGACGCTCACGTTCAATCTCTTTCTGGGGCGACTTGGGGCGACTTGAGGGCGTACAAGTCAGATCCCAAGTCGCCCCAGTGTGAACCGACCCAAAAAGGCAAATGATTGCTACAATTTGATACAGCAGTGAAGATCAATTAAAAAAAAAAAAAAAAAAACCCACACGTTATTCTTGCCTCCTCTGCAGCTTCACAGAGCAGCCCGGATCCTCCTCTTCTCAGGTCCCCCTTTCCTATCGAGTGCCCCCTCACCCAGCAGCTCTCTATGGGGCACCCAAGCCGAGTCAGAGCTCCGTGTAACCATTCAGACATAAAGCCCTGACTTGGCCCCGCCCCTACCCCCTGATTTGGCTCCTGCTGCTGTCAAAGTCAGTGAGCCAAGGCGCCACTGCTGTGTGTCAGCCAACCAGGAGTGTCCTGGACGGCTTAGACACTCGTGGACATCACTGGAGAGAGATGAGGCTCAGGTAAGTAATTAGGGGGTGCTGGGGAGGCTGCTGCACAGGTTTATCATAACACATTAAGATAAGGCAGAAGGTTTCCCCCCCCCCCCCCCCCCCCAACAACCCCTTTAATAGCACAATGAACTGATGAGTCACTAAAAGTGTCTTTTTTGTTTCTTTGATTGATCTTCACTGCTATATCAGATTGTAGCAATTTCCTTTTTGGACATATTGTTGCAGTTTACATGTATCCACTTTTAGGTTTGTTAATGTGTTGCTAGTTGCACTGCACTATAAATGTTCATTATCTACTGAAGTGTGTGAGAACAAGTTTGAGTGGTAAGCAGCAACTGGAGTATTTCACATATAGTCACTTGGAGTTTACACACAATTTGAGACATTTATTTGAACTGATTAAAAAAGGTAAAAGTTTATATATGTGGAGGGCTATTGCACTGCATTAGGTTTTTTTTTTTTTTTTTTTTTTATAGGCCTTAGCATCCAATTTTTTTAATGTTAAAGTGGTTTCAAAGGCTAGGACATTTACCTTGATGCATTCCCTGCATTAAGGTAAAAAATGTCCTAGCAATATCTCCCCCTCAACCCCCCTAAAAACGTACCCAAGTCCTCACTCGATCCAACGCTGTGCCAGTTTGTAGCAGCTCTCTCCCCACTCTCCCAGGCTTTGCTGAGGCAGCAGTCATTGGCTCCTGAGGAGGGAGCAGAGGGTGGGGGCTGAGCTGCACTGTGTGTGTCAATGGATAGTCCAGCTTGGAACTATGCCTACAGGTGTGCCACCATAGGCTTCCTACAAGGGTACACTGAAGAGCAGCCAGGAGCAGGGGGGGGGGGGGGACCCAGAAGTAGGTTTGCACTACCATTGCACACAGGAGGAGGCAAGTATATGTTTTTTTAAAAAAAGAAATAGACAGCCTTTTATGGCCGCTTTAAAGCCCAATTCAAACTTTTTTTTTGGAACTTTGAGTAAAAGGCAAGGTCCAATTAGACGTTTACCTTTTATTAAAAAAAGATGATTTGGTCGGGAAAAGAATCAACTTCAAGCTTCCTTTCAACACGATCCCAAGGAATGACAAGTAGCCTAGATGTTGTGGGAGGATGCTACAAGCATCTTTTGCAATTTGAGCCATTTAGCTTCCCCTTGGATCTTGATGGAAGGAGCATGTCACCCTCCGCTAACAGGAGCAAGAAGAGGGCAAAATTTCACTACTCTGGAAGGTGATGGGGGTTGGTAAATAGCTGCTTTTAAAGAAGAAAAAAAAAAAAAAAGTTAGATATGTATGGGGAATGGGCCACATAACTGGCAGTTTTACAAGGTCCACTTTAAGCTTCAGGAAAACAAAAACAACAAAAAAAAAAAAAAAAAAAAAAAAAAAAAAAAAAAAAAAAAAAAAAAAAAACACACACACCACAGTTCCAAATCAATACTTTGAAGGAAAAAAATAAAAAAATAAAATTGCATTTTGAGACACCATTAGGCAGATTGCACCTTACTTGCTGTCAGGCAGCAGAGGTAGCGAGGGGAGTTGTCATCACTAGGGGCTCTTGCTTCTGCAGGTGTAAATATTCTGTCTGGATAATTCAGATCATGTACAGACAGGTTTACTAGTCTGAAAACATTATGCTAGAAGTAGAACAAATCTCTCATCTGAGCAGTGTCATGATTTACAGTGCAAACATACCAACACGCTCAAGCCCCACAGCACAGGAGCTGATCAAGGAGGAAATCGTAGCGAGCCACTAGGGAGTCATTCCCATTCTGTGAATCACATTTGTTTGGAAGACTTATCCTGTCCAAAGACCAGCAATGGCATTGGAGTCCCTACCTTTCCGGCATCCTTCCCATTAACTCCTTGAGCAAGGTTTACAGAGGCTGGACAGTGCTATTCCTACACTATTTAGAGACTGAAATCCTCAGATTGTGTCCACCCATGGACTGTTTACCTCTCCCACCAAGTTTCTCAGATTTGAAGACTCCCAAAGTTTTCTAGCAGCCCTCAAAATGGTAGCTGAAAAAAGGTAAAAATATATAGGCAAACCAAAAACCATTAAGCTTACAATAGCTCTCAACAAAGTTTTCTAAATGGCTCTTTAGTACACAAAGCTTGCCAAAGACTTCAGTCAGCCAACCACCCCAAAGATGTATGACCTGTTTAGCAAACCGTTCCATCCATAAATATTTCCCAGTGAACAAATCCTTTAAGCTTCCCTACCTGCATTTGGCACTTCAGTAGAGCAATTTCTTTGGAGCTGTACATGCTGACCAGAACCATATAACCCATGATATAAAAAAAAAAAAAAAAAAAAAAAGTAAGTCTTCCTTTGCATACACTTACCTGAACTTTTTGGACTATCATTTCCCATGGTACCCCTACCATCTTATCTGCCTGGGCAGATGTGCAAGTAGCATTAAACGCATCACTGTTCTCTGCCTGTTGTAGCCGTGATGTTTTTGTACTGATGGATTTTAAAATTCATTTGGATTTCTCATACAATTAAGTGCATTCATCCACTTTTGCATGTAAAGTATCTTGCGGCTTGCACCTCAGTGTATGAAGGGGGGGCTACAGAGGTGGGTCAAACTGGAGCAGTGTCTTGGATTACATGCAACATTCCCACCCAGTGGTGTTCTGTACAGCCACAAATATGTAGAACTAGTTCGGGCAATGTGTCCATGTCATTTCTGAATAGATGTTCTATATACATTCCCGTAAACAAAGCCTTTAAGTCTCCCTACCTGAATTTGGCACTTCAGCAGAGTAATTCATTGGAGCTTCACATGCTGACCAGAACCACCAGCCCTATTGCTGGTAGGCCAGGGGATGAAAAGTTATAACCCACAATAAACCACCAAATAGTCATTTCTGCCTATGACTACACTAAACTGAATAACTAGATTGGGTGGCAATTGGGCATAGGAAATGGTTAGACTGTCAAAGCTCAATGTAGGAAGATCACTTCAGTCAGAGCCTTCACAAACAGATGACTTTCCCCACTCCCGGAGAAGCAGAAGTGGCCCATGTCTCCCCTAACCCAAAGTACTGGATATTTCAACAAACCAAGAATCAGAAAAGGTATCATGGGTAATCTTGTCAAGAAAATCTAAATTTTGTTCATGGGGTGGGGTCTCATCTAGAGAAAATATCCCTTGGCCTGAATGAGTAAAGTTACAGGTAAAGACTTGCGGGCACTTTGACATTTATGGGCAAACAAGGACTTCTGAACGAGATCTTCATGGTCCATTTTATTGTCCGCCTGAAAAGTTGGGACAGTTGTGTCAAGGTTGTGCCTTCCCTTGAATGTTATAGGTGTCACTGTATGGCATATGGATATCTAGCTCTGAGGAAAGTGTGAAATGGACACATTTTAACTTTCAGATTTTGTGGTCCCTTAAGCTACAAACCAGTTCTTGGCTTCTGTACCTCCAGTACTAGAATCCTGGGCTTCTGCATTACTCTGACATCTCCCAGAATTATAAGCAGAGCCAGGTTTATCTCACCCACAGAAAAGGAAAGAAAATACGAACACAAAGGTTTCCATTCAGGATGCAGCAACTACACAGCCCTCAGGGCTCCAGAACAAGTTTGGCATATGCACAGAGTGAAGGCAGAGCAGAAAAATCATACAGCCAATAGAGCGAGTGTCACTAAAAGAGGCTGACATTACCAGAAGAATACGTCATGTTGCCCGTGTTTAGAGAGAAGGTGAAAGCCAAATTGGAATGCGTTACGCAAGCACCCGAAACTCATGTTGCTCCTGGCAACCAAATGTTTATTTGCATTTACTGCTAGGTTTTGGCTTTTTCTCTAAATTTAGGTCTAGAACTAGCAGGAGTACCTCTGCATATGTCTGCATCTGCCAGCTCAGACCAGTTAGTCTAAGTTCACACTTATTGGGGGGGGGGGGGGGGGGGAACGCATGCAAAATCGCAGTCCCGCACCTGCAGGAAAAATGCACTGCTCTTTAGCAGACCTGCAGGGGTGCCATTAATGGCACCATGCATCTGAAATGCAGCACGTTTTCAGGTGCCTGAGACTGCATGGCCTGAGCAAGAGCACCTTGCAATTTCAGTGCAGCTGAAATTTTGAAAAGGCAAGAGGGACATGTCCCTACATTTCCCCCAGATACAGGAGCAGATTCAAATTAATGGGTTGCTGTGCCCATGCCAACATGGAAATCAGGAAAAAAAAAAAAAAAAACTGGTAGATGTGAACCTAGCCTTATTACTTGGGCAGCAGATATGGGCCCAACTTTCATCCAACTAGGGCCCTAATGGTCACATACAGTAAAGTATAGCAGGGGAGAGCCGAACGATTACCCAAGTAGGCTGCTGCTCCTTCAACATCCAATCACAGGCTGGTGTGTGATTGGCCAAGTTGCACAACCTGGCAGGGTCATCTGGAACCAAAAAAAGATTGGCTGAGCAGAAAGATTTCCATTCATATACCAACTACAGAACACCTACCCCTCTCCAATCCTCAAACCATAAGAGGGAGACATTCTGGAGTTCAGAGGAGAACATAGAAGGGCCAACACCACTTCTTAGGAATTCAGCACAGCAGATGCAGGAGTTGTCCGCTTGGTATAGATGGTTAGTAGCACCCTTGATTTCTCGCAGGATTACGAGGCATTTCTGTACTTGCGTTTTTAAAGAGCCAAACATGGAGACATGGGTTGCAGGGAGGAATTTGTTTTGTACAAGACTCATACCAAGTGTACTTGTGAATTTTGGACCCTCATGACAGACCTGTGTTTTTGCACCATGCCATCAAGGAATCATATCAAACTATGAAAAGTAACTTGGGCTCAATGCTGTGAATTGCAAGCTTGTCAGGGAAGCGATCTTTTCCTCTACAACTAATCTCTTCCACCATGAATTTCCTGTATACACAATTGATGGGAATACACAGATGGGAAGGCACCGCCAAATACCAACACGTAGGATGGAGCCATTTAGTCATCTCATTGCTCTAAAAAGGTCCACAGAGGAAATATTGCCAAAGACTTGACAAACAAGATTAAGCATTGGATAAGTGAGAAGCATATAAACTTATTTGAGGATAATTTATAGCTGCAGAAAGGTTTAGAACCCCCAAAAAATAAATACATCTCTCATATGCAGGGGTCAATATGAGGCACTGAGTGTTTTTGGCAGTTTTGATAACTGGGACATAAAGTAGAATAGTTCACATGTCTAACATAGTAACAAAAAGTGTAGGCAAAACTAAAGCTGGTGATGTATGGATTGAATCTTGGCAGATTCCTGCTGTAATGTGCCAAAATTTGTCCTGCAGGTGGCCCCATCAGCACCAGCCAACTTGACAAATGTGGATTTTACAACTGACTCAAGGGATCTGGGTGGAAAGTCATCCAACAGCTTTGGCACCCAGAGGTGAGCTCAGCTGCTATAGAGAAGGACCTTTCTTGTGTAGAAACAATAGACTCTCTGCAGAGGTCCAACAGATTCTCTACTTGAGCTCCTTAACCCCAAGTATAGAGAAAATGAAGACCAAAAAAAATGTAGGCCATGTCATCTAAATTCACTGGCCAAATTTACTAAGCGAGGGACACTTCTAGATCAGGACAGCCATGTAACTAGCATTTTTTAGAAGAGGTCAGCAATGGCTGCCTGCACATTTTTACACCAAGTCAGGTGCAATGCTCCATGTGCACAAGACTGCCATTTACTTCCAATGATTGGATGAGGTCTCACACAGGGGGATATTAAAGCTGCAATGTTCTCTATTGCTGTCCTAGACATGCATGCAGGGATGTTTAGGTCTGTCCCACACACAGATTCTTTAAATTTCATACAACACAAATCTTTGTGCCTTCATCATGTGACAAAAGCCTAATGCCGCGTACACACAGCCGGACTTCTTTGAATAAGATGCACAGTAGAACCCAGATGTATCCCTGGCAGCAGAAACTTGTTCTTCCCATATGTATTAGTCAAAGTATGGAGGCAACAGGGACAATGTAAGCAGATATGTAAAAAAAAAAAAAAAAAAAAAAAAAGCGAACCAATACCAAGAGGAATATGGAGGCAACCATTGTTGAACTCCTAAAAATGATGGATAACTGGTCATATGCATCACTCTTGCCATTAAGAATATTCTGTCTCCTCTCCTCCTCCCCCCCCCCCCTCCATTTTTAGCCAAAGCCTAGGAAAAGGTTACAGAATTCCTGATCTGCATACTTGCACCACACCATGGAGTCCAAATCTTAGATTCACTATGAGAAATGCCATTTTCAGGAATCTTTGAAATGGCAGTTTTTCCAGTAAAATAAAAACGTATAATAAAGTGTTCTATAGTTGCTAGTTACCCGCTTTGCTTTTTCTTCAGGCATCAATAATTCAAGTTCTGGACCAAGGTAAGCATCTCAAATCAGGCACTGCGATGTCACTTGGTAAAGCAGAACCTCACCCTAGAGTTCCGCTTTAACACCTTCCATCTCTGGTTTGTTTTTTGTTTAAGGATTGGTGGCCTATCGGGACCCATCAGGATCGGATTTTAGCAGGTAGCTGCTCCCACCATCTTGGAACACACACACACCTTTCTGGGACAGGTCACAGATACCAGGAGGCTGCAGGACCATTTATAAAGCGCAGCGTGGCTCAGACATGTGCAGTGGGAAGCCAGCTGTAAAGCGCCACAGTTGGCGTCCCTTAGTAAGCATTCTGGTGCCAGGGACCTGAAGACCTGCGAAGAACCAGCCTGGGTGAGGACAGCTCTGGATCCCTGGACAAGCAAGTTTTTGGGGATTTTCTTCAAAGCCAGCAGCAACAGCATTTGTAGCTACTGACTTATTTTTATTTTACCATTTGGACTCAAGACTGAAAAATGTATACTGGTTTTAGACTCCTCCATTAAAGATAAATACCAGATGCTGATTACTACATTGGGCCAAGATGGACTAACTCAACTAAGCATATACCGAACCTTCAGGTGCCATGTCAAGCAGCTCTCCTGCTGCTTAGTGAACATAGATCACTGGAGCACAGGCACTATTCAGATATTGCTTTTTTTTTTTTTTTTTTTTAAACGAACGTAAAGCATTTTCCAATTGGATTAGGTGGAGACTGACATCAACGCCCACCTTATTTCCAGCAGGATTGTCCAGGTATTGTTTATGCACAGTTACAATGGTCCAGGCTAGACGAATGTAACGATGTAAAAATAACCACACCTAGTTTTTACCTTTAAAAGCTGAGCAAACTGATATGTAAAAACACCGCACACACCTCTAATAAAGTGTCCAGGCTGCAGCTCACACACCCCTGCAATTGCAGTACTCAGATCAGTCCTCAACTCAAGCACGTCCATTCCGTAAATATGCAAGGCGTTCCAATTGAAGGAGGCACACATGAATGTCAAGCTACCCTCCTCCAATCACAGAGCACCTTACTCATTTAAAAAGTATGCAAGACATTTACTGAATGGAAGCTGGAGTATGTGATCCACTCCAAATACTCCAGCAGAACTAACTCAGGGCTGGGCAGTTGGCACCAACTGCTATGAGTATGTACAGAGGTGAAAGTCAGAACGGTACATAAACACGTCATGCCCTTCGTTAGTGTGGATTTATTTTTACAGTGCATAAAAAAAAGAAAAAAAAGCCAGAATTTTCAGAAACAAATAAGCGCTGCTCCAGCTCATTCTCTTTTAAACACCCATTTCCAGACTCCTCCATTTGTAACCCAATACTACAAAATGTACAAACTTCCATCCCAAGTGTCACTTCCAACCACTTGATGGCTCATCTTACATACTTCAAGGTTGTAATATTTAACTGTAGACATCCACTGCGAGGGATTCTAAAAACCAGCTTTTATACTGAACAAAGGGACTGTTTTCACTCTTGTTACAGCATCAATAACCGGAGCTAAAAAAGCCTCCGCCAGCCACACCCTGCCGAAGCCCATGCTGAGCCAAGTATCTCCGCAGCACGCTGTACACAGGCTGAGGTCTGACAATGCTTTCTGTGGTCTGTTTGGAGACGGCTCTGCCTACACTAATGAATCGTCTACAGCAAGAGGAACTGAAAATGCAGCTCTGCAGGAAGATTTGGGAGCTTCCAATCAATAAGAAAACTTATTCATCAAGCCACTGCAGGCATTATTGTTTTTTGGACATTAAAGTCAAACAGCAATTGTGCAAAGTGAACCCTTCCAACCAACCAAGTTCTTCACTACATCATGAACTGTACACAGACAGGGAAAATTTAGATTGTTCATGGCAGCTCATGTTTATGCTCAGCTATGACATACTAAGGATGAGAATTTCCTACACAAAAATTCTATAAAAAAAAAAAAAAAAAAAAAAAAAAAAAAAAAAAAAAAAAAAGATAACTGCACTTAATAAAATGTATCCTTTACTTGACCAACACCCTCCCACCAACAGCCTAGTCTTTGAGTGTTAGTTCACCTTCACACAAAAAAAAAAAAAAAAAAAAAAAAAAAGTTACTACTGTTCGGCCCCCCACTGTACTTACACTATGGGGGGGGGGGGGGGATGCTGAGCTGCCACTCATGGATTTTAAAGCACCCACTCCCTTTTCTCTGTGCAGTGCTTCCAGGATGGGCCAGAGCAGTTGCTGGCCAATCAGAATTGCTTTGGCCTGTCCCAGAATCACTACACAGAGAAAAGGAAGTGGGGGATTTCAAATCCATGGGCCAGCAAGTGTGGCCAATGACCGTTAATCATCACTGGAGGAAAGTACAGAGCGGACAAGGGACCAGGTTGGGGAGAGAACAGGGTCAGAGTGTATTTTTTTTATTTAAAAAAAAAAAAAAAAAGGAAAAACCTTGCTCGAGTCCCCCCCCCCCCCCCCCTAGATTTGCTGCGGAGCCACTTGAGGCAAATCCGACTGGCTCATTACTCAACCTTCCTGCATAAAGGAAACACTGAGGCTGCCATTGCTACTTATTTTGCAAATGCTGGTTCCTTGGCTGTTTTTACCAGCTTGCTTCAGCCGTTTCGCTTACCTGGAACACGCATGCATACCTGGGTGTCAGACTTTACTCAGATTTTCCCTGATATGCATATTTGAAGGTCAGTAAGGTAGACCACTAGCATCCCACATTAGAAAGCCATGTTCATGATAGCAATCTCCACTTGTGTTAATGAGGGCTTCACCAACCTCCCAAGCATTTATCTCAGAAGAAAAAAAAAAAAAAAAAAAAAAAAGATCTTTCACTCAAGCATGGCCAAAATAATTCCACTGCAGATCACAGCTTCTAACTACTGGTTTAAAAGACAGACATATCTACCCATTATGGTCCTCCCCAATCAGGGGGATCACCTGTAGACCTAGCAGAGAAAAGACCTGCCAGCTACGATGGCTTGATGCCTCTTTCCTTTGGAATTCTTAAATAAGCCTCTTCCAGCCTGCTTGAGAGATTCTTACAAGACCACCCATTTTAGTATACTACAGGTCAGGATCATGGTCTCCCCCAAGTTGGCAGGGTAGGACATTTTACTAAAAAACACAGAAACCCATTCTGTCTTGCCACAATAAGCTACAGGAAATGTGTGGTTCATACCAAGATGTGAGCACTGTGTGCCCAGTACTTTCAAATCACGACTTGTTGATTTAATCACGATGGCTTTACAGAGTTATTCAAAAAAGGAGGAAAGCCGATTTTGACACCTACAATGGATCATTAAACTTGCATTTGCTTTAAAATAAATGTTATGTTCTGTCTTGGGGGAAGGGGGTGTAAGGGTTGTGACCAGGCTGCCTGTGGGTCCAGAGTGGAGGGAAAGGGGACGCCAGAGGCTGCTGTTGCCATGACATTGGGATAAAAACGACCCACTCAGCAGATTATTCGGCAGCTGCTGCACTTGAAAGAATGCCAAGAGTCTCTGGTGTGTGTAAAAGCCTAGACTGGCACAAGAGCAGAAATACGAAGCAGAGGGGGTAGACTGCATGCCACAGAACAGCGTTGGAATAGGGAGAAACGGTCACCTCCCTGGGGCAAAAGCTTAAATGCCCCTTTGCCATAAATTTGTTATCCATTGGCATGATAAACACCATGCCCAATTACTTCCGTGTCTAAAGAAAGACTGGACAAATCATAGGCCAGGTAGCCAATACCCCTTAAAGGACAGCTGGCACCCATCTTTTCTTGTCAATGAAGCTGGCTTCTAAAAAAATATCCTGCTGGTTCCTGGAGTGGACAGAATGGCTCATTAGAGCGTCAACCGCTGCTCAAAAGTATGCCTAGCAAAAAAACAAAAAAAAATTAAACTGGCCATACTCTTACCATTCAGCCACCCCATTGCCAGGGCATTGTATTCCGACAATGGCCGACGCATTTTACCCCACCCCCAGAGCTTAGTCAGTGGGCTGTCAAGAGTGCGGCATCTTCAGTGTACCATCATTAAGCCCACATCATTAGAAACCGGTCAGTACATTCTGTTCATACTCAGGCGCTATAGGATTTGTTTTCTGGATAACGTATAAAACCTTCTTGACCCTGCTGTTCAATGTGCCTCCTCTCCTCATCTTTGTCCCCACTGCAGCCCGAGATTGTGTAGACCAGCCGTTGCCACATCTGAGCAGGCTCCAGTTTCCTTCAAAGCTGTTCAGCCCACATGACTAAAAAGTCTTATGTGGGCTTATACACTTCAGATAAATGATAGCCCACACTCCCCTCCATGGCCTCTAAACAGTTCAACACAATAGTGGTGGGATATTACAGGTCAATTGATGGAGGCTCTCAGGTTTTCACCTCCCTGTAATTCTATGAAGACAAAACCATAGACAGAGGCTGGAGGGGCGTGAAACAGGCTGCGATTACCAGAACCCCCCACCCACGGATAGCCCATGCTATGTTTTGCACAAAAATAAGATTTTAGTTCAAACACATATACGAGTGTTAATTTAAAACATTTGATACCAATTATGTATTTTTCTGTTTTCCAAAAACTTTTGTTTAAACATGTGACCAACAGCAGAGGAGCAGCTCCTCCCGCTGAAGTTTCCCTGCAGACAGGCTGAATAACAGCCAAGTCACATGACAGTTGCATTGATTATAAAAAACACTTGTTTATCACTTCTCTATGTATATGGATGTATGGCACTGTAGTTTAATAAAAGTAAACTAAAAAGAGTGTGCGTTTGATATCACTTTAAAATGACTGCATGGGATAGTTTTAGAGTTAAAGCATGCCAAAATCTGTTTTGGGTGCAAATAGTCATGGAAAGACTTAAGGCAGTGATGGTGAACCTTGGCTGCCCAGATGTTTTGGAACTACATTTCATATGATGCTCAACTACACTGCAGAGTACATGAGCATCATGGGAAATGTAGTTCCAAAACATCTGGGGTGCCAAGGTTCACCATCACTTACCTAGGGATACAAATCTTTACACTAAGGCTGATTTCAAACAGGTGTTCTCTGTAGTCTGCATTCGCCTGCCCAGCACTATGCAGAGCAGACACAGCTCGCTGTTCACTTTGGGGCGGTCGAATGGAAATGGATTACCTGTCAGCTTCCAGCCAACATTTCTGGTGGACAGGACCAGTTCTGATGCCACCAGGTGTCAGCTGACACATGTCCACTTATATCTGGATGGTCCGATCAGGTCCACCTGAACTACTGAAAGGCGGATCTGATGGACAGCCCATGTGCAACCAGCCCAAAACCGGGCCACCTGCCCATTTTTCCAGGTAACTCGATGGGACCATCCATTGTTCTCAACCCTGAACTCAAGTACCCCAACAGGCCATGTTTGCAGGCTTTCCTTCATCTTGCACACAATGGCTTGGCATTTTGGACAGCTATTTTATCTAAGAAATTTCCAAAACATGACCTGTTGGGGGTACTGGAGGACAGGGTTGAGAACCACTGCTCTATGGAGTGTCAGATGTCAGAATCTGATCCGGTCTGCTAAAAACAGACAAATGGGAATCGGTTCCCTAGCCGTGGAGCAGATTGAAAATGAACAGGCAGTCCGTTTCCATCCAACCACTCCATAGAGAACAATGGGCTGTGTCAGCTCTGCACAGCACACACGGACCTGTCATCCACCTGCTCAGTAGGGGGATCAGCAGAGAGATCCCCCTACTGAGCAAGCAGATCCACTTGATGGATTCCACTCCGTTTGAAAGGGGCCCCAAGACTTGCGCACCTTTTGTGTTGGTGCACCTGAAATGTATGTGGGTTGATTTAAACTTCAGGTCCCACTGGATTGAGGGACAGAAGTCCTTAACCCAAGTAACTATATACCCATTTACAATTCTAAAAAGAAAATACTGTTCATATTGTACTCTGTACTGTTCTCGTGCTCTGTACTGTGCCTGTTTTGTGTTAATTATATGTTCCTTACAAAAAGATGCCTTGTTTTATGCATTCCCTGAAAAAGATTTTTCCTACCCAGAATATCCTAGTTTGCCAAATAGTAAGATTTATAATATCCACCCAAGCATAGTCTGCTGCTTGTTAGAAAACATGTGTTTAAAAAAGGACCAACTTAAACAGCAACGACACAACCCTCAAAAAAACAGGATTGGCTGCAAGGCTGCTTTAGGGCCAAGAATGACAAGTACTTTGCAAACAGCAAAAGCAAATATGAAAAATCTGAGGGTTATTCCACCAGAAGACTACAGAGGTTATGGAGAAGGAGTTCAATCCCAAGCAGATCTACAAGGTCAGTTTATGCAACTAAGCACCTGTGTTTCACTAGACATTAGCCTCCTGCAATCCCCTGTGCAGCAGAGCTTGGATTGGGGGAGGGGGGGGGGGTGGAGATAAAAATAGTACGAGCAGCCATTTTTATGTTCTGATAAGGAGCTCATTCACATGCTGCTTCTTCATTTTGGGACAGGAAGTAACAGGTTTTCATTGGTCTGTTCCCTCAGTGACAGTATATGTAGAACTTTGTCCCATGTGGCCAAGCATTTCCCAGTTATAGCTATGGAGGTCCAAACTGCACCCCCTCCTCGCCAGCCACAACTGATCAGATAACAGCTAGGAAGGAGATGGGCACTTAGCTCTGAGCACTTTCCAAGAAAAGCAGCAGTAAAATGATTGCAGAGGCCGACACCCCCCCACCCTCTGTAACTTGTCTAGGGGGAAGTGCTTAGAGCCAGCTGTCCATCTCCTTACTAGCTGTTGTTGGATCTGCCACAACAGAATTGCATGCAGTTTGGACCTCACAGTTAGGGTTGGGAAGCACCTAGCAACATGAGAAAGTATTGCGTGTATTTTCCAAAAGGATACAGAACAAGACATGGATAGCCTTGACTGGAGCCTATAAAAAGCTAGACTGCTGTGTGGCAAGGTTTTAAATATCTCAGGACTGGATGGACAAAAATGCATGCCCTTTAGTGGATAAAACCAATACCTTGTATACATGTCATTAGGGTATTTAGCAGTTTGAAAATAAAACCTGGCAGCCAACTGGTCACCATGCACAGCTGCACCAGTTTCAGTCAATCTCCCCATAGTCTGTCAAAGCTTAAGGCCCCTGTCACACTACCGCAACTTGACATGTGATTTTGACACGATTTCAAGGAATGCCTGTGTAAACTTGGTCTATGGACCTCAACTTGCATCAGTCAGACCAAAGTAGTACAGGGATTACTTTGAAGTCGCACAGATATGAATGGTCATCATTGGGTATGGCTTGTCATGTGACTGATGTCCGTCAAAGGAAAAGTCGCACAAGTGTGAAAGGAGCCTCATTGAACAAGCTAAAAGTTATAAGCTGTTACTATGCACAGCTGCACCAGAATCTGTACACTGGTTTTATTTCCCACAAAAAAAAAAAAAAAAAAAAAAAAAAAAAAAAAAAAAAGACTTGGGACAGGCCATGGGGGAATTGTCCAATTCAGGCTTTGGCCAAACATTTTCAGGTCTACAGTACAAAGATGCCACCGACTGACGCTTCCCAGGCAAGATCAATACATCTCCCTGAAGATAGGCTATCACCACAAGGTCTCTCCTCCATTCATTATGAGCCCATGGCACTTCCACCCTAAACTAAACCAAAAATAGTTTTTTTTTTGCTGACTCAGGCCACTTCCCTGCTCATGCAATGATCTTCTATTCATGGGCACAGAGACACTGCTGCTAGAGAAGGTTTCCGGTAAGAGCCACCAGACAAGTTATCAGGACACAACCAGTCCTGGCTTATGAGAAATCCATGATAAATGACAAACCTCCCCCCCCCCCCCCTCCTTTTCCTTCATATAATCATGAATGCTCAAGCATCCTGGACATTTTGTGGCAAAGGCATTGGGAGACAGATACATCCTGGACACCTCCAGCTTTTGATGCCTACAAATCAGCTTACCAAATAATCTGCCTCAACACAGCTCATCATACTATAAATGTTTGGAGTCCATCACATATATGCATTTTTCATGAAATGCACAAATAGTTTTATGAAGTACATTCAGTATGAATAAGCTGCCAATGCACAAACACAAGATATTTGGCAGCCAAACCGGTCTGAAACACATCCGTACACAGGGGCCCTATGACTACGTATACATATGGTTCGACGAGATTCAGACGAATGGCACCACAATACACACGCAAGTGGGAAGCTTCCAGCAGTCCTAATATCGCCACCCTAATTTGAAAAGACCATATATTGTCTTTTACACTTCTGCCTTTTGGCTCTACAGTATTCTTTAGCTCCTCCCCTGGCAGCTATACGATTCTGGATAAAATGACAATCAGGATTTTTTTGCTTAGAGTGAAAAGCACTATTCTCGGCTTAACATTTTTACACATATCAGGCCAACTTTACATTTTTTTTTTTCCTTTTTTTAATCATTAAATGTGTATTTTTAAAAAAAAAAAAAAAAAATCCTGCCTATGTCCATTCCCCCCACCCTTCCTGTAAACTGACCACGGTTAATTGTGGCTGCTGAGTCCAGACACCGTGGTCAGTTTATGTGCCTCTGTCATCCCCCCAGCTCTCCTGTGTCCTATATATCTTTTTTTTTTAAGCAGTTGCAATATTTTATTTTATGTCATGCTGTCTTTGTTGAGCAGTCTTTCCAAAGTAATTTTTTAGAAAAAAAAAAAAAAAAAAAAGAAATATAGGACACATGAGAGCTGGGGATGACAGAGGCACATAAACTGACAACGGTGTCTGGGCTCAGCAGCCACAATTAACCGTGGTCAGTTTACAGGAAGGGTGGGGGGAATGACATAGCCAGGCAGAATCTGCCAGGTATTTTAGGTGATAGAGGGTCAAAATTACACAGCACAAGCAGAGCCGTCTTTTCGCATGGGCACGCTGGGCAGTTGCCCGGGGGTCCCACCTGCCCAGCGACGCCAGCCAGGGCAGGACTGGCCTACCGGGAAATATCCTGGTAGGCAGCCTGCCCTGGGGCCGCTTTGAGTTGCAGCTGCAACGGTCCGCCCTTTCCCTCTCCTCCTGTGTTTTACCAGGCGATGGCAAGTCTATTAATTGACAGTGATGCTGCATTCGGTGGGCCATCGTGCGTGATTGTGTGGACAGGGCCCCAGTGCACTGTATTGCCCGGGGGCCTATAATGCTCTTAAGATGGCACTGAGCACAAGCACTGTGCTGTACAGCATGCTTTAAAGTGAACAGGGTCCTTTTTTTTGGGCAACAAACACTTTAATGCATGCAATAGATTGATATGCTGGCCAATGGAATCCCAGCCTCAAAGGCTAGATACACCTAAAAAAAGGTCTGATGCTTTTCCACACAGCCAGTGCTTTGTTACCTGTGTGCACGAGGCCCAAGGACAGTGCAGCTTTAGCACTATATGGAAAAAGGGGTAGGGATCGTCGTAACCCCCCCCCCCCCCATCTCCATACAACTCTGCCACATTAGAGCTACCCATCACCCAGCTGTGCTCATGTTCTGGTCCCAAGTACAGGTATGTACATTTCACTCATAGATTTGGTGTACTCGAAGACCTACACTCATACATTAGGCTGTGAGCTGGATTTCAGATTACTGCAGCCAGGTGATCACAATTCTGACCATTTGCCATGTGTTACTGCATTTTACAATGCCTTTTCAAACCTGTAGCAAGGTATGGAAGGGTTAAAGCATGCCTGTCACAGCATCTTGCAGACTGTAAGGACAATGTGCACTCAAGAATGCAGAGTGGTGGTTGCTCAAGCGGAGGTTTGGAGAACTGAGGAATGGGTGTGGTGCTGCCATGTGGTCACTTCCAGTCTGCCCTGAAGAAATCAGCCAAAAATCCACTTGATGGAACTAGCTGTGCTAGTCACTGAGGACCATGTGAAGGTCCCCAGGATGTTCACCCCTGCAAGAATGAGCAGACATTTTGGACACAGCAACATTAAATTTATGGATATAGCCTTAATCGGAACGCAATTTAAATTTTTTTTTTTTTTTTTTTTTTTAAGTACACATTTGCAATATACTGAAAATTAAGACTGAACAGATTAGAATTGCATTTTCTAATTCAATTACTTAATTTCCTGCAAGCAATCCAGGTATCTAAATAAGCCTAACATCACCCTCTTGCATTCCCTGTACAGCAGTGCACAGACTGAGAGAAAGCAGCAACAGAACGCCAATCGTTTCATGTACTTACACAAAGTATCCCAAAAAGGAGGAGAGCGCAAAAGATAAACTCCTCATAACCTTGGCTCAGAGAAGTGGGTTGAATGATGCTGGCCCTCAGACTGAAATCATCTTGTGTCAGGAAAAAAAACCACAGGGGAGAGTTCTGATCGAACGGTGAATATTGCAACAGATCTTATCTTTTAATGGGCTATAAAGGTTACTGTAACTTTTTGTCAGGAGCTCTGCTTTAAAGGCCAAATATTTGTGTGTGTGTGTGTGTGTGTGTGTGTGTGTGTGTGTGTGTGTGTGTGTGTGTGTGTGTGTGTGTGTGTGTGTGTGTGTGTGTGTGTGTGTGTGTGTGTTATGCATATGCAAGTCAGTCTGTAGCAAATTGCAACCACATCAGTCAATTGCGGATGCAATGCCAGGCTCCTGCAGAGTCTTCCTCCAGCTCTGTGTCCGTACCAAGGTACAGACTCAGAAAGGGTCAATGAACAATGAGCGCAGTGATCGCCACAGAGAAAGAACCCCTGCACACCATCACAGGATGGGGGTGAATGGGCTGTCTGGGGGGGGGGGGGGGGGGTGTCCCTATTTGCACTGGGCTACACCCCAAATATAATAGCAACATGGTACAAAAGGTGGAGTTCACCTTTAACTCAATTGCACGGTGTGGATGGTTCTGTGTAAAACATTGGTTTCATTTATTCCTGGAAAATCCCAGTAACTGTTCTTCTCTTGTGCAGGGTGACTGGTCCTGTATCGTCCCCCATGCATTCTGCAGATGGACCTGCTGCACATGGCCATGCTCAGACACTGCATTAGAGGTCAGACATGAGAAGCGTCACATGCTTCCCATACCGGCAAGTACCAAGTCTTTCTTGGATGTTCTTGCAGCAGGTTCACATGGTAGAAGAGTACAGAGTCTATTCTCCACTCTGTAACGCAAGCATGCTACTTATGTCTAGCAAAGAGCTCATGCATAGAGAGGCAAAAACCAATCTGCAATGCAATCCTCTGGGCCCATGCACTATGTGCATAAAGACCAGTAAACCTGCTGTGTTCAGATCCGAAAAATCTAAACCTGGGTCAGTCATTTACACATAATAATATGCATGTACATGCATTTACACAAGTAATCAAATTTAATTAATGACATTTTATACATCTAAACGCTGTATGGGCGTTGATGTGCGTGTAATGCCGCGTACACATGACCGGACTTTACGGCATACTTTGCCTGGCGGACTTTAAAGGACTTGCCTACACACGATCAACCAAAGTCAGACGGATTCGTACGCGATGACGTACGTCCGGACTAAAACAAGGAAGTTCATAGCCAGTAGCTGCCCTAGCATCGGTTTTTGTCCGTCGGACTAGCATACAGACGAGCAGACTTCGACTGGACTCGAGTCCGTCAGATAGATTTGAAACAGGTTTCAAATCTAAATCCGTCAAACTTGAGGGAAAAAAAGAAAAGTGTAGAGGCCACACACGATCGAATTGTCCGACGGACTCCGGTACGCCGGACCAAGTATGCCGGAAAGTCCGGTCGTGTGTACGCAGCATAACCCTAGCACTTTAAGAACTTCTATTGGTGCAGGTTTATTTCAAAATACACAACTTTATATTCAGACATTTGAAAATTTAAAAACACAAGTAATGTTATCCTGGTTTTTTTTTTTTTTTTTAGAAGTTCAGGTTACTCCCATGCCCCAAGGGGCCCATATTTGAGTGGCATTCCCTGATGGGCCCTTAAAATAAAAAGACATAGTGTTACATGGGATACTTGTCTCATCATGTTTTACAATTCTGCCTTAGTACAAACACACGGCACTCCTCAAATTCTCCCAACCTTAATGGGTTTGTGTGATTAATCTTGTCCGTTACATGAACAAGTCTGGAAAAAAAAAAAAAAGTTCCCTTAAGGCGCACAGATGAGTGGAGGTATGAAGGAGATTGTGAAACACTAGGTACAGGCAACAAAGTTCCTCTACGTGTGATTCATAAGCTGGACGCTGAGTTCCAGGGATGGGCTTAGGACTTGGATATGTCTTCAAGGCAAATATTTGAAGTTTAGCAACTTGCTCTAGCGCCAAGGGAAACCAAAATGTACTCCCCCCACCACAAATTTCAGATAGGGGCGAAGGGTTAAGGGTTTTGTAAAGACCAAACATGTTTACCTTCATGCATTCCTTACATTGAAGTAAAAAAAGTTTAGGTCTCAGCATCCCTTCTCATCCCACCCTTTTTACTTACCTGAGCCCTCATTCAATCCAGAATCTGCAGCTCTTCTCCCCTCACTTCCAGGTTTCGCTGGGGCACAGGGAACCATTTGCTCCCAGTGCCGTCAAGCAAAGCCAGTGACGAGGGTGTGGGCCCGAGTCCTGATGACCGTGTCAATTGGCAGGGTTGGGGAGTTGGCACACATGAAGCCGCTTCCCAAGGGGGCACTAGACAGAGGGAAGGGGCCAGGAGTGCCAGCAGGGGGGGGGGGGGGGGACCTCAGATTGAGCACCCTATATTCCTATGTATAGAAATGAAGGAGCACCCCATAGTCCAATCATGTATTGAAGATGGGAGCAGATAGATATCCCCATTAAAATGAAGATGGGGTAAGACAGGTAAGTATAGACATTTTCAACAGAGTTCAGTACCTGGTAACTCTTTCTAGGAGTCTTCCAGGGCAGCATCTGAGACCAACGCTGCCCTTAATACTTCAGAGAAATTACTTTTACAAAACACTTTAATGCCCGGTACACAATAAGATTATCAGACAAATGATTGTCCCTTTTTTTTGCATGATAATCGTAGATTGAATCTGATGAGTTTACCAATGTCACAAAAATTTTCATAGGACAGAATAAAAATTGTTTGGGTTTGACCCAATATAGGATTTTGGAAAAATCTTTGCCAGGTCTAAATACCTGGCAGATCCCTGCACATGTGCAACACCCCCTTGCGCAAAAATTCTGACCACTAAAGTGGGGAAATGTCTCCCACTGAGCCTAAATGTTTTAGCACGTGTTCCCCCAAAACTTAAAATTTTAAGGGTTCCTCAAGGTAGAACCGTTGGGAAAGTCTGCTCTAGAGTCATTGCATACAGCTCCAAAATTACCACATCATACATGGCAAAATAAGGAATCGAATTTGGATTATAGGAGACGATGCAAAGAAGCTAATCCAGCTCTTCAGCTGCACATTCATGTTGGGATACTGGAATGGCGTGGGTTAATAGACCACATCACTGTCTGAACCCAGGGAAAAAAACCCGTCTGTTTCCTGCCTGCAAATGCTTGGTCTAAGGGGATCCTGAGGAAATTCCATGGCAACCACATTCCAGAGGTCTGCTGGGATCACCAAGAGCATGACCCCTAAGCCACCCTGAGCGGGGGCATCATTTCCAAAAGAATGTCTAACATTCCAGGAAACACCTTCAGGAGATAAAAAGGTCCGCATTCAAAAAACAGCAAAATATTAAATTTATACAAATGAAAGTCCAAGAAAAGCAAATCGGCCCTGAAAAGGAATTTTAGGCAAAGCTGCTGGGCCCATTAACTGTTGCATGGCACTTCTGCAAAACCAAGGAAGAAAAAACGTGCTGCTGAGGAATTCTGCTGGAAACAAAAGAAAGTTTGAGACGGATGAGAAAAGTTCGAGATGAATAGGTCGCCACAAGCAGACAACATTCTGTGGAAGAGGGCCAGACATGCACGGCTTTTTTACAAGCTAGAGCATTCTGGGAGATTTACTTCAGCACAAAACTCACAACTGAAAGGCCTTGGGACATCACAGAAGATACAAAGCCATTGTGTGCAGAAATGGAGATGGGGCAGCACAGCCTCAGATGGAGCTCCACCATAGTCCAATCATGTACTGAAACAAAGATGGTGGAATAGAAAGCCTAGAGATGGAGCTCCCCACAGCTCCATTACATGAAGATGGGGCAGCACAGCCTCAGATGGAGCTCCCCATAGTCCCATCATGTATTGAAATGAAGATTGAGGAATAGAAAGCCTCAGATGGAGCTCCCCATAGCTCCATTACATGAAGATGGGGCAGCACAGGCCCAGATGGAGTTCCCCATAATCCCATTGTGTATTGAAATGAAGATTGAGGAATAGAAAGCCTCAGCTGGAGCTCCCCATAGCTCCATCAAATGAAGATGGGGCAGCACAGCCTCAGATGGAGCTCCACCATAGTCCAATCATGTACTGAAACAAAGATGGTGGAATAGAAAGCCTAGAGATGGAGCTCCCCACAGCTCCATTACATGAAGATGGGGCAGCACAGCCTCAGATGGAGCTCCCCATAGTCCCATCATGTATTGAAATGAAGATTTCAGAATAGAAAGCCTCAGATGGAGCTCCCCATAGTCCCATCATGTATTGAAATGAAGATTTCAGAATAGAAAGCCTCAGATGGAGCTCCCCATAGCTCCATTACATGAAGATGGGGCAGCACAGGCCCAGATGGAGCTCCCCATAGTCCCATTGTGTATTGAAATGAAGATTGAGGAATAGAAAGCCTCAGCTGGAGCTCCCCATAGCTCCATCAAATGAAGATGGGGCAGCACAGCCTCAGGTGGCACTTCCTATGGTTCTATCATGTATTGAAAGGAAGCCAAGGTAGTAGAAAGCCTCAAGATGGAGTTCCCTATAGTCCTAGCATGTATAGAAAAGTTGAGACAACACAATGCCTCAGATGGAGCTCTTTATATTCCCATTATCTATAGAAATGAAAATGTAGCACCCCATAGTCCAATCATGTATTGAAGATGGGAGCAGTACAAAGACCTCGGATGGAGAGCTCCATTAAATGAAGATGGGGCAAGCACAGCCTCGGATGGAGCTCCTCATGGTCCTATCATGTAAAGAAATATAGCCAAGGCAGTAGAAAGCCCTAGATGGAGCTTCCCATAGTCCCAACATGTACAGAGAAGATGGGGCAGCACAGTACTTCAGACAGAGCTCCCTGTAATCCCATCATGTATTGACATAAAGATAAGACAAGACAGTAGAAAGCTTCAGATGGAGCTCCCCATAGCTCCATTACATGAAGATGGGGCAGCACAGGCCCAGATGGTGCTCCCCATAGTCCCATTGTGTATTGAAATGAAGATTGAGGAATAGGAAAGCCTCAGATGGAGCTCCCCATAGTCCCATAATGTAAAAGGAAGATAGGGCAATTGCGTCATATGGAGCTCCCCATAGTCCCATAATGGGGAAGGAGCAAGTTGGGGCAGCACAAAGCCTTGATGGCCAATAGTCCCATCATGCATTGGGCAGGAAAAAAAAAAAAAAAAAAAAAAAAAAAAAAAAAAAGCACACTCTGAGGTCCAATTCATGGCATCCAAATAGGACTCGGTGTGAACCGCTTTAAAAACGGGCGCCAGAACTGTACACAAATCTGGTGCCCAGTGCTGAATCTGCCAAGATTGGACACCTTCCTTGTGCTCCACTATGGGGGACATCTGCTAAATCATTCAGATGTCTGCAAGTACAGAGTACGGCTGCAAGACAGTTCAGAGTCAGAACTCCAGAGAACCTTCGGGTAGCCAGACAATCATACGAACGTTCAATGTAACAAGAATCAGATCTTTCAGAGGCCAACTACTTAAAATGTGTATCCGCTCCAATTTCCAGGCCCGAAGAACCCGGTGATCCTGGCAGGAATGTCAAACGTGACTTTTTTCATTTCGGTTTTTAGTGGTCAACTGCAAGGGACCAAGCCTACAAATCGTTTATCATGCGAGTGTATAGTCAGTATAACAGAAGAAGAGGGATCGGTCAGCATAGGAAATGGTATCAACATACCCAGCCTCAGTGACAGAAAGAACCGACCTGCCTATCCCAGCCCCTATTTACACCTAAGTACTTTGTTCCCAAAACACGACACAATGTGCATGAAGGGAGGCTGAAGCCGGTCATAAACGACACAGATTGCATAAAAATTGTACAATCGGATTGTATAGTGTGTGGCAAGTTTACAGACGATTGTACAGTCTCCATTTACCAAAACTATGTTCTAGGAGGACACAACCGAGTAATCCATTCAAGTTATAACACCTCAGGAAGGCCCTTAAATTACATAGTTGATGGTAGAGCTAGAGCAGATTGTACGTAAATCGACTGGATCACTTTGGTAGGTTCTTTTGTTATAGTTTTGGCAAAGCTAAAGTTGATTGTATGGTCAGATTGTAACATGTAGGGCGACTAAAGTTGATCAGATTGTAACATATGGGGAGGTTATCGTTGCCTTGATGCAGGATTCATACTTAGGATAGAAATTCATCAAATGCCAGTTTTGATTATCTCAAATTCATTTTCTGCTACCGTTTAATTCCCATTGAACAGATCTTTCAAGAAATTAAAGGTCGAAGGATCCAATCATTGTCAAGCCGATTGTAAATCACCGACTTTACAGTAAACTTGACACTGAAAGTGATCAGAGTGATGGACAAGTTTGGCCAGCGGCTGATCCCTGGCTCATCTATGGACAGAGGCTGTACAATCAGATTTTCACATGTATGGCCACCCTTAAGCTCAGCACATGTTAAAATCTTAGCATACAATCTCCTTTACAATCTGACCATACAATTTCTGTATAAACCTTAGCTTAACCAAAAACTATGCATTAGGACGACATGCCTTGTTTAACCAATCAATCAATTAGCACCCTATCAGGCAGGCTTGCATGCTACATACTTGTTGGCAGATATAGAAAGGAGATCCCACAGATTCTAACAGGTGTGGTGAGTTTAGCTCCACCAACTACTACGTAGTATAAAAGGTCCTGCCAGCCTGATTGGACACCGATTGTCTAGTTTACCTAGGTCCTCAAGTTATATAATTTCAGTGAAATCTAAAAAGTGGATTGTGCAAAGCTTGTAATGTGTATGGTGATGACTCAACACACACTCTACAATCCTACAATACAAGCGCCTTTAGATCCACCAACTACTATGTACTATAAAAAGGTCCTCCCAGATTGATACAGATGTGATAGCCCAGGGGGCTCCCCGGACATAGCCCAGGGGCCCCTCGGAGATAGCCCAGGGGGCTCCCTGAATTTTCGGTAACTACAAAGCTACATATATAGTGTATGGTAACTAACACTCTGCCTTGATGCAGGAAGCAGACAGCTGTTGTAAGGCGCACGTGTAGCTTTGAATGCTGGCTGTAAGTGCATATGGACCATAGAAATAAATGTAAGCTAATATTATTCAATACAAAAATAATAAAACAAAAAATAAATGAAATAAAATCAAAACAAAACCAAAACAATAAAAAATAAAATAAAAATAAATAAAACCACCAATAAACAAAATTCTCTTCTACAATGTCAATCGCACTGAACAGATATTTGTCAATAGAATGGAAGGTGAAGCAGTGAGCACTGGAAATCTACAATCATGAAATGATTTCATTGTAAATCGGTAGTAATAAGTTAATCACGGAGTTGTTCCAATAAAGTTGCCCTGACAGTGATCGGTGAAGCTGATCGTCCCGTGTATGGCCGAGTCTTACCTATGGAGACCAGTTTGATGTTCTCCCGGTCCAGGAACTCCAGGGCCACCGACACGTTCTCCAGCTGCATCTGTCGGAAGGTAGGTCTCTGGTTGTACTTGCGGTACATCTTCTTCTGGCTCAGCACCTCGAGCAGGGCGATGAGTCTCAGGCCGTCCCCGAGGTCCACCTGCAGGTTGGCGATCCTCTTGTTGACACATTTCAGGTGCTCGTTACACCAGCGGGTGAAGGTGTTCTGCTGGATCTTCTTCCATGGAGCGTCCTCCGCCAGGTCCTTCTCAGTGGCCGGCATCTCTGCTGGATCCGCCCCGCCTGCTGCTGCTGCTGCTGCCGCTGCTCCGCTCTGGGTGAGCCTCGGGTGGGCGCTGCTCATTTTATGGATCCGGATGAGAGGAGGGTCCGGGGGAGAATCGGGAGGATGGGCCGGCCTTAAAGACACAACACACACACATCGGTTAGAGAGGCATCTACATCACATCTACACACATCTATCGGACGACACCGTCTAGGTCGGCGCCATCCCTCCTGTATTATAGAGACCTCCAGAGCAGCAAAGCCCGGACTTCTCTATCCCACCCCAATCCTGAGATCAGCGCATATTATACTTTGTTACATTGTATTGTCTGTGTGGAGGAATCATTGGAACATCTCAGAGATCACCTGGAAACATTGTTACTTCAATCAGATCTACAAACACAGCTGTCACCTACCTACCTGTCACTTACATGTCACCTACATGTCTCCTACCTGTCACCTACCTACCTGTCACTTACATGTCTCCTACCTGTCACCTACCTACCTGTCACTTACATGTCACCTACCTACCTGTCACTTACATGTCACCTACATGTCTCCTACCTGTCACCTACCTACCTGTCACTTACATGTCACCTACATGTCTCCTACCTGTCACCTACCTACCTGTCACTTACATGTCTCCTACCTGTCACCTACCTACCTGTCACTTACATGTCTCCTACCTGTCACCTACCTACCTGTCACTTACATGTCACCTACATGTCTCCTACCTGTCACCTACCTACCTGTCACTTACATGTCTCCTACCTGTCACCTACCTACCTGTCACTTACATGTCACCTACCTACCTGTCACTTACATGTCACCTACATGTCTCCTACCTGTCACCTACCTACCTGTCACTTACATGTCACCTACATGTCTCCTACCTGTCACCTACCTACCTGTCACTTACATGTCTCCTACCTGTCACCTACCTACCTGTCACTTACATGTCTCCTACCTGTCACCTACCTACCTGTCACTTACATGTCACCTACATGTCTCCTACCTGTCACCTACCTACCTGTCACTTACATGTCACCTACATGTCTCCTACCTGTCACCTACCTACCTGTCACCTACATGTCACCTACCTACCTGTCACCTACATGTCACCTACCTACCTGTCACTTACATGTCACCTACATGTCTCCTACCTGTCACCTACCTACCTGTCACTTACATGTCACCTACCTACCTGTCACTTACATGTCTCCTACCTGTCACCTACCTACCTGTCACTTACATGTCACCTACCTACCTGTCACTTACATGTCACCTACATGTCTCCTACCTGTCACCTACCTACCTGTCACTTACATGTCACCTACATGTCTCCTACCTGTCACCTACCTACCTGTCACTTACATGTCTCCTACCTGTCACCTACCTACCTGTCACTTACATGTCTCCTACCTGTCACCTACCTACCTGTCACTTACATGTCACCTACATGTCTCCTACCTGTCACCTACCTACCTGTCACTTACATGTCACCTACATGTCTCCTACCTGTCACCTACCTACCTGTCACCTACATGTCACCTACCTACCTGTCACCTACATGTCACCTACCTACCTGTCACTTACATGTCACCTACATGTCTCCTACCTGTCACCTACCTACCTGTCACTTACATGTCACCTACATGTCTCCTACCTGTCACCTACCTACCTGTCACCTACATGTCACCTACCTACCTGTCACCTACATGTCACCTACCTACCTGTCACTTACATGTCACCTACATGTCTCCTACCTGTCACCTACCTACCTGTCACCTACATGTCACCTACCTACCTGTCACCTACATGTCACCTACCTACCTGTCACCTACATGTCACCTACCTACCTGTCACCTACATGCCACCTACCTACCTGTCACTTACATGTCACCTACATGTCTCCTACCTGTCACCTACCTACCTGTCACCTACATGTCACCTACCTACCTGTCACCTACATGTCACATACATGTCTCCTACCTGTCACCTACATGTCACCTACATGTCACCTACATGTCTCCTACAAGTCACCTACCTACCTATCACCTACATGTCCCCTACCTGTCACCTACCTGTCTCTCATAGAAAGGACTGATCTGAGCCGTTCTACATATGAAGAGGTGGTCTTCATTTAATGGACAAATCTTCATTCAAACGACTGTTAAAGGACTGTCCATCTTTATAGGACGGATCTTCATTTAAAGGACTGTCCCTCTTTAAAGAATTGATGTTCATTTAAAGGGCTGTACCTCTTTAATTAACTGATCTTTATATAAAGGACTGTCCCTCTTTACAGAACTGACCTCCATGTAAAGAGCAGTCCCTCTTTAAAGGACTAATCTTCATTTAAAGGACTGTTCTTCTTTAAAGGACTAATTCTCATTTAAAGGACTGTCCCTCTTTAAAGGACTAATTCTCATTTAAAGGACTGTCCCTCTTTAAAGGACTAATTCTCATTTAAAGGACTGTCCCTTTTTATAGGATGGATCTTCATTAAAAAAAGGACTGTCCCTCTTTAAAGGACTAAACTCAATTTAAAGGACTGTCCCTCTTTACATAACTGACCTTCCTCTTTTAAGGACTAATCTCCATGTAAAGGGCTGTCCCTCTTTAAAGGACTAATTCTAATTTAAAGGACTGTCCCTCTTTAAAGAATTGATGTTCACTTAAAGGACTGTTCCTCTTTAAAGGACAGATCTTAATTTAAAGGACCGTTCTACAATTAAAGAGCTGTTCTTTACCTAAAGGACAAAGCTTCATTCAAACGACTGTTCTTCACTTAAAGGACTGTCACTCTTTATAGGACTAATCTCCATGTAAAGGACTGTCACTCATTGTCACATAGATTTTTTGTCCATAGCAAGTATTTGTAATGCTTCAATATAGAAGATACAGGGGATTTGGATGCTTTTTACTGAACTTCAATCCTTTTTAGTTTGAAGTTGGGATAGGAATGTCAGCAGGACGGGTGGCAGGTTGTTGCAATTAAAAGCGATTAAAAGCTGATGAATACAATGTATGTATATTGTAAACAACCAGATAATTATTTATCCACAATCTTCTTGTATGTATCTCTTCATCACCTGTCTATCATTTATCCACCTAATAAAGTTAGTCCTGGAAATAAGATGACAGCCGCTAAATCCAGAGGGGTCAGACATCCCCGGCCTACCTTGGCTGCCTAATTCTGCGCTCCGGCAGGATCTCTCCATCTGTGTGACCGAGTCTCCTCTCTAATAAGGTCCTAGTTACTCCTTGAAGCTCTAAAACACCCAACAAATCAAATCCCATTCATTTCAATGGCCCCTGTTCACATCTGAGCGTTCTGTCACCTGCAGCAAAACGCCTGTCGCTCAAAAAAGTACAGGAGCTTCTATTTTTTGCCAGATTGGGTCCCATAAACTTCAAAGGGAACGCCAGAAAATGTGCGACATGAGCGATTTATCGTTTTTGTGGCTCGTTTTCTGCTCAAACAGCAGCTCTCCACCCCTAATCTCCTCCACCTCTCCTCCCCCTAGTGCTTTCTATTGGCTAAACAAACACCCCTGAAGCTGTAAAAAAAGCTTGTCATACACTTCTAAAAATGCTCAAAAACTCTCAAATAAAAATGCCTGAAAGTCGCTCTGCTCCGGTGTGAATGCAGCCAGAAGCTCCCGGCCGTCGTTGTACACTCACCCCCCCTCTCTATAGGAAGGGTACAGTGGTTGTACACTCACCCCCCTCTACATAGGAAGGGTACAGTGGTTGTACACTCACCCCCCTCTACATAGGAAGGGTACAGTGGTTGCACACTCACCCCCCCTCTCTATAGGAAGGGTACAGTGGTTGTACACTCACCCCCCTCTACATAGGAAGGGTACAGTGGTTGTACACTCACCCCCCTCTACATAGGAAGGGTACAGTGGTTGTACACTCACCCCCCTCTACATAGGAAGGGTACAGTGGTTGTACACTCACCCCCCTCTACATAGGAAGGGTACAGTGGTTGTACACTCACCCCCCTCTACATAGGAAGAGTACACTGGTTGTACACTCACCCCCCTCTACATAGGAAGGGTACAGTGGTTGTACACTCACCCCCCTCTACATAGGAAGGGTACAGTGGTTGCACACTCACTCCCCTCTACATAGGAAGGGTACAGTGGTTGTACACTCACCCCCCTCTACATAGGAAGGGTACAGTGGTTGTACACTCACCCCCCTCTACATAGGAAGGGTACAGTGGTTGTACACTCACCCCCCTCTACATAGGAAGGGTACAGTGGTTGTACACTCACTCCCCTCTACATAGGAAGGGTACAGTGGTTGTACACTCACCCCCCTCTACATAGGAAGGGTACAGTGGTTGTACACTCACCCCCCTCTACATAGGAAGGGTACAGTGGTTGTACACTCACCCCCCTCTACATAGGAAGAGTACAGTGGTTGTACACTCACCCCCCCTCTACATAGGAAGGGTACAGTGGTTGTACACTCACCCCCCTCTACATAGGAAGGGTACAGTGGTTGTACACTCACCCCCCTCTACATAGGAAGGGTACAGTGGTTGTACACTCACCCCCCTCTACATAGGAAGGGTACAGTGGTTGTACACTCACCCCCCTCTACATAGGAAGGGTACAGTGGTTGTACACTCACTCCCCTCTACATAGGAAGGGTACAGTGGTTGTACACTCACCCCCCTCTACATAGGAAGGGTACAGTGGTTGTACACTCACCCCCCTCTACATAGGAAGGGTACAGTGGTTGTACACTCACCCCCCTCTACATAGGAAGGGTACAGTGGTTGTACACTCACCCCCCTCTACATAGGAAGGGTACAGTGGTTGTACACTCACCCCCCTCTACATAGGAAGGGTACAGTGGTTGTACACTCACCCCCCCTCTACATAGGAAGGGTACAGTGGTTGTACACTCACCCCCCTCTACATAGGAAGGGTACAGTGGTTGTACACTCACCCCCCTCTACATAGGAAGGGTACAGTGGTTGTACACTCACCCCCCTCTACATAGGAAGGGTACAGTGGTTGTACACTCACCCCCCTCTACATAGGAAGGGTACAGTGGTTGTACACTCACCCCCCTCTACATAGGAAGGGTACAGTGGTTGTACACTCACCCCCCTCTACATAGGAAGGGTACAGTGGTTGTACACTCACCCCCCTCTACATAGGAAGGGTACAGTGGTTGTACACTCACTCCCCTCTACATAGGAAGGGTACAGTGGTTGTACACTCACCCCCCTCTACATAGGAAGGGTACAGTGGTTGTACACTCACCCCCCTCTACATAGGAAGGGTACAGTGGTTGTACACTCACCCCCCTCTACATAGGAAGAGTACAGTGGTTGTACACTCACCCCCCCTCTACATAGGAAGGGTACAGTGGTTGTACACTCACCCCCCTCTACATAGGAAGGGTACAGTGGTTGTACACTCACCCCCCTCTACATAGGAAGGGTACAGTGGTTGTACACTCACCCCCCTCTACATAGGAAGGGTACAGTGGTTGTACACTCACCCCCCTCTACATAGGAAGGGTACAGTGGTTGTACACTCACTCCCCTCTACATAGGAAGGGTACAGTGGTTGTACACTCACCCCCCTCTACATAGGAAGGGTACAGTGGTTGTACACTCACCCCCCTCTACATAGGAAGGGTACAGTGGTTGTACACTCACCCCCCTCTACATAGGAAGGGTACAGTGGTTGTACACTCACCCCCCTCTACATAGGAAGGGTACAGTGGTTGTACACTCACCCCCCTCTACATAGGAAGGGTACAGTGGTTGTACACTCACCCCCCCTCTACATAGGAAGGGTACAGTGGTTGTACACTCACCCCCCTCTACATAGGAAGGGTACAGTGGTTGTACACTCACCCCCCTCTACATAGGAAGGGTACAGTGGTTGTACACTCACCCCCCTCTACATAGGAAGGGTACAGTGGTTGTACACTCACCCCCCTCTACATAGGAAGGGTACAGTGGTTGTACACTCACCCCCCTCTACATAGGAAGGGTACAGTGGTTGTACACTCACCCCCCTCTACATAGGAAGGGTACAGTGGTTGTACACTCACCCCCCTCTACATAGGAAGAGTACACTGGTTGTACACTCACCCCCCTCTACATAGGAAGGGTACAGTGGTTGTACACTCACCCCCCTCTACATAGGAAGGGTACAGTGGTTGCACACTCACTCCCCTCTACATAGGAAGGGTACAGTGGTTGTACACTCACCCCCCTCTACATAGGAAGGGTACAGTGGTTGTACACTCACCCCCCTCTACATAGGAAGGGTACAGTGGTTGTACACTCACCCCCCTCTACATAGGAAGGGTACAGTGGTTGTACACTCACTCCCCTCTACATAGGAAGGGTACAGTGGTTGTACACTCACCCCCCTCTACATAGGAAGGGTACAGTGGTTGTACACTCACCCCCCTCTACATAGGAAGGGTACAGTGGTTGTACACTCACCCCCCTCTACATAGGAAGAGTACAGTGGTTGTACACTCACCCCCCTCTACATAGGAAGGGTACAGTGGTTGTACACTCACCCCCCTCTACATAGGAAGGGTACAGTGGTTGTACACTCACCCCCCTCTACATAGGAAGGGTACAGTGGTTGTACACTCACCCCCCTCTACATAGGAAGGGTACAGTGGTTGTACACTCACCCCCCTCTACATAGGAAGGGTACAGTGGTTGTACACTCACTCCCCTCTACATAGGAAGGGTACAGTGGTTGTACACTCACCCCCCTCTACATAGGAAGGGTACAGTGGTTGTACACTCACCCCCCTCTACATAGGAAGGGTACAGTGGTTGTACACTCACCCCCCTCTACATAGGAAGGGTACAGTGGTTGTACACTCACCCCCCTCTACATAGGAAGGGTACAGTGGTTGTACACTCACCCCCCTCTACATAGGAAGGGTACAGTGGTTGTACACTCACTCCCCTCTACATAGGAAGGGTACAGTGGTTGTACACTCACCCCCCTCTACATAGGAAGGGTACAGTGGTTGTACACTCACCCCCCTCTACATAGGAAGGGTACAGTGGTTGTACACTCACCCCCCTCTACATAGGAAGGGTACAGTGGTTGTACACTCACCCCCCTCTACATAGGAAGGGTACAGTGGTTGTACACTCACCCCCCTCTACATAGGAAGGGTACAGTGGTTGTACACTCACCCCCCCTCTACATAGGAAGGGTACAGTGGTTGTACACTCACCCCCCTCTACATAGGAAGGGTACAGTGGTTGTACACTCACCCCCCTCTACATAGGAAGGGTACAGTGGTTGTACACTCACCCCCCTCTACATAGGAAGGGTACAGTGGTTGTACACTCACCCCCCTCTACATAGGAAGGGTACAGTGGTTGTACACTCACCCCCCTCTACATAGGAAGGGTACAGTGGTTGTACACTCACCCCCCTCTACATAGGAAGGGTACAGTGGTTGTACACTCACCCCCCTCTACATAGGAAGGGATTTGGGAAAGGAACTCCTGTGGGCGTTTTGTATCCAATCAGATAGGACGCAGACTTCCACAAAATTTCTCCCGCAATCCAGTCTGCTTACTAATACTGTCTGTGAGCTGAAGGAAGCCAGCAATGACGTGCTGTGTCAACAAAGCATCCCGTGACAGGCATGGCACTAGGCATCTCATAGCTACCCTGAATCCTGAAACATTGCCCGACAGTTCACTCTTAGAGGAATCTATCTATCTATCTCTCTATCTCTCTATCTATCTTCCCAGCGGGGGAGGGGGAAGTCTTCCATCCACCTTGCTTGTGTGCAGTAGCGAACAGCGCATGAAGGGCGCATGGGCGCCGCCCCCTCTCTCCAGCCACCCCTCTAGCACCAATAGATACAATAGAAACATTGCATGAATCTATCTATGGCTGCCGCTGCCACCCCCTATTCAGGCACCCGGCCCCCTTTCGGGTGCCTGAATTACAGCGGCGGGGGTTGGTTTTATAGCACCTGATTAGAGCCATAAGTTCTAATAGACGTCAAAAAAGGTGACCTGTGAGCGCCCAGCTCTCCGCCAATCAGGTGCTCGGATCTGTTACCCGTCACCTGATTGGCTGAGACGACAGGCCCTGTGATTGGACGCCAGGCGTCCAATCATAGCAGAGGACAGGAAGAGAGGACATGAGAAGACATCCAGGAGCTGTCCCACCGAGACAGGTAAATGCAGAGGGCGGGGGGGGGGGGGGGCACACTGGCAGCATTTGATATGGCACAGCCGCTGCGTTTGATGGGCACAGTGGGAGCAATTGATGGGCACAGTGGCTGCATTTTATGGGGCACAGTGGCTGCGTTTGATGGCAGTGGCAGCAATTGATGGGTACAGTGGCTGCGTTTGATGGCACAGTGACGGCAATTGATGGGCAGACTGACTGCATTTGATGGCACAGTGGCGGCAATTGATGGGCACCGTGGCTGCGTTTGATGGCACAGTGGCTGCGTTTGATGGCACAGTGGCTGCGTTTGATGGCCCAGTGGCTGCGTTTGATGGCCCAGTGGCTGTGTTTGATGGCACAGTGGGAGCAATTGATGGGCACAGTGGCTGCGTTTGATGGCACAGTGGCTGTGTTTGATGGCACAGTGGCGGCAATTGATGGGCATGGTGGCTGCGATTGATGGCACAGTGAGGCTGCAATTGATGGGGTTTTTTTCAGAATTTTTCAGTTTGCGCCCCCCCTAAATTTTGAGCACCAGCTGCCACTGCTTGTGTAGATGGAGAAACCAACTGGCTGAACAACAAAAAAATTAGCCGTCTATGCCCAGCTTTTGGCTAGGTTCACGCGAAAGGGCGGTAAAAATGTGGCTCAACCGTGGAGTTTTACCCCCCTCCCAATCGCAAGTGTAAATGAGCCCTGATAGTTTAGAAGTTATTATTTGATGGTGAATAGGGAGGGGATGACAGCTGCATAAAGACGGTAGAAAGTGTCTTCTACGTGACGGTTATCTGTAACCGGATCACAGGATGTGACTAAAGACAGAGTAACTGTGCAAATGACACAAAGAAGTGAGGACTGAGTCAGAGGCTGAAGTGGGTTCAGGGAGGAGGCCGAGGACAACTCTGTAACACTGATCTTCAGGGAATACGGTAATCTGACTCTACCGAGATACAATCTGCTGTTCACATGGGTGCTGGCTACAGAGAATCTTCTGTCCTGGGATTTGGGGCGGCAGGAAAATCCATTGAAGGGATTAGCCAGTCCCACCTATCAATCACTGGTCCTTGTCCTGAGCCATTCTGCTTAGTAGACAGACTAGGTGCTTGGGGGGTATTTGTCATACACACATAGATTCCTCCAATCTAATCTAAACAGTGTGAATGGAGGAATCTTTCCTGCCGCCCCTAGTATTGTATGAAGACAGCCACAGTATCCGCTGAATCTGATTGAACACCAATATAGATGTCACGCCACTTCCTTACAATTTTTCAGGACAAGATTTTTGGGGTGTATCCCCTCAAGGTCCAAACAGTACTGCTCACGCCGTCCCCTATATGACAAATGGATAGATTCATGCATTGCTATGCATGAATCTATCCATGGCCCCCGCTGCTACCCCCTTTTAAGACATCCGGACCCTTTTCGGTCGCCTGGCACCTGAATTTCAGCGGCGGGGGTGTTTTTTTTTTAAGCACCTGATTAGAGCCATATGCTCTAATAGGCTTCAAAAAAGGTGGACTTGGATTGGTGGACTGAATTTCATGGGCACAGTGGCTGCATTTCATGGGCACAGAGGCTGCATATGATGGGCACAGTGGCTGCATATGATGGGCACAGTGGCTGCATATGATGGGCACAGAGGATGCATATGATGGGCACAGAGGCTGCATATGATGGGCACAGAGGCTGCATATGATGGGCACAGAGGCTGCATATGATGGGCACAGAGGCTGCATATGATGGGCACAGTGGCTGCATGTGATGGGCACAGTGGCTGCATATGATGGGCACAGAGGCTGCATATGATGGGCACAGTGGTTGCATATGATGGGCACAGTGGCTGCATATGATGGGCACAGAGGCTGCATATAATGGGCACAGTGGCTGCATATGATGGGCACAGAGGCTGCATATGATGGGCACAGTGGCTGCATTTCATGAGCACAGGGGTTGCATTTCATGGGGCACAGTGGCTGCATTTGATGGGGCACAATGGCTGCATATGATGGGCACAGTGGCTGCATTTCATGGGCACAGTTTTTGTATATATATTTCTTATATCTTTTGATTTGAGTTATTGCACCCTCCAGTGCCTCCCGTGTTCGCCGCGGGGAGATTACCCATTTAGGGTGCCTCAAATTGTGCCGTCTGGTCCCTATAGGTAAGGTAAGCCTGACTATAACACTCCAAACCTTATTTACTGTATTTTTGTATATTTGTATTCTTTGTTCTTTCTATTGTTTTCATTATTTGTGATTATGTTACTATGTATATATAGACTGTATTTTTCTATAGATGTTTATGGTCGATTACTCCTGAAGAACCGACTTTGTCGTGAAACATGTAGAGGATTACGCCTGGACCTACATCTTTACTCCCCATATACCAGTGGGGTTTATCTGTTCTTTTTTGAACCAACTGTAACTGTATGCAATAACTATTTTATGTATTGTTGTACTTAGTGTTTTTTTATCTACGTCCTTCCTTCAATAAATGTATACTTTTTATATTTACCTTGTCTAAATCCCTGGGTACCAAGATACTCCACAACATTTTTGTTGTCGTGGGGCCATATTTTGGAGTAGCCCCTGTCACACCCTTTTCCACTATCCAAAATTCAAGGATGATAGTACCCGCCCCTACTTCTCTTTACTACCCAGATTGAGGCAACATCCTATATCATTTTTGACGAAACGCATAGGGAGGAGCGACATGCTGACGTGACCGCGTTCGCGGAGGTCCTGGAGAGATGGGCTGCAAGTTTAAGCCAGTAATTACTTGCTATATGTAAGTGTACTACAACCTTTTTATTATAAATGCCACAAAGATTTTATGCTTTGGGGGCTTTTATTTCTCTTTTGGGTCCCTATATGATTGTGCCCAATCGGGGAGGTGGAAGCTCATGAAGTACGATTTCACCTGGATCCATTAAAGGCCCTGGCTGGTTATAGAGCCGGAAGCGTGTGTGATCTCCCGTAATAGGAGATCATAGGGAGTCGGTAAGCGGCCATTCTGTAAGAGGTGGAAGTCATTTTTTTTGAACATCACTCATTTCTTGGTGCCCTGTGATACATTGTCACTTTGGATGTCACTTCACTGGATGGACTTTATTTGATTTGCACTATTTTTATGTATTATTTGACTGTTTAGCGCAACTTATTTTTGAATAATAGATGTGAACTTAGTCTGAGACCTGGAAGTTATTTGAAGGGTTCCACCATGTTAAATAGGTTGGGAAAGGCTGACAAAGACAAATATTATGTTATATAAACTTTATATAATCCACTCTCAGCTGATCTCTTCAGCAGCTCTGCTATTTACAAGAAATGTTTTAACAGATCAAGATGTGTGGCAAGGGCGTGCGTGAAAAGGCTTTTGCCTGCAGGGCAATCTATGTATTCTGATCAGGTTAGCCTGCCACATCAGTACAGTATATGATAAGACACTCTAAAAATATAAATTAGAAATAGGACAGTGACAGGCAATGACTTTCTTTTCTGGCACATTGCAATGATGCATAGCTGACTCGTATTGCAGTAGCCAGGATGTTCAATGAAGTTGCACAATGTGACAACCTATGACTTGGAACTATCTCCAGCCTAATTCCTATTACACCACTCACCCCTTCCACACAAAACATACCATAAATGACTAGCCATGGACTTGATAAATGCAGCAAAACAATGTATCCTGATACAGTGGGGCCCTTACCGCCCCCTCGATCGAGGAATGGTTCAACAGAATTGACAAGGTCGCGGAAATGGAAGAATTAATTCACATTGCATGAGACACCCCCCAAAAAATTTGGGCATGCTGGAAACACTTCACGTCGACCACAGAATTCTCCCAAACCCAGCCAATAATGGAACCATCCTACCCAACTTTCTAACTCCCAATAATTACAATACCCCCTTAATGTCACATAAACTGTTCCTTTGATCCTATCCCATTAGGGGTCGCCCTTCTCTGAGACACACAAAATCTTAGGAGTGACACATATTTGGTCAACTGATAGGGAGGGAAGTAGGAGGTGACCAACTACCCTTCTCCACCTATTTTTTCCTCTTTCTTCCTCTCTTTTCTTTTCCATCCCCTACACTTCCCTACTCCCCTGACTAAGCCATTCTCAAGAGACCACCATGCATATACCACTTAAGCCATGGGTGCTCAACCTGTGGCTCTCCAGCTACAAGTCCCATGAGGCACTGCAAGGCTGACACAGTTACAACCATGACTCCCAAAGGACAGAGGCATGATGGGACTTGTAGTTTCGCAACAGCTGGACAGCCACGGGTTGGGCACCCATGACTTAAGCCCATCTCATCACATTCAACATGATCCCGATCTACTATGAATCTCCCCCAGCCAGGGCCATGACAAGGGGTGGGCAGGAGGGGCAGCTGCCCTGGGCACTGTGGTATCATGTGAGGAAGGGGGGGCACCACAAAGAGATTGAGGAGGTGTGCTATGAGTGGGGATTTGGAGAGGGATTTGTGCTAGGAGGGGGAATTTGGGAGGTTTGTGCTAGAAAAGGTGATATGATAAAAGGGGAAAGGATTTTGTACCAGGAGGGGACATTTTGGGGGGGGGGGGGGGTTGTGCTATTAGGAATGATTCAGGGGTATTTGTGGTGAAAGGGAAACTTTGGGAAAGGGACTTGTGTTAGGATGGGGAATTGGGGGAAGGGAATTTCTGCTGGGGGGATTTTGGGTGGGGGGGCAGAGGATTTGTGCTTGCAGAGGATATTTGAATATTAGGGGATTTGTGCTAGGAGGGAGAACATTTTTTGGGGGAGAGGGGATTTGTACTGGAGGCATATGGGGAGAGACGATTTAAGCTGGGGGGCATGGGGAGGTAAAATTTTGTGTTGGGAAGGAGGGAAATTCAGTAGGGGGGGTGGATTTGTACTTGGGGGAGGGGGAATATTTGCTTAGGGGGTAAGCATGCAGATTAGAGCTCGATTGTTTGGGGGTGAGGGATTTTTGCTGACACATAATGCCCATATATCTTAGGGGGGCGCAATTTGGCATGCTTGCCCTGGGCTCTAGATGACCTTGTCCCAGCACTGCCCCCAGCGATGGATGTAACCTACACCACGACCGACTCCTCTACGCTCACTTACCTCTTGGAAACCAATGACCATGACCACTATATATCCATAAACAAGTAGACCTCTAAACGACTTTTCTTTTGAGTTACTTGTTGCTCATAGCGGTTATCCACATGGACCCGTAGAATAATTCGGAACTGGACCAATGTTCTCAAGTTTTATGCATTGTTAAATAAATCTCACATAACGTGAATCTGTATTACAAATTATTAACCATACAACTGTTGTTCAAAATCTCGGGTTTTCTCTTAAATAAAAATCATTATTAAAACAAAACAAAAAAAGTTAGACAATGGAGCTGGCAGAACCATCCCTTAGGAAGCGTTATTCAGCCAATAGTGTGATGAGATTCACTTCTTGTCGAGACTCTCCCTGTTTCTGTCTATATGTCTCTGTGGATAACTCTTCTGTAATATATGGTGACGGGGCTTGGTGTGGGTGAGGATGTCGAATGTGAGAAACAAGGTATGTTCCAGTATTTCCCTTTTTCTTTTTCTCTTCCTTTTCTTTCTCTTCTTTAGGAACATTGGGTATGTCTTAGGAACTAAGATCCTTGGTTGTTATGCTAACTTAACATTGCCATTGTTTGACATGCAGTCCCGGGTGCCCTGTCACTGAGGGGGGGGGGGGGCCACCTACCTTGGAGGTATCGCTGTTTCCCCCCTCAGGTATTTACCATTTGCCTCGGGCAGGCCCGACACCGGAGGTGTGCTGGGGGAGGTTAGTTGGAGGTAATTCATGAACCCCCACCCCCCCCCCGGGGTGTATGCCTGCTGGACCCTCCCGTGGTTGATCTAGTACTTCAGAACTTTTATTGGCTTTAGCTAACCTATTGCTGGCAACTGGGCTTTTTTGTGTCTGAGTTTTCTTTTTCTTTCATGACCCAATCTTGGTGATCACCATTGGGATCGATCTTGTCTCCTAATGGGGGTGGCCCAGAAGCCACATGGTCGAATAACCATTGTTCTTTTTCCCTTTGGTTTACTTTTATGTATTTTTATTTTTTCTGCTCATCATTTGTTCTTTGTATTATGTACATGTCTCCTATTCAGTTTGTGGCTTTGTTCATTTGTCATGATTACTGTGACATGGTATTTTTCTTAAATAAAGATTATACAAAAATAAAGTTGAGCAATTGTCAAATGTCATTTTTTTTGTACTGGTAAATCAAGCCATAGACCAGGGGCGGCCCTCCAGTTGTGGTGAAACTACAAATCCCATCATGCCTCTTCCTCTAGGAGTCATGCCTGTGATTGTTAGGGTCTTGCAATGTCTCATGGGATTTGTAGTTTCACCACAACTGGGCCAAGGTTGCCTATCCCTGTCACATCTGATGCAATTTTCTTTCTCACCATCAGAATACAATGATCGCTGCTGGTGGCTATAACCACCAGCAGTTATCGCATGAAAAAACCCAACATGCTGATTGTTTTAAAGCAAATCTATCGATCAACTTCAGTACAGTCAGCCTGCCCATAGATGATTGGAATTGTGGACAGTTCCTACTGGACCATCTGAATTTCGGGCCGTCTATGGCCGGCCTATGAGAGAAGATGAGGGAAAGGGTCTATATCAGGCCAGGTATTACTCCTTAGTGCTTTTTTGACACTGGCAGCTGGACAGCTGGAGGGAGGTAAAAACAAGTGGCTGAGCCACAGTTTACCATGCCCCCCCCCCCAGACCACCCAATGGAATGCTAACATTACAGCCTGATGGGGCTGTACACATGGCGCAGTCGCGATGCTTGCCAATTTTAACTCGGGTTGCAGAGTATGACAGACGGCAGCGCCTGCCAAATTTGCCTGTGGGGATTATTAGGGCCGCATCACAATTGCGAGTCAAACGCCTCTGAATTTTCATGTCACTGCAGTTAAAAATGAACGTCGATTTGACCCCAATACCCAGAAATGGAACTTCCATGGATCGGATTCCTGCCCCCCATCAGTGCCACATTTGGCACCTTTCTGGGGGGGAGGGGGGAGCGGATACCTGTCAAATCCAGGTATCTGCTCCCACTTCCGGGGAAAGATTGCCACAATCTGTGCAGCAAACTACACAATGTCCAGCCCCTCCTCCTTGCGCCCCCTCCCCCCCCCCACTGCCTTCTGGGAGACACACAGGTCCCAGAAGACAGCAGGGACCATTCAGATCGTGCAGCGCGATACGCACATGCGCAGTAGGAAACAAGGCTTCACTTCCTGTTTCCCTTAGTAAGGATGCCGGCGCCTCCACCCGAAGCCGTGGGACGGGTCGGCTTCGGGGGGACATCGCGGGCACCCTGGGACAGGTAAGTGTCCTAATATTAAAAGTCAGCAGCAGCAGTATTTGTAGTTGCTGACTTTTAATTTTTTTTTCCCAGGCGGAACTCCACTTTAAGACAAAAAATGTCATAATTCTACTAAATGTAAAGCCAGTTTAAGGGAGAGTTATATCTACTGTCAGGTTTTTTGTTTTTTTGGCCATCTGTGTCCTATTGCAGAGATTTCCCTTTACTTCCTTTCCCATAGCCAAACAGGAAGTGAGAGGAAATCCTTTCAAAGTGAAGGAATCCCCTGTTGTCACCAAAACTAGTGTCCCCCCTTTGGAAGATTTCCCCTCTATTCCTGTCCTGGCGACAACCCAAGATTTGGGATTCGGGGGGCGCAGACAGCATTAAAAACCCAACATGTGTTCTAATCCCTCTCATCTCTGTCCAAAGCCAGTAGTTATTTACACTTCAAGGCCGGGGGTTGACACTTCGCGTAGCGAGAACGCACGTTCCAGCTTGCATTTTTTGTGCGTTTCTGTGCGTTTGCACATAGGGCAGCCCATTCACAAACGTTTTCCGCGAGGAGAGTCGCACGTTTGTTGTGCTTTTTTTTTTTTTGAGCAACAAAACACGTGCGATTTTTGTGTATTTCTAAAATGTGCAAAAATGTGCATTTCAGCACACGTTCCAGAAACACAAGGGTTGGAATGCAGCCAAATGGCTCATTTACACTTGCTTCAGGCTTCAACACACACATTAACGGCTAGTTTACACTTGATTCAAAACAAAGCTTCGGACAGGCTTTGTTAAAGCTCTCTGAACGCCAGTCAAAGCTCCTGTCACTAAATAAAATGGTTAGCTTACAATCCTTTTTACACCTTACTTTTGCACCTTCGACTTTGCATCAAAAATTATACCAATTTAGCTTTAGTGGTGCTTAAAAGTGTCTTCAAAGCCTCCATAGAAGTCTATGGCAAAGCTCGCTTGAAGCACTGAAGCCCCACCGAAGCCTCATCGAAGCCCCACGAAGCCTCACCAAAGCCCCCAAAAAGCCTCATCGAAGCCCTATCGAAGCTCCTCCAAAGCCCCACTGAAGCCTCATAAAAGCCCCACGAAGCTTCACTAAAGCCCCACCAAAGCCTCATCGAAGCCCTATCGAAGCTCCACCCAAGCCTCATCGAAGCTCCATCGAAGCTCCTCCAAAGCCCCACCGAAGCCTCATAGAAGCCCCACGAAGCCTCACCAAAGCCTCATTGAAGCCCCATCGAAGCTCCACCAAAGCCTCATCGAAGCTCCTCCAAAGCCCCACTGAAGCCTCATAAAAGCCCCACGAAGCCTTACTAAAGCCCCACCAAAGCCTCATCGAAGCCCTATCAAAGCTCCACCAAAGCCTCATCGAAGCTCCATCGAACCTCCTCCAAAGCCCCACCGAAGCCTCATAGAAGCCCCACAAAGCCTCACTAAAGCCCCACTGAAGCCCCATCGAAGCTCCACCAAAGCCTCATTGAAGCCTCATCAAAGCACCAAGCAAAAGCAAGGTGTAAAGAGGACTGTAAGCTAACCATTTTATTTAGTGACAGGAGCTTGGACTGGCATTCATAGAGCTTTAGCAAAGCCTGTCCAAAGCCATGTTTTGAAGTGTAAACTAGCCCTAAGTGTGAATTAAAACAATATTTTCACATTCAATAGTCAATGGAAGGGTTTGGCCCCTTGCAGAATATACTAGGTAGGACCACAACACATCAGCCTGACATTGGTTGCCTGAGGGTGTCCTCCCATCCCTGACCCGGCGTCTGAACACGGTAGTAGACGGCTTTGTCCTGAAGAAGCCCCTGTACTCACACGGATGGCGATGAGTCATGTGACTGGGAATGCTGTGTACAGTCGGCTGACCGCAAGGCTTACTAATGTCTTACAGGAGGTCGGAATTTGTTTCAGCTGAATTTTTTCTTAAAATGGAAGTAGTGGAAGGATTTGGTTACACATGCCTGTGCTTTGTTCTTCAGCTCGGAGTGTAGTGTGTCAGCTTGGTACATGCTATTCCTCTTCCTGCGCCAACACTCAAATTAACCATATCAACTAAAAATATCTAGCAGATGCTTCAGGCAAGGAAAGGAATTTGGACAAAAAAAACAAGAACCAAACACTTTGCATTTATGATTCTAAAGGAGTCCAAACGTCTGCTATGATATAATGTAGTACTGGTGACTACCGCCCAGGAGATGTTTGGAACATGATGTATATAGATAGTCATTGGAAGGATACATGTCACATAGGATACATGGAACCTTATATAGACATAATGCTGACTACATTCTTCATTCCCATAGGAGACTGTTAGGAACAGAGAGCAGAGGCTGATTAATAACTCCTTCGCGCTTCTTGACATATTTATAAATATTTCCTTGGAGTTACCCTTTAAATTTCTTGCTTCACTTTTTTTCCTTAAATCAGTGGTCTCCAAACTGCGCTACAGGGGCAATGAGGCCCTTTTCTTGTCTTTATCCACCCCTTGGGGCACTATTGACACCAACAATGGGGCTCAATTCCTGCTACTGACACCAACAATGGGGCTCAATTCCTGCTACTGACACCAATAATGGAGCACTTTTTCTCCCACTGACACCAATAATGGAGCACCGTCTATCCAAATGACACTAATAATGGGGCAACATTTCTCCCTCTGACACCAATAATGGGGCACCATTTCTCCCACTGACACCAATAATGGGAACCATTTCTCCCACTGACACCAATAATGGGGCAACATTTCTCCCACTGACACTAATAATGGGCACCCTTTCTCCCTCTGACACCAATAATGGGCACCATTTCTCCCTCTGACACCAATAATGGGCACCATTTCTCCCACTGACACCAATAATAGGGCACCATTTCTCCCACTGACACCAATAATGGGGCACCACTTCTCCAAATGACACCAATAATAGGGCACCATTTCTCCCACTGACACCAATAATAGGGCACCATTTCTCCCACTGACAATAATAATGGGGCACCACTTCTCCAAATGACACCAATAATAGGGCACCATTTCTCCCACTGACACCAATAATAGGGCACCATTTCTCCCACTGACACCAATAATGGGGCACCACTTCTCCAAATGACACCAATAATAGGGCACCATTTCTCCCACTGACACCAATAATAGGGCACCATTTCTCCCACTGACACCAATAATAGAGCACCATTTCTCCCTCTGACACCAATAATAGGGCACCATTTCTCCCACTGACACCAATAATGGGGCACCACTTCTCCAAATGACACCAATAACAGGATACCATTTCTCCCACTGACACTAACAATTGGGCACCATTTCTCCCTCTGACACCAATAACAGGATACCATTTCTCCCACTGACACTAACAATTGGGCACCATTTCTCCCTCTGATACCAATAATGGGGCACCATTTCTCCCTCTGACACCAATAATGGAGCACCATTTCTCCCACTGACACCAATAATGGAGCACCACTTCTCCAAATGACACCAATAACGGGGCACCATTTCTCGCACTGACACCAATAATAGGGCACCATTTATCCAAATGACACCAATGATAGGGCACCATTTATCCAAATGACACCAATGATAGGACACCATTTCTCCAAATGGCACCAATAATGGAGCACCATTTCTCCAAATGACACCAATAATGGGGCACCATTTCTCCAAATGACACTAATAATGGGGTACCATTTCTCCAAATGATACCAATAATGGGGCACCACTTCTAAAGACCCTGCATGTCTCCCCTGTTCTCCACTGAATGTAATGCAATGCACATTGCACTGCATTACATTTTTTCCCGGCCTTCATGGCCAGGGAAACTGTCAACGCGGACCTGTAAGTGATGTCACACGTCACTTCTGGGTCAACGACAAGAAGGGGAGGAGAGTGGACATAAGTCCGCTGGCCTCTACCTGGCGGCACCCGCTACGCTGGACCCAGGACCGCAGATGAGCAAGCGGAGCCCAGGATACATAGCGCAAAGGGGTGCGTGCAGCTTTCGGGTGACCTGGCGCCTGGGGTGGAGCCCCGCAGTAATAATTAATGGCATTGGAAGTCCGACACATGTTTCTGAAACACGCAGGAAAACGCATATTTTCTGTGGCTTTGATGCGCGTTCCAAAAACGCCCAGGTGTGTATGCAGCCTAACCCTTCCCCACAATGTCTAAAACAAATAAAATAAATACAAAAATGGTGTATAATTACATATTTTGAATGTATATAAATATATAATTCACAGTCCTTTCAATGGTACCGCAAAGTTTCACATTCACATTTTCACATTCTGTAACTCCAGTTCCTATCACACTCTGCTATACCGTCCATCACTCTGATAACTCTGTGTACCTGAATTATGTCGTCTCATTGGTGGCCATCGCTGTTTTTGTAGCAGGCTAATTCCCCTATTGTGATCTTTGAAAAGTGCTCCATAGATTGCCGGTCCTGGAAATAAATCGCCGGATACAATGTGCTCTAGGTGATCTGGGGTCACTCCATTGAAGCCCATGTGTGTCCTCCCACCTTCCCCAGACCTCGGCTCTGATCTCATTGCTCCACTCACTGGCAGAAACAACTCACTTCTACAACAATATAGTCAATAAATTAGGCTCTGTTCACAAAAAAAGGCATTTTACTTGTTGCTGCCCTGCCATTCATTCCTAAGGTAGTGGTAAAGTCCTGTTTTTGATTTTGTCCTACGGTTAAGCTTATCATAACTTTTACCTGTAGGTGCTACGAATATCTCCTAAACCGTTCAGGAGATATTCACATCTGCTCTGGTCGATGATGTCACTGTGCATGCGCAGTGCGCTCCTCATTCTCCATGATTTCAGAGAGCTTAACTCCTTCCCACCCAGGCCAATTCTGAAATTTCTCTCCTACATGTAATAATACAATTTTTTTTTGCTAGAAAATTACATAAAACCCCCAAACATTATATATTTTTTTTAGCAAAGACCCTAGAGAATACAATGGCGGTCGTTTTATCTCGCACGGTATTTGCGCAGCAATTTTTCGAACATGTTTTTTTTGGAGAAAAAAAAAACTGTTTTGTGCTTTAAAAAAAAAAAAAAAACAAAGCAGTAAAGTAAGCCCAATTTTTTTGCATAATGTGAAAGATGAAGTTACGCCAAGTAAATAGATACCTAACATGTCAGGCTTCAAAATTGCACACGCTCGTGGAATGGCGCCAAAACTTTGGTACATAAAAATCCCCATAGGCAACACTTTAAAAATTTTTTACTGGTTACATGTTTTGAGTTACAGAGGAGGTCTAAGGCTAGAATTATTGCTCTCGCTCCAACGTTCGCGGCGATATCTCACATGTGTGGTTTGAACACTGTTTTCATATGTGGGCGGGACTTACGTATGCGTTCGCTTCTGCGTGCGAACAGGGACGCTTTACATTATATATATATTTTTTTATTGTTAATTTTACTTTTTTTTTTATTTAAAAAAAAAATAAATTAATAAAAAATTTGATCACTTTTATTCCTATTATAAGGAATGTAAACATTTTTTAATTTAATTGTTTTTTTTAGTTTGACACACTTAAAAAAAAAAAAAAAAATGTGATCACTTTTATTTCTATTACAAGGAATGTAAACATCCCTTGTAATAGGAATATGACATATTGGTTTTCTTCACAGTGAGATATGGGAGTCAATAAGACCCCACATCTCACCACTAGGCTGGGAAGCCTAAAATAATAAAAAAAAATTATCTCGGCTTCCCAGCCATGGCGGCGCCATTTGTTTGAATGCAGAGGCCGGGTGTGACGTCATAACATCGCGCCTCCAAACGATCATAGAGACTCCGGTGACCATCTGGTCCGCCGGAAATCTCTATGGTAAAGATCCGGGGCCTGTGGATCCTGTGTCTGACTCACTGATTAAAGCAGTGAGTTGGTAGAAGCACCGGAGGGCGGCAGGGGGGCGTCCCCTCTCGCCACCCGTAAGAACGATCAAGTGGTGGAACAGCCGCTATGATCATTCTTATGCTGTAGAGAATCGCTGGCTGAAAAAGCCAATATCTGAATGATGCCTGCAGCTGCAGACATCATTAGGATACCACCGCTCAAAGTCAAGGATGTCATAGGACGTACGGCGGGCGGGAAGTGGTTAATGCCGGCCGTGATAGTGACCCCCAAGGAAGTGACATCATAGTGGCCCGGCCATTGCTCTTTAGTCTAGGGAAAAGTAAGGCTGGGTTCACACTTGAGCGATGTCAGACATGGCATGTGATTTGCATCGCACTGCTATGTAGATCACATGCAATGTCTGTGCGATGCAAATTCAGCCATACAGTTTGTATGGCTGAAATCGCATCGCATTCCAATCCTTTTTTTCTGGTCCGCACTGGAATTGGGTCTCATGGGCATAACTTCCAACTGTCCCTGATTTCGAGGGACTGTCCCTGATTTCGAGGGACTGTCCCTGATTTCGAGCAATGTCCCCCTGTCCCCCATTTCTCCTCATTTGGGTCTGATCTATATAGCTGTACATAAAATGCACTTTTTATCTTTCAAAAAGTGTTTCCCAGTGCTAAACCTTTCATCCAATTTCTAAATTGCTGCATTTGTAGATTTTAAAAGCCAATATAAAGGAATAGTAGTGGTAAAAAAGCACTTGTGGGTTTAACCAATCTTGTTTTTTTTTTTTTTTTTTGTACAATTCTCCTTTAACGGGGCGTGGCAAGGGGTGTGTCCTAAGCCTGCATACTTTGGCTCATAGGTGTCCCTCGTTCACATCTCAGAAAGTTGGGCGGAAAGTGGTTGGAGGGAAGCTTCAGAATGGCAAAGATGTTTTTATTACAAATCGTGTGAGCAGACTCCGGTTCCTCTTTAAGTTTCCCAGAGTTAGACTTTAACAATGTTTGTCTTTCCTCCTCATTACACAGACTGAATCATCATCATTCATGATATACCGATTAAAAGAGATGTCTATACAGACAAATGTGTTATATTATATGAAACGTGTTCTGTATTGTAGGTTGCATTATTAAGGAGGAAATGTCAAGGAGACCCGCTTTGATTTTCTCACTGATGATATACAAGAGAGATTATCTGCACCACTGAATCATAGACAGCAGTGGAACAAAGGACCTAATTCATGGACCTGCAATAGCACGTATGGCACACATGCATACAATGCGCTCTGTGATTGGAGGAGGGGAGATTATGACGTGCATCTGCCCTCCTCCAATCACAGATCGCCTCGCGTTCATTGAAAGGAATGCAGGATGTTTACTGAATTGAGGAGCTGGAGTGGGATCTGTGATCTGAGTGCTCCAATCAGAACTGTCATTCTCAGCGCTGGTCATTTGGCACTGACTGACAACTGAGTTGTGCTTAATGCTGCAATCTAGATACATACATGCCCAGAGGCCGCATATTTGGGTATGGCTGGCGCCAAGGGGTTAATAATGCCCTTCAAACTGCAGATGCTGTAATTTTCTGTGAAGTGCAATATGGAGACCTGGAGGCGTTCTGTACACTGCTGGTCTACATGCAGAGGTCCCCAACCTTTTTGGCCCGTTTTATGGCAGCCAACTTTTCTGGGGACTGGGGGGGTGGGGGGTGGGGGGGCGTTTGGTGGACGGTTCGGGGAATGGGATATTCACAGAGTCTGTCCTCAGCCCCCCTTTACAGCACAGTCCCTCCTTTATATCAGTGTCCTCAGCTGCCCTTTACATCACAGTGTCCCTTTACATTGATGTAATGGGGACAGGCTCTGTATAGGGGGCACTGTAATGTAATGGGGACAGGCTCTGTATAGGGGGCACTGTAATGTAATGGGGACAGGCTCTGTAAAGGGGGCACTGTAATGTAATGAAGACTGCTCTGTATAGGGGGCACTGTAATGTAATGAGGACTGCTCTGTATAGGGGGCACTGTAATGTAATGGGGACTGCTCTGTAAAGGGGGCACTGTAATGTAATGGGGACAGGCTCTGTATAGGGGGCACTGTAATGTAATGGGGACTGCTCTGTAAAGGGGGCACTGTAATGTAATGGGGACAGGCTCTGTATAGGGGGCACTGTAATGTAATGGGGACTGCTCTGTATAGAGGGCACTGTAATGTAATGAGGACTGCTCTGTATAGGGGGCACTGTAATGTAATGGGGACTGCTCTGTATAGGGGGCACTGTAATGTAATAGGGACTGCTCTGTATAGGGGGCACTGTAATGTAATGGGGACTGCTCTGTAAAGGGGGCACTGTAATGTAATGGGGACAGGCTCTGTATAGGGGGCACTGTAATGTAATGGGGACTGCTCTGTATAGGGGGCACTGTAATGTAATGGGGACAGGCTCTGTATAGGGGGCACTGTAATGTAATGGGGACTGCTCTGTATAGAGGGCACTGTAATGTAATGAGGACTGCTCTGTATAGGGGGCACTGTAATGTAATGGGGACTGCTCTGTAAAGGGGGCACTGTAATGTAATGGGGACAGGCTCTGTATAGGGGGCACTGTAATGTAATGGGGACTGCTCTGTAAAGGGGGCACTGTAATGTAATGGGGACTGCTCTGTATAGGGGGCACTGTAATGTAATAGGGACTGCTCTGTATAGGGGGCACTGTAATGTAATGGGGACAGGCTCTGTATAGGGGGCACTGTAATGTAATGGGGACAGGCTCTGTAAAGGGGGCACTGTAATGTAATGGGGACAGGCTCTGTATAGGGGGCACTGTAATGTAATAGGGACTGCTCTGTATAGGGGGCACTGTAATGTAATGAGGACTGCTCTGTATAGGGGGCACTGTAATGTAATGGGGACAGGCTCTGTAAAGGGGGCACTGTAATGTAATGGGGACAGGCTCTGTATAGGGGGCACTGTAATGTAATAGGGACTGCTCTGTATAGGGGGCACTGTAATGTAATGAGGACTGCTCTGTATAGGGGGCACTGTAATGTAATGGGGACAGGCTCTGTAAAGGGGGCACTGTAATGTAATGGGGACAGGCTCTGTATAGGGGGCACTGTAATGTAATGGGGACTGCTCTGTACAGGGGGCACTGTAATGTAATGGGGACAGGCTCTGTATAGGGGGCACTGTAATGTAATGGGGACTGCTCTGTATAGGGGGCACTGTAATGTAATGGGGACTGCTCTGTATAGGGGGCACTGTAATGTAATGGGGACTGCTCTGTAAAGGGGGCACTGTAATGTAATGGGGACAGGCTCTGTATAGGGGGCACTGTAATGTAATGGGGACTGCTCTGTATAGGGGGCACTGTAATGTAATGGGGACTGCTCTGTAAAGGGGGCACTGTAATGTAATGGGGACAGGCTCTGTATAGGGGGCACTGTAATGTAATGGGGACAGGCTCTGTATAGGGGGCACTGTAATTTAATGGGGACTGCTCTGTAAAGGGGGCACTGTAATGTAATGGGGACTGCTCTGTAAAGGGGGCACTGTAATGTAATGGGGACAGGCTCTGTATAGGGGGCACTGTAATTTAATGGGGACTGCTCTGTAAAGGGGGCACTGTAATGTAATGGGGACTGCTCTGTAAAGGGGGCACTGTAATGTAATGGGGACTGCTCTGTAAAGGGGGCACTGTAATGTAATGGGGACAGGCTCTATAAAGGGGGCACTGAAATGTAACGGGGACTGCTCTGTAAAGAGGACACTGTGATATAAAAGGGACTGGACCTGATGATTACAGTGCAGTCCCCTATATATTCCCGTGCCCCTATCAATCACAGCCTCCTCCATCACAGTGCCTCTGCAGTCTGCCACCCCCCTTCCCCCCTTTTCCTCTCTCCCCATTCTAATCTCTGCCTCTCCTGCTTACAACCCCCCTGTTTTACAGAACACACTCAGAAATGTCTTTTCCCACTTGTGTGATTGGCTGGCTGATTTTCTTAGAAGTCTGCACTAGTAGCAGTGGCGGGCCCGTAATGCAGGGTGCAGGGGCGCTGCCCCCCTAATCCATGTGCCTGGCCCCTTAATCTACACGCAGGGTGCCGGACGCATGGATGACAATGTGATTAGAGCCTGAGGCTCTAATAGGCTTCAAAGAAGGGTGGGCTATTGTCACACTGATTCTCCTCCCTGTCAGTCAGGAAGGTCTTGAGACCCGTTTCCTGATTGGCCAAAAGGAGAAGCGATCCTATTGGCCTAGGTACAGGGATATGCAATTAGCGGACCTCCAGCTGTTGCAGAACTACAAGTCCCATGAGGCATAGCAAGACTCTTGACAGCCACAAGCAAGAAACCCAGAGGCAGAGGCATGATGGGACTTGTAGTTTTGCAACAGCTGGGAGGTCCGCTAATTGCATATCCCTGGTCTAGGAGGAGGAGGGAGGAGATGCAGGAGAAGCTGTCGCCCAGAGGGGAGCGCCGCCCATGCCATTGATGGGGTAAGTGCAGGGCCAACCCGCCGACAGACCGGGGGGGGGGGGGGGTTGTGATTGGCCAGGAATAAGAATAAATTGCAATGCATGCATACACCTCATTCACTGTAGTAATGTATATCAGCAAAGAGCAAAGATGTGAAGCCGGCCTTACAAGCAAAGCTTATATATAACATTATCAGCCTCTATCTATCTACAGATCTCTTCTTCTTCATGTGCGGTTTTCCCCTATGGTTATACATTTATCCAGTTAGAATCACCCATGATGGTTACAGGGCTACTGTAGATAACATTGCAGATTCAGGGTCCTTGTGGCCCTTCTTTTAAGATGCATCAGTGCAAATAAAAAAATACCCATAATAATCTTTTAAATGATAGTTTTACGTGGCTTTCTTGCAGCACATCTATCTAGCACACATGCTGGAGGTGCTGTCTCCACATTCGTGTTTATACCAGCCACAAAAGAAAAAAAAATAGTAACATACGGTAAAAAAGATTTTATTTTAATGCCAATGAGTTGGCATTTAAGAAAAGTAATAGCAGCGGCATTACCAAGAATTGTAACCACTGGCAGGCTGCAGTAGGTAGATCTGCTTCTGCTATGGGTCTTGTGGTTATGAAGATGTCTGCATGTTCTGCATTGGGAAATATCTTGTGGCTGCTTGTTCATATAGCGCTGGCACACCCTCCTCTGTAGTTTTCACTCCTTCCGTTACACCCCTCAGTTTCTTCACAGTCCCACACCCGTGTACCATATGCTTCCCCCTGTCCTCTTAGCTGTAACGTCTCTATTCTCCAGCGACCAACAATTCTACATTCAATAGGGTTCAGACTGCTGAACCCCGGGGGGGGGACAAAAATGCTCTTGCAGTGGGGCTTCCCCCATAACGCATGGGATTAAATGTTTGTTTTAGCCTAGGGAACTGTTAAGAAGAACTTTTACTTGCCTAATCCCTTGCTCCTGCAGGCTCTCTGTATGCTATCAGGTTGGTTCACACCTACAAGTGCATTTCCGTGAGTTCCGTGCATCGTACGCAGGGCAGCCCATTCATTTCGTTGGCTGCACTATGCGCGAGAAACGTGGAAAAGAAGTCCCTGACTCTTTTCCAAAAATGCACCACAAGGAACTGCATGATCCTGCGTTTGCAGATGCATGAGGGTGCCATTAACAATTAAAGTGATTGTAAACCTCAGACAGAGCAGTGGATAAGGGGATACCACCAGTCCTCCGGTACGGAGCCCGGGTCAGTAATGCCGCGTACACGCGGTCGGACTTTTCGACCGGACTGGTCCGACGGACGCTGACGGACCAAATCTGGCGGACAATCCGATCGTGTGTGGGCTTCACCAGACCTTCAGCTGACTTTTCCAGTCGCAAATCCGACGGACTTTAGATTTGGAACTTGCTTCAAATATTTACGTCGTAACTCCGCCGGACCCAGAAATCCGCTCGTCTGTATTCTAGTCCGACGGACAAAAACCGACGCTAGGGCAGCTATTGGCTACTGGCTATCAACTTCCTTATTTTAGTCCGGTGTACGTAATCACGTACGAATCCGTCGGACTTTGGTGTGATCGTGTGTAGGCAAGTCCGGTCGTTAGAAAGTCAGTTGAAAGTCCGCCAAAAGTCAGTCGAAAGTCTGTCGGACGGGCTGTCGGACTTTTGTAGCCGAAAAGTCCGACTGTGTGTACGCGGCATTAGGGAGCCCAGGCAGCAGGGGGAATCAAATGTGGGCAGGGAGGGTGATCAGCATGGCAGGGGGGCAATTACTGAAACTGATTACCTGTATGGCTCTCTCTGCAGCAGCTGAAACCTGGTTTCTTCTCCTCTCCCTCCCGTTGGCTTTCAGCTGCTGCAGAGAGAACCATACAGGGGATTTGCTCCAGTTATTACCCCCCCCACCCGCGTCACACACCGATCACCCTCCTAGGGCACTATACATTTCTCCCTGCTGCCAAGGCCCCCCTGTGTGCCCCCCCCCACCTACAATGCTTCCGGCTTCCCTCCTCTCCTTCCTGCCAGAAGCTGCAAGCACACAATAGGATCCCTGAAGATGGAGAGTGGGCGAAGGGTCTGGTAAATATGTCAAATTTGCCAGCCCCTTCCTTTTCTAAATGAACACAATGAGTAATCGGTACTGATCACTCACTGTAGCCATTCATAACTGAAACATTGTCTGTATGGGGCCCGTGGTTTCTAACAGCAGCCCTGACCTCATACATGAAGTATGAACAAAGCATATCACCTGAGGCCAGTCACTTCACTGAGTATATGGAAGGGTTAACAACCACTTTTAAGTCACCGCTGTGAATCTGCTAAATGGCAGCTCATTTCTTTGCATGTCAGGAAAAAACTTAGCATTTAACTGGATTCCACAGCCTCTTCCCCAAAGCTGGTCATATACTTTTAGCTCTCTCTTATATAGGTGCTAGAGAGTGCACAGTTTTTTGGGTTTCCCTGCTTAATAGCGAGGCTTTTAGGTAAATGTAGATGCTCTCTGCCTACCAGGGAGCAGTGATCCATTGATAGGGTCTGCTCAGTGTGCTCAGATGTTGCTCATGTTGTCTGCCTGTTTCAAACTGGTCCAGTAGGAAGGGGCATATTGGACGGTGGGAGGAAACCTGACAAATGGGAGCATAGGTGTAGTTACAGCCCTGGCCATTGGCAGAGGACGTTGGCTCAAGGCATACTGGGTGACTGTATATATGCCTGGAGCACATGTGCTCAGGCTCTTCGGCTGGAAAACAGGGTCCCGGAGGGAGGGAGCTGCTACCCCTCCTCTGTACAGGCTGCCATGTGGCCTCGGGTGGCCAACCTGAGGGCTGGAGCCGCAGAAGTTGAAACCCAGATGTCCTGTAGAGCTGACTAGAAGGGAGACGCGTCCAGGAGGATCTGTTCCTGGCTACTGTGAGTACAGAGCTGCGTCTAGGGGCCTGTTCTGTGAGGGCCATCCCTTCAAGCTAGTGAAGTCATTGGACAGGTGTCAGCCAAAGGGGATACTGGTGAGTGTAGAATTATAGTTCATTGAGTCTGCTGCCAGAGCAAGCAAAGGACTCATTCTTCCATACAACTGTAGTGTGGTTCAGCAGGGAGTCTGCTATTCAATTCAATTTAATGAGGCCAAGTGAGAGTTGTCCTCATCTATGCATAGTTCAAGTTGGAGTATCCCACTAATCCCTTCTCCTATCCAAGTTCTACCAATAAATAAAAAAAAACAAACAAATACCCTAGACTGGTCATTGGATAATGAGCGGAAGAGTATGCGGGTGGTCGTGTGAAAATACCCAAGTGTCTGGCTGCAGAGTAATCAGAGGGAGGCCCATGGAAAACTATACTCAGCAACCCCCATGGGGGGCAGTGCTACAAACTGATCGAAATACGGCTGGCCCTACTGTGTGCAGTCTCCCTGCTTGACAGAAGATAACTGTTAATCGACTTTTGTTGAAAAACTTTCCATCGTTCAGCAGCCTCAGCCACCTAGATGTGTGTTCTGACTGTGGCCGGCCCCTCTTTCCTGATGGGGTTTCCTCCATCCACCTCTTTTGAGTGCCTGCTGGGTGCATGAAAAATAACCAACCGTGTATGGCCAGGTGAAGGCGCTCTCTGGTGTTCACAGCCACTCTGTTCTATGTAAGGATGCAGAGGGACCATCATCTGGAGCATCAAGGAGAAGACTTGACGGATTAGGTAGGTTAAAATCCTTTTTATCTACATAAGTGTGAACACAGCCTTAGGCTGGCCATAACCGCTTCATAGTTCAGCTGATTTGTGCTGAATTGGCAGAAATTCATTTGTGATTGACCCTTTTCTGGCACCACCCAGCTTGACTAAAGTCAGTTTTACCATTGATGTGCATAGCCAGCTTTACAATGGCAATGCATGCAAAATGCCTACAAACTGCAGGAAGCAACAGAATCTGTTATAGTAACAACAAATTGGCTCTCCGCTGCCTAGATGCCTAAAGGATGGATGTGGTTGGCTTCCATGGACCATATCTTTGTTTTTCCTGATGTTGTTAAAGCTTCTCACACAACAAAGACACATGTGGTGACCAGCAGTGTTAGTGTCATGACAGCAACAAGCAACATGTTCTCCATAGAACAAATACAGCTGCATTGTCCTGATCTTGACACTGACTGCAGATGAAGCTCTTTCTTCATTCAACAAAGTCTGATATTGCTGGTTTATATATAGCCAGTGGTGCTAGCATTGTAGAGAAACATGCTGCCTTTTAGCAGATACGTGGTGGTGCCATTGATTGCATATGCACATGTTTTTGCCCACGCCAACCATATGGTTCTTCAGAAAAGAGTCAGAGACTTCTTTTTTGCGTTTCTCACACATAGGGCAGCCCACTGGATGACTAGACTGCCCTACATGCGATGCCTGGGAATGTGCCTGAGCTTGGCCTTAGGGTTGCCATCTGTCCAGGATTCACCCAGACAGTCCGGGTTTTGAATCACGTGTCCAGGTTTCAGTCTGTCTGAAACCCGCAAACATTATTCAGAGTGGGCTGTGGCTCCCCAAGTAACTGAGATAGTTACACAAAATTTTTGTTTCCCATCTGGGAGCTGCAGGCCGCTGACTGGGGGCAAGTCCAGCATCTTTGGGGCTCTGGGGGGGGGGGGGGGGGTGATGTCAGCAAGAGCAGTTTGGCCACTCCCACTGTTCCAGATGTCCCAGGTCTTTTATAATTCTAAATTCTATAGTGTATAGTGGGGGAAAAAATGTGCCCTGTGTCGCCAAAGTGTTCGGGTTAGGCTTGAAGAAAAGGTGGCAACCCTAGCTTGGTCACATCTGTAAGTGTGAATCAAGTCTTACTGCTAAAATGCCAGAGCTGCCATGTGGCCAGTCCAGGCCTGAATGCCAGAGCTGCCTTGTAGTCAGCCTAGGTCTGAATGCAAGAACTTCTACATGGCCAGTCCAGGTCTGAATGCAAGAACTGCCATGTGGCAAGTCCAGGTCTGAATGCCAGAATTGCCATGTGGCCAGTCCACGTCTGAATGCCAAAGCTGCCATGTGGCCAATCCAGGCCTGAATGCCAGAGCTGCCATGTGGCCAATCCAGGCCTGAATGCCAGAGCTGGCTTGTAGCCAGCCTACGTCTGAATGCAAGAACCTCTATGTGGCCAGTCCAGGCCTGAATGCAAGAACTGCCATGTGGCCAGTCCAGGTCTGAATGCCAAAGCTGCCATGTGGCCAATCCAGGCCTGAATGCCAGAGCTGGCTTGTAGCCAGCCTAAGTCTGAATGCAAGAACCTCTATGTGGCCAGTCCAGGCCTGAATGCAAGAACTGCCATGTGGCCAGTCCAGGCTTGAATGCCAGAGCTGCCTTTTAGCCAGTCTAAGTCTGAATGCAAGAACTTCTATGTGGCCAGTCCAGGCCTGAATGCAAGAACTGCAATGTGGCCAGTCCAGGTCTGAATGCCAGAGCTGCCATGTAGCCAGTCCAGGCCTGAATGCCAGAGCTGCCTTGTAGCCAGCCTAGGTCTGAATGCAAGAACTTCTACGTGGCCAGTCCAGGCCTGAATGCAAGAACTGCCATGTGGCCAATCCAGGTCTGAATGCCAGAGCTGCCATGTGGCCAATCCAGGCCTGGATGCCAGAGCTGCCATGTGGCCAATCCAGGCCTGGATGCCAGAGCTGCCATGTGGCCAGTCCAGGTCTGAATGCCAGAGCTGCCATGTGGCCAGTCCAGGCCTGAATGCCAGAGCTGCCATGTAGCCAGTCCAGGCCTGAATGCCAGAGCTGCCTTGTAGCCAGCCTAAGTCTGAATGCAAGAACTCCTATGTGGCCACTACAGGCCTGAATGCAAGAACTGCCATGTGGTCAGTCCAGGTCTGAATGCCAGAACTCCTATGTGGCCACTACAGGCCTGAATGCCAGAGCTGTCATGTGGCCAATCCAGGCCTGGATGCCAGAGCTGCCATGTGGCCAGTCCAGGTCTGAATGCCAGAGCTGCCATGTGGCCAGTCCAGGCCTGAATGCCAGAGCTGTCATGTGGCCAATCCAGGCCTGGATGCAGCACACTTATGAATGTTCATGCATTTTCCTCCCAATTCAATTTTGGACATGGGTACTATGTGTACTAGCAACATCCAAACAGAAAAACACAGTTGATAACAATAGAAATTATAGATCAACCGCCTTTGTCTTGTAATATTCAGATTTATTTACCTCCAGGAGATTGTTGTTTTTATTATGATATCATCCAGCAGCACCCAAGCACTCCTCTCTGTAGAATACAATGGGAATTGCATACATCTAAAATCAACACAGTCACTCCTATAATAAACATGTTATTAAATCGCTGGAGTTTCGGAACAGGTCTGGGGACTCCAGACACAGAAGAACTGCATCTGCAATTCTGTGTACCTATCTCTTTTTAGGCTTGTATAACACAGATCACATACCAAAACAAATGGTGGTATTTTTTCAGCATAACTGAAAATTGACAGCTGCTTCCAAATTCACCTGGCAGTAATTCCCCCAATTTACAGGGACTAGGAGCCACAATTTCATATGTTGTCTGTAGTGCCACCTGCAGATGGAGCCAAGTATTGCAGTTAAGTATTGCAGTACATTGATGTGCTTACAGGTCTGTTAAAAAAAAATGTTCAAGAAACAAAGTACTAAGAATAACATGCAAGAGCAACTTATCACAATCCACCTCTAGGCTGGTTTGTCTTCGGGAAAGTGGATTCTGATTGATTGCTATGCTTTTTGCTTATTGCACAGTTTATCAAGTTTTACTGCATAGCAAATGCTGTCATTAAATATATGCAACAGGAAGGCTAGGCATTGCTGGGCAGATGTTTCCGTGAGAACAATGGGTGGGGAAACATCTGTCTGCTGTTTGTAGCACTGGGACCTTCTGGGTCATAAGACGCCTGATGAACTGAAGTGGCACATATTCAGTTAAAGCGTAACTCCACTTTTGTTGAGAAAAAAACATTCTCCTCTGGGTGATCTCTGTACATTGCAAGGATTATAACAAACTGTGTTGCAGATTCCTATCTTTTGTTATTCTGAAGAAATTCATGTGTGTTGGTCTGTGCCTCTGTACCGAGGGGGTCTAATGGGAGTGGTTCCATAATTAACTGTCAGGTGTGCAGCTGCAGAGCACTAATGAGGAAATCTGCTGGGCCTGCATCCTTTTAGACGTGTTCTTATTGACAGTATATTTCCAAAAATTACATTTTTGTTGCAGGGGATGCCTGAAATCTGACTTGTATCTTAGGCAGACTTCTGGGAAAACTGATGAGCCGATCACACAAGCAGGAAATGATGTTTCCGGGGAGTGGTCAGAACACATTCTGTGTACAGAACAACCGCAGGTAGCCATATTGCAATGTACTTTCAGAAAATTACAGAGCTGCAGATTGAAAAGGAAAGGTAATTTTTAATGACATTCAATTACAATATGATTAGTGTTGCAACTGTATGCACTATATTATTTTTTCTTTATTTGCTATTTTTTCCCCCCACGAAAGTGGAGTTACCCTTTAACCACTTGCCGACTGCTGCACGCCGATATACGTTGGCACAATGGCAGCTGTGGGCACATGGGCGTACCTTTAAGAGGTGGGAATAGCAGGCGCAGGCCGCATACAGCGCGACCTTGCCCGCTGGACTCGATGTCCGCCGGTCTCCCAGTGATCGTGTCACGGAGCCGCAGAATGGGGAAGTGCCTATGTAAACAAGGCATTTCCCCGTTCTGCCTTGTGTCACGATAGAGATCACTGCTCCCTGTCATCAGGAGCAGTGATCGCTGTCATGTGACTGGAAGCCCCCCCCCCCACAGTTAGAATCACTCCCTAGGACACACTTAACCCCATTCATCGCCCCCCTAGTGGTTAACTCCTTCACTGCCAGTGTCATTTACACAGTAATCAGTGCATTTTTATAGCAGTGAACGCTGTATAAATGACAATGGTCCCAAAATAGTGTCAAAAGTGTCCGATGTGTCTGTCATAATGTCGCAGTCCCGATAAAAATCGCAGATCGCCGCCATTACTAATAAAAAAAACTAATAATAAAAATGCCATAAAACTATCCCCTATTTTGTAGACGCTATAACTTTTGCGCAAACCAAGCAATATACGCTTATTATTCAAAATTGTCGCTTTTTTTGTTTATAGCGCAAAAAATAAAAACCGCAGAGGTGATCAAATACCACCAAAAGAAAGCTCTATTTGTGGGGGAAAAAAGGACGTCAGTTTTGTTTGGGTGCAACGTCGCACGACCTCGCAAGTTAAAGCAATACAGTGCCGAATCGCAATAAGTGCTCTGGTCAGGAAGGGGGTAAAATCTTCCAGGGGCTGAAGAGGTTAAAGCTGAACTCCGGGATAAGCAAATATTATCTAAATACAAGAGTCGTGTATTTTTACATAAATTGTTGTGTATTTCTTCCAGACCTGTGCAGCAATCCAGCATAAAAAGTTGTGCAGGATCTTTCTGTAAAGACCTGAAACGGTGATCTGTGAAGATGGGTCATTGCCGTTCTCTCTTGTGCAGGGTGAGTGGTCTGGTATCCGCCCCTTCCTGCCGTTTTCTGTAGTAGCTGGGTCCCTCCCACAGCTCTGCCCTCTGCACAGTGATGTCACTGCTACTTTTACAAGATAATACCTGGGTTTGCAAAAGCATTTAGGTTTATATCTCTTGTGACTATTGAGGAATTATTAAAGGAAGATTGTTGTGCCCGGAGTTCAGCTTTCACACCTTCCTTCCCTCTTCTCAAGGCATATTACATATTTTTCCCAGCAAGATGAGGCATGAGTCCTATTTACCTTCAGCTAGGGTAATCCCTAAGGAGGCCCATCTATCAACCTATTTGGGCTAGGACTTGGCTGTTCATAGCTGACTGGTGGATACTGTTGTTTAGGAAAGGCTGTTGAAGAAGAGATAACAGTAACTCCAGATAGGGACATGATTCAGCCAGTAATGCTGTATTTATTATGACTGTTTTCCATCTCATACTGGAGGCTTATGATAGCCTCAGGCAGGGGAAGGGTTGTTTGAGTAAGAATGGTAAAAGGAATTCATCTGTAGAAAAAAAAATCTTCCTGCCGCAATAACAGTTTTACCCAATCTGTATCATTTACCATATAGAGCTCTGACAATTTACACATCCGTTTACATATATTGTACATTCACGTGTCCTGCCCTCCAAGAGCTTACAATCTAAGGTCCCCATGTCACATACATACATATAGGCTTATTTATTTTTCATTTTTCTGAGCCCGTAGTGTGGTGCGCAAAAACACCATAGTGAACCAAAACACTGCACTTAGGATGTGTCATTGGCCCCCTTCCGAAGAGGAAGGACCTCTCCTTGACCTCCCAGGGTGCAAGACTCCTGACAGGGGATAAGGCCCACTCAGGTCCACCTAGCCAAAAGGCCCGGGGGACCCAACTTCTCATGATAAACCAAAGCCGACCAATGGGCATTGGGTCAGAAGCTCGTGAGATCCCTTCCCAAGGCAAGGGAGGGGGGGGGACCTGATGACTACACATCCTCCCCCTGTGAGCAAGGTGAAGCGTGGCGTGGCGGGTGGTAAACACACAGAGTCCAAGTCAGGCAATGAAGTTATATTGTGGAAAAGGTTCAAACACAACTTATTCTGGCCTGGCAGCTAGGCACACTTGTTCAGGGCCACTTACAAACAGTGACATCAGTCTGAAGACTTGAAAATGCCAACTGCATCTGTAACGAGTAGTGGAATGCAGTCTGGTTGGTCCAAACTCAAACTGGAGGCTTTCTGAAGAGGTAGATGTAGTTCCTGTACTGTCCCTACTCCTCTGGAACCTTTCCCTATCTCTAAGCATTGTCCACTTGCATAAAGCGCACCAAACCCGGGAGTCGAAGTCTTAAACAGACTCTGCCTGACCCAAGATGGTCACTGGCATCACATTGGGTGCCAGTGTCCAAATGGACAGCTGTTTCCCTGTGACCGCAGAAAGTCATAGAGGAACCAAGTAGGTTTGCCACATCATCCCTTTAATCCGGGACACATATTAATTACACAGGTTCTGAGGCCGATTTAAAGTGGAGGGCCACCCTGAAAAAAAAAATTCCACCAAAAATCCTAAAAAAATTAAAAAAATTTTTTTTATACTTACCTAAACCCTTGTTGCTAGGCAGTCTTCCTAATCTGCCTCTTCCTATTCCGCGGCGTGTTCTGCTCCTCGGTGAGCAGCCCCGTTGTCTTCTGGGAACTGTGTGTGTTCCCAGAACATCACGGGGCCATTCACAGATCGCCACGCCGCTCGCACGTGCGCAGTAGGAAACTGGCAGTAAAGCCGCAAGGCTCCACTGTCTGTTTCCCTTACTTAGGATGGCGGTGTCGGGACCCGAAAGCCGAGGGACGGGTCGGCCTCGGGCGGCCGACATCGCGGGCACCCAGGACAGGTAAGTCTACTTATTTAAAGTCAGCAGCTACAGTGTTTGTAGCTGCTGACTTTAAAACATTTTTTTAGCTGGCCGGAATCCCGCTTTAATGCAGAAAAGGCACCAAATGAGTTTAATTACCACCTTAATCAAAGACAGAACCTGTGTAATTAATGTGTGTCGTGGATTAAAGAGATGATGTGGCAACCCTAGAACCAAGTTCATCACAACTTCCTTCCCGTTCTGCATTGCCACTTCAGTTTAGCACCACCTGTAGTTGGAGTACAGACTGCACCTGCCTACACCCCCGTCGACTTTAGGGTAGGCCTGAAGACACAGTGCTGCAAAGCAGACATGCTAACCACTAAACCACTGTGCTAACATTATGATAGACCTTTCAAATAAACGTATAACATTGTATAACATTTCAAAATCTCAGACTGGTACTACATAAAGCCCTACCACATAAATTCCCCATTGGAGTTCCCTGTTATATGTTCAATTAAAACAGTCACTATTAGCAGGCTCGGCTTAGGTGCGTGCCTGCTCGGCTTAGGTGCGTGCCTGCTCGGCTTAGGTGCGTGCCTGCTCGGCTTAGGTGCACGCCTGCTCGGCTTAGGTGCACGCCTGCTCGGCTTAGGTGCGTGCTTGCTCGGCGTAGGTGCATGCCTGCTCAGCTTAGGTGCGTGCTTGCTCGGCGTAGGTGCATGCCTGCTCGGCTTAGGTTTGTGCTTGCTCGGCTTAGGTTTGTGCTTGCTCGGCTTAGGTGCGTGCCTGCTCGGCTTAGGTGCGTGCCTGCTCGGCTTAGGTGCGTGCCTGCTCGGCTTAGGTGCGTGCCTGCTCGGCTTAGGTGCGTGCTTGCTCGGCTTAGGTGCGTGCCTGCTCGGCTTAGGTTTGTGCTTGCTCGGCTTAGGTTTGTGCTTGCTCGGCTTAGGTTTGTGCTTGCTCGGCTTAGGTTTGTGCTTGCTCGGCTTACGTGCGTGCTTGCTCGGCTTAGGTGCATGCCTGCTCGGCTTAGGTTTGTGCTTGCTCGGCTTAGGTTTGTGCTTGCTCGGCTTAGGTGCGTGCCTGCTCGGCTTAGGTTTGTGCTTGCTCGGCTTAGGTTTGTGCTTGCTCGGCTTAGGTTTGTGCTTGCTCGGCTTACGTGCGTGCTTGCTCAGAAACAATGAAGAGAAATCTACTTCAATTAACATAGCAAAAAAAAAAAACCTCTTAATAGGATATGACTGAGAAGTAAAGTTGGTCAACGTCTCTAAGAGTGAGCAATGAAAGCCGTGGGAATGACAAGAGATGAAACTGAAAAACCCAAAGATTTGTCATCTAACACCCCAGATTACTAAAAAAAAAAAAAGAAAATGCACTCCTTTTAACGTTTTTCATGCCAGCTATGAGTTGCGGTTTTACTCAGTAATATTTTAATGAACACTTACAATATAATCACCAATTTTATGCACACTAGTAATAGTCTTGAAGTTACATGTTTTCTATATTTGAATCTCTAGCACAGGAATACATAGAAGGGATACAACCTGCTAGCCCAGGGATTTTGTTTCACATCCTGAAGGCTGAATCCAGCATGCCAACCTGCTGTGTAAAATCCTCTGGTTGTTTTGGAAAACCCAATAATATATAATACACACTATATTACCAAAAGTATTTGGACGCCTGCTTTTACATGCTGTGGAGAGGCGACCCCCGTGTCACGCTGAGGATTAACAATATACGCCTGATTGTGGCAGAAGAAGGCATTCTAATTACACATCTGGGCTGGGATAAAGCTCAGGGCTCAGACTTGGAGACAGCTCCGCCCAGCATACAGGAAGTCTGGCCTAGGAGGTCGGGAAGGTCCCAGTAGGAGACGGCTTTAGGAGAAAGAGACAGGAGGTCTCGGAGTGTAAAGCATCGTACACACGGTACGATTGTTGGCCAACCGAGAATTTGCCGAGGTCAGCCGTGCTGTACTCGGGTCTTTCCGTGCATTTCCAAATGCGACGTTCAGCTCTGCTCGGCTCCGGTGCTCCCCCCCACCTCAGGCCAAAAGCGGTACTGCACACCGCTTTGGCCTGAATCGTGCTCGTTTCGCAAGACAACACTCACAAACCGAGTTACAATTTTTAAAAATACAGTGCTCGTATTGCAAAACGCTCGTTAACCGCGTTACTCACAATCCGAGGTTCCACTGTACTAGGAGGAATTTCAGCTCTTGAGCGCCACCCTTTGTGCCCCTTCTGCTAATTTCGTGTTTGGTGAGCATTGATTCCGAGCATGCGTGTTTGTGCTTTCGACTTTTGTGTGACGGATTTGTGTACTGGCCATCCGAAAATCTGACGTCAAACCGTTGTCCGCCGAAAATTTACTAGTCTGTCATCCAAAATTTGTTGGCTGAAAGTTGGACAACAATTGTCAAAAGGAGCGTACTAACGGTAAACATTCCCATAGACACGCTCCTAAACCTTGTGGACAGCCTTCTCAGAAGAGTTGAAGCTGTTATAGCTGCAAAGGGTGGGCCAACGCAATATTGAACCCTATGGACTAAAACTGGGATGCCATTAAAGTTCATGTGCGTGTAAAGGCAGGCGTCCCAATACCTTTGATAATATAGTTTATATAATATGAGGGCCTATTTAATCTAACCAATTGGCTTGTATCCAATCGGGAAGGCCCTTGCACTACATACTTTTTGGTAGAATTAAAGCAGGGGTCTCCAATATTCTAAAGAAAGGGCCAGTTTACTGTCCTTCAGGATTTAGGGGGCTAGACTCTTACCAGTAGGAGTAGAAAATGCCTTAGCCTCAGTAGGGGTAAACAATACCCTATTTTTGGTGTCAGTGGGAGGAATAGTGCCCCATTTTTATATCAGTGCAAGGAATATTGCCCCATCATTGGTGTCAGTGGGAGGAATAGTGTTCTATTATTATTATTAGTGGGAGAAATAGTGCCCCGTCTTTGGTGTCAGAGGGAGGAATAGTGTCCCATTTTTGTTGTCAATGGGTGGAATCTTTGGTGACTCCACCCCATCTTTGGTGTTACGGGGAGTAAAAGTGTTCTGTTTTTGGTATCAGTGGGAGGAATAGTGTTCTATTTTTAGTATTAGTGGGAGGAATATTGCCCCGTCTTTGGTGTCAGTGGGAGGAATAGTGCCCTATTTTTGACATCACTCAAAGTAATAGTGCCCCATCTTTGGTGTCAGTGGAAGCCGAAATAGTGCCCTATTTTTGGTATCAGTGGGAGGAATAGTGCCCTATTTTTGGTATCACTCGAAGTAATAGTGCCCCATCATTGGTGTCAGTGGGAGAAATTATGCTCCATCGTTGAAGTCAGAATGAGGAGTAACACTCCAAGGGCCAGATAAAGGCAAACAAGGGCCACCGTTTGGAGACAACTGATCTAAAGGATATTGTGCTATTAGATTGTAATGTGTATGGTAAGCTTGAGAGAAATTTCCCCCCACTTTCTGTTTTGGGGACAACCTATTACTTGACAGGAACTAAGGAAAAAGCTGCAAAAGGGAAACCGGCAACAATAAAAAGCTGACAGGGGTTCTTGCTTTTCTGTGCTTGAAGGCAAGGTTGCCATTATACGTTTAACAGTTCTGCTTTAAGGAATACACCTTTTACATATAGTTACATAGTAGGTGAGGTCGAAAAAAGACACAAGTCCATCAAGTCCAACCTATGTGTGTGATTATATGTCAGTATTACATTACATATCCCTGTATATTGCGGTCATTCAGGTGATTATCTAATAGTTTCTTGAAGCTATCAATCCCCCCCGCTGAAACCACCACCTGTGGAAGAGAATTCCACATCCTTGCCGCTCTTACAGTAAAGAATCCTCTACGTAGTTTAAGGTTAAACCTCTTTTCTTCTAATTTTAATGAGTGGCCACGAGTCTTGTTAAACTCCCTTCCGTGAAAACGTTTTATTTCTATTGTGGAGTCACCAGTATGGTATTTGTAAATTGAAATCATATCCCCTCTCAAGCGTCTCTTCTCCAGAGAGAATAAGTTCAGTGCTCGCAACCTTTCCTCATAACTAATATCCTCCAGACCCTTTATTAGCTTTGTTGCCCTTCTCTGTACTCGCTCCATTTCCAGTACATCCTTCCTGAGGACTGGTGCCCAGAACTGGACAGCATACTCCAGGTGCAGCCGGACCAGAGTCTTGTAGAGCGGGAGAATTATCGATTTATCTCTGGAATTAATCCCCTTTTTAATGCATGCCAATATTTTATTTTATTTATTTTTTATTTGTTGTAAAATAATTTAAAAATGCTGTACACTGCCTTGCAAGTAAAAGAAATTAAAATAAAACAACCAACCTTAGAATATACTGTTTATTAGTAAAAGTACGGCTCAGTGAATAGAATTCATCAAAGAACACTATCCTGTTCCAATGTTTAGCCACAGAGTGGCAGCATAGCAGCGCAAAGGAATGGGAATGACGTTATTGGCATTAGAGGGAATGTAGGAAGGACGATCAGGGCGATCGCTATCTTCTGCATCACATCACATAACAGCACATTCTGGTAATGGGTCTGCAAGTCAGCCACCCTTGGAACAATGGGTCACTGACCACTGTGAGCGATCGTTCGTTTACACTGATATTTTACAGGGTAACAGTTTGAAAGCACAGCGGCAGAACTTTGTGTAGTTCATGTTTTAGTAACCGACTTTCAAATGTAATCCATGTATTAAAATGTTCAACGCATCTCAGACAAGTACAATCAAATTCTGGTGGGCTCAGAAGTGTATATACAGTATAGAAGTTTGGCTATACATAGACTTTTATGCATTTTACATCTCACTTTTACATTTTTTTTAAATATTTGTATTAAATAGCGAGTTTTGTATATAAGCCTCTAAATCAGTCTTTCTTGACTTTTTTAACACGGAGGAACCCTGGAAATGGCTTTCAGATCTCAGGTAATCCATAATAACAACTACATCTACAGTAATACATCAATGTGGTGGTCAGTGAGAAGAATGTTCTTTACATTGGTGGTCAGTGAGAAGAATGCTCCTTACATTGGTGGTCAGTGGGAAGAATGCTCCTTACATTGGTGGTCAGTGGGAAGAATGCTCCTTACATTGGTGATCAGTGGGAAGAATGCTCCTTACATTGGTGGTCAGTGGGAAGAATGCTCCTTACATTGGTGATCAGTGGGAAGAATGCTCCTTACATTGGTGATCAGTGGGAAGAATGCTCCTTACATTGGTGGTCAGTGGGAAGAATGCTCCTTACATTGGTGGTCAGTGGGAAGAATGCTCCTTACATTGGTGATCAGTGGGAAGAATGCTCCTTACATTGGTGATCAGTGGGAAGAATGCTCCTTACATTGGTGATCAGTGGGAAGAATGTTCCTTACATTGGTGATCAGTGGGAAGAATGCTCCTTACATTGGTGATCAGTGGGAAGAATGTTCCTTACATTGGTGGTCAGTGGGAAGAATGCTCTTTACATTGGTGGTCAGTGGGAAGAATGCTCTTTACATTGGTGGTCAGTGGGAAGAATGCTCTTTACATTGGTGGTCAGTGGGAAGAATGCTTTTTACATTGGTGGTCAGTGGGAAGAATGCTCTTTACATTGGTGGTCAGTGGGAATAATGTGCCTTGCATTGGTGGTCAGTGGTAAGAATATTCCTTACATAGATGGTCAATAGGACACATTTTCCTTACACTGGTGGTCAGTAAGAAGAAAGCTCCGTAGAATGGCACTCAATAGGAAGAAGGTTCTTGATAATCAGTGTTAAGAATGCTTCTTATTTTATGTTTATTGATTGTAAGAATTTTACTAATGAAAAAATAGAAAGAATGCTTCTTACATTGGTGGTCAATAGGAAGAATGTTCTTTAGATTGATGGTCAGTAAGAAGAATGTTCCTTACACTGGTGTTCAATAGGAATAATGTTCTTTACATTGATGGTTAGTGGGAAGAATGCTTCTTATTTTATGTTTATTGATTGCGAGAATTTTACCAAAGACAAATTAGGAAGAATGTTCCTTACACTGGTGTTCAATAGGAAGAACGTTTCTTACATTGTTGGTCAGTGGAAAGAATGCTTCTTACATTAAAGGTCAGTAGGAAGAATTTTCCTTACATGGGTGGTCAGTAAGAAGAATGTCCCTTACATTCGTGATCAGTGGGAAGAATGTTTCTTACATTTGTGGTCAGTGGGAAGATTGCTTCTTACATTGGAGGTCAGCCCTGCTGACCAATCAAGAGACCAAGAACCCGGCACCTAGAAGTAGCCCAGGCAGAAGACGACAGCGGCTTGTGAGAGATGTAACCGTTGCATTGCTCGAAAGTGGAGGTGAGTATTTTGCAAAGTTGAGGTCCACTTTAAGTCTTTAAAAGTTTCTATCATCTAGAATTGATTTTTTAAAGCTCTGTTCCCTATGAAACAAAGTACATGTAGTACTTTGTCTTATATTTCTCTGTGCTGTCTAAAGCTAGATATGAGTAGCAACCAAAACCCCCTTCCCCTCCCGCCACAGCCGACCAAACAAAAGCTTGTTGATTTACAGCTGCAGATTGTCTCAGCTTTGAATACTTTCCCGAGACAAGCAAATAGCAAGAGAAATGCAGAGGGAGAGGGCACATCAGTCTCTACATTCCCCCTTCCATTGCTTGACATAGGGAAAGCTGCAGTTATAAATCAACCGTCTCCTTAAAAGCTGTTGTCTGTCTGACCGCCGCAGGAGGGGGGGGGGGGGGGGCAGGTTGGTACTCATAATTAGGGTTAGGAAACCCTTAGAAACACGGCACAAAATACTACATGTACTCTTGTCCCATAGAGAACAGAACGCTAAAATTAAAAATTCTAATGATATATTTTCTTTAAGGGTACATTTTAAGAGTAGGGATAGTGTTTGATATAACAACTTGTTCATAGAGCAAATGTTTTGACATGGAGAACCCTATACCCCCAGTGTTAAAAACAAGCGTACCGAGATTTGTGTCAATCACACTCGTCCTATCACTTCTGGTGCACATACCCCCAAGCACAGTCTGTTTTAGAATTTCAGCTGTTGTGCAATAAATGATAGGAATTTAATATAATGAAGGATTACATGGAATTAGAACAATCAGAATTCTCATTCTCTACAAACACTGCATAATCACAGGCTTATATAAATGTCATCATGTCTCCATTACTCTGTAAAGTTTTTATATTTGCTACCTTTGAGGCATTATATAAACAGAAACTTTCCCCGGTCAGACAAGAATGTGCAGTGATATCATTGCTGGGTATTGCATCAGGTGAGACGGCAGCTCTAGGAAGATATGAACAGCGATGACAAAACAGGATGTAGAGATTGTGAAAAACACAGATTTGTATTTTCTATTTGTTATGGTTGCCTGGGAACCTATATGTTAAATATGCCTTTGGGATTGCCTGGGCTTGGGCACGTCTCCTGCTTTTTGTTAATTCTGCAATTTTCTTTAAAATGTAGGTTAGGGTAAATTCTCAGGATATAGCATTTTTTTTAGACATAAAGTTTAAAGTGATTGTAAAGGATCGTTTTTTTTTTTAAATAACAAACATATCATACCTCCACTGTGCAGCTCGTTTTGCACAGAGTGGCCCCGAACATCCTCTTCTGGGGTCCCCCGGCGGCTCCTCCCCGCATCAGATAACCCCCTAGGAAAAGCTCTCTCCCGAGGGGGTTACCTTGCGGGCGCACTCCCGAGTCCAGCATTTGCGTCCACAGAAAAAAATGCCGGACTCGGCCCCGCCCCCCATCATTGGATTTGATTGACAGCAGCAGGAGCCAATGGCTGCGCTGCAATCAATCTATCCGATCATGAGCCGGGACCCCGTGGAGAGAGGGACAGTGCATCCCCGCCGAAGAGATGAAGGGGCTCAGGTAAATAAAACGGGGGGGCAAGGGGGCCAGTGGCTGTCAGGTGTTTTTTCACCTTAACGCATAGGATGCATTAAAGTGGATGTAAACCCAATGTCATCCTTTCTAAACTACTGCCATAGGGGTTATCTATAAGGATATACATGCCTCCTGCATGTATCTTTACCTGTCAAATGTCTCCCTTCTGTCTGTTATGAGAGCTGAAAAATTGCAGAGTCTGTGGGTGTGTCTGTTGTCTGGAGCTCGGTGGGTGGAGTTGTGATGTCAGTAGATTCCCCGCCCACCTCTACACTCCCCTTGTCAATATGCATTTTCTCCTGCGTATTTCTTACACTGAACTTCTGCTATGATCTCTAACATCCAGTGAAAAGACAGGAAAGTAACCACATGACTTCAGCATGCCAAATCATGCTGAGGTATGGAACAGCCAATCCTTGCAGAGCTGCTGAAGAAAGGAGTGGGGGAGGGAATTAAAAAATAATGCTTGTCTTAGGCTAGTGCACGAGATATGTAAATCACCTGTCACTCACAGCAAGGGGGAGGATTTGACAAAGTTTTTCTCTGTTTGTCAAGATTTATCTCCCTGAACAATAAAAGAGGATTGCTCAGAGATGGATTAACTCTTTGTGGCAAGACTGGGCTCAAATGATAGGAAATCTTATACTCTACATTATGGCATTAAAAAAAAAAAAAAATTCGGGTTTACATCCACTTTAAGGTGAAAAAACACAAAGATTTACAACCCCTTTAACCCACAAGCAATTGTTTCTATTGAAAAGGAACAATCGATCTTAGGAAAAATTCTGCTCAGCCCAAAACCTTTTTTCTTTGCTGTGTCAAAAAAACAATTTCAGGTGAATGATCAGTTAAAGCATATTATTATTATTATTATTATACAGGATTTATATAGCGCCAGCAGTTTGCGCAGCGCTTTACAATATAAAAGGGAGACAATACAGTTATAATACAATAAAATACAAGAGGATTAAGAGGGCCCTGCTCAGAAGAGCTTACAATCTAATAGGCTCCCAACTGTCCCTGATTTGGAGCAATGTCCCTCTGTCCCTCTTTCCTCCTCATTAGTCCCTCATTTTGGTCTGCTCTATATAGTTGTATATAAAATGCACTTTTTATCTTTCAAAAAGTGTTTTCCAGTGCTAAACCTTTCATCTGATTTCTAAATTGCTACATTTGTAAACTTTAAAAGCCAATATAAAGGAATAGTGGTGGTAAAAAAAAAGTCCTTGTGGATTTAATTAACCTTTTTTTTTTTTTTGGTTAATTCTCCTTTAAGGGGGTGTGGCAGGGGGCGTGTCCTATGCCTACATACATTTGTTAGTAGGTGTTCCTCATTCCCATCTCAAAATGTTGGGAGGTATGGTTAAAGTGTTACTAAACCCAGTAATATGAAAATAGTTCATCCGTCAAAATACTGCCACTATGTGCCTTTTTGGCTGATCTGTATACCACAATCATGTGATAAACTACAGGGTCTGCCTGAGTGCTGAGTGTTCAGGTAGGAGGAGATTTCCACTATAGCCTGTGTCCTCATGCTGTTATGGGAGGCGGATCATCCATCAATCAATGGATGTGTTCTTTTTTAGTTACTGGGCATGGAGGAGGAGGGAGGGACTGGGCTGTCATTGAGGATCTGTACACACACCCAAATGGGTGATGTCTTACCATGTGACCTGAAAAGCTCAGCAACAGGAAATGTTCTCTCTAGCAATAGAGACCAAACTGAGCATGTGCAGCTTTACTACTCTGCCTGTGTTAGCTGGCTTTCCCCAGATAGACCCTGCAGGAGGGGGAGGATCTGTCCATACAGGATCAAAGAGCATTTTTACACCATGCAGAGGATTAACCCCTTAAGTTCCACAGTGAGTATAACAAGCATTCTATTCTGCATATACAACCTGATTTTACTGTTGTGGGTTTAGTAACACTTTAAAGCTGAATTCTTAGGCAGATATAAAAGACACAGATTAATACAGCCCTGTAATTATTAAGACATCATTAATGCCCCATTCACACTTTGCGTAGTGGGAATGTGCATTCCCGGATGTGGGTTTTTTTTTGGGGGGGGGGGGGATGCTTTATATGCACTTCCACATGTTGCGCACAGGGCAGCCTATTCATTTGAAGGGGTTTCCCTATGTGTGCTTGTCATGCAAAATATTCTGCACCTTTTTGGGCAACAAGCTTTGTGTGATTTTTTTCATGCACATTTTTGCCGTGATTTCCTCATGTTTTTGTTGCACAAAAGTCACAGCAAAATCACACGGCGTTGGTGCGGTGCCATTAAGAATGAAGGGAGTGTCCTGCCGCAAATTTTGCCACACTTTTCTGCTAGGTGAGAATGGGGTCTTTCTGAAAGTGCAAACAGTGTAAATCCCGGAATTTTACCTAAGATCAGCCTCTAACAGTCCCTGTACAGCAGGGATGGAATGTGAGAGGAAGGAGCAGCACAAGGAGCCAATCAGTTCATGTGCTGGAAAGAAGTATGCTGATAGGATGAGAAAGCAGAGTGGTCACATGAGCTCATCACTGTGCTGCTTCTCCTTTCACTGTCCAGTCACAGGCAGGGGCGTGTCCAGGGTGACCTGGGCTCAGAGGATGTGGGTGGAATGATGTTGGACATCAAAAATACCGTAGGGGAATTCTTTGGATTAAAGGCTAATATTACATGAGAGACGGCATTTTAAGGGTCTTTTAAGGGCTTTAGAATGCCAGGAGGCGGGGCCAAGGCTTATGGTCATGTGACCGTCATGATTGGCTGTCACATGATTGGAAAGTTCCCAATCGCAAGCAGGAAACGGGAGCTTTCTGTTAGCCGCAGGGATGGCGCAGGGTGCACGCTCTCGGCTCAGATCTATCGGTGCTATTGCATGCAAATATATGGCTGCTCGGCCAATGAGAGGCCGCTTATTTGTGTGCGCTCGGCGCAAAGAGGTTAATAGGGTTTTTATTTTTATCTTATTTATGGCTGGAGTTCTGCTTTTGAATGATTGAATCAATAGTAATCAAGCTGAACTTTTTTACATGTTGATCAAAAAAAAGTAGTGAAATAAATATACATTTCGTTTAGGTTTCTTGTAGATATGAGCTGACAGTGACTCAGGTGATCTCATGACCGTTGGCAGACTATGCTTTGAGAAGAATCAATTATACCGCGTACACAGGAGCGGACTTTGCCCGGCGGACTTTTCGACGGACTTTATGACGTACTTTCTGAATGAACGGACTTGCCTACACACAATCCACCAAAGTCCGTCGAATTGGTACGTGATGACGTACGACCGGACTAAAACAAGGAAGTTGATAGCCAGTAGCCAATAGCTGCCCTAGCGTGGCTTTTTGTCCGTCGAACTAGCATACAGACGAGCGGACTTTTCGACTGGACTCGAGTTCGACGGATAGATTTAAAACATGTTTCAAATCTAAGTCCGTCCAACTTTTGAGAAAACAAAGTCCGCTGGAGCCCACACACGATCGAATTGTCCGACGAAATCCCGTCCGCTGGGCAAAGTCTGCCGTAAAGTCCGCTCGTGTGTACGCGGCATTAGGTACATAAAATGCTAATAAAATGCAAAATGCTACTGTCCAGCCCACAACGAGCCAACACCCCTATCTGCTCTTCATTCATATGGAGACACAGAAAGCTTGGCTGAGGTTTGAGACCTTGCCCTCTCTCTCTCAGCAGCCTGAGACCTCTGGTCAGCCTAAAGGGAGGAAACTGTATGAGTAATAACATTGTTTTACAAGTGCCTATTTGTTCTACTTTCTCCAGGACAGAGACACCAGGCACATTGACATTGTGGTGAACCTTGTACAGCAGACAGTGATATTCCTTTTCTTTTTCCAGACTTTAAAATAGCCTTTCTCCACTTTTGTTACCCCAGAGGAACCCTTGAAATAATTTTCAGATCTCAGGGAACCCTTGCTAATACAAATTAATTCCCCCTAAACTGGTGGCCACTGGGAAGAATCCCCCCCCCCCCCCCCCACATACAGTGTTGGTTAGAATACAACCCTTAGATTCAGCTAAAAAGATCATTGGGTCCATGTAGCTGGCTCTGCCAGGTGGCCTTGACCCTGAAACTATGACGGTACCATCAAATGAGAGGTCAGCTCAAGGAACCCCTGCCAACCTCTTGAGGAACACAATACAATCTCCTGCGCTCGGAAGCTTGGTCAAATGAGTAGGTGGTGTAGCCAACCCTTTTGGAAAAATATGGAATGTCACAGGTCTTGCTGCCCTCCTCAGACCAATGGATATCCTTAGAACTGAAACATACAAAATGAGGAGGGCGCACCGACCTTGTGCATTACCAAAGATAAAATTTATTTATAAAATATTACAAGAATGATACTCACAAATGAGCTTTAAAACAAGGCTTATCAATATTGAAGCAGTTGCGAACAGTATCTCTAGACACCTGCAACCTGGACCAGATGTTTGGAGGAACCAGATGGAGGTATGGGTGTGGGTCTTGCCCTATTGTGTATATAGGGGCCTGAAAGAGAGGAGATCTATCTATAATATTATATGACGTTCCAAGATTACCCTTCAGACTTCAAATCCTTTACTTTTAGTACATGGTGGGAAAGTCATCTTTAAATACATTGACAATCCACTGTGCAAGATATATACAGTATGTGTAACATCCAATTTCATCTCTCTTTTTGTGCATGAATCTTTTGCATAGAAAGTTTAGTGTTATATTTGGCTGCATTGCAGAGCTCAGAACTTTTATGTCCAAGAGAAGGAAATTCTATGAGTCATAGAGGCTGTTGAGCAAGCGTCTGCTTGTTCTACTCTATGGTGGACAGACACCGGGCACCGTGACAAGCCAGAGAAACTCATCATTGTACGGCAAACAATGCGATTCCCTTTCTTTCTCCAGACCAGGAACTCCGAAGAAAGCAATTTAGAATTCTGCCCCCAGGTAAAGATAAAAAGGCACAAAGGCTTTTCAAAGCATTTATAGCGTTTAGTACTCCTATGCAGGTAAACCTTAAAGTCTGTAAAAACGGAATGTGCATAGGCTTAAATGGACCCAAAATGACTATTTGATTTGTTCTTAGTTCATCAAATTTGTAGCTGGTTTGTGACTACAAATGGGTTACAAATCGGAATCTGTCACTCCACCCCATTGTCTGTTACTTTAAGGGGATGTAAACCTTCGTGTTTTTTCACTTTAATGCATCCTATGCATTAAGGTGAAAAAACACCTGGCAGTGAAGGCCCCCCCCCAGCCCCCCCCCCGTTTTACTTAACTGAGCCCTGGAACTTGACCCGGCGAGGACGCGCTGTCTTTCTGCCCAGGGTTCTCAGCTCTTGATTGGATAGATTGATAGCAGCGCAGCCATTGGCTCCCGCTGCTGTCAATCAGATCCAATGAAGCGTGGGGGGGGGCCGAGTCATACATTCGCCGGCTATGGACGCCGAATGCTGGACTCGGGAGCGCGCCCGCAAGGTAACCCCCTCGGGAGAGCGCTTCTCCTAGGGGGTTATCTGATGCGGGGAGGAGCCGTGAGAGCCGTTGGGGAACCCCAGAAGATGAGGTCTGGGGCCACTCTTTGCAAAACGAACTGCACAGTGGAGGTAAGTATGATATGTGTGGAGGTAAAAGTAGGTAAAGGGAGGTAAATATATGGAGGTAAAAGTTTTGCCTTTAGTTATACTTTTAAATGAAGTTCCAGGCTCCTTCAGAAATAATTAAAAGTCAGCAGCTACAAATACTGTAGCAGCTTACGTTTTATTTTAGGACACTTACCTGTCCACGAATCCAGCAGTGTCTTCATCCTGATTTTTCAATCAGCTCTCAGGTGCTCGGGTAAGGGAAAATGGCAGTGAAGCCTTTTGGCATCACAGCTGGCCCGCTACTGCGCATGCGCAAAGCGCTTTGTGAATGGCCCGGCGGCGAGGGAAGGATTAGGGGGCCGAACCTCTGGATGAATTTGCCGTTACCTGGTCATCAAATGTGGCAGCAGAGGGGGGGGAGGCAAATAAGCGGAGCTTGCCCCTTTGGGTGCAACTCTGCTTTAAGTAATCAGTCCGCTAAAGAACTGAGGGGTCACAGGTCACCTTTTGATTTCTCAAAGCAGTCTGCGGATCAAAAGACACCATGTAGTCTGTGTTCTGGTTCCCTGCGGAGTAGTATCACCATTGACTGTGCTTCTCTTAGAACAGGGGTCTCCAAACTTTCTAAACAAAGGGCCAATTTACTTAACTTCAGACTTTAAGGGGCCCAGTGGGAGTAAACAATCCCCATCATTGGTATTAGCGGGATAAATAGTTGGGAGGAATAGTGCCCCATTGTTGGCATCAGTGGGAAGAATCAGGCGCCATTGTTGGTGTCATTGGGAGGAATAGTGCCCCATCATTGGTGTCAGTGGTATCAGGGGGAGAAATAGTGCCCCTGATTGGTGTCAGTGGAAGGAAAAGTGTCTCATCAGTGGAGTCAGTGGGAGGAATAGTGCCCCATCATTGGGGTCAGTGGGAGGAAAAGTGCCCTCATGATTGCTGTCAGTGGTAGGGAAAGTGCCCCATCATTGGAGTCAGTGGGAGGAATAGTGCCCCATCATCGGTGTCAGTGGAATCTCTAATGCCCCATCATTGGGGTCAGTGGGAGGAAAAGTGCCCTCATGATTGTTGTCAGTGGAAGGTAAAGTGCCCCATCATTGGAGTCAGTGGGTGGAATAGTGCCCCATCATTGGTGTCAGTGAAAGAAATAATGCAACATTATTGGTGTCAGTGTGAGAAATAATGCCCCATCATTGGTGTCAGTGGAAGGAATAGTGCCCCATCATTGGTGTCAGTGAAAGAAATAATGCAACATCATTGGTGTCAGTGTGAGAAATAATGCCCCATCATTGGTGTCAATGGAAGGAATTGTGTCCCATCATTGGTGTCAGTTGGAGGTATAATGCCTCATCTTTGGTGTCAGTGGGAGAAATAATGCCCCATCACTGGTGTCTGTGGCAGGAATATTGCCTCAAGGGCTGGATAAAGGCAAGCAAAGGGCCACATCTGGACCCCCCCCCCCCCCGGGCCACAGTTTGGAGACCACTGTCCTAGAAGGTTGTCCCCTCTTCGAAGCAGAGGTGAGTAGAGGCTTGGTCCTCCATGCAGAGTAAGAGACCTTAAAAGTAAGTGCGTAACTGAAGTGTGAAAGTGCCCAGGGTCTGTGCTAAGCAAAAGGAACTTTCCGGAAAAGAAAGTTGACTACAATTGTGTGGACACTTGTTACACCAAATAGATCAAGGCACAAAGGTGGTTGAAGAGGGACTGTAGGTGCACAGACCTTTGAGATAGAGAAGCAGTGTAGTAAAGAAAGTTTGGGGAAGAAGCCCACCAGATATGGTAACCATCTTAGAAAAGGAATTAAGGGTCCCCGCCACCTTAGGGCCTAAAGACATCAGTGGTTATTGCTGTCCAGTAAAACACCACTAAAAATATGGCCTAGTAATGTCCTATTCATCATGAACATGGGAGACATTAGAAGAGCAGTGATTATTCTGAGGCCCAGAGAGAGGCACTACGGGAGAAAGGCTGGTGGACGGTGCTGGTGGACGATGCTGGTGGACGGTGCTGGTGGACGGTGCTGGTGGACGGTGCTGGTGGACGGTGCTCATCTACAGCTGATGCAGTTGAGTTCTGGAAAACAGCATCTGTTGTATTGGTAGAGATCCCTCTCTGCCTTAGTAAGCCCTATCCCTTGTACGTAGCCACCCTTTGAACCCTTTGAACCCCATATTACCTATCCATCGTAGACATTATATAGATACTGTATTTGCCTGAAGTTCCCTATAGGAACACAAACACTGCCTGTGTTGGCCAACATGAGCAGCAAGTGAAACCCAAGAAGAAGAATGACTTCATGATGAAAGTAATTAAACCCAAAACAAACAAAGCGTGTACGCCAAGTTTCATAACAAATACTTTTAGAGGTTCTTGCCATAAGTAGAGCGTGAACTTAAAATCCAAATACACCTTTCCTACTTGTAACCTTTTCTATGTATGCATCATTTCTTCAGTTTATTAATGTTTTTTCTCCACTTTTTTTTTTTTTTATAGAGTATGAACAACTAAAGAGAATTTAGAACACAGAGAAAGGGACTTTATTAATTGCAGTGAAAAAACCTTTTCAGAGCATTTTGACACAATATAATTGTAATTATAAGATGCAAACATGTTTTTAGTTTTAAAGTGTATGGTTCTCATCAGTCATACAGTCAATGGAAACATAGACCTTAGATGCTGCCTGGCTGGCCTGGGGCTGATGTACATCCTGTAAAAACTGTTGCACATGTGCTGGGCCTGGTCATGACCGCTATAAGGGCTCCATTCACACTAGAGCGGCTCCAAAGTCACACGATTTCCAGTGCAACTTTTCCAGTGCATGACATTGATGAGGCTTTCCGTGTGACTTTGATCTGACTTTACACTCAATGGGCCCAAGTCTCCCCAAAGTAGTGCAGGCACCTTTTCAAAATCATCTGAACGGGTAACATTGAAAAAAATGGCCGCGACTTGTCATGTCCAAATTTGCATGACAAGTCACACAAGTGTGAATGGATCCTGTCTTAAAGCGGAACTAAACCCATCAATTTAACAGCTTTTGCCACTTCAGCCCCGAAGATTTGGCTGCTGAATGACCGGGCCATTTTTTACGATTCGGCACTGCATCGCTTTAACTGACAATCTCGCGGTCGTGCGACGTTGTACCCAAACAAAATTGACGTCCTTTTTTTTCTGCAAATAGAGCTTTCTTTTGGTGGTATTTGATCGCCTCTGCGGTTTTTATTTTTTGCACTATAAACAAAAAAGAGCGTCAATTTTGAAAAAAACACAATATTTTGTACTTTTTGCTATAATAAATATCCCCATTTTTTTTTTAAAAAAGCGAATTATTTCTCAGTTTAGGCCGATGTATTCTTCTACATATTTTTGGTAAAAAAAATTGCAATAAGCATATATTGACTGGTTTGCGCAAAAGTTATAGCGTCTACAAAATAAGGGATAGATTTATAGCATTTTTATTATTATTATTTTTTTTTTTTACTAGTAATGGCGATGATCTGCGACATTACGGCGGACACATCGGACACTTTTGACACATTTGTGGGACCATTGGCATTTATACAGCGATCAGTGCTATACAAATGCACTGATTACTGTAAAAATGTCACTGGCAGGGAAGGGGTTAACACTAGGGGGCGATCAAGGGGTTAACTGTGTTCCTTGACTGTGTGTTTCTAACTGTAGGGGGAGGGGGCTGACTAGAGGAAATGACAGATCGTGGTTCCTAGCTATTAGGAACTCACGATCTGTCACTCCTCACAAAACAGGGATTTGTGTGTTTACACACACACGTCCCTGTTCTGCCTCTCGTGCCCGCGATCGCTCGTGGCCGGCGGTCATCACGACTGCCAGCCACGGGCATCGGCACCCCCGCAGTGCGGCGGGCGCGTGCGCGCACCTGCTATCCCGATCCCGCGAGCCGACGTATAGCTGTGACGGCTCGCGGGATCGTGCCGACCTGCCGCAGTATAATGACGGCGGCTGGTCGGCAAGTGGTTAAAAAACAGTTGCATGTCACATTGGATGTGCTCTCAACCAAACAGTAAAAAACATCAAAAGACTGGTGTCTTTACTGATCACGGCGTGCAGCATCATGACGGTTGAAGATCAAACAAAGGCCAACATGGCAGCTTCCTTGGCTGAAAACGATTGCAGAGTTCAGCTCTGCTTTAAGAGCCACCCCAGCCAAACAACGAAGGGCACCGAGGTGCTCATGAATAGAACACAGTGGCAGAAACAAAGCCGTGAAGCTCATTTCTAAAAATAATGAAATAAAAAAATTTCTGGTACGCTTAGAAGCGAAAAAAGTGCCAGGACAAACAACAAACTTTATGGATTGCAAGTTTCTCCTGCATAGAGCAGCCCATTTAAATGAATGGACTCCCCAAAAATGGGATGCATATAAATGAGCAAAAAAGCGTGTGGCTCGTAGGCACCTTCTGGTGTGAATGAGGCCTAACGAGTCTCTGTGACCACCTAAAAGAGTGATTTTTTTGTGCTAAGTAGTAATTCAGAGTCCGTCAAGAACTGTCAGGAGCTCTTCAACAGAGCAAAGATTCCCCCCCCCCCCCCCCACTTGTTGGATAGATAGATAGATAGATAGATAGATAGATAGATAGATAGATAGATAGATAGATAGATAGATAGATAGATAGATAGATAGATAGATAGATAGATAGATAGATAGATAGATAGATAGATACTCCAAAGACATGCTGGTAGGTTAATTGGCTTCTGTCCAAAATTGGCCCTAGTATATGAATGGGGACCTTGGATTGAGGGTAGGGACTGATGTGAGTGTGTGATGTACAGGGTTAGGGACAAGGGTCAGGGTTGTAGACACACACTCACTCAGGTTGAACTGGATGGACTGGTGTCTTTATTCAACCTTACTAACTATGTAACTATATAAGGAGTCGTTACTTTTTTTATTTACATGTATTCTCTCCCTGTCAAAGAAGATGTGTATAGCGTATAAGACCATCCTATCTCCTGCCTGAGCTTTGTGCTGATAGCAGACATAAAAAAGTCATATAAAAAAGCTACAATCAATATTACAGAAGGAAGGAAAGGAAGGCTTTGTTAATTGACAGTTTTATTGTCCACCAGCAGCCTGGACCATGTGTCAGATATCAGCCCTGAGCTGAGCCAGGTCAGCCTATATGGCGAGACCTACAGCCTAACACTGGGTTCACATCACTGCACTGACAGGAAGACACTACAAGTGAGTAACTTGCTGTTCTGTGGCAAGATACATCCATCTTTTTATCATAATGAGCAAAGAATGCCAGAAGCTCTTGAAGGGCCTGTAATGTATAATCTCTCCCAGTGTGGAGGAGATGATTACACAAGGCAGTATGAATACAATTCATACAATGGGAACACATAGAAGTGATGTAATATGAAAGATTCAATTCTTGCAAATATTGATCTAACAGGGACGGAAGAGAGAGAGATGCAAACTGAAACAAATTATATTAAATACAGTTGTGCTCAAAAGTTTACATACCCTGGCAGAGTTTATGATTTCTTGGCCATTTTTCAGAGAATATGAAAGATAACACAAAAACATTTCTTTCACTCATGGTTAGTGTTTGGCTGAAGCCATTTATTACCAATCAACTGTGTTTACTCTTTTTAAATCATATTGACAACAGAAACTACCCAAATGACCCTGATCAAAAGTTTACATACCCTGGTGAGTTTGGCCTGATAACATGCACACAAGTTGAAACAAAAGGGTTTGAATGGCTATTAAATGTAACCACCCTCACCTGTGATCTGTTTGCTTGTAATTAGTGTGTGTGTATAAAAGGTCAATGAGTTTCTGGACTCCTGACAGACCCTTGTATCTTTCATCCAGTGCTGCACTGATGTTTCTGGATTCTGAGTCATGGGGAAAGCAAAAGAATTGTCAAAGGATCTGCGGGAAAAGGTATTTGAACTGTATAAAACAGGAAAAGGATATAAAAAGATATCCAAGGAATTGAGAATGCCAATCAGCAGTGTTCAAACTCTAATCAAGAAGTGGAAAATGAGGGGTTTTGTTAAAACCAAACCACGGAAAGGTAGACCAACTAAAATTTCAGCCACAACTGCCAGGAAAATTGTTTGGGATGCAAAGAAAAACTCACAAATAACTTCAGGTGAAATACAGGACTCTATGAAAACATGTGGTGTGGCTGTTTCAAGATGCACAATAAGGAGGCACTTGAAGAAAGATGGGCTGCATGGTCGAGTCGCCAGAAGAAAGCCATTACTACACAAATGCCACATTTTGCTCACTTTTGTTGCCAGCGGTTTAGACATTAATGGCTGTGTGTTGAGTTATTTTGAGGGGACAGCAAATTGACACTGTTGTCCAAGCTGTACACTCACTACTTTACATTGTAGCAAAGTGTCATTTCTTCAGTGTTGTCACATGAAAAGATATAAAATATTTACAAAAATGTGAGGGGAGTATTCACTTTTGTGAGATAATGTGTATATATATATTATATATATATATATATATATATATATATATATATATATATATATATATATATATTGACCAAAAATAATGCAAAAGTGGGTATAACGTTTTTATTAACTTACCTAGGTTCTTCAATTTTCACATGATGATAGAGTAACTCTTCCTTTATAGCAGTGTTTCTCAATCTTTTTTCGGTCAAGGAACCCTTACATTTTCACACAATCTCAAGACACCCCATTCTCAAATTTAAAAACTAAACTAATAGTTTTACATAATGTAGCAACATCCACATACATAGGACACCCAACATTAGTGGTGATTTATTCTTTCAAAGCAAATACACCTTTGCACACTGGTACTGACTAGTATTACAATGTTTCTCTTCTCCCTCGGTTTCTCTCCCTCACTCAGCTAATGTGACCCTGGTGCTGAAAGAGAAGGGGGAGGGACAGGTGCCCAACATCCTCCTTATTAACTGATGACATCATTGGTTGTTAGGACACTGGTGGCTAGAAAGTTGTCATGGTGCACAATGAAAACCTGTGGCTTTGTGTAACTAATAGGCAGGCTTAATCCACCCGCTGGCTTGTATACAGTTTTTGGGCAATTTCTAGGTATTTTGCCAAGGCACCCCTGAAGACACCTGAAGGCACCCTGTTTGAAAAAGGCTGCTCTATATTAACTCTTCTTTTGCATTGCAGGTAAATAATGGACTCCAAGCAGAAGTAACATTCCATCATTGAGTTCTTGATGATGGAATGGTGTAGGCTGTCCAACATTCCCAGAAGGGTACAGAATGTTTACATAGATGACACCATTGACAAGCAATGTCTACCAATCCAATCTACCAACATGTGAAATTTGATTAATTAAATTAAAAAAGTTATGCCCGCTTTTGCATTACTTTCAGTATAGCCCCAATATAATATATATATATATATATATATATATATATATATATATATATATATATATATATATATATATATACACACATTTATAAGTGAATTACAATTCTAGTAAGTCTGATACATAGGCAGCTTGCATCATCTGCAGCTTGCAAGGTTATACATGTCACCACCCCCGAAATCCTCCCTATTCAGGCACTCCATTGAACAGGCAGTGGGTATCCAATACTTTAGGGCCTATGTGTGGCCATCCCTCTCACTCCCATCCCTCTACAAATTCCCAGAATTCTCACATAGTACCCTCAATCTCCAGAAGGAGCATGTTTCCCACCATATGAGTCACCCAGATTTTTACCAATGGGAGAGCCATGGATTTCCAACCCAGCAAAATTACCTTTCTAGCCTGAAATAGGGCTCTGGAGAAGGCCACTGTTGTTTTTTTTTTTTTGAAAAGCCCGTGGCGTGTGAGACACACCCAAAAACTCCACCCGGTGCCAAAAAAAGTACACACATAAAGAGTGATACACAAAAACGTGCAACGGGTGCTGCATGGTCCTTCCTAAGAAGGACCTTACCCTGATCCCCAGGGGCATTAAGCTCCAGATGGGGACAGAGGTACTTCACTTGGGTCTGTCTGGCCGAAACCAGACAGACCCCCTTTCTCTGGAAGGTCTGCCGAAACAGACCCACCCAAGTACTCGGTGGGACTCCCCTGAAGGGAGACCCCATGAAAGAGGGCCAAAAGGCCTATGTCCACCCCCTCCCAAGACTTTCAGGGCAAGTCCGAGGACCTGCACCCTACTCATCACACATTGACAAGGTCACTCATGTAGTTTACTTGGAATCCTTGAAGAAGTAATCCCTGAGGAAACAGTGAATGGGGGACATTCACCTTCAGGGGGACATTCACCTGAAACACTGTATTGAGCGTGGAGAGGATTTCAGTCCAGTAGCGATGCAACTTCGGGCACCGCCACAAGGGATGAATAAGTTCCCCCGACACTTGTCTGCATCTACACACACATTTTAATCATAACCGTTGATGTTGGCTTTTTCATTCCCCCCACAGATGAGAGTGTGAGTAACCCTTTAGGAGACTTATGAGATCTGTACTTATTATGTACCATACAAGGAAGAAAACATTGACATTTTCATCTTCATCCTAGCAGCAGGAATGTGTTGTGTCTCTGCCAGTCACATATTCCCGGTAAAATATTGGACAAGGAATAATTAGGAGATACTAGAATTTGACAGACACGGCAGCAAAACATCTTTCCTTCCAAGCTGAAAGCCATTAAAGACTAGCAGTACTCAGTCTTGTGTGGTGTTCCTGATATACAAAGCTCTAGTTAATTGCTGCATATTATTAGAGAACCATAACATTTCCTCCAGGAAAACGCTGACCTCATCACTCTGACAGAACTCAGAAGAGGTCAGGCCTGGGTGCAGCCAGAACATGGAATTTTAGGGGGAGGAAACTCAAACGGGAACTCGAGCGCTGAAAGGTTCTCATTGCAACATGACTATTTAAAGCTTGGAAAGGACATTTTAGAATGAAGGCTTTGAAACATTAGTCTTTGATTTGTACAAGAGTAAAAGCATTAGACTATTTGCACGTCTTAAGTTTCACCTTTGGATCCACTTTTAATCCTTTTTTTTATTTCTATAATAAAAAGGAACAGTTCTTTTATTTGCCTTTGTGTCTTTATAAATTTTGTAATAATGTTTTCTTTCCATTGTTCCCCTGTTTTAAAATACATGCTGCAACTATTAGATAAAGATAAAGGTATCACCTAAAGCTACCTGCATTCATTGATGGTTAATATGGTGCACAACTCTACTGCTACAATCTGACTTGATAATGCTATTGTGCTATTGTAAAAAAAAAAAAAAATTATCTTAAAACTCAAATCCAAGATGAAAAAAACCCTTGTGGTTGGACCCCCTCCCACTGCAAAGGTTACATACCAGTTAACTCTATGGGGTAAAGGAAGGGACTGTATTACTATCAGTGTCATCATGTACATTGCAGGGCTATTTGTCCTACACTGTATGTGAGAAGGTATGAGTGCAAGAGACCCCAGAACATCCTCTTTTGGGGCCCCTCGGCGGCTCTCCTCCCCACATTATTATTATTATTATTATACAGTATTTATATAGCGCCAACAGTTTACGTAGCGCTTTACAACTTGAGGGTAAACAGTACAAATACAATACAATTTGATACAGTAGGAATCACATTAGATAACCTCCTAGAAGAAGAGCTTTCCCGAAGGGGTTACCTTTGCTTGCTTCCTGAGTCCAGCATTTGCATCCACAGACACTAATGCCGGACTCAGCCCCGCCCCCCCGGCGCCCACTTTGGATTTGATTGACAGCAGCGGGAGCCAATGGCTGCGCTGCCATCAATCTATCCAATCAAGAGCCAGGACCCCGTGGAGAGAAGGACAGCGTGTCCCCACCGAGGAGATGAAGGGGCTCAGGTAAGTAAAACGGGGGGGGGGGGGGGGGGCGGTGACTGCCAGGCGTTTTTTCACTTTAATGCATAGGATGCATTAAGGTGAAAAAACACAAGGGTTGCAACCCCTTTAACAAACATTCAACTCTTGAAACGTGGCGTTGTTTCATTCTTGGGCCCCGGGTTTGGCTTTAACTGGTTCCCGACCAGCTGCCGCAGTTATACTCATGAAACGTGTCAGGCAACCTAGGATGCCAACACATTCCCACATCAGCACACTGATCTATCCACTGGTTTAATAGCAATCTCGGTTTACAACTTTTTATCTCATGCCATTTCATTGCACTGTGCCGCTCTAAGGACCTTTGTGTGTATAACATATGCAATTTTGGGGGCTGCTCATTCATTTTTCATGCTGTCATGTATCTTAAGTTGATATTATGTTGTATCCTTGAGGTCCATGCTCCATATGTATTCGCCATATTGTCATGAGTTTCCAAGTTGATATCAATATGTGTCTCTAGTGTCCATGACATGCATGTATTTCTGTGTACAGCCCCAGGATTCTAATACTGTATCACATTATCTCATGTCAATAAACATGGGTTTCCTTTCAACATACCCCCACCATGTCCAGAACCTCATTCAATGTCCCAAATTCCCTTTTTCTCTTTACTGCGGCAGGTTGGCTCTCCTGCGCAAATCGCCGTCATTGTAAGTGGGGAAGCGTACACGGCGATCTGTGATTGCACTTTCTCCACAGAGAGGCAGAACGGGGATCTGTCAGTGTAAACAAAGAGATCCCCGTTCTTTCAGGGGAGTAGCATGAGATTGTCTGTTCCTAGTGATCAGGAACAGCGATCTCTCTCTACTGCCTATCAGTCCCCCCCCCCCCAGTTAGAAAGCACCTCCCTAGGGAAAATTTAACTCTTTGATCGCCCCTGGTGTTAACCACTTCTCTGCCTGTGACATTTATACAACACTGATCGCTGTATAAATCTGTCCGCCGCAATGTTGCAGTCCCACTAAAGATCGCAGATTACTACTAAAAAAAATAATAATAATAAGGCCTCATGCACACGGACGTTTTTACAGCCGCTTTTTTGAGCGTTTTTTGCAGCTTAAAAACGCCTGTCTATGTTAGTCTATGGCTTCATGCCCACCTAGGCATTTTTGAGCTGCAAATGGCATAGGCGTTTTTAAGCTGCAAAAAAAAAACCCAGGACCAGTGGGTTCTGAGAGACGCTTTTCAGCTGTAAAAACGCTCTAACGCTGATAAACACTCAAAAACGCTCAAAAACGTCGCTTACCAACGTTTTTTAACGTTTTTGATCAATTGAAAAAAAAAAAATGGAGTGAGGTTTTTAAACTTTTTTTCAGCTTTTTTCAACGTTTTTGCAATAGCGTTTTTAGTGTTTATTAGCGTTTTTTTAGCGTTTTTCAGTGTTAGCGGTTTTTATAGTTTTTTTTTTTTCAATTTTTTATTTTTTTTTCAATGGATTAAAAACGTTAAAAAACGTTGGTGAGCGACGTTTTTGAGCGTTTATCAGCGTTAGAGCGTTTTTACAGCTGAAAAACGTCTCTCAGAACCCACTGGTCCTGGGTTTTTTTTACAGCTTAAAAACGCCTATGCCATTTGCAGCTCAAAAACGCCTAGATGGGCATGGAGCGATAGACGAACATAGACAGGCATTTTTAAGCTGCAAAAAATGCTCAAAAAAGTAGCTGTAAAAACGTCCGTGTGCATGAGGCCTTATAGCAAGCTAGAGCTCTCCAATCAGCACTAAACAAGAGTTTGGTGATTGCAGAGCTCCAGGTCTGATGCAGTAGGGGGAAATGTAGGACTCCTGCAGAGAGACTGTTGGTTCCCCACGGAGAACAAGAGCCTCAGCATGCAGCATGCCAGCAGGGGACAGGCTTTTCTACACAGGCTGTGGCTGCTCAGTAAAGGGAAAAAAAACCTGTAATGCCTCATACACACTATTAGATTTTCTGCAGATTTTTGTCTTCAGATTTACCAAAACCATGTAGTGCAAAGGCCTGCCTGATTGCATACAAATTGAAACTCTTAGGGGTTTGACCTCATATTATATGGTTTTGGTAAATCTGAAGACAAAAATCTGCAGAAAATCTATAGTTTGTATGGGGCTTAAGACTGCACAGCCTTGTTTTGTTGCACACGGGATGCATTTAGCTGATTAAACCTGAAATAGTTGGGCTTTATTATCAGTTCTTTCCATTGGCTTCTTATACACCGATGGATACATCTGGAAGATCCTGATAGAGGCCATAGCTAATAAACAGAGTGAAGAGTGAAGGTCCCCATCCTGCACTCAGTGGGAGCTGTTTAGGAGATCAGATCTGTGGGAGCCGTTGGAAGACAAGCTGTCACTTGTAAACACAGAAACCGGACTTCTGTGTTTACAAGTGATAGTGGTGAGCAGGCACCAAAGGGTCTGAGCTAGAGGTGGTGGAACTGAATTCCACTAAGTTCCAGCTGAAAAAAAGCCCTGTGAGTATAAGAGAGATGTAGCCAAATATATTTACAATGAGGTGATCCATAGAAGTAAAGCCAAAATAGCTTTGGCTATACTTGTCCTTTAAGTAAGTATGGCTCATTGTCACTGTCACCATAAGGAAACCCGCCCTGAGAAATGTCATGCAGCCATCTCTAGCATGAATGTGCACAGGAACTGGCTGCAAAAAAAGCGATCAGCAGCACAGAGATACAGCAAAGAATGAAATAGCTGTTTATCATACACAGCACTTTAATAAACCTGTAATGTAATATTTTTTTCCGGCATATATCTACTTTAAGGCTGGCCATAGACAGATTATTTTTCTTTGAGCAGCTAGCCGGCTGATCAAAAAAAAAGAAAAAACAGAATACCCCATCTGCACATCCAAGGTGGATAGAGGAATCTTCCCCACTATGGTTATTGTACTTTGGCAGCCAGACTTCTTCGCAGACGGAATACACTGATCAGCGCCGCAGCTGATTGGCTGCGAGTGCTGATGGAGTGAAACTATGCCAACAGTCCCATTCAGGAGGAGTCGATTACTAGATTGATTTAGGTGCGCTGCGACCCATTCATTTTGAATGTGCCACAACGTGCTTCAACACACAAAAAAACACGCGTTGTGGTGCAATGCCACAACCTGAAGTAACTTCTTCCACAAAATGAATTACTACATATTTAGTTCATGTTTCATCCCCATGTTATTGAGGTTGAAAAGTTCAGAAAGTGCTTTCTTACACTACAATGCTGCAATAAACTCTTACATCAAGTGAGTTTCTAAATTCTAAACATTTGTTTTGTGTTTCCAAAATATATATTTTAAAATATAATGAATATAAGTAAAATGATACAATAAAATAAATATATAATATAAAAGCATAATATAATAAATTGTTTTTAAAATATATTCTAAAGTTAGGCTGTTCAAAAAATGTTTTCTTATACTTTTATCATTGGTAAAGGGGTGAATCTTGCAATTAGCTTTTAGGCTGCATTCACACCTGAGCGCTTTTACGTTTTTTTTTTCGGGCGTTTTTGCACGTTTGTATGCAGCGTTTTTGGGCTTTGGCATTTTTTTACTAGCCAATAGAGAAAACTATTATCTGTTGCAGCATTTGTTGCTAGGTATTTCAGCTTTTCCGTTAGCTTTTATTTCTTCTTTTATTATTATTCATTCATTAAAATGTTTTTTTGTTAGGGTAAGGTGTTGGAGTTTAGTTTAGGTTAGGGTTAGGAGTTGGGGTTAGGGTTATTTATTATTATTATTTTATTCATCTTTTATTCATTATTATTATTATTATTATACGAATAATAATAAATGAAAAAAATAAATGTAAAATAAATACACACATAAAAATCATAAATGTAAAATAAATATAGTCAATAAATGAATACTAAGTAAGAATAAATATGTTATTAACCCTTAACTTTAACCCTTACCCCTTAAAAAATAAAATAATAATAAATAACTAAACACCCTAACCCTAATGCCGCGTACACACGACTGGACTTTCCGGCAGAAAAGGGCATTCCGTCGGACATTCCGATCGTGTGTATGCTTCATCGGACTTTTTCTTTCTGACGGACCTAGAAATAGAACATGTTTCAAATCTTTCCGACGGAATCAGTTCCTAGCCGGAAAACCAATCGTCTGTATGCTATTCTGATGGACCAAAAACAACGCAAGGGCAGCTATTGGCTACTGGCTATTGAACTTCCTTTTTCTAGTCCCGTCGTACGTCATCGCGTTCTAAACGATCGGACTTTGGTGTGATCGTGTGTAGGCAAGTCCGTTTCACCGGAACTCCGTCGGAATAAACGTCAGAGTTAATTCCCGATGGAAAGTCCGGGCGCGTGTACGCGGCATAAAACAAAAATAATAATAATAATTATTAATATTATTATTATTATTATTATTAATTGTTTTGTTCGAATTTGATTGTTATTTTATTATTATGATTATTATTATTATTATTATTAATAACAATAATAATAATCATAATAATATATTTAATATTTTTTAAGGTTAGAGAATAATTATTATTTATTAATGTATTATTACATATTATTAATTTATTTTACTTATTTATGATGATTTTTAGTTATTTGTGTATTTATTTTATATTTATTCATATTATTAGTATTTTATTAAACATTTTTTAAATTTAAGCAGAAAAAAGTGCGAATGGCGCGTTTCTATTTCTAATTTCTATGGGAATACAAGCGCGGTAAAAAACGTCCAAATCTGCCCAATTCGAGCGACAAAAAAAGCTCCAGGACTTTATTTGAGCTTCAGGCGTTTTGAAGTGGAGATGTGAATCAGCTCCATAAAGAATAATTGATTTTTTCCCCTCCAGTGTTTTGGAGCTTCAGGCTTCAAGCTACAAAATGCTCACGTTTGAATGGGGTCTTACACTAAATAAGTTACTAAAGCTATTCAAATATTGGGATGTTGCGCAGTAACGATTTTCTGCAGTTACAATACGTTCAGTCCCCAGTGTGGCTAATCTGATCCTTTATGAAATAATGGCACACAAATTGTACAATCAGTTTATTTTGACTGTAACATTTCTCTACCGATTAGTCAAAACTTCGATGTTTATCACTTTGTATAAAGTATTACCACGCGTGGACCGTTTTATAAAGGCAGACTTTGACCGTCCAGCTGTGTTTTTCGGCCCCACTTCTGCACAGCAGATGGCGTGTCACTCTAGGAAGCCGGTGACCTCACCCACATGCCGGGAAGTACGTTCCCTGTCTATGTGGAAGCAGTTGATAGCAGCATAATCTAGGAGCTGCTGTCAATCAACACAGGCATGGCTGCGCAGGGGGCGTGGCCCCAAAACTGACTATGGGAGATAGAGGCATGCCTTGCATCAGCACAGCATCCTGTAGCTCCAGTTGATATCCGCAAACTGACCTTGTCAGCAGGGATCTGCTTCTGAGCTTGGCATGGCCATTTCGACAAAAAGAAAGGCAAATGGCAGGATCACCGGGTATTCAGTACAAACAATTAAAAAAAAAGACAGACAACATTTAGAAAGACCTATATAATCTTATTTTTTGAGTAACATAGACTTTAGACTTTAGTACTTTTTTTTTTGTTGTTGTTCTACATACACCTCAAAAAGAGGGACATTGGAAGAAAGAGGAACCAGAGGAATTTGGTTCCAAAGGAGGGATCTATGCTATTTTTATTATTATTATTATTATTATTATTATTATTATTATTAATAATAATAATGTATTTAATATTTTTTAAGGTTAGAGGATAATTATTATTTATTAAAGTATTATTACATATTATTAATTTATTTTACTTATTTATGATGATTTTTAGTTATTTGTGTATTTATTTATTCATATTATTACTATTTTATTTTAAAAAAAATTAATTTAAGCAGATAAAGACAGGGGGTTTATTTGTCCCTGTTGCTAATTTTAACTCATGTTATGTCTTTTGAAACTGTCTCTGAGGCAGAAAGAAAGGGAATCTCTCTCTGATGGAACCATGGCACAAAAAAAAAAAAAACCTGGTAGTGGCTCTAACCCTTCCCCATTCTATTCAAAACTAAAAAGGATTTGTGTGGGCTAGGGCTGAGGAAAAAACGATTTGAATCTTGAATCGAAGTGAGAGGTCAAGTCGATTCAAATTTTCAGCAAATCGATTTTTTTTTTTTTTCACCAGGACCGTTTTAGGTGAGGTCGTGGCTTCGGCCTAGTCTGCGAGGCCGGACGCCGCGGACTAGGCTGAAGCCACTGCCTCGCCTAAAAACTCCTGCCCGCAGCTCCTCAAGACCGGCGCGGTGTCCATCAAAAAAAAAACTCGATTCGAATCGTGAATTAAGTTTTTTTTTTTTTAAATCGCAGATTTTTTTTTTTTGGAGAGAATCACCCAGCGGGCATACATCTTAAAGGAACAGTCCACCCAAAGCAATATTTCAGTTTTAGGAAGATACTGGTATGTTAAATATGTCTCAAGAAGACTCTATAAGTGAGGTCTCTACCCTTCAGTTCTGAGGTCTAATGTGGCCATTATGAAGGGTTCCCACTCTGCCTGATGGCTCTATTTATTTTAAAATATTAAAAAAAAAAAAAATAGGTGTTACTGAAACAAGGTCGGTGGGAACACTCAAAACTCCCAGACAGATATGAACAGAGTAAGGAATTTTAGAGGGGATCGTTTCCAGGACGTATAAGAAGCCAGGGTTGACTTGACTCCACCTATATCTAAAATATCACTTTAGGGCGGACTGACCTTTTAAAATGTTGGTACAGGATGTAGGGATTTAAAGGAAAAGAAAGTATCCCTAACCCATAATTAACATAATTAAAACACTCCACCCTCCCCTTGTAACAGCACCTGGACCTTCATACTGCTGCATTTTACATTCTATCCAAAACTTTAAATTGTCGTAGAGGAATTATCTTGTAGGCAAAAACAAGATCTACAAGTCCTCAAAATGCTTATGGCTCTACAAATACACACTTAAAAAAAAAATGTAACCACCTTATTATGATGTCACTTCCAGTGTGCACACAATGAAACCTTTAAAAATCAATAACAGGACATTTTTCACAATGCGGAAAATTCTCTCCAAGTGACCCCGTTCACTCCGCATTCCACGTATGACTTATTTAGACCAGACTTAGTCACTACAGAAAATCTGCACATCTTTAGCCATCCGATTTCTCACTACTGAATTATAATAAAGTTCATCCATCATTGAGTATATTGATGTACCATGCAATACCAGGTTTCACCAGCAGTGGCACTGTGGAAAAATCTAACACTAGCTCCTGGTCCTGGAGCAATTGGGAGAAAGCAGGAGACAGTGGTCCCTCTATTCTGCTACACAGAGAGGGGTCTCTATTAAAATATACATTGAATAATCCTTTATTTTAGATCATTTTCACCCACAGCATCTAGTGCTGAATCAGAACAGCGGTGCCTATGGGGTGTGCATTATTCTGATTTACTTTACATTTATAATATATGTTGTTTGGTGGTGCCATTTCTAGGAAAGAACATTTTCCTTGTGAATGAACGTTATTCTAAACCTCTTTAAATTGAATCTAAAGCACAAATGAAATGCACGAAAAATGCATATAGATATGAATAAAGTATAAGGGGTACTTACTGAAGTTCTCACTTCAAGAAAAAGTCTCTAGTTTTTTTATTTTTTATTTTCTTGAACACGGACTCTTAGCTATTGTAACAAAAAGTCACTCCCTTCAGTATAGGTTAGTGCAGCCTTGCTCAAACTTTTTTTAAAGTAACTTTTAGGTCTGGAGGATCCCTCCTGGGTAAACCAAGTCATCGGTGGTTAGTTGGAAATATGCATTTGTGGTCAGTGGGAAGAAAAGCCCTTACATTGGTGGTCAGTGGCAAGAATACTCCTTACATGGGTGGACAATGGGAACATTACTCGTTATATTGGCTGTCGCTAGGTAGAATGCTCTATACATTGGTGGTGAGTGTGAACAATGCTCTATACATCAGTGGTCAGTGGGAAGAATGCCTCTTATATTGGTTGTAAGTGGGAAGAATGCCCCTTATATTGGTTGTAAGTGGGAAGAATGCCCCTTATATTGGTGGTCAGTGGGAAGAATGCCCCTTATATTGGTGGTCAGTGGGAAGATTGCCCCTTATATTGGTGGTCAGTGGGAAGAATGCCCCTTATATTGGTGGTCAGTAGGAAGAATACCCCTTATATTGGTGGTAAGTGGGAAGAATGCCCCTTATATTGGTGGTAAGTGGGAAGAATGCCCCTTATATTGGTGGTCAGTGGGAAGAATGCTCCTTATATTGTTGGTTAGTGGGAAGAATGCCCCTTATATTGGTGGTCAGTGGGAAGAATGCCCCTTATATTGGTGGTAAGTGGGAAGAATGCCCCTTATATTGGTGGTCAGTGGGAAGAATGCTCCTTATATTGGTGGTTAGTGGGAATAATGCCCCTTATATTGGTGGTAAGTGGGAAGAATGCCCCTTATATTGGTGGTAAGTGGGAAGAATGCCCCTTATATTGGTGGTCAGTGGGAAGAATGCTCCTTACATTAGTGGTCAGTGGGAAGAATGCTCTCTACAGTGGTTTTCAGTGTGAAGAAATCACCTTACATTGGTGGCCAGTGGGAAGAATGCCCATTACATTGGTCGTTAGTGGGAAGAATGCAACCCCTAAAATGCTGGTCAGTGGCAAGAATACTCCTTACATGGGTGGTCAATGGGAACATCATCGGTGGTTAGTGGGAAATATGTACTTTACATTGGGGGTCAGTGGCAAGAATACTCCTTACATGGGTGGTCAATGGGAACATTGATTCTTATATTGGTTGTCACTGGGTAGAATGTTCTATACTTTTTTGGTCAGTGTGAACAATGCTCCTTACATTGGTGGTGAGTGTAACAAAGCTCAATTTATACATCAGTGGTCAGTGGGAAGAATGCCCCTTATATTGGTGGTAAGTGGAAAGAATGCTCCCTACATTGGTTGTCATTGTGAAGAAATCTCCCTACATTGGTGGTCAGTAGTAAGAATGCTCCTCGCATTGGTGGTCAGTGGGAAGAATGCTCCTCACATTGGTGGTCAGTGGGAAAAATGCTCCTCACATTGGTGGTCAGTGGGAAGAATGCAACCCCTACAATGGTGGTAAGATGACTACCCTCCTGGTCAGCTAAAAAGATCACTGGAGCCAAGCAGCTCTGATTTCGAGGGACTGTCCCTGATTTGGAGCAATGTCCCTTTGTCCCTCTTTCCTCCTCATTTGTCCCTCATTTTGGTCTGATCTATATAGTTGTTAAACAAAGTGTTTCCCAGTGCTAAACCTTTCATCCAATTTTCTAAATTGCTACATTGGTAAATTGCAAAAGCCAGTATAAATGAATAGTAGTGGTAAAAAAAAAAGCACTTGTGGGTTTGACTAATAATTTTTGGTAAAATTCTCCTTTAAGGGGGCGTGGCAGGGGGTGTCTTATGCCTGCATACTTTTGCTAAATCTTGTCCCCATCTCAAAAATTTGGGCGGTATGGTTTAAGGAATCTTTAACAACTTCTAGAGGAATTCTAGAGTTCCATAGAACCCTGGCTGAGAATTCCTGGGTTAGAGGATATCTAGTGAAGGTTTCTTAGTACAGTACAAGTATCCAAGTCGCATTCCAACATGTTCTACTTGAATAATAAACTCTTGGGTTTGCTTGAACATACTACAGGGAAAGTGTCTCCCTGTAGACAAATTCCAGTTGTCCTTTTTTACTAAAAAGTTAGGAGCTTTTTGGGTGCTGTGCACAGCACAGACACTGTCCTTTCATCTTTTCAAATGTGTGTTAATAGCGCTAGGATCAGAAGATCTTCCATTTCAAAAAGACACCAACTTTTGAACGAAGGCTTATTAATAACTTAGATTAAAATATAGGTGTTATGCGCTTTTATTTTCAACAGTAAAGCTTTTGTCTTCGTCAGCCAATCAGATTTTAGCTTGTTGTTACCTGTGCTCGGAAACCCAAACCAGGAACCTGTTCAGGTTCTATGGACAACAGCTCAACTTCTATTGCGTTTTCTTAGGTTTCACATAGCAGTAGGGTTGCCACCTGTCTGGGATTCACAGTCCGGGCTTTGAATCATGTGTCCGGGTTTCAGGCGGACTGAAACCCGGACACATTATTCAGACCGGGCTGTGGCTCCCCAAGTAACTGAGATAGTCACACACAAATCTGTTGCCATCTGGGAGCTGCGGACAGCTGTCTGGGGGCAGGTTTGGCATCACAGGGGGGGGCAGGGCGATGATGTCAGCAAGAACAATTAGGCCACACCCACTGTTCACTGCGACATGCTATGCGCACCGCATTACTACTCTCCTTGGGGTGTCCCAGGCCGCTAAAGCGTTCGGGTTTGGCTTGAAGAAAAGGTGGCAACCCTACATAGCAGCCAGTGATTGCACTCAGCGTGGTACATTGTTGTGTTAGGACAGTGAATGAACAGACTACATTCAAGAATATAATGCAAATACAGAGCAATCATGAGTCATGTATCAGGAATTGTTAAGGTTCTTGCAACATTTGCCAAATCCTGCACAAGGCTGTAGGGAGAGTCTCCAATGCTTTCTTCTAAATACACGAGCCATGACTGAGTGCAGAAATGAACATGCATGCTCTCACAAATGAGATATGTTAAAAACTCCCAGGGTTCATTTTAAGGAAATGGGGCATTGCCCATAAGAACCAGACTGCCTCATTTTACCAGTCAATGAGAGAATAAAGTCAAGTTGTTGAATACCGTAATTATCCCTTTTAAAATCTCTATCATATGAAGTTCAGACAAGGCAAGAAAACATTGAAACCCCAGAACATGACATCAGCGTGGGGTAACCTGTATTTTGCTAGCATACATGCCTCTAAAACACTGACAAGCAACATGTGGCTCACAGGTAACTGCGGAACTACAAGAACAAGCATAAATGGCTACCTACATTATCATGGATTATAGAAAGACACATCTCTGATGAAAACCACCAGAGCTAGAGATGGTCTCCATCAGCGGTTTTGGGGGTTAAGCAGTGCCGGGGACAAGGTCATCCAGTGCCCAGGGCAAAGATGCCAAACTGCCACCACTACCCCCTTTCCCTTAGGGTCAGGACACCCTATCCCTGCAATAAACCATTGAGCCGCTTCTCCTGCCCACCCCTTGTCCCAGCCCTGGGATTGGACAAAAGCCACAAGATGCTGTGTTAGTCAGAATGTATATAACCCAACACAGTGGAGCGGTTACCCATAGACGATGATGTTTAGTCATATAATTTGCCTAGAGAAATTAAGAAAAAAAAGTAAGTTGCTTTGGAGAATAGCTTCACCCCAGTTTATAGCAACCAGTAACTTGAGGATCAGACTAAGGACTAAGCATTTTAATTTTACGTTGGATTTCTTAACCGAACCTTGTACAAGACTGATGACAAGTGTCATAAAACAAGCATCTTCTTAGAGGCTGCTCTACAGAACATGGCATACCAACATCCCCTAAAATGTGAAATAAGCTGCTGTATGAAACATGCCAACCCATTGGGGTTGATTTACTAAAGGCAAATCCACTTTGCACTACAAGTGCACTTGGAAGTGCAGTCGCTTTAGATCTGAGGGGAAGATCTGAAATGAGGGGAAGTTCTGCTGATTTTATCATCCAATCGAGTACAAGCAAAAAATGCTGTTTTTTATTTTCCTTGCATGTCCCCCTCGGATCTACAGCGACTGCACTTCCAACTGCACTTGCAGTGCAAAGTGGATTTTCCTTTAGTAAATAAACCCCATTATCTCTTGGGATGTGAACTGAGCTGCTATGTGAAGCATGACATTCCAGAATCAACTGGTATATAAAATGAGCTGCTATATGAATGAAGGCAACCCAGCATCTCCTGAGATAAACTGAGGCTGCTACATGAAGTTTGGTATCCCAACATCTCTTGGGATGTGAGATGAGTTGCTTCATGAAGTATGATATCTCAGCATCTCTTGTGATGGGAATTGAGCTGCTGCATGAGGCATGGCATCCCAGCATCATCAGAGATGTGAACTGAGCTGCTATATAAGGCATGGCATCCCAGCATCTTTTGGGATGTGAACTGAGCTGCTGTGTGAGGCACGGTATCCCAGGATCTTCTGAGATGTGAAAAGAGCTGCCATAAGTAGAATGGAATCCCAGAATCTCTTAGGATGGGAACTGAGCTTCAGTATAAGGACAACTCCACATCCCCTTAGATGTGAAATGAGCTGCTGTACAAAGCATGGCATCCCAGCATCTCCTGAAATGTAAACTGAGCTGGTATAGGGCAGCATCTCATTGAGAAATGAACTGAGCTGGTATAGGGCAGCATCTCATTGAGAAATGAACTGAGCTGGTATAGGGCAGCATCTCATTGAGAAATGAACTGAGCTGGTATAGGGCAGCATCTCATTGAGAAATGAACTGAGCTGGTATAGGGCAGCATCTCATTGAGAAATGAACTGAGCTGGTATAGGGCAGCATCTCATTGAGAAATGAACTGAGCTGGTATAGGGCAGCATCTCATTGAGAAATGAACTGAGCTGGTATAGGGCAGCATCTCATTGAGAAATGAACTGAGCTGGTATAGGGCAGCATCTCATTGAGAAATGAACTGAGCTGGTATAGGGCAGCATCTCATTGAGAAATGAACTGAGCTGGTATAGGGCAGCATCTCATTGAGAAATGAACTGAGCTGGTATCACAGTAAAACTTGCAAACGAACCAAATCTAACCATAACCTTACTGAAAATAAGAATCTAACCCTGTTACATGCCCTTTGAGAGGCTGAGTTTGGCAAAGTATATCCTGCAGTCACTGTAGAACCAAATCTCCAACTAATTATAACCTGACTGCAATGAAGAATCTAAGACCAAGTCTTTTAAGAGGCTGAGTTTGGTAAAGAATCATATCCTGCAGTCACCACAGAACAAAACCTCCAGCTGATTATAACCTGACTGTAATGGAGGATCTAACCCTATTATGTCCCTTTTAAGAGGCTGGGTTTGGTTAAATGATCATGTCCTGCAGTCACTGTAGAACCAAATCTACAACTAATTATAATCTGACTGCAATGGGCAACCTAACCCTAATATGTCTCTTATAAGAAGAGACTGTGGGGGTTATTTACGAAAGGTAAATCCACTTTGCACTGCAAGTGCACTTTCAAGTGCACTTGGAAGTGCAGTCGCTCTAAATCTAAGGAGTAGATCTGAAATAAGGGGAAGCTCTGCTGATTTTATCATCCAATCATGCGCAAGCTAAAATGCTGTTTTTTTTTATTTTCCTTGCATATCCCCCTCAGGTCTACAGTGACTTTACTTCCAAGTGCATTTTCAGTGCAAAGTGGATTTTCCTTTCGTAAATAACCCCCTTTCTTTGTAAATGATCATGTCCTGCAGTCAATGCAGAACCAAAATCTCCAACTAATTATATTCTGACTGCAATGGAGAATCTAACCATGATTTATCTCTTTTTTAGGCTGGGTTTGGTAAAGGGTTATGGACTTTTTTCAACCTATGTAACAATGTCCTGCAGTCCTTATGAAAACCTAGCCCCAAAGAGCTAACATCTGTAAGATGCCAGGGGTGCAGCATTCCATGCAATCTGAGGATTAGATTATTGAAATCTGCCAGGGAGGCAGTAATTCGGGTCTCTGGGGACAGTAAAGTGACAGCTCTGTAATGACATACAGCTCCCCAAACCCAGCTGTTAGCTGTCAGTGACATCCCTCAGCACACATGGCTGTCAGTTCACCTGGCTAACCTGCAGGCTGGATGGATGTGCCTGTCACTTTTCATAAGACTTTTGTTGTTTTAGCAACCTGACAACCAAAGTCCTTTCCCACAAATGTCCTCCAGGTGTTTCATGGCATTGATTGCAGTGAGGGTCACATACACACATTGGTGGCATAGGGGCACAGTGTGCGTTAATACGCATCTACTTGGTGCACTCCATAGTACTACTAGTCTCTATAGTATAGTTCCATGGCATGGAGATCTTAGTCTGGGTGTTTCTATAGTCCTGCCAGGGACACAGGAGATCAGGACAGTTTTCAGGACCATCAGCTTACCTTTTGCAGGAACCTCTTCCAAAAGTAGACCTTTATCAGAGAGGATGGAGCGCTGCTGCCAGTGTCGGTGCGCTTCCCTGTTCGCTCTCCTCCGCGCAGGGGGGAATGCCTTACAATTGCCCTGTCAATAGAATCACACCCCCTTGATCTCTCTCTCCTCTCTCTCTCTCCGAGATTGAGAAAGCCTTAATTGGTAAAATAGCAAAGTAAAAAAAAAAAGAAAAAAAAAGAAGGGGGAGTTTATGGCAGCCTGCACTGGAGTTGGGAACCCCGCCCCCCTGAGCATTGGATGAGGTCAGCCTTCATTTTCTCAGAAGCCTGAATTTCTGCACAGCCTCAAGGCAAAAAATGGGATGCCTGCTCCTAAGGAATGTTAACCCCTTCACCAGTGAGGAGGAGGAGGAGGAGGGATGGGCATGTAGTGGTGGCCACGATCCAGCGCTGCAGGGGATGCTGAGAGATCCCCGGTACAAGCAGCTCAGAGGCACCGCAAGCCCAGGGACTCCGCCAGCAAAAAGTCACCGCAAGATACTCAGAGCCCCGAGTCTGTGCAATCCAGGCAAGCAGCTCAGTGCTATAGAAAGCCCAAAGCCATAGCAAGCCCAGATTTACAGCAAGCAGCTCAGAGCTATAGCAAGCCCAAAGTCATAACAAGCCCAGATTTACAGCAAGCAGCTCAGAACCATGGTAATTCCAGATTTACAGTAAGCAGCTCAGAGCTATAGAAAGCCCAAAGCCATAGCAAGCCCAGATTTACAGCAAGCAGCTCAGTGCTCTAAAAAGCCCAAAGTCATAACAAGCCCAGATTTACAGCAAGCAGCTCAGTGCTATAGCAAGCCCAAAGCCATAGCAAGCCCAGATTTACAGCAAGCAGCTCAGAACCATGGTAATTACAGATTTACAGTAAGCAGCTCAGAGCTATAGCAAGCCCAAAGCCATAACAAGTCCAGATTTACAGCAAGCAGCTCAGAACCATGGTCATTCCAGATTTACAGCAAGCAGCTCAGAACCATGGTCATTCCAGATTTACAGTAAGCAGCTCAGAACCATGGTAATTCCAGATTTACAGTAAGCAGCTCAGAGCTATAGCAAGCCCAAAGCCATAACAAGTCCAGATTTACAGCAAGCAGCTCAGAACCATGGTCATTCCAGATTTACAGCAAGCAGCTCAGAACCATGGTCATTCCAGATTTACAGTAAGCAGCTCAGAACCATGGTAATTCCAGATTTACAGTAAGCAGCTCAGAGCTATAGCAAGCCCAAAGCCATAACAAGTCCAGATTTACAGCAAGCAGCTCAGAACCATGGTAATTCCAGATTTACAGTAAGCAGCTCAGAACCATGGTAATTCCAGATTTACAGCAAGCAGATCAGGAGTATAGCAAGCCCAAACTCATAGCAAGCTCAAAGCAATAACAAGCCCAGATATACAGCAAGCAGCTCAGAGCCATGGCAATTCCAGATTTGCATCAAACAGCTCAGAACCATGGTAATTCCAGATTTACAGCAAGCAGCTCAGAACCATGGTAATTCCAGATTTACAGCAAGCAGCTCAGAACCATGGCAATTCCAGATTTACAGCAAGCAGCTTAGAACCATGGTAATTCCAGATTTACAGCAAGCAGCTCAGAACCATGGTAATTCCAGATTCACAGCAAGCAGCTCAGAGCCATGGCAATTCCAGATTTACAGGAAATAGTTTAGAGTCATAGCAAGCCCATAGCCACTGGAAGCTCAAAGCAAGCTCAGCTTTACAGAAAGCTGATTAGAGCCATAAAAAGCACAGAGCCACTAAAAGCAGTTCAGAGCCACAGAAAGTCCAGATTTACAGCAAGCAGCTCAGAACCATGGTTATTCCAGATTTACAGCAAGTAGTTCAGAACCATGGTAATTTCTGATTTACAGCAAGCAGCTCAGAGCTATAGCAAGCCCAAACCAGTAGCAAGCCCAAAGCCATAACAAGTCCAGATTTACAGAAAGCAGCTCAGAACCATGGTAATTCCAGATTTAAAGCAAACAGTTCAGAACCTTGGTAATTACAGATTTAAAGCAAACAGTTCAGAACCATGGTAATTACAGATTTACAGCAAGCAGCTCAGAACCATGGTAATTACAGATTTATAGCAAGCAGCTCAGAACCATGGTAAAAAGTCCCAAACCACTGGAAGCTCAGAGTAAGTTCAGATTTACAGCAAATAACTCAGTCATAGCAAGCCCATAGCCGCTGGAAGCTCAGAGCAAGCTCAGAGAGCCATAACAAGCCCAGATTTACAGCAAGCCCAAAGCCATGAGCCCAGATTTACAGCAGGCAGCTCAGAGCCATGGTAATTCCAGATTTACAGCTAATAGCTCAGAGCCATCGCAAGCACAGAGCCAATGAAAGCTCAGAGCAATAACAAGCAACAGGGATGGTCCAATGATTTTTGTCTACACAAGCAAAGGTGCATTTTTCCACCCCCCACCCCAATCTGGCATACACATAGGTGTGCGCAGCCTATTGCATTAGGGTGTGCACCCCAAAGCATGCATGCAAGTGTGTGTGCGTGTATGTGTGTGTAATATATACACACACACACACTCTTATAAATAAATGTAAAAAACATTTTAAAATATATTAAAACATGTAGGTGTTAGTAGGGCAGTGGACATGTCAGTAGGGCAAAAGTTGGTGTCAGTAGTTCTTTATTTTTGTTTGATTTTCGTATTATTATTTGCAATTTTTTTTTAGAAGCCCTGTTGGGGAACTTTGATGAAATATCAGCAGGGGGAAGCTGCACCACGCGGGATGATTAGGTTGCGCCAAGGCATACCCCCTGCGTACACCTATGGGCATACACTTTATTTGTGCTCCATTAAGCTATAGTGTTTCTGGTGCTTAGAGTGTTTGTTCACTGTCAACAGCTGTTCTGGTACCTCCTTCAAATTGCGCCCGTAATATAATGGGGCGCAGCATGAAAGACATCACACAATATTAAAAATATTAGCTGAGCTGAACTGCCACTAAACGGCAGTCAGTGTGTAATGAGGGGGCAGGGTTATGCTTTTCCAGCTTCTCCTCACTGGCTGCAGGCAGCTGGCAGGTGAGGAAAACTAAAACTTCCACACTGTACCCCGTAGGAGAGGGGGCACAGTGTTAGCGAACAGAAGACAGGTATTAAAAAAATTCAAAACCCCAGCAAGTGGCTGGGGATTGAGATTTTTACACCACCTCCCCATTCTGATGTCCTAAGGCAGCTGCCTAAGCAGCCTTATGCTGGCGCCAGCCCTGAATTGCAAGCCCAGATTTACAGCAAGCAGCTCAGCCATAACATGCGCATAGCTAATGCAAGCAGCCTAGAGCAACTACAATCCCAGATTCAATGCAATCATCTAAGAGCCAAAGCAGGCCCACAGCTAGTACAAGCGTGGAGCCATAGCAAGCCCACAGCTGCTGCCAACAGCTCAGAGCCACAGCAAGCACAGATTTACAGCAAGCAGCTCAGGAGCCATTGCAAACCTAGAGCCCCTCCAAGCTCAGGAGCCATAGCAAACCTAGAGCCCCTCCAAGCTCAGGAGCCATAGCAAACCCAGAGCCCCTCCAAGCTCAGGAGCCATAGCAAACCTAGAGCTCCTCCAAGCTCAGGAGCCATAGCAAACCTAGAGCCCCTCCAAGCTCAGGAGCCATAGCAAACCCAGAGCCCCTACAAGCTCAGGAGCCATAGCAAACCTAGAGCCCCTCCAAGCTCAGGATCCATAGCAAACCCAGAGCCCCTCCAAGTTCAGGAGCCATAGCAAACCCAGAGCCCCTCCAAGCTCAGAAGCCATAGCAAACCCAGAGCCCCTCCAAGCTCAGGAGCCATAGCAAACCCAGAGCTCCTCCAAGCTCAGGAGCCATAGCAAACCTAGAGCCCCTCCAAGCTCAGGAGCGATAACAAACCCAGAGCCCCTCCAAGCTCAGGAGCCATAGCAAACCTAGAGCCCCTCCAAACTCAGGAGCCATAGCAAACCCAAAGCCCCTCCAAGCTCAGGAGCCATAGCAAACAAAGAGCTCCTCCAAGCTCAGGAGCGATAGCAAACCTAGAGCCCCTCCAAACTCAGGAGCGATAACAAACCCAGAGCCCCTCCAAGCTCAGGAGCCATAGCAAACCTAGAGCCCCTCCAAACTCAGGAGCCATAGCAAACCCAGAGCCCCTCCAAGCTCAGGAGCCATAGCAAACCTAGAGCCCCTCCAAGCTCAGGAGCCATAGCAAACCCAGAGCCCCTCCAAACTCAGGAGCCATAGCAAACCTAGAGCCCCTCCAAGCTCAGGAGCCATAGCAAACCTATAGCCCCTCCAAGCTCAGGAGCCATAGCAAACCCAGAGCCCCTCCAAGCTCAGGAGCCATAGCACACCTAGAGCCACTCCAAGCTCAGAAGCCATAGCAAACCTAGAGCCACTTCAAGCTCAGGAACCATAGCACACCTAGAGCCACTCCAAGCTCAGGAGCCATGGCACACCTAGAGCCACTCCAAGCTCAGGAGCCATAACACACCTAAAGCCACTCCAAGCTTAAGCGCCATAACACAGCTAGAGCCACTCCAAGCTCAGGAACCATAGCAAACCTAGTGCCACTCCAAGCTCAGGAGCCATAGCAAACCTAGAGCCCCTCCAAGCTCAGGAGCCATAGCAAATCCAGAGCCCCTCCAAGCTCAGGAGCCATAGCAAACCCAGTGCCCCTCCAAGCTCAGGAGCCATAGCAAACCTAGAGCCTCTCCAAGCTCAGGAGCCATAGCAAACCCAGAGCCCCTCCAAGCTCAGGAGCCATAGCAAACCCAGAGCTCCTCCAAGCTCAGGAGCCATAGCAAACCCAGAGCCCCTCCAAGCTCAGGAGCCATAGCAAACCCAGAGCCCCTCCAAGCTCAGGAGCCATAGCAAACCCAGAGCCCCTCCAAGCTCAGGAGCCATAGCAAACCCAGAGCCCCTCCAAGCTCAGGAGCCATAGCAAACCCAGAGCCCCTCCAAGCTCAGGAGCCATAGCAAACCCAGAGCCCCTCCAAGCTCAGGAGCCATAGCAAACCCAGAGCCCCTCCAAGCTCAGGAGCCATAGCAAACCCAGAGCCCCTCCAAGCTCAGGAGCCATAGCACACCTAGAGCCACTCCAAGCTCAGAAGCCATAGCAAACCTAGAGCCACTTCAAGCTCAGGAACCATAGCACACCTAGAGCCACTCCAAGCTCAGGAGCCATGGCACACCTAGAGCCACTCCAAGCTCAGGAGCCATAACACACCTAAAGCCACTCCAAGCTTAAGCGCCATAACACAGCTAGAGCCACTCCAAGCTCAGGAACCATAGCAAACCTAGTGCCACTCCAAGCTCAGGAGCCATAGCAAACCCAGAGCCCCTCCAAGCTCAGGAGCCATAGCACACCTAGAGCCACTCCAAGCTCAGAAGCCATAGCAAACCTAGAGCCACTTCAAGCTCAGGAGTCATAACACACCTAAAGCCACTCCAAGCTCAAGCGCCATAACACAGCTATAGCCACTCCAAGCTCAGGAGCCATAGCAAACCTAGTGCCACTCCAAGCGCAGGAGCCTCTGCAAGTCCAGCGTCAATGCAAGCGGCCTAGAGCCACTGCAGTTCCAGACCTAATGCAATTATCTCAGAGCCATAGCAAGCCTAGAGCCACTGCAAACCCAGAGATAGTGCAAGCAGCCTGGAGCCATAGCAAGCCCAGAAGTCTGCAATCCCAGAGTCAATGCAAGCAGCACAGAGCCAAAGCAAGCTCATAAAGCTGTCCAGAGTCATAGTGTGTTGGAGATCAAACGGCTGGCTTCTAATTCCATAATACTTAGGAGGAAACCGTCATGTTATTTTTTCTGTATATTATGACGGCTACAATAAAGTAAGGCTATCCACACACACAATACATATATTCGCCAATAGGATATGATATTTTTTATAGCACAAACTTTCAATGCTAATGAAATACACAAATAACCAACGACAAAAAAATAACTGGTTGATCTCATAAAAATAAATAAATAAATAAAATGTAATTAAATTACTAGTATTCCACAAACAATGAATTTGGAAAAGTTGATTTGACTATACAATTGCTGATTTCACAGAACTGGAAACCCTCAGTCTTGATCATTGATAAAGTTAATTCTAATTTATTTATTTTTTTGGAGGGTGTATTAGCATAAATAAGTTTATTCATGTTTACAGTTGCATTCAATTTTTATTTACCTTTTTTTACACTGTCTGTTTTTTTCTTCCCATGAAAAAAGTAAAATAATGAAGCTGACAAGGGGCAATTTTTTTGGCAAAGCAACAGGTTCAGGATATATAAAGGGTGCTTTTGAAAATTTCAGAAGCTACTTAACCATTTTGGCCCCAGAGGATTTTACCCCCTTCCTGACCAGAGCACTTTTTGCGATTCGGCACTGCGTCGCTTTAACTGACAATTGCGCGGTCGTGTGACGTTGCACCCAAACAAAATTGATGTCCTTTTTTTCCCACAATTAGAGCTTTCTTTTGGTGGTATTTGATTGCCTCTGCGGTTTTTATGTTTTTGCGCTATAAAAAAAAAAGCGCGAAAATTTTGAAAAAAACGCAATATTTTTTACTTTTTGCTATAATAAATATCCCCCAAAGATATATATATAAAAAAAAAAAAATGTTTCCTCAGTTTAGGCTGATATGTATTCTTCTACATATTTTTGGTAAAAAAAAATTGCAATAAGTGTATATTGATTGGTTTGCGCAAAATTTATAGCGTCTACAAAATAGGGAATAGATTTATGGCATTTTTATTTTTGATTTTTTTTTTCTATTAGTAATGGCGGCAATCTGCGATTTTAATCGGGACTGCAACATTATGGCAGACAGATCGGAAAATTTTGACACTATTTTGGGACCATTGTCATTTAAAAATGCATTGATTACTGTGTAAATGACACTGGCAGGGAAGGGATTAACCACTAGGGGGCGATGAAGGGGTTAAGTGTGTCCTAGGGAGTGATTCTAACTGTGGTGGGGCTGGGCTTCAACACACCGGACAGTGATCACTGCTCTCGATGACAGAGAGCAGTGATCTCTGTCCTGTCACTAGTGTCAGGTAAGTACTCACCAAGGCCGAGATGCCGAGAGCGGTTCACCCTTGCGACTAGGTGCACTTCGCCCCCTGGAGGTGGTACAGGGATTGGAATGGCACGAAGAGGCACAGGCTACCAGCAGGCAGGATAAGACTTACATAGTATTCCTTGAAGAGTTTTGGCAGATGTGCAGAGACTGGCATTTCAGGAAGTCCGAAGCAGGTCGAGAGTCAAACACAGGAGACAAAGGCAGGCTCGGGTCACTGGCAGAGGGTCAACACAGGAGATAGCAGGCAGATCCGGGTCACAGGCAGGGAGTCAAGCACAGGAGATAGAAGGCAAGTCCGGGTCACTGGGAGAGGGTCAAACACTGAAGACAAGGCAGAATCCATTAAACAAGCCGAAGGTCAGGTCCAGGAGAAGAGCAAAGTGGTCAGGGACGATCCAGTCAAAGCAAGTGATTCAAATACAGAAAACAGGAAACAACTCGGACAGGAAGCTGAAGACAAACCAGCAACCTGTCTGAGCAGCTGAGTGTCTTTAAATAGGCCAGCCAGAACGTCATGTTGAGCGTGCGCTAATGCGAAAGCGTGCACGTCGTTCCATTGGGCCATGAGCGCGCGTGTGCCGAAACATCGTTCCGCCACGCATGCGTTTGTTCCGAAGCGCTGTTCGGTGAATACGGCCGGATTGATTATTTCTCTGACAACTAGGCAGAACAGGGAAATGCTTTGTTTACAAAAGCCTCCCCCCGTCTGTGACACAATCTCTGGCACCCGGCGGACATCGAGTCACGGAGACCGCGCCCGCGACACCGCTTCTTAAAGGGGACGTACCAGTATGCCCTTTTGCCTACCAGTGCCATTCTGCTGACATAAATCGGCGTGCGCTGGTTGGCAAGCGGTTAAAGCCCAACTCTGAGCAACTAAAAAGTTACTCCTTCCAGTGGGGCTGTGCCCGCACTGCAAGGGTTAATTGCTCATTTATGTCTAGGAAAACAATAAAACGAGATATACTTACTTGATCCTCCACTCGGGGCTGGTGCTAGACTATTTTGCACCCTAGGCAAGACCAGCTACTTGCAAAAAACAAAAAAAGCATAAGACTTTTTTTTTTTTAAATAAAAGATTACAGTCTGCACTTAGAAGCCTTGTTCTTTGTAAAAGAGCGGCTGCCTAGTTCGCCTAGTGGTAGCATCAGCCCTGCCTCCACTCCTCCCTGCAGCTAGACCAGTACCCACAGCTTCTGCACCCCCACGCTCTAGCAGTCTAGGGTCTTGACATCATCAAGACCAGAGCAGGGTTCATAGCCCTGCTCCGGACAAGAGGACCCCGAAGGACAGTTCACTGCCGGAATCTTGGGGAGCGCCATCTGCCAGGAGAGCAGAGAATCAGGAAAGTAAAACTGTTTCTCCCCTTTTCTAGACAAAACAAGCTATAAAGCCTTGCAATGTGGGCACAGCCCCACTGCAAGGGATATTTTTTTTCTGCCTGTAGTTGGATAACGACCAGAACTGTACTAAAAAGTACAGTTATTATTTACCATGTCATCCCTACTGGATGGCATTTATTTTCTAAACCACTACATATTATAGACCATTGCCATTTTTTTCTATAAAATACTGTTTTTCATATTTTCTTTGCATACCATTGCTGCTGTTATCTTTGTAGCCTATTTTAGTCATTTCCTGTGGGTATGAACGTGCTGCGGCACATCATTACTCTGAATTAGCTTACTGGTTAAACCATGCTTGGGCGATGTGCGTCAGCTTCACCACTTGTGGCCTAAATGGTAGGATTACCAGGTGTTTGAATGAAAACTTCAGATTTAAAAAGTTTGAAAACAACCTTTGGTTCTGCTACCCCTATGATGTACTTCCCCCGGCCCCCAGCCTCAGTGGTGTATTTAGGTTTTGTGCTGCCCTAGGCCTGACTAAACTCGTGCATCCTCTAATTTAAATATGACCCACCCCTTCCTGCCAAGGCCACACCCCTTGCTGTTTAAGACCTACCCTGAAATTTTCAAGTGGGGACACTAGTTCTGAGGGCCTGGGGGGGGGGGGGGGGAGGCGATGGATTCCCTTAATTTGCATAGATTTCCTCTCACTTCCTGTTTGGCTATGGGGCAGGAAGTGAAGGGAAATCTCTGCAATAGGACAGGGATGGTAAGAAATAAACTGACAGGGGCTATAACCCTCCCTTACTCTATCCAAAATGAAAAAAAAAAGTGTTGCCTATAGTTTTACTATAAGCACAAATTTCTGATTTTTTTATGGTAGTAATTTTCTAACAAAAAAAATATGATTTTTACATGTAGGAGAGGAGTGCCAGAATAGGCCCGGTATTGAAGTGGTTAAGCACAAATTTCTGATAATTTTATGGAGAGGACAAAGAAGATATAACCATGCCAATGGTGCAGCACAGGGGCGGACTGACCATTCGGGCACTCGGGCACTGCCCGAGGGTCCCATGCCACTAAGGGGCCCCATCAGGGTTGCCAGCCTCAATAAAACCAGGGACAGTATGTAAAAATTTGTGTTTTTAAAAAAATCCCAAGATTATAGCTGCCCTGCCTCTCCAGTACCTTTTCAGTGTGTTTATGTGCATTCTGTGTGTGTATATTGTGCCTCTGTGTGTTTATACTGTATGTGTGTGTGTATACTGTGTGGCCCCATAATATATTGCCTGGGGGCTCCATAATCTCCTATTGCTTGGGGGCCCCATAATCTCCTATTGCCCGGGGGCCCCATAATCTGCTATTGCCCGGGGGGCCCCATAATCTTCTCCTATTGCCCGGAGACCCCATAATCTCATATTGCCCGGGGGCCCAATGAGTTGTCAGTCCGCCCCTGGTGCAGCATAAAACATATAGCACAGTCAGGAAGGCTTGTGGTCCAGGATGAGAGGACAGTCAAAATTGAAAGTGGCGCCCCCCCCCCCCACAGTTGCGGAAAGACGGCCGCCCACATAACGGAAGCAATGCGGCCGCTTTATGGGGGCGCTAGACTAATTTGCCTCTCAGCCCAGTCCGCCCCATAAGACTGGTGCTACACTTATGCCCCATACACACAATCGGGTTTTCCGACAACAAAACCGTGGATTTTTTTCCGAAGCATGTTGGCTCAAACTTGTCTTTCATACACACAGTCACACAAATGTTGGCCCAAAATTCCGAACGTGGGACAAGACGTACGACAAGCCGAGAAAAAGGAAGTTCAATAGCCAGTTCAATAGCCTTCTGCTTGATTCAGAGCATGCGTGAACTTTTGTGCGACGGACTTGTGTACACACGATCGGACTTTCCGACAAAAAGTTTTGTTGGAAAATTTGAGAACCTGCTCTCAAACATTTGTGTGCGGAAATTCCGACAGCAAATGTTCAATGGAGCATACACACGGTCGGACTTTCCGACAACAAGCTCACATTGAACATTTCCCATCAGAAATTCCGATCGTGTATACGGGGCATAACAGTGTAGCGCAAGCCGTGGTGGACTCTTTCCGTGGTGCCCCCCCCTGCAAAGTGTTGCCCTAGGCCTGGGCCTTGTCGGCCTAGGCCAGGATACAGCATTGCCCAGCCTTCCTTGAAAGTCTTATGCTGCGTACACACAATCGGATATTTCGACAACAAAATCCTGGATTTATTTCCGACGGATGTTGGCTCAAACTTGTCTTGCATACACACGGTCACACAAATGTTGTCGGAAATTCCGAACGTCAAGAACGCGGTGACGTACAAAACGTACGACGAGCCGAGAAAAATGAAGTTCAATAGCCAGTGCGGCTCTTCTGCTTGATTCAGAGCATGCCTGGAACTTTGTGCATCGGAATTGTCTACACACGCTCGGAATTTACGACAACGGATTTTGTTGTCGGAAAATTTGAGAACCAGATCTCAAATTTTTGTTGTCGGAAATTCCGACAACAATTGTCCGCTGGAGCCTACACAGGGTCGGGATTTCCGACAACAAGCTCACATCGAACGTTTGATGTCGGAAATTCCGAGCGTGTGTACGGGGCATTATGCTCGCCGGTGCCCAATCCAGTGAACTCTCTCTCATAAGCTCTAAGGCCTGTACACACGATAAGAACCATAGACAACAATTTCCATAGGAGAATTGATCAGTCGATTATCTGATCATACACATAGTACGACTGCCAATTCCAACTGTTCGGACAACAAAAACCCGAGGTGCAAGCTAGAAAAATTTTCTTGTACATGAACAAGGTCCGATTTTTGCTAAATGTGTACAGTCATCGTACAGAAATAATCTAATAGAAAACACTGTGCATGATCAGAAGAAAAGAACGACCCAGAAGACTCTAGTACGTATGTTTGCCTTTGTCATTTGAGAATTTTCATACAAGTTAATATCATTTTCGTTTACATCATAATACACACATTTGTAGAAAATCAGACGATCGGCCGTCCGTAGTATGTACTAGGCCAGGGGTCTCCAAACTTTCTAAACAAAGGGCCAGTTTATTGTCCTTAAGACTTTACGGGAGCCGGACTGTGGTCAGCGGGAGTGGAAATTTTCCTGGCATCAGTGGAAGTAAACATCGCCAGATTTGGTATTAGGGGGAAGAATAGTGCCCCATTGTTGGTGTCAGTGGGAGAAATACGAACACTCCAAAGGATCAACTGGAGAATGCACTGCACAAGTGCATGAGCAGCTCAGAAGATTCTGACAAATGGCTCAGCTGCTACACAGCAATACCTTGTTGTATTTAGGACAATTAAAGTGATTGTAAAGGCAGAAGGTTTTTTTGTGTTAATGCATTCTAAGCATTAAGATAAAAATCCTTTTGTGTGCAGCAGCTCCCTTTAGCCCCCCCCCCCCACAATACTTACCTGAGCGCCCCCTCTATCCAGCGATGTTCATGAGTGCCTCGGCCGTCCGGGACTCTTTTTTCTGATTGGCTGAGACACAGCAACGGTGCCTTTGGCTCCTGCTGATGTCAATCAAACTCAGTTAGCCAATCAGGAGAGACAGGGGCGGGGCCGAACCACACCTTCCTGTCTGAATGGATACACAGGAGCTCCAGACAGGGACCCGAGAAGAGGAGGATCCGGTCTGCACTGTGCAAAACCACTGCACAGGGCAGGTAAGTATAACATGTTTGTTATTTTAATAGAAATAAAAAGAGACTTTACAATTACGTAAGTCTAATGCCCTGTACACACGGTCGGACTTTCCGACGGAATATGTGCGATCGGAGCTTGTTGTCGGAAATTCCGACCGTGTGTAGGCTCCATCGGACTTTTTCCATCGGAATTTCCAATACACAAAGTTTGAGAGCAGGATATAAAATTTTCCGACAACAAAATCCGATCATTTAAATTCCGATCGTGTGTAGACAAATCCGACGGACATGTTTTACGCATGCTCAGAATAAAGTAAGAGACGAAAGCTATTGGCTATTGCCCCGTTTATAGTCCCGACGTACATGTTTTACGTCACCGCGTTCAGAACGATCGGATTTTCCGACAACTTTGTGCGACGGTTGTGTATGCAAGACAAGTTTGAGCCAACATCCGTCTGAAAAAATCCATGGATTTTGTTGTCGGAATGTCTGCTCAATGTCCGACCGTGTGTACGGGGCATAAGTCTTGTGGCAGGATGGGGGAAAGTACAGTTTAAATGTACCTACACCAAATGTGCCAGAGACAGAGTTCGACAGGCCTCATAGTGTTCTATGAGGTTCTACTGCGAAGGCATGGCCAAGAGACAGAGGACTTGCGGCACAGGAAGGACATAGCTATCGGATCAATGTAACTCTGGAGGGGTGAAGGGAGTGGTGGGATCTGTTAGATCAACTTAAAGGTGCAAACAGGATAAATGCACATTCTCTCAAAGTGCCCTTACCCTTTAAAGCTTATATAATATTTTAGAGATTGGGTTTAGATCTATTTTAATCTTAACCTATGAGCCCAAGACCCCATACACACTATACAACTTTTGTTGTTTGATTTCCTTTACATTTACCAAAACCATGTAGTGCAAGGGCCTGCCTGATTGCATACAAATTGAAACTTTTTATGCCGCGTACACAAGGTCAGAATTTCGGCCCGCAAAAGATCGATGAGATTTTTTCGATGGAAAATGTGACCGTGTGTATGCTCCATCGGTCTTTTGCTGGCGGAATTCCAGCTAGCAAAAGATTGTGAGCATGCTCTCAATTTTTCGGTCGGGAAAAGTTCCTATCCGAAAATGCGTGGCAATTCTGACGCGCAAAATCCCTACGCACGTTCGGAAACAATTCGGCGCATGCTCAGAAGCATTGAACGTCATTTTCTCGGCTCGTCGTAGTGTTGTACGTCACCGCGTTCTTGACGGTCGTAATTTCAGCAAACTTTTGCATGGCCGTGTGTATGCAAGGCAAACTTGAGCGGAATCACGTTGGAAAAGCCGTCATATCTTTTTCCGACGAGAAAACCGATCGTGTGTACGCGGCATTGAGGTTTGACCTCATATTATATGGTTTTGGCAAATCTGAAGGAGAAAAATCTACATAAAATTTTATAGTGTGTATCTAGCTTACGCCTGCAATATACTTTTAGATCTCTCTTGTTCTGCCCCACAGGCTGAATGAGGGAAAACTTTGGATCAGTGGTCTCAAACTGGTGGCCCTCCAGCTGTTGTGAAACTATAATGCCGCGTACACACGGTCGTACTTTTCGTCTACAAAAGTCGGACAGCCTGTCGGACAGACTTCCGGCAGACTTTCGGTGGACTTGCCGCGGACTTGCGGCCTACTTTCTAACGACCGGACTTGCCTACACACGACCACACAAAAGTCGGTCGGATTCGTACGTGATGACGTACACCGGACTAAAATAAGGAAGTTCATAGCCAGTAGCCAATAGGTGCCCTAGCGTGGCTTTTTGTCCGTCGGACTAGCACACAGACGAGCGGATTTCGGGGTCCGTCGTAGGTACGAAGTAAAAGTTTTGAAGCATGTTTCAAATCTAAAGTACGTCGTATTTGAGGCTAAAAAAGTCGGTTGAAAGTCCGGAGAAGCCCACACACGATCGGATTACCAGCCAGCTTTAGTCCATCAGCGTCTGTTGGACTTTTGTAGACGAAAAGTACGACCGTGTGTACGCGGCATAAGTCCCATCATGCCTGTGCTTGTGGGAGTCATGCTTGCAACTGTCAGCCTTGCAATGCCTCATGGGACTTGTAGTTTCGCAACAGCTGGAGGGCCGCCAGTTTAAGAACCCTGCTTTAGATCCTCCATCCATGCTAAATAGCAGAAAGTGCAGAAAGAACAGGTGGACAAAGCAAACAGATCACAGGAAGGTTCCTGGCAAGTACCGTGTAATTCCTTTTGGAATATCTAATGCCCCAGCAGACTTTCAAGGCTTTGTTAATGATACGTGTATACCTTACTTGGAAAGATGTATGGTTACCTATTTAGATGACATTCACATTCTGCTGACATCACAGAGTATCAGGCACTTATGTGGACTCTAGGGATTTGCTATTTGCCAAATTAGATGTTATACTGCCCTAAGGTTTCATTTCTGATTACATAATTTACTCTTCTGCACTTAGTATGGACCCATTCAAGGGATTTTGCACTTAGTTAAATCAACTAACCTACAGAGGTTTATAGGTTTTGACAATTTTTCAAAGGTTATAAGGTTGTTCATATTTTTATTTTTACATTGTTATTAGGTAATACATTTCTCCACCCCGGTTGCTCATCTGACTGATAATATCTACAATGTTTCTGACCCTCCCTCAACTAGCCACCCAAGGAATTGCAGCCTTGCCAAAAGCTTTCAACTCTGCACTCATTCTGCACCCATCCTAGTGAACCCCAACACCAGTCTAGTCTAGTTGAAGTAGATGCTTTGGAAACTGACAATTGGGAGTTCTTGGGTGTTAAATTGGCCTTTGGAGAGAGAGAAGACACTGGGGCTGATTTACTAAAGACAAATAAGATGTTCACGTTGGAAAATAATGTTTCCTTAGCTTACTGAATGAGGTGAAGCTCTGCTGGCTTCCATAATCCAGTCATGTGCAAGGAAAAATATTTTTTTTTTTGTTATTATTTTCTTTGCATGTGGATGGGTATTCTTTGCAAAGTTCTCTAAGCTAAGGGAATATTCTATTGCAAAGTGAACACCCTATATGCATTTAGTAAATTAACCTTCAATGCAAAAAAATAGCATATAAAATGGACAAAAACGCACATAAAAGAATGCACTTAAGCTTAATTTCAACAATCGCTTGATAGTATTGTTCATTGACTGGAATTACTCTTAAAAGAGAAGTTTTTTTTTTTTTAGAACCATACTTACCTAGGTGGATGCAGCATCGCTCCGATGCTGCATCCAGGGCCGAAACTGTGGGGGGGGGGGGGGGGCAGGGGGGAATATGCCCCGGGCACCAACTGGAGGGGGGGCGCCACCGGCACCCAAGCCAAATGACTGTATGAGCACAGACTGAGCTGCATTCCCACTAAGCTGCCCGAACTCACACACCACTGGCTGGACCTAGATTTCAGTTTTGTCCGCCCCGCCTCCACTCTGGCCCCGCCCGCTGAACTCCTCCTTTCAGAGCCGGGATGGAACACAGCTGCAGTAAAGTGAAGGGGGGGGCGCCAGTAGCGTCACTAGTGCTGGGATCCAAGTCCTGCCCCGCGGCTCCTGCACAATCTCTTCCGGACTGTTCTGATAGAACACGAGGAGGAGCCTAGGAATAAGAACACATCCCTTTGCGCCATTGAGCCGTCTGAAATCTGTGTATGGAAAGGGGAGTGGCGAGGATGGAGGTAAAGAAGAATGTCCAGGGTGCAGAGTATGCAGTTATAGAGGAGAAGGAACACAGAAGCAGAGGGAATAGGAGGATCTATGGTAAAATTAGTACAAAAGGGGGATAATTATGTGGGCAGGGCAGGAACCAGGCTTGTGCGTGTGTTTTTTTTAGTGCTGGGCTGCGGGGGGCGGGAGCGGCCGAGTCAGACTCTCAGCGGCTCACTGAGAGGCTGAGCTGGGTGCCCGTCCAGGGATCTTGGGCGAATCCCGAATCTATAGTCGTGATGACGCCCGAGCCTGAATGACTGTGACATCAACAGAAAGCTGTTGTCACAGGAGTGCAAAACGAACTGCACTCCTGTGATCCATAGGAGAAGTCAGTAGTGTATTTAGGTTTTGTGCTGCCCTAGGCCTAACTAAACTCGTGCACCCCCTAATTTAAATATGACCCACCCCTTCCTGTCAAGGCCACACCCCTTGCTATTTAAGACCCGCCCCGAAATTTTTGAGTGGGGACACTAGTTCTGAGGGCCTGGGGGGGGGCAATGGATTCCCTTCATTTGCATAGATTTCCTCTCACTTCCTGTTTGGCTATAGGGCAGGAAGTGAAGGGAAATCTCTGCAATGGGACAGGGATGGTAAAAAATAAACTGACAGGGGCTATAACCCTCCCTTACCCTATTCAAAATGAAAAAAAAAAGTGTTGCCTATGGTTCTACTTTAAGCACAAATTTCTGATAATTTTATGGAGAGGACAAAGAAGATATAACCATGCCAATGGTGCAGCAGAAAACATATAGCACAGTGAGGAAGGTTTGTGGTCCAGGATTAGAGGACAGTCAAAATTAGAAGCGGCTCCCCCCCCACAGATGCGGAATTTTGGCTGCCCGCATACCGGAAGCAGTGCGGCCGCTTTATGGGGGCACTAGACTAATTTGCCTCTCAGCCCAGTCCGCCCCATAAGACTGGCGCTACACTAATGGTGTAGCGCAAGCCGGCTGGGACTCTTTCCGTGCTGCCCCCCTGCAAAGTGCAGGGGGGCAGAAACAATTTAAATGCAGAATGCTTTTCAGGTAAAACAGTTTGCATTTGTGATGTATTTGACACGTGTTGGAGATCTGTTTAACAAAAAAAAGGGGGAAGATAGAAGGGGGTTGTGACCTGTCCCAGCCTTGGTATGACAATGACATGCCTCCATCCCTGATTTGTATAGAATCGAGGATAGAAATTTGAACAGGACTTTGAGTGAGGCATGTCAAAGAGTGATGTCTTGTTGTTTACCGAGAATACTTTTTAACTATAGATTTGATTTAGTTTAATGTAGTGTCATGGTACCAAATCAATGGTCCAAGGTTTTAAAAAAAATATCAATAATTAATAATATAGACTGAATAGCGAAATCACAAAGGATTTACAACATATTTAAACAAACATACTTAATATAATTAATCGCTGGACATAATGGCACAATCAATACAAATAAATCAGATAGTAAACATGATTGATTCTATTAATACAGAAATCGATACATAGAAAAATATATAAAATGATTTTTAGTCAAAATATTTTTGGGCATCCATTAGTTGATAACTCAACGCGTTTCATGGCTTGTAACCAATCGTCAGATGCATATATAAACTAAAGAAAATTTTTTTTGGAGTAATGGGACATCTGTTAGTATATAAACCCTCTACATAGTTACACAGTTACATAGTAGGTGAGGTTGAAAAAAGACACAAGTCCATCAAGTCCAACCTATGTGTGTGATTATGTGTCAGTATTACATTACATATCCCTGTATGTTGCGGTCATTCAGGTGATTATCTAATAGTTTCTTGAAGCTATCAATGCTCCCCGCTGAGACCACCGCCTGTGGAAGGGAATTCCACATCCTTGCCGCTCTTACAGTAAAGAACCCTCTACGTAGTTTAAGGTTAAACCTCTTTTCTTCTAATTGCAATGAGTGGCCACGAGTCTTATTAAACTCTCTTCTGCAAAAAAGTTTTATCCCTATTGTGGGGTCACCAGTACGGTATTTATAAATTGAAATCATATCCCCTCTCAAGCGTCTCTTCTCCAGAGAGAATAAGTTCAGTGCTCACAACCTTTCCTCATAACTAATATCCTCCAGACCCTTTATTAGCTTTGTTGCCCTTCTTTGTACTCGCTCCATTTCCAGTACATCCTTCCCGGGGACTGGTGCCCAGAACTGGACAGCATACTCCAGGTGCGGCCGGACCAGAGTCTTGTAGAGCGGGAGAATTATCGTTTTATCTCTGGAGTTGATCCCCCTTTTAATGCATGCCAATATTCTGTTTGCTTTATTAGCAGCAGCTTGGCATTGCATGCCATTGCTGAGCCTATCATCTACTAGGACCCCCAGGTCCTCTTCCATCCTAGATTCCCCCAGAGGTTCTCCCCCCAGTGTATAGATTGCATTCATATTTTTGCCACCCAAATGCATTATTTTACATTTTTCTACATTGAACCTCATTTGCCATGTAGTGATGCCTCTAAGTAAGGGGGAGTAAGAAAGATCAGTTTCATAAATACTTACAGATCAGCCCACAAGCTAATCGCAGCTCCCAAAGGGGTCATAACGGCAGCCTGGGTTGGGCAGTCTCACCCAGGGTTGAGGCAGAGAACACCCCCCCATGAAGTCAGACAAGGGACCTGGGGATGGTGGCAATCAGGAAACAAACCAGACTACTCCAACACATGACCCATGGTGATGGATATGCATACTTGGACATACACCTAGTTCTGAAAGGAAAGGAATGATAAAGTTGAATAAAAAAGAAAAAGGGGAGGGGGGGAGAGGGGTATTTTTTGGGGTGGTGTGGAATGAGTAGTGAATGATATTGATGTCAAGGATAACTAATGCATCAAAGAAGTGATAACTGTACCGAATGGGTGAATGTGTAATAATAAAAAAACTGCTAATAGGACCGAGGTGAAAACGTTGGCCTACAGATGTGTATGTTAAAAAATGTGAAGGTGTATTCGTGGCATACAAGGGTAAAAATGGTAAAGGTGAAATGGATAAATAATAAGTGTATCCTATTGAGGGTGTAGGGATGAAATGGTGTGTGGGTTGAGTGTATATAAGAGCGTAGTTACCTGGGTGTTGTATAGGCAGCACAAGTTGGTCAAGTCCTCGTGGTGGACCGATGGGCATGAAAAATATTGCTGAAAATTTTGTTTAATGATAGGTTGGTCAGGTCACGGTATAGGGTGTCTTCCACCCATATAATTGGTTGAGAAGAGGGTTGTGACCTGTCCCAGCCTTGGTATAACAATGACATGCCTCCATCCCTGATTTGTATAGAATCGAGGATAGAAATTTGAACGGGACTTTGAGTGAGGCATGTCAAAGAGTGATGTCTAGTTCTTTACCGAGAATACTTTTTAACTATAGATTTGATTTAGTTTAATGTAGTGTCACGGTACCAAATCAATGGTTTACTAAAAATCATTTTATATATTTTTCTATGTATCGATTTCTGTATTGTATCAATCATGTTTACTGTCTGATTTATTTGTATTGATTGTACCATCATGTCCAGCGATTAATTATATTAAATATGTTTATATGAATATTACTATGTAAATCCTTTGTAATTACGCTATTCAGTCTATATTATTATTTATTGATATATTTTTAATACCTTGGACCATTGATTTGGTACCGTGACACTACATTAAGCTAAATCAAATCTATAGTTAAAAAGTATTCTCGGTAAACAACTAGACATCACTCTTTGACATGCCTCACTCAAAGTCCTGTTCAAATTTCTATCCTCGATTCTATACATTTAATACTTTGCACAGTATACAGGAACAGAAGCAAAGCAATAGATTTTACAAACAATGAACACTATTCTTTACAATGCAAATCAAAATTCAAATATTAAATTTCAGATGTTTCCTAAACACAAAGAGCAAAAAAAAACCATGTGTACATTACCCCAAAATAAATTGGGGTATAAATAAATATGTCATCAGAGTAATGGCGTCACTTCTGGACCATCTCGAGACCTAAGAATGTAGTGACTATTGGCTGGCACGCATAGAGTTAATTCATATGCACTAATCCTTTAGCTATCTAATACTTCTTGTAAAACACTGTTGTCTGGTGCACAGTGGAATTCCTGAAAGATTTAAACATGACTAATAGGTCTTTTTTTTTCCTATGGAAACCAACTGTAACTAGAGCCTGTCATGGAGAATCCCATTCCATGTATTGTCCTCAAGAGAAATCCCACCGCACTCAAGATACAACTTGCCAAGTGCAGTAGTTGGAAACTCACTCAATGTGGTTAACCTTTAAGATATGTGACATCACAGCAATGCACATTGCAGGCTAAATGCTGTGGAGGATGGTAGCAGGAAAGGTAGATACTTTCTTTGGTACATCAGTTGATAAAGTTTCTAATAGACAGTTCAATAAAACCAGTTTCACTTGTGGTTACTGGACTCCTTCTGATGTACTGGAGGGTAGTAATGAGCATCTTATGTGGCGTACACAAGAGCGGACTTTACGGCAGACTTTGCCCGGCGGATTTTTCGACGTACTTTACGACGGACTTTCTGAATGAACGGACTTGCCTACACACAATCCACCAAAGTCCGTTGAATTCGTACGTGATGATGTACGACCGGACTAAAACAAGGAAGTTCATAGCCAGTAGCCAATAGCTGCCCTAGCGTGGCTTTTTGTCCGTCGAACTAGCATACAGACGGCGGACTTTTCGACCGGACTCTATTTCAACGGATAAATTTTAAACAAGTTTCAAATCTAAGTCCGTCCAACTTTTGAGCAAACAAAGTCCGCTGGAGCCCACACACGATCGAATTGTCCGACGAAATCCAGTCCGCCGGGCAAAGTCCGCCGTAAAGTCCGCTCGTGTGTACGCAGCATAAGGCTTTTGGAGGTGACTGATGGAAAGCATCCCAACAATAAAGGTCAGAAGCTAAAAGGAGGGAAGGAAGCCATTAGCACATGTGCCACCATCAGGTTCAGACAAAGATATACGTGTGTAGGAGCGTGTGGGTAGGGTGCAGTGTGGTGAGCCAGCGGCAGAGAATTCACAGAGGCCGAGGTGAATGGAAAGTGTATTGAGAAAATTCTACAATGCACAATTAAGCCTGGTGGATAGGCACAGCCGATCAGAGCCACTAACAGCCCATAGCAGAGGAACGTCATCTTGGAATGATGCAGATGCTTCTGCTGCGAGGAGCAGGAATGCGACTTGGCCGGTCCACACTCCAAATGGGAGGTTTTGTGAGAGGGGATAGCGTAGTAACAGCACTTTCCCTACTACTCTGGAAGCTGTCCTGTCACTATTTACTGTTCCTGACAGACGGTGAACCTGTCCATACACTAACCTCTTGCACAATGCGCGCCAAACCCGGGAGCCGGAGTCTTAAATAGACTCTGCCTGACCCAAGATGGTCACGTGGAATGCAAGTGTTCTGTCAAAATAGTAAATTCATCAAGATCTCCAATTATGTCACTTCCGGTTACTGTAAACCATCATTAATTGGAGATTTCGATAACTTGCCGTTTTGACACAACACCAGCAAGCGTGTACACTCCGGTACACAAAGACTTTGCTGCTTTGACACAACAGCGGGTAACGAGGAAAAAGTTGATGACGACGCAGAGGCGGTCATTTTGTTGGTTACTATCCGAGCGGACTAACAATATCCGCTTATAATACTGTCTACCGCAGTGTATATGGTTGCTGGTGTTGTGTCAAAACAGCAAGTCATAGAAATATCCAATTACTGACGGTTTACAGTAACCGGAAGTGACGTAATTGGAGATCTTGATCAATTGGCTATTTTGACTGAACACCAGCGTCCAATCTGACAGTTGTCTCCCTGTGACCCCAGGAAGTCAAAGAGGAACGAAGTTCCTCACAACTTCCTTCCCCATTTGCACTGCTACATCGGTTGAGCGCCACCTACAGTAGGGAATACAGACTGCACCTGCCTACTAGTATGCAATATACACTTCTTCCACCCATTGCTCTTTCAGAAATAAATTAGAAGTGAAAAGATTTTGTGGACATTTGACAAATAAGCTTAATGGACATCCCATTCCAAAACCATGGCCACTAATATAGAATTAAAATATGCAAAATTGATGCAGCACTAGTGAAAATATTAGTCAATTTATCAAGTGAAAGAAAACTAGTCCCATTGAGATTCAAGTCCGTAAATAATAAGGAGGTAACACCGATCCGTGTGGATAGAGATGATAAGCTACAGAGGAGGAAATCGTGAAAAATCCTTCATATAAAGTGCATCCAGCTCCACACCCAGGTGAGTAGATGCTTACCAGATCTCTGTGACCACTAAACAGTAGTCTCACCAAGCTCAGGGAAAAACGGTCTCCCCAGGACCTTTTAAAGTTGTCTGGAACTGCAGCTAGAACTGGTAATGAAGATTGAAAGATTGAAGATTGAAGCCGATTAAAAGCGATACAGCAATATGTGATGAAAACGAAACCGCTGCGTCTCCATAGGCTTCACTTCACTTCCTATATTGTTTGCCCATCCACCTCCTGAAAGGAAAAAACGTGGTGACGTCAACGTTGCAGGCTCCACCCTACGCGTTTCGTTACTAACAGGCGTTGACTGGGGATTGGCCTTTGGGCTTCTTTTTTCTACATTTAATATAGAGTTAAACTCCCCCCCCATTTGCGTTTTGGATGGCCGTACTCCAATGCAAACACCTTTATTACAGTGAAAAAGAATCCATACAGCAACAGAGGTACAGGTACAGATACAGCTGATGTGTTTCACACACTTACTGGTGCTTAGTCATAGGCTACTCCTGACTCCTGAACTCTGCACTTACTCCTAACCCCTGAACTCTGCCTCACTTACTCCTAACCCCTGAACTCTGCCTCACTTACTCCTGACCCCTGAACTCTGCCTCACTTTCTCCTGACCCCTGAACTCTGCCTCACTCCTAACCCCTGAACTCTGCCTCACTTACTCCTAACCCCCGAACTCTGCTTCCCTTACTCCTGACCACCCGAACTCTGCCTCACTTACTCCTGACCCCCCGAACTCTGCCTCACTTACTCCTGACCCCCCAAACTCTGCCTCACTTACTCCTTACCCCCCGAACTCTGCCTCACTTACTCCTAACCCCTGAACTCTGCTTCACTTACTCCTAACCCCCTGATGCCACCTGTAAATTCACTGATACCCCTGTAACTCTACTGATGCCCCTGTACATCCATTAATACTCCCAAACATCCACTCACTGGCCTGAGTTGAATTCACAAGGAGCCCTATATACCCTGTGTACAGAGCTAATAGAGTGCACCTACAAAAAAACATTTAACACGCCTAATACAAAATAGCACACAAATACAACCTATGTACAGTCAACTCATGTATGCAGTGCCCATACACTAACATATACACACCAAAACTTTAAAATGAATTATATAGATATTATTATTACCTTCATATGGCTTATTTATTTATTACACTTGAACTTCTGTTTCTGGGCTGGGGGTTGTGTGGATGGAATACTTCTTTCTCAGGTCGGGCGCCGAACTGAGACTGAGTCTCCCCCCCCCTCCCCCTCCCCCCCCGGGTGAAAGAATATCTAGCTTTGCCACTGGCTGCATCTGTCCCCCGGCGCCTCTAACACTGAGAACTGAGCAATCGAACACTGCCGGTCGCTCGGTTCTCACAGCTCCGTGAGCAGACAGCTGCTGACTGTCAGGGGGGCTACGCCCCCAATGGTTGGGCTGCCACTGGTTGTAACTGTCCCTTTATAATAAAAAGAGCTGTGCAAACTGTTGCCGCTTTTTAAATCTTGCATAATAATAATATGAGTATATTAAACCTAAAAGCAAACATTGGTTGTATTGCAGCTCACCAATGTGATGGCTGCATTCGTTATGTTTTATAGGCTTATTTTTGCCTGATTGATCCTGTTAGTAAATCTGTTATTTTGCAAAAGAACAAGCTGTCCTGCAGATGTAGCCGTAAGAGGGTTGAGACAAACGATTTACCACTGACAGGGGTGCTTACAATGGTCAGCATTTATGTAAAACAGTGGTGGCCCGTCCATTGGGGCACTTGAGCACTGCCCCCTCTATCCACGGCTGCCACCCCCTATTCATGCTCTATCCATCGCCGCCGCCACCCCCCCTATTAATGCGTCCAGCCCATTTCAGGATGCCGGGCACCTGAATTACAGGGGTGAGGGTGTTTTTTTTGGCTCTAATAGGCTTCAAAATAGGGTGGGCTCGGGGCGCAGAGCATTGCGCTACTAGCCCACCCGGGTGTTACAACAGCGAATGAATATTCGCTGTTGTAACACTGATCCTCCTCCCGGCTAATCGGGAAGCGGATCTGATACCCGTCTGGCTAAAAGGACAGGCGATCCTATTGGATGCCTAGGAGGAGGGGAGGAGACGCACAGCAGAAGCGAGGAGGAGGAGAAGACACAGGAGCCGCTACCTAATGCCCGCCGCAGCCTGATGTCCGCTGATGCCCTGATCCCCGCCGCTTCTTGATGTTGGCCGCTGCCCAATGTCCACTGCCTAGATGGGGTAAGTGGACCGACTGGCAGACAGCGAGCAGGGGCACGGGGATCTGGGCTTTGAGGTGCCACGGGGGGGGGGGGGGGTTGTTTGCTACCCCCCCAAACAAAAAACCATGAGCCGCCATTGATGTAAAACCTTTATCCCAAAAGGGGTAAAAAAAAACAGTTTGTTGTAAGTGATTATAAAGTATTTCCTGGAGTTCAGATTAAAGTGGAGTTCCACCCAAAAAAGGAACTTCCACTTTTTGGACTCCCCCCCCCCCCTCCGGTGTCACATTCAGCACCTTTCAGGGGGGAGGAGGGAGCAGATACCTGTCTAATACAGGTATTTGTTCCCACTTCCTGGCATAGATCACCGCGGAGCTTGCGGTGACCTACGCCACTTCCGGCGCCTACCCCGTCCTCCCCCGCTGTATTCTGTGAGACACAGAATACAGCAGGGACCCGAGAGGATGCGCAGCGCATCTCGCGCATGCGCAGTAGGGAACCAGGAAGTGAAGCCGCACGGCTTCACTTCCTTTTTTCCTTACCGAGGATGGCGGCGGCAGCAGCCGAGAGCCGAAGGATGGATTGGCTTCGGCTGCCAACATCGCGGGCTCCCTGGACAGGTAAGTGTCCATATATTAAAAGTCAGCAGCTGCAGTATTTGTAGCTGCTGGCTTTTAATATTTTTTTTTCAGCAAACCCCTGCTTTAAATTTGTGTATCTAAATCTGCTAGTACATTTAACACTCCCCTCCCCCCAGACTGACAATGCCGCTGTCCAGAGGTGTCTCTATTGCTCCTTTATCCAGAGTGCGGGTACCCTAATGCAGGAAGTATGTTACTGGCCAGGTCACAGGTAAAAGAGAGAAAAAAAGCAAAATATTATAATACATAATATATTACATTATTGGGAGGTTTAATACCGCTTTAACATACACAGCAATAAAAGGGACGTAATGGAGGTATGTGACGAGGCTACAAACAAGGCAAGCTAGGGCACAAAAAAATTAATGTCGAAATCAGCCGGCGCTGAATAACTCCTGCACATAAAAGCGCCCAAAAATGTAGGGACACAACTTATCCCACCAACGTCCAGAATTTTTTAAATGATCATATATAAAATAAATAAAACAGGGCATGTGGACAATAAAGATAATGATGGTATTAGCAATCTACCAAAAGGTTTAATGAGCTCACACTCTAATGAGATCACACAGATCTATTTTTTTTTTCATAAGCAATTCTCAGCTACACATTCCTTTCATGGATATAAAGTCCTCCGTCATTCCCTTCTTTGAGAGTCCAACATCAGCTATTACCATCTTGACTGGTGTGCTATGTACTGTTTATCAGCCTAAAAATCTCTGGAATGCTGTCAGAATAGGTAGGTGCTTAATAGTGAATATATCTGAAAAGCTGTGCTGTTGAACAGAACAATGGACTGAGTTTTGGTTCCAGTTAGCAGTAGGGAATGACAGAGGAGTTCTTCTCCATGAAGGAATGTGTAGCTGAGAATTGCCTTTGATAAAAGCAGATCTGCCTGAGTGTGATGTCATTAACCACTTCAGCCCTGGAATAATTTACCCCCTGACCAGGCCGTTTTTTTGCGATTCGGCACCGCGTCTCTTTAACTGACAATTGCGCCGTCGTGCGACGTTGTATCCAAACACAATTGATGTCCTTTTGTGGTGGTATTTTGTGGTATTATTTGATCACCTCTGCGGGTTTTTATTTTTTGCACTATAAACAAAAAAATAGTGACAATTTTGAAAAAAACACAATATTTTGTACTTTTTGCTATAATAAATATACCAATTTTTTTTTAAAAAAAAACATTTTTTCCCTCAGTTTAGGCCGCTATATATTCTTCTAGATATTTTTGGTAAAAAAAAAAAAAAATTGCAATAAGCGTATATTGATTGGTTTGCGCAAATGTTATAGCGTCTACAAAATAGGGGATAGGTTTATGGCATTTTTAATTATTAATTTATTACTAGTAATGGCGATGATCAGCATTTTTTATCGTGACTGCGTTATGCGGCGGACAGATCGGACACTTTTTTGGGACCAGTGACATTTATACAGCGATCAGAGCTAAAAATAGCCATTGATTACTGTATAAATGTCATTGGCAGGGAAGGGGATAACACTAGGGGGCGATCAAGGGGTTAACTGTGTTCCCTAGGTGTATTCTAACGGTGGGGGGATGGGACTTACTAGGGGAGGAGACCGATCGGTGTTCCTACTCAGTAGGAGCAAGCGATCTGTCTCTACTCCCCTGAGAGAACCGGGGTTTGTGTGTTTACATACACAGATCCCGGTTTTCGCTCTGTCACGAGCGAACGCGGGTGCCTGGCGGTCATGGAGCCTGCCGGGCACGTGCTTTGGCTCCGGGACACACTGTGGGTGGGCATGCGCGCGCCTGTTAAAGCGTCTTAAAGAGCCGACGTACAGCTATGACGGCTCACGCAGGGGAGCCAACCTGCCACAGTATAACTGCGGTGGCTGGTCCGGAAGCGGTTAAAGGAGAAGTAGGGCCAAAGCTTTTTTGGCCCTACTTCTCCTATGACTCACAGGAGTGCAGTTCGTTTTGCACTCCTGTGTCCCATTTTCAGCCGTCAGCAGGCTGAAGTTAATCCTCCAGATGCCTGCACCAGCATGCTGGCTCAGCATCTTAGCACACTGCTGGGAGACTGAGCCAGCTGCTCCCACCCCCTGCCACAGCCCAGCACTCCGGTGGTGGACAGTCACTCCCACCCACTGGTGGGCAGAGTATAGAGATAGTGATGAAAAATAGGAAATTGGGAGGCCTCAATGAGAGACCCTCATTAGGTAGACCATGTAGGTCTGGTACCTCATCCTAATCAATGATATACAAAATAATGGACCCTAACGAACTAAATATAAGGAGTAGAACAGTACCCAATTTTATAAAAAGTATCAAATAATATTTATTTTATAATAAAAATTGCACATGTATACATATCAAAAAACATACAAAACACACAAAAACTGCACATAGAACATATCCCAAACCATCTAGTACTCCTTGAATACAGGTTCTTGGAGGCTCCTCTCTGGTGGAGCACAGTGAGTTCCTTGAATACAGGTTCTTAGAGGCTCCTCTCTGGTGGAGCACAGTGAGTTGCTGTAATTACAGCAACTCACTGTGCTCCACCAGAGAGGAGCCTCCAAGAACCTGTATTCAAGGAGTACTAGATGGTTTTGGTTATGTGCTATGTGCAGTTTTTGTGTGTTTTGTATGTTTTTTGATATGTATACATTTGCAATTTTTATCATAAAATAAATATTATTTAATACTTTTTATAAAATTGGGTACTGTTCTACCCCTTATATTTAGTTTGTTAGGGTCCAATTATTTTGTATATAGAGATAGTGACTGACAGTCACCGCTCTCTGCTCAGAGCGAAGGGGAGCCACCAGCTCTGCACTGAGAACAGAGCAACCAAACACCACTAATTGCTCAGTTCTCAGTGCAGAGCCAATGGGGGGGGACGGGGGGACGACAGATGCAGTATCAGACCAATGCTACATCCACCTAGGAGAGTATAATTTCTTTTTTACCATCATTATCTATATTATCCACATGCCCTGTTTTATTTATTTATAGATGATTATTTAAAGCGTTCCACCCAAAAATGGAACTTCCGCTGTCCGGATTCTTCCCCCTCCCCTCCGGTGTCACATTTGGCCCCTTTCAGGGGGAGGGGGGAGCAGATACAGGTACTTTCTCCCAATTCCGGTGAAAAATCACCGCAGTATCTGCGGCGATGTATGCCATGTCCGGCCCCCTACCGCTCCACCCCCCCCCCCCCCCCGCTGTCTTCTGGGAGACACACACGTCCCAGAAGACCACTCAGAATGCGCATCGCGACTCGCGCATGCGCAGTAGGGAACCAGGCTGCGAAGCCGCAAGGCTTCACTTCCTGATTCCCTTACTTAAGATGCCAGGGCCTCCACCCGGAGCCGAGGGATGGGTCGGCTTCGGGTGAGGACATCGCGGGCACCCTGGACAGGTAAGTGTCCTTATTTTAAAAGTCAGCAGCTGCAGTATTTGTAGCTGCTGACTTTTAAAAAAAAATTTACTTAGGTGGAACTCCGCTTTAAGATTCTGGACATTGGAGGAATAAGTTGTGTCCCCATATTTTAGGTGTTTTTATGTTCAGGGGTTACTCAGCACTGGCTGATTTAGGCTAGGTTCCCACTTGTGTAGCTGGTTGCCGCTGCAGATCCATGCCTGCAAACACCCGCACAGAAAAACCATGCTGCCGCTCAGGAGATGCGTAGGGGTACCATTAATCCTAATGTCATCCCCACCCACTGGAATGCCTCAGACACACGATCGGACATTCCGACAACAAAATCCATGTTTTTTTTTTTCCGAAGGATGTTGGTTCAAACTTGTCTTGCATACACACAAAGTTGGTCGGAAATTCCGAACCCCAAGAATGCGGCGACGTACAACACGTACGACGAGCCGAGAAAAAGGAAGTTCAATAGCCACTGCTGCTCTTCTGCTTTATTCCGAGCATGCGTGGCACTTTGTGCCTCTGAATTGTGTACACACGATTGGAATTTACGACAAAGGATTTTGTTGTCGGAAAATTTGAGAAGCAGATCTCAAATTTTGTGCGACGGAAATTTCGATGGAAACTGTCCGATGGAGTCTACACACGGTCGGAATTTCCGACAAAAGGCTCCCATCGAACATTTTCCGTTGGAAAATCCGACCGTGTGTACGGGGCAGAAAACAAAGCGCGGCTTCCCTACACTAGGAACTACACTGCACTTGCAGATTCCGTGTGGGCCATGTTTTCAGAAGAGGTGCAGGGACCTTTTCTCCAAGTTTTCTGGAGCCACAGCAGCATTTTCAAACGAATGGGCTGCCATGCTCGCACAAAACGTGGCTCGCAGAGCCACACAAGCGTGAACCCAAACCCAAGGTATGATTAGGTAAAATATTCACAGAAATGATGTCAACTGGCTGGCTGCAGGGAGATTGAGTGCGTAGCAACAATGTTTACATAAGGGCACAAAACACACATTTCAAACAAAACAGTTCTCATGTAAAGATCATATTGACAGAGTCACCTTTAGATGCTCTGATATATCAAAAGTCAGATAACATTCTATATTTGGAAGATGTTATAGCTACTATTTTTTCTGTTTTGCAAACATATAGTATCAACTACAATTTGACAATAATTGGAGAAAACAAGGATACAACACTAAAGTGATCTTGGAGTGTTTGAATGGAGAAGGTTAAAATGCCACTAAACCCACATCATAAAAAACTATCAATAAATGATGTACAGTAAGGCTACTTTCACACTGGGGTGGGCGGGCACCAGCGCTATTTTTAGTGCCACTTTACCGTCTTTTTAGCGGCGCTATTCAGCCGCTAGCAGGGTGGGTTTAACCCCCACTAGCGGCCGAAAAAGGGTTAAAACCGCCCACAAAGTGCCGCGGTTTGGCAGCGCTGCCCCATTGTTTTCAATGGGCAGGGGCGCTTTAGGAGCGGTGTATACACCGCCCCTACAGCGCTGCAAAGATGCGGTATGCAGGACTTTTTTGACCTTCCTGCAAGTGCACTGCTCCAGTGTGAAAGCCCAATGTAGACGTGGAAAAGCTTTTCTTAGTAAGTTTCTATGCTGAGCGTTTCCTCCCTATCACATATGAGCAGCCCATGTGACTATAGAGTCACACATGTGGGTGTATACACAGTGGTAAATGACAGCCCACTCCCTCCCTCCTCCTTCATGCCCACCAACCAGCTAAACACAATAGAGGCGGGATACTACACGTAGATTGATGGAGGCTTCACCTCCCTGTTATTCTTAGACACAGACTGAAGGGTCTTGACACAGCCTGTGACTGGCAGAAATCCACCCACACCACGGTATTGGCAAAAAATAATAAAGATTTGATTTCAAATATATTTGTATGCCAATTTTAAACAGTTTATTGATATTATTTATTTATTTAGATACAAGCATGACTCCCAAAAGCAGAGGCATGATGGGACTTGTAGTTCCTCAACAGTTGGAGAGCCACCAGTTTGACATCCCTGGATTAGTAAAAAGGCACTTAGATGTTTTGTTTTTTTAATTAAAATAATTACAATGCCATCATCCACATACCGAAATAGAAGGGACAATGTAAAATAAACAGTGTGTGTTTTGTATCCTAAAGCGGACCTTCAGTCGTTTTTTCATCTTTCCATCTATTAAATTTTCTGCCCTTGTTTTAAATTTGGATAGGAAAACATTTTTTTTCTGCCAGTAAATAACTTATACAGCCCACTTGCTCTTTCTTGTCTGGTCATTAGCCTAGGCTTATGACATCATGCACAGCTCTCTCTCTCTCACTCTCGTGAGAGCTTGCCAGGAAGGGAGAGTGGGTGGGTCATAAAAGGGCCAATGAGAGCTGTGGGGCTGTAGAGCTGCAGGTGTGTCTCTGTGTGTCTGTGTAAATCCAGGAAGTGAACAGGCAGCAGCTTCACCTGCCCACAAAATGGTTGCAGCCAGACATAGCGAAAGGGAGATTTCTGCAGCATATTTGGCAAGTACAGAATAACAGTATATATAAAATAATATGCAAAGTGGTTGGAGGGAAGCTTCAGAATGGCAAAGATGTTTTTATTACAGATTATGTGAGCAGACTGCAGTTCCTCTTTAAGCCTTTATGACCAAAATAAATAGAAAAGTTAGGTAGGCTTTATGTGCAAAGTCACCCACACAGCTTTTCCACCTCCACATCGGTGGTGGTCAACTTTCTTAATATAGGGGCCTCAAGTGTGGCCCTTGACATCACCGAAGAGCCACACATAATATTCGGTGAAGGTGATGCTGCAAAAAGCTGGCAGAAACTGCAGACATGCAACAGGAGATGGTTAAAGGATACATGCTTGCTATAAGAGATGCAGGCATGCTTCAGGAGATGGTCAGAGCCAGCAAACATACTATAGAGGTTGTTAGAGACTGGAGGCATGCTTCAGGAGACATAAACTGCTGACAAATTACATGAGACTTCTAGAAATCACAGAGCAATAGAGAAACAGGCTAATGACTGCAGAGGTCCTGAGGGCCACACAAAAAAAGTGCCAAAGGGTCCCTGGGTGCAGATTGGGAACGAAAGGGGCTACGCGCTCTTCAGACTTGGGTCTTCCTGCTTAGCAAGGTACGTCTTAGTCCTGCCTTGCCCGTATATACTGTATATAACAACATCCCTTCATTATAGAAGTAGACGGAGAATCTCCAGCGCCTATTGATGTACATATAGGTCGCATATAAGTATTGCGAATGCAGCTAAAAAAATTTTTTTTTGGATAGGGGGAAAAGTTTGGTACTTCTAGCAGGTGTGTTTTTTTTAGTTTTGGATGGAGTGGAGAGGGGTTAAAACACCTTTCAGGTGTTTATTGCTGTCTGTGACCCCAGCAGGGAGATCCACCCTACCTATTTGCCCTGTTTACTGTTACCATCAAAAGTGAACGTAAAAGAAAATCCCAAATTCTGGGTTGTCCCCCAGGCCGCGTACACACAGGCGGACTTTTCGACCGGACTGGTCCAACAGACTTTCCAGCAGATTTTCGACAGACTTTTGACGGACTTCCGACGGACTTTTTAACGAACGAACTTGCCTACACACGATCACACCAAAGTCTGACGGATTCGTACGTGATGACGTACACCTGACTAAAATAAGGACGTTGATAGCCAGTAGCCAATAGCTGCCCTAGCGTCGTTTTTTGTCTGTCGGGCTAGCATACAGACGAGCGGATTTCTGGGTCCGGCGTAGTTACGACGTAAAGATTTGCAGCATGTTCCAAATCTAAAGTCCGTCAGATTTATTTGCGACTGGAAAAGTCCGCTGAAGGTCCGGTGAAGCCCACACACGATCGGATTGTCCGCCGGATTTGGTCCGTTGGACAAATCCGGTCGAAAAGTCCGACCGTGTGTACGCTGCATAAGAGATGGGAGATCTTCCAATGGGGGACAATGAATCTGGTGACACTTTGGAGGGATTTCCTCTTACTTTCTGTTTTGGCTATGGGACAGGAAGTGAATGGAAATCTCCCCAATAGGAAACAGGCAAAACAAACCTGACAGGGGTTATAACCCCCCCCCCCCCCCCTACTCTATTCAAGATTAAAAAAAAAAAAGTTTTGCCTGTAGTTCTACTTTAATTGTTGTGAATGATTTCACTGGGGATGTTTCTCTTTACTTGGTGCCCCAATAACACACCAATGACACCAGGACCAAAAATACGGGGATCACTAGGACAGGATAGCACAGCAACAAAAACTTTAAATAAGTTCATACCTTTTCCCGCTGTGTTACAAGTTGTGTTTATGTTCATTTCTGTGGCCCCACTGGTGAGATTTCCTAACACTTTTTGTTTTAATGTTTTAATCCCCCCCCCCCCCCCCCCCCGCTTTAACCAGAACAGGAAGTGAAAGGAAACCTTGAATGGGACACAGACAGAGGTGATCTAAATCTTATACAGTCCAAAGTTGGACTTTACAGCTGGGCACCAAAGACAATTAAAAAATAAATGACAGCCAGTGCCATAATACCTCGCCAATGGATACAACTAATTTATGTTCGGTCAATCCCTATGGTGATCCCCAGGATATTTGAGTCTAACCTAGTCTTTCTTAGTAGGGCCTCTGAGTAAAGTCTCGTACACACGATCGGATCGTTGGCAGGGTATTGTGTAATGACAGACTTGTTGGCCTAAAATCCGAACGTTAGTACGCTCCTTCAGACAATTGTTGTCCAACTTTCAGACAACAAATGTTGGATGGCAGGCTAGTAAATTTTCGGCAGGCAAAGGTCGGTTGTCAGATTTTCGTATCGTCTGTACACAAGTCCGTCACACAAAAGTCCAAAGTACAAACACGCATGCTCGGAATCTATGCTCACCAAACACGACATTAGCAGAAGGTGCCCAAAGTGTGGCGCTCAAGAGCTGAAATTCCACATAATACGTCACTACGTTCGTGTTTGTTGGCCAACAATTGTGTCTTGTTAGTATGCAAGACAAGATCCAGGCACACGCTCTTTTGACAAAAGTCTGACGCACAGTTGGCCAACAATCCGATCGTGTGTACGAGGCTTTAGACCAGGGGTCTTCAAACTGCGGCCCTCCAGGTGTTCAGGAACTACAATTCCCATCATGCCTAGTCATGTCTGTGAATGTCAGAGTTTTACAATGCCTCATGGGATGTGTAGTTCTGCAACAGCTGGAGGGCCGTAGTTTGAGGATCCCTGCTTTAGACTGAAGTCCAAAACCCAAAGTGGTTTATTTAATCTCTGAGAGTTTTGCCATCTCTGAACCACACCCCACCAATTAGGTTTCATTGTGTCACAGCTGGACTTCAGTTAATGTGGGGAGGGGGAGGGGTGGTCTCTCTAATAACTGGATAAAGTATGAGAGATCTCTAGTAACTTCATTGAACATGTTGAAACTTGTTGGTTTATAGGGGGACTAACTTTTGGGAAGTTTGTGAAGGTTTTCTTAACATATAATAATGTATAGGAAATTTGTTCAATGTAATGGATTCATTTGAGATTTTTTAAAAGTTGTTCCAAGAAAATGGGATTTGTGCAATGACATCTCTGGCTGCTATACAGATGTGCGCAATTAGTTTATTGGTGTGGTTTCTTGCTCCCAGACCCTGGAGAGAGCTGTGCAAGGATCTGGAGCGATAAACTCAGACAGGAGTGAGAATACAAGGTAAAAATATGTTGACCAGGACTTGAAGACTACAGTACAAGTCTGCCAGAAATGTGTAGAATGTCTGCCATTTGCCTGCATCCCATGAAATATGTATCTTCAGAAGTCTAGTGTATCTGAATTTCGCTGATGATTTATGCCAAGGATCTTATAACTTTTTCCTTTATAGTAATGTTCTGTAAGACCTTTGATAATGTCCTGAATATGTCCTCCTGGTCTTCCTGTTTTGTGCTAGTGCCCAGTCTTGCCTGTGGTTAAATTATGACCACCATATGTTTAGGTTGACTAACATGCCATATTGAAGAGTAAATGCATGGTATTTCACCATTGCTTGGAGGAGTGTATACATACAGTTGTCGTCATAGGTTTACATACCCTGGCAGGATTTATGATTTCTTGGCCATTTTTTAGAGAATATGAATGATAACACAAGAACATTTATTTCACTCATGTTTAAATATAATTAATGTGTGTATAAAAGGTCAATGCATTTCTGGACTCTTGACAGACCCTTGCATCTTTCATCCAATGCTGCACTGACGTTTCTGGATTCTGAGTCATGGGGAAAGCAAAAGAATTGTCAAAGGATCTGCAGGAAAAAGTATTTGAACTGTATAAAACAGGAAAGGGATATAAAAAGATATCCAAGGAATTGAGAATGCCAATCAGCAGTTTTCAAACTAATCAAGAAGTGGAAAAAGAGGGGTTCTGTTGAAACCAAACCACGGTCAGGTAGACTAACTTAAATTTCAGTCACAACTGCCAGAAAAATTGTTCGGGATGCAAAGAAAAACCCACAAATAACTTCAGATGAAATACAGGACTCTCTGAAAACATGCGGTGTGGCTGTTTCAAGATGCACAATAAGGAGGCACTTGAAGAAAGATGGGCTGCATGGTCGAGTCGTCAGAAGAAAGCCATTACTACGCAAATGCCACAAAGTATCCCGCTTACAATATGCCAAACAGCACAGATACAAGCCTCAAACCTTCTGGCACAAAGTCATTTGGAGTGATAAGACTAAAATTGAGCTTTCTGGCCACAACCATAAAAGCTACATTTGGAGAGGAGTCAACAACAGATCCTTGCAGGGGATATGATTTCAATATACAAATACCATACTGGTGACCCCACAATAGGGATAAAACTTTTTTGCAGAAGGGAGTTTAACAAGACTCGTGGCCACTCATTAAAATTAGAAGAAAAGAGGTTTAACCTTAAAGTACGTACAGGGTTCTTTACTGTAAGAGCGGCAAGGATGTGGAATTCCCTTCCACAGGCAGTGGTCTCAGCGGGGAGCATCGATAGTTTCAAGAAACGATTAGATAAGCACCTGAACAACCGTAACATACAGGGATATACAATGTAATACTGACATAATCACACACATAGGTTGGACTTGATGGACTTGTGTCTTTTTTCAACCTCATCTACTATGTAACTATATAACAAGGCCTATGATGAAAGGTACGGAGCTGGATTACTGATGTTTTGGGGATATGTGAGCTACAAAGGCACTGGAAATTTGGTCAAAATTGATGGCAACGGGCGATAACACTAGGAAGGTGATAGATTTGGTGGACGTGGAGAACAGGGAGAATTTGGCTTCCTTGCTACTTAGCCTTTGCCTTGGGTGGCTCTTCCTGTTCGCTACACTACAACATGCTGGGTTTCGGGGACCTTTCCTGCAGGTGATCCAGCACCTCTATTTCAATCCCTCCTCCCAGGTCAGGACTCCCTTTGCTCTCTCCCCCACCTTCTCTGTAACTAATGGCACCCAGCAGGGGTGCCCACTGTCTCCCCTGCTATTTGCGTTATGCGTTGAACCCTTGGCGGCCTCCATTCGAGGCAACTAAGACATCCGAGGAATACCGGTTAGGGGAAGGGAGTTTAAGATCCCGCTGTTCGCTGACGACATTATCCTTACCCTGATTCAGCCCAGAATCTCCCTTCCAAATCTACATACAGAACTTGACCGCTACGGAGCCCTCTCGGGTTATAAAATTAATACATCCAAGTCAGAAGCCCTCCCAATCAATATCTCCGATACGGAAACTGTACACCTGAAGGCCAATTTCTCCTACCATTGGAAAACCACCTCCTTGAAATATCTGGGAATACACATGACCCCAAATTTCAATACTTTATACCAGGAAAACTTCCAATTTCTCCTACCATTGGAAAACCACCTCCTTGAAATATCTGGGAATACACATCACCCCAAAATTCAATACTTTATACCAGGAAAACTCCCCCCCCCCTCTTCCGCTCCATTAGAACCCTGCTTCCACAGTGGAAAAAACACCACATCATCCTACTAGGTTGGATCGCTTTGGTTAAGATGACGATCCTCCCGAAGCTACTTTATCTCTTCCAAACATTACCTATTTCTGTCCCATACAAACACCTGAGAAAACTCCAAGCTGACCTACTCAAATTCACATGGAATCATAAAAGGCATAGAATACCCCAATCGGTACTGATGGCGGCATGCTCGGATGGGGGCCTTGCATTCCCCAACCCCATCAAGTACTACCAAGCCACCCAACTCCATGCAATAGCCTCGTGGTTCACCCAACGGTGTTATAATAAATGGACAGAAATTGAAAAAATCTGGTTGGCCCCGACCCACCCAAATAGCCTACTGTGGAGTGCGAGTGTGCAGGTGCCCCCCCCCCCCCCGAACGCTTACTGGGACCTATGTCCCAGCTTCGCCGACTCTGGTGCAAGCTATCCCATTCAAATGAGCTGTCCTCAGAAAGATCACTTCTGACGTCATTTGTCTGTAACCCCAAAATCCCAGATAGCCTCACTCACCAAATGACCTACCCATGGACGTCACGGAATCTATTCCATTATGGAACTCTAGTAGACCCCAGATCACACAAACTACTGCCCTACTCCCACCTCCAGACCAAATTTGACCTGCCTCCTCAAGCATTTTATAGCTACCTACAAATACGTCACTATGCCCTGTCCATATCGCCTGACCTGCAATTCTCCCCCCCTCCAACCCCTTTTGAAAGTCTAATCCTGACAGGCACTGCCCAGAAAGATTTAATCTCTGACATCTACAAAATACTAAATGACTTCCCACTAGAAACCAAAGGTATACATGCCTATATAATCAAATGGGAGAAAGCCCTCACTGAGGAACTTCCTATGGAACAATGGCAGACGATATGGACTCAGGCGGCAAAAAGCTCCCTCTGCACACTATACAAAGAAAACACCTTTAAAATCCTCCTCTTCTGATACATGACTCCAGATATCCTCCACACCATAAACCCCACTATCTCTGATCGCTGTTGGCGATGTCAAAGAGATATAGGCACCCTCCTCCATATTTACTGGAGTTGCCCACTAATTGCTCCCTTCTGGAATACGGTCCAGCAGTTGGCCCGTCTTCTAGAGTCACAGATCCCCATGGCTCCCATGTTCTTCCTTTTAGGAGTCTTGCAGCTAAAGATTCCCACACCTCACAAAAAATTAACACGCCACATCCTCACAGCGGCACACGTTCTTATCGCCCTAAACTGGAAAAAAAAGTCTCCCCCCTACTCCTGTGGCCTTATACGCCAGAATTAAAGATGTGGAGTTGATGGAGAAGATGATGGCCAGGATGCAGGACAGGTTGGAGGCTCATGACAAAGTGTGGGAGCTGTGGCATCTTCGGGAGGACCCACCATGACCAGGTAAACGAGCTATTACAATGACCTCTTTCTTCTTTCTTCCCTTTTCCTTCTCCTCTACCTTGAGTATTCTTGTGACTCTCACTACTTTAAGAAGGTTGCTACATGAGATTGCAAGATATTAACACACATACAACATCTTCAGACACGTGACCATTACTGTCTTAGAATTTAATATATGTAGCCTCCAGTAAATGTCAGCAAGAAATACTACATGATATGACCTGAAATTTTCTTTTATTTGTTTTCTACATTTTATGTATTCCTGTAATACAAACATACTAATAAAATTTTATTTGGAAAAAAAAAATTGATGGCAAGATGAATGCAGTATGTTATAGAAAAATACTGGAGGAACATTTGCATTCATCAGCCAGGAAGCTGCGCATGGGACGTACTTTGACATTCCAATATGACAATGATCAAAAACACAAGGTCAAGGTGACCTGTCATTGGCTACAGCAGAATAAAGTGAAGGTTCTGGAGTGGCCATCTCAGTCTCCTGACCTCAATATCATTGAGCCCCTCTGGGGAGATCTCAAATGTGCAGTTCATGCAAGACAGCCCAAGAATTTACAGGAACTGGAGGCTTTTTGCCAAGAGGAATGGGCAGCTTTACCATCTGAGAAGATAAAGAGCCTCATCCACAAATACCACAAAAGACTTCAAGCTGTCATTGATGTTAAAGGGGGCAATACACGGTATTAAGAACTGGGGTACGTAAACTTTTGATCAGGGTCATTTGGATAGTTCCTGTTGCCATTATGATTTAAAAAGAGTAAACACAATTAATTGATAATAAATGGCTTCAGCCAAACACTAACCATGAGTGAAAGAAACATTTTTGTGTTATTCATATTCTCTGCAGAATGGCCAAATAATCATAAATACTGCCAGGGTATGTAAACTTATGAGCACAACTGTATAGTGTGAAGGTCACAAAATTTTGCCATTGAGGATAATGAAAAATAGTTCCCATTCAGGTAGCTCCTATTGAGTTCTTAAGATAAAATTAGATGCACCATCATTTCAACAACAATCTTCCCATAAGATTATTTCTACCTTCAATATATTTTAATTAGGTTACTTACCTATAAAAGCTACCCATGTGTAGAAATCCAAAAGCCCCAGAACTAGAGTTGCCACCTTATCCCTTTAAACCCGAACACATATGAATTAAACAGGTTATGTGGCTAATTAAGGTGGTAATTACTCACTTGGTGCCTTATCTGCATTAAATTAGCCTCAGAGCCTGTGTAATTCATATGTGTTCAGGTTTAAAGGAACGAGGTGGCAACCCTACCCAGAACTGATGCTGGGTACAGTATTCACCATCACTCCTCCCCATAGCAGCTACATAAAAGCTTATGAAGGGAGGTAAGGAAAGAGAGAGAAGAGCTGGGCCAGCACACACAGTCAGAGACTGTCTTAGAAGAGAATGCTATGATGTGCAAAGAAGGAAGGGGGAATTCATAGGGAACTGAATTTCTGGAGTGTATTTCCTTAGTTTTTCGAATTTCCGAAGTTCAGAGACACATTGCAAGTGAATAAAAGTTATGTTGAGGAAAAATGCTGCAAATAAACATTTATAATACCTAATGTTTCTGTGCTTTTTGCCTACATTTTTAGCTGGTGACAGGGACTCTTTTAAAACAGCATTGTCTCTGCCCAGGCTATTGATCTTCTTTCTCCTAAAGAGTTACAATGGCTGACGAATCTATAGCATCTGACACACTTTCAGGTGTGTTGTATACCTGGTACTTCACTGCACTCCGTCATTTCATGCACCAGCCCCTATCATATTAGAGTACACAGTAGTTAAATAGGAGCTGGCAAGTGGAACCACTAAACGCAGCAGTGGACCAGACTTCCAACACACCTTAAAGTGCGTTGGATGGTGCAGACTCTTCGGTACCTTAACCACTTGATGCCTGTGCTATAGCCTAAAGACAGCTACAGCGTGGGCTTAAATTGCCGGGAGGGCGTACATGGATGTCTTCCCCTGCCCGCGCACCCCCTGCATCCTTGGAAATTGGCTGATCACAGATCGGAGTAAAGGGCCGATCTCGGCCCTTTTTTCAGGTCATCAGCTGTCAGCCAATGACAGCTGATTACAAGATGTAAACAGAAGCCGGTAATCGCCTTTTATCCCTCAAGCTGACAGCGTGAGGAAAAAAAAATAAGCCGATTACCGGCTTGTGTAAACGGGACATCGGTCCCGCACACTCACAGCCACTGCTGCTAAGCAGTGCCCATCAGGACTGCTAAGCAGTGCCCACCAGTGCCACCTATCAGTACCCACCAGTGCCACCTATCAGTGCCCATTAGTGCTGCCAATCAGTGCCCAATGATCAGTGCCACCTACCAGTGCTGCCCATCAGTGCTGCCTATTCGTGCCTTTCAATGCTGTCTATCAGTGCCACCCATCAGTGCCCATCAGAGCCACCTAACAGTGCAGCCTCATCAGTACCTCCTGATCAGTGCCCATCAGTGCCGCCTTATCAGTGCCTATCAGTGCAGCCTATCAGTGCCCATTAATGAAGGAGAAAAATTACCTGTTTGCACAATTTTATAACAAACTATGAAAAAAAAATCCCAAATTTTTGGTCTTTTTTTGTTTGTTTAGCAAAAAATAAAAATCCCACTAGTGATTAAATACCACCAAAAGAAATTTCTATTTGTGTGGAAAAAAAAAATTATAAAAATGTCATAAGGGTACAGTGTAGCATGACCGCGCAATTGTCATTCAAAATGTGACAGCGCTGAAAGCTGAAAATTGGCCTGGGCAGGACAGGAGTATAAGTGCTCAGGAAGCAAGTGGTTAAGCTGGATATGCAATGGTAGATTTCCAACCAAACATTCCTACAAACATTCGTACAAAAATTCACATCAGTACATTGAATGTCAGGACGAATGCAATTTGAAAGTACTTGAAAAAAAGTTTGCTTTTAACATTTGATTTTGGAGTAAATGGACTTTCCTGAACAAAAACCACATTCACTCTTAGAGCCCTTTCACACTGGGGCGGGCGTCGGCGTCAGCGGTAAAACGCCGCTATTATTAGCGGCGTTTTACCGTCAGTATTCAGCCGCTAGCAGGGCGGTTTTACCCCCCGCTAGCGGTCAAGAAAGGGTTAAATACCACCGCAAAGCGCCTCTGCAGAGGCGCTTTGCCGGCGGTATAGCCGCGCTGTCCCATTGATTTCAATGGGCAGGAGCGGTAAAGGAGTGGTATACACTCCGCTCCTTCACCGCTCCGAAGATGCTGCTAGCAGGACTTTTTTTAGGCCCCTTTCACACTGGGGCGGCTTGCAGGCGTTATTGCACTAAAAATAGCGCCTGCAAACCGCCCCTAAACAGCCTCCGCTGTTTGTTCAGTGTGAAAGCCTGAGGGCTTTCACACTGAAGCGGTGCGCTGGCAGGAGAAGAAAAAAAATCTCCTGCAAGCCGCATCTTTGGAGCGGTGAAGGAGCGGTGTATTCACCGCTCCTAAACCGCTCCTGCCCATTGAAATCAATGGGACAGCGCGGCTATACCGTGGTAATACCGCGGCTATAGCCGCGCTATACGAGGGGTTTTAACCCTTTTTCGGCCGCCAGCGGGGGGTTAAAACCGCACCGCTAGCGGCCGAATACCGCGGTAAAACAGCGCTAAAAATAGCGCTAAAAATAGCGCTGTTTTACCGCCGACGCTCCCTACTGCCCCAGTGTGAAAGGGGCCTTACCGTCCTGCCAGCGCATCGCTCCAGTGTGAAAGCCCTCGGGGCTTTCACACTGGAATGAAAGCATCGGCACTTTCGGGTCGGTTTGCAGGCGCTATTATTAGCGCAATAGCGCCTGCAAACCGCCCCAGTGTGAAAGGGCTTTTAGAAATTGTTCTTTCGAGAAAATTTTTCCAACTTGATCCTTAGAATTTTCCATCTACTGTAAAAAACGAACATTAATTTGACCCCACTAGTGATTAGAAAATCAAAAGTACATTCTTAAAACAACAATTTTCCAACAAAATTCTACTAGTGCAGGGTAAGCTTTATCAGCGGTATAGGTGGCAGAACAGGCAAGTATTCTTCTCAATCTAGTGATAGATTTGCTTAGAGGATTAAATATATTTTATTTACATTCATATCAGTTATTATAAACATGCAATATTGCATGTCAGCCGCCAGTTAGACCTGTAAGCTCTTTTTCACATGCTTATCTGTCAATTCTTAACTTCCATAATAAGTAAAACCTATTGTTTACATATCTCAATAGCTGAAGCTCAGATTTTCAACCTCACCTAATATGTAGATCTGAGCTTCAGCTATTGTTTACATATCTCAATAGCTGAAGCTCAGATTTACATAGTAGGTGAGGTTGAAAAAAGACACAAGTCCAACCTATGTGTGTGATTATATGTCAGTATTACATTGTATATCCCTGTATGTTGCGGTCGTTCAGGTGCATATCTAATAGTTTTTTGAAACTATCGATGCCCCCTGCTGAGACCACCTCCCGTGGAAGGGAATTCCACATCCTTGCCGCTCTTACAGTAAAAAACCCTCTACGTAGTTTAAGGTTAAACCTCTTTTCTTCTAATTTTCATGAGTGGCCACGTGTTTTATTAAACTCCCTTCCGCAGGAAAGGTTTTATCCCTATTGTGGGGTCACCAGTATGGTATTTGTAAATTGAAATCATATCCCCTCTCAAGTGTCTCTTCTCCAGAGAGAATAAATTTAGTGCTCGCAACCTTTCCTCATAACTAAGATCCTCCAGACCCTTTATTAGCTTTGTTGCCCTTCTTTGTACTCGCTCCATTTCCAGTACATCCTTCCTGGTGCCCAGAACTGGACAGCATACTCCAGGTGCAGCTGCACCATTTACATAGCAATTTTTAATGAGTCGGGGAGTGACCACTCTCCTACCTATATGTTCACTTCAGACCACTTGGAGTAAAAGTACTGTACATATTTTGCCCCCCTCTCCAATCTTCTGTTAATAATCCTGGGCTATAGGATTCTTTTGCATTATAGTTTATTTATAAAACTGCGTGGGTTTCCACCCACACTCCAAAGATATGCTGGTAGTTTAATTGACTCCTGTCTAAATTGAATGTGAGTTAGGGACCTTAGATTGTAAGCTCTGAGGGCAGGGACTGATGTGACTGTATAATAGTGCACTCACTTTAAATCTTTGCAACTGTAACAGAGCAATAAAAAGATGACCTAATATGACAGTTGTACCAATATGTGCTAATAGTGTATATGGTCAAAAAAATCGTAGTAAAATACACAATAAATAATAATCAATAAAACGTGCACAGTGATTCGTGCTTAAACATCACAATAGCAAACATAAATATATGGGTGAATATAGCGTGAATAAAAATAGCAGCTGGCTCAGACTATCACCAGTCGCCAACTAGCTTAAATCAATATAAATCAACACATTCAAAAGTGCATATATAGCAAAAGTGCATCCAGTGCAAATTAAATGTGGCTAAGTGCCTGAAAGTTCATAAATATGCATGCAAATCTGCGTGCAAAATATTATCAGGTGCGGTGCTCCTTGCGGTAAAAAACAATCAATCAAAGTCCATAAAACGTGTAATGACTTCCGTGCTAAACATGGGTGACAGTAGTGGTCAGTCTTCATGCAACAGTGTGCACATTGGTGGGCAGTGGCCCCTTACCTGAAGGTAATGGGGTAATCGCGTTTAGCCACTCAGAGGCATGGCAGCCTTTGTAGAGACCATGGGTGTAATCTGTAATGCAGGGTGGTGGAAATATGGTCCTATCCTGATCGCTTCTCTTGTAGGGGCGTCTGGTCCTTTCAAGTAGTGTCCCGGGGTCACCAACTGCAGTCAACATGTGGCCTGGAGCAGACCAAAAAAGAACCTGAGCCAGCTGCTATTTTTATTCACGCTATATTCACCCATATATTTATGTTTGCTATTGTGATGTTTAAGCACGAATCACTGTGCACGTTTTATTGATTATTATTTATTGTGTATTTTACTACGATTTTTTTGACCATATACACTATTAGCACATATTGGTACAACTGTCATATTAGGTCATCTTTTTATTGCTCTGTTACAGTTGCAAAGATTTAAAGTGAATGCACTATTAGACACTCACGAGCATAGAGCTAATATGTGCCCATCTCATTGGGATTAGCGCAGCACCATACTCTATTCCATTTTGTTTTAGCTGGGGACAGGCTGTACCCCATTCGGTGTATGCTGCTTTTCCTTGTTCTATTGAGATTGGGTCCCCTCCTCCTCTCTCCCTAACCCCGTTCACGATAGCGCAGGAATACCCCATAATTATTTGATGTGAATGTATAGCATGTAAGGCTCTTTGTATATGATGACACTATATAAATACCTGTAATTAATAAATATTCATGCATCCAATACAGTATTTATCTATGAAATGCCTTGAGGGCAGGGACTGATGTAAATGTACGAAATATGTATGTAAAGTGCTGCGTAAATTGTCTGCACTATATGTTGGTACCTGTAATAAATAAAATAAATAAATAAATGCCACCCCCTGCCTATCAGCGGCAATGTGATCTGAGGCGTGCATGTGCAGCTCAGACCACCCACGTTTACGATAACCGTTGCGTGCTGTGGTTATGTGATTCTCTTGTGCATGCACAGGAGTGATGTCACCACAGCCCTGCCATTCCAGCAGCTGAAAAGACTGCAGTGCATACTACCACTATATCACTTAAACGTAAAGAACTATCTTTTATTTTTTCTTTAATACCCCAGGAGACCAAGTACACATAGCACCTTTCGGGGGGGGACGACGACAGGATACCTGTCTTTGATGGGTATCCTGTTCCCACTTCCGGGAGTCCGCGCTTTAGCCCATGACGTCACTGTGGGGCACCTTCCTCCTCCCCCTGTTGCCGGGCCAGTAGGAGCGAGGAGCAGGGCCTCACACATGTGCAGTAGGGTTCCCGGCGTGAAACCGTAAGGCTACACTGCCAGGTTCCCTTACCCACAATGGCGGCGGCATGCACTCGACAGCTGCTGGACTCCAGGACAGGTAAGTGTCCCATTATTAAAAGCCAGCAGCTGCAGTATGTGTAGCTGCTGGCTTTTCATTTTTTTTTTCTTTTTGGGCGGACCTCCGCTTTTATACATAAATGAATGATATACTAATAATTAGTGATGCACTGAAATCTCAGTCACCAATAGGGTTTTGCTGACGCATCATGGCAGCACACTCACTGGGTTGTGACTCCGCCCCCACAACCTGACAGGATTGGTTAACTATAAATTTGAAGGTAAAGGCACCCCACCTCATTCTCTTTTTTTTCTCACTTGACAAGATTGAAGTTGTACTTCGCACCTCTTACCACATTCGCCCCACCAGGTTAAGCCTCTCCTGGCTGGAAGTATCTCCTGTTCAGTCTCTTCCTGTGAGAGTGGGAGCCAGGCTCAAGGAGTTCGAACAGGTTTGGACAGACCATATAGTGGATGCATGGACACTTTCCATATTAACACATGGGCACAGATGGAGGTTCATAGGCGGTTTACCAGGAAATCACTTTCAATCAACCAGGTTACCATCATCCCCAGAAAAGAGGAAGGTACTGCTCAAATATGTGCTGGAGTTAATACAAAAAGGAGCAATCCTGGAGGTTCCAACATCCCAAAGAGGATTGGGTTATTACTCTCCCCTATTTCTGGTAAAAAATAAAACTGGAGATCTGCGTCCCGTGATGGATTTAAAGAGTTTAAACAGAAAAATTCAGATCGAGGCCTCCAGTCAATACTGTTAGCAATAAACTTAGACGACTGGATGCTTTCCGTAGACTTATTGGATGCCTACCTACACGTGCCTATTCATCCTGCCTTCCAGAGATATCTACGTTTTTCAATCGATCATCAGCACTTCCAATTTCAGTGCCTACCATTCGGCATCTCTTCTGCACCCAGGACCTTTACCAAAACCCTACTTCCTGTGATCGCATTTCTAAGGGAGAAAGGCCTGAAGCTGCACCACTATGTGGACGATATTCTGCTCCTAGCAGACAGTCAAGAAACCTTGATTTATCATCGCGACATACTAATCGCCACACTCCAGAAGTTTGGTTGGTTGATCAACTGTAAAAAGAGCAACCTACAGTAACTCAGAACATGGTCTTCCTTGGAGCCTATCGAATAGGGTCCAATTACCTCGGGAGAAGATAGATCTATTAATTCGGAAGTTCAGGAGGGTGATAACATCGGCTTTCCTTCTGGCCAGAGCCTGTTTGAGCATCCTGGGTTCCATGTCATCCACTCTGCCAATGATCTAATGGGCACAATGTCACATGAGGACACTGCAAACCTCATTTCTCAATCAGTTTCCATTAGCAAGGGTGTGAAACAAACAATTTGGTGGTGGATGCATGTCTTCAACCTCAGGAGGCACAAACCCATAGTCCCCCCAGAGCCAGAAGTGATCACTTCAGATGCCAGCCAGGAAGGTTGGGGGGCTCACTACCGGAACCAAGCAGCCCAGGGTCAATGGCAATTTCAGGCGCAAGGCTTGGTATCGAATATTCTGGAGCTCAGAGCAGGCCCTACTAGCCTTCGGATCATTCTTGAAGGGGAAGAATGTCCTAATCCGAATGGACAACAAAGCTGTTGTTGCATACATTCAGAGGCAGGGGGGCACTAGAAGCAGGACATTATTGGAGGAGGTTCCCCCCATCTTGGAGTGGGCTCAACTGTTCCTGACGAATCTACGAGCTGTATATGTTCCGGCAACTCAGAACCAACTAGCCAACTGTTTGAGCAGGGAATTCCTATTGAACAACGAGTGGTCTCTGAACAACCAAGTCTTCAGTCTCTTGACCAAAACCTGGGGAACTCCAGATATCGACCTGGCCGCAACACTGTCAAACACCAAGTTTCAGCGGTTCCTGTCGAGGATAGCCTTTCAATCAGCAGAAGGGGTGGACTGTCTTCTTCACCCATGGAACTTTCATCTGGGGTACATATTCCCACCGACTCCGCTAATCGCAAGGTTCCTTTCCAGACTCAGGAAGTCATCAGCATTAGTGATAGTAATAATTCCATTCTGGCCAAGGAGACCGCGGTACACAACATTGCTGCAGCTCAGTGTAGAAGACCCACTACCCATTCCGGTGACTCAGGATCTGCTTTACCAGAGGCGGTTCTTCCATCTGGCTCCGGAGAGATTACACCAAATGGCATGAGAGTTGAGAGGAATAGGCTCCTAGAACAGGGCTGTTCCCAGGAAGTCGTTTCGACTTCTTCCCAGGAAGAGTACCACTAACGCCACTTACAACAAAATATAGGAAAGATTCTCATCCATGGCTCAACAGAATAACTGGGATCCATTATCTCCAGAGGCCCCTCAGATTCTAGAATTTCTTCAAACGGGTCTAAATAAAGGTTTAAGTTCAAGTACCCTGAAGGTGCAGGTGTCAGCATTATCTGCAAAGATGGGCTTCAGATGGGCATCTCATCCCCTTCTGATACAGTTCATGAGGGCATGTGTGAAAATCTGGCTTCCTAGAAGACCAACATTTCCAGCATGGGACTTATCAGTAGACTTGAACGTACTTTCAAATTCTCCCTTTCATCTAGCTGACTCTATCTCTCTGTGGAACTTAGCGTTGAAATTAACTTTTCTTATCGCCATCACTTTAGCGAAGAGAGGATCAGAGATAGGGTAGTATTAAAACCTTCAGACCACTTTATTCCGAAGGTGACAACATCTTTTCATTACAGCCAGGAGATCAATCTTCCAGTTTTTTCCGATCAAGGTCAACCTCATGCTTTGGACGTGAAATCTTCCATTAGCAACTATCTGACAGCTACAGCTTCCTTTAGGAAAACAAACATCCTTTTGGTGATTTCTCATGGGAGTAGGAAAGGTCATATGGCATCATCTCGCACCATTGCTTCAAGTCAATCAAAAAAACTTATGGCATTCAAAATTTACCGATACCTGGAGGCATTAGAGCTCACTCAACAAGGGCAGTGGCAGCTTCATGGGCAGCGTATTGCAGGGTTTCCCCGGAAACAATCTGCAGGGCAGCGACCTGGTCCTCCAGGCACACTTTCATGTCTCACTACAGGGTGGACTCAGCCCAGTTATCTACAGTAGAGTTCAGAAGATCCGTTATTCGGGCCAATACTACTGCTATTTGATTTAATAAATGTTACTTTTTTTCTTCTACCCACCCGACTGGCGAGTTATTTCCCAGTGTGCGTGCTGCCATGATGCGTCAGCAAAATGGAAAATTGTATAGTCACCTTTCCGTAACGTTCCTTTCCCATCTTCATGGCAGCACACAGCATCCCACCCTCCTTTAGGTGATAGTTACAGAGCATGAGGTGGGGTGCCTTTACCTTCAAATTTATAGTTAACCAATTCTGTCAGGTTGTGGGGGGCGGAGTCACAACCCAGTGTGTGTGCTGCCATGAAGAGACGTCAGGAAAGGAAAATTACGGAAAGGTGAGTATACAATTTTCCGTTTTCAGTGTTGTGCCAAAAGAAAAAAAAAAAAGCGATGATAATGGCTGTCGAAAAAGCTCACGATTTTACCTTGCTGGTGTGGGTCATAGGTCAGGTGACTCAAAAAATGCTTTAAAAACGCAACACGGGTGCATTTTTGATGCGTTCTTGCTGCGTTTTCAATGCATTTCAATGGGGAGGTGCGTTTTTGGTGCAGTTTGACAAATATGCACCAAAAATGCAGCAAGCAGGATTTTTCACACTGCTTCAAAAGGTGCTGATAATGGTCGACAATAAATTCATATTCATTCAAATTCATGATGTTAATTAAAAAGTCAAATATAATAAAATTGTTTATAAATATATAAATATATATATATATATATATATATATATATATATACCGTATATACTCGAGTATAAGTCGTTCCGAGTATAAGTCGAGGCCCTAATTTACCACAAAAAAAATGGGAAAAACTTATTGACCCGAGTATAAGACGAGGGTGAGAAATGCGCAGCTACTGTAAGTGGAAAAGATGGTCAACAATGCCCATTTGCAGCATCACTGTGCCCATTTGCAGCCATAGGTCCCCTGAACTTCAAACTCGTTAGTTAAGGGTTCCTAGGTGCCCCCTAGCTGCAGCCAAAATTTGGGGTCTCTGAACCCAAAGGGTCCTGAAATGACATTGCTGCAGATGGACACAGTTGACCGAATTTGGGGCCCCGTATCTCGGGGCCACTTAGTGCTAAGAACCCCAAATTTGGTGTGCAAACCCAGTGGAACTAGCTCCATAAAATTTCCAAATCTGGGGTTTCTAGCACCAAGTGGCACCGAGATACAGGGCCCCAAAAATCAGTTCAGAAAATGTCAAGCACTTTTCTGCAGCAGAGAATGACATTTTCCGAACCGGATTTGGGGCCCCGTATCTCAGGGCCACTTAGTGCTAGGAACTTCAGCTTTGGATATGTTATGGTACCAGTTCCACTGGGTTTGCACACCAAATTTGGGGTTCCTAGCATCAATTGGCCCTGAGATACGGGGCCCCAAATTCGGTTCGGAAAATGAAATTTTTTGCTGCAGAAAAGTGCTTGACTCGAGTATAAGTCGAGGGAGGCACTTTCAGCACAAAAAAATGTGCTGAAAAATTCGACTTATACTCGAGTATATACGGTATATATATATATATATATATATATATATATATATATATATTAAAAACCGTCAATTTCAGTTTCGGCCAAGTCCATCCTGAATTTTCAGCACCAAAATTTTCATTTCGGTGCACCAATACTAATAATTATAGAGTTGCGTTAATTTTTATCTTTTATTGTTTCAAAAAGTTATGGAAGGTTTTGTACCATACACAGCCAGTGATCAGAATCACAGAGAGAGTTTTACTAACAACTTCTGCATTTTTTCCAGTTTATGAATGGCCATGTCCTGTCTATTCATGAGTTATTTATTGCTTGTCTTAGGTTACAATCGCTGATCTAAAGCCCACAGCTAGGAACAGCTCTGCTATACTTATCATCCTTTCCTTACTGTCTTCAGATGATGCATTCCATGATCTGGAAACATTCCAGGAATCCTGGAAATAAGGTGAATCACAAGATATAAACACAGACATTTACCATGATGAAAGACAATGTGTGGTTCACGAATAGCAGAAATCTCATAATGTCTGGGGCTCTCCCTTATATAGGTTGGTGTGCACTCTACTCCATAGATTGTTCAGGCATCTGGAAGCCTCAATTTTATTACAGCGTGATTCTTTAACTGGCTAAATCTTTCAGTGGTTTGCCCATGGTAAATAGTGAATACTGCCACTGTGTCAAAGTCTGGAAGATCACTCAGTTTACCTTGGGGTCTCTCCATTACCCCCTCCACCCCCCAATCTCCTTCCCTCATTTGCATCTCACCCCCCATTAAAGCACCCCCAAAGCTTTAAAATGTCATAAATACCCTTTATCAAGGTGTCCTCAGTCCAGTTGTATGACATCAGAGGTTATCTTCATCCTCTTATGGTGGGTGGATTCACTTGACTTTAGTGAAAAGAAGGTTGAATAAATGTAGTACAGTATCTCACAAAAGTGAGTACACCCCTCACATTTTTGTAAATATTTTATTATATCTTTTCATGTGACAACACTAAAGAAATGAGACTTTGCTACAATGTAAAGTAGTGAGTGTACAGCTTGTGTAACAGTGTAACTTTGATGTCCCCTCAGAATAACTCAACACACAGCCATTAATGTCTAAACTCCTGCCAACAAAAGTGAGTACACCCCTAAGTGAAAATGTCCAAATTGGGCCCAAAGTGTCAATATTTTGTGTGGCCACCATTTTCCAGCACTGCCTTAACCCTCTTGGGCATGGAGTTCACCAGAGCCTCACAGGATGCCACTGGAGTCCTCTTCCACTCCTCCATGACGACATCACAGAGCTGGTGGATGTTAGAGACCTTGTGCTCCTCCACCTTCTGTTTGAGGATGCCCCACAGATGCTCAATAGGGTTTAGGTCTGGAGACATGCTTTGCCAGTCCATCACCTTTACCCTCAGCTTCTTTAGCAAGGCAGTGGTTGTCTTGGAGGTGTGTTTGGGGTCGTTATCATGTTGGAATACTGCCCTGCAGCCCAGTCTCCGAAGGGAGGGGATCATGCTCTGCTTCAGTATGTCACAGTACATGTTGGCATTCATGGTTCCCTCAATGAGCTGTATCTTCCCAGTGTCGGCAGCACTCATGCAGCCCCAGACCATGACACTCCCACCACCATACTTGACTGTAGGCAAGAAACACTTGTCTTTGTACTCCTCACCTGGTTGCCGCCACACACGCTTGACACCATCTGAACCAAACAAGTTTATCTTGGTCTCATCAGACCACAGAACATGGTTCCAGTAATCCATGTTCTTAGTCTGCTTGTCTTCAAACTGTTTGCGGGCTTTCTTGTGCATCATCTTTAGAAGAGGCTTCCTTCTGGAATGACAGCCATGCAGACCAATTTGATGCAGCGTGTGGTGTATGGACTGAGCACTGACAGGATGACCCCCCTAACCCCTTCAACCTCTGCAGCAATGCTGGCAGCACTCATACGTCTATTTCCCAAAGACAACCTCTGGATATGACGCCGAGCACGTGCACTCAACTTCTTTGGTCGACCATGGCGAGGCCTGTTCTGAGTGGAACCTGTCCTGTTCAACCACTGTATGGTCTTGGCTACCGTGCTGCAGCTCAGTTTTAGGGTCTTGGCAATCTTTTTATAGCCTAGGCCATCTTTATGTAGAGCAACAATTCTTTTTTTCAGATCCTCAGAGAGTTCTTTGCCATGAGGTGCCATGTTGAATTTCCAGTGACCAGTATGAGAGAGTGATAACAATGACACCAAATTTAACACACCTGCTCCATTGACACCTGAGACCTTGTAACACTAACAAAATCATATAAAGGAAGTACCCCCCATGGAAATACTAAGGGACTATAAGGGCAACTGATCAAGTGAAAAAATTTTAGAAAACGGAAATGTATTATTAGTATAAAATATGTGGTGCATACATCACCATAATCGAATACATAAAAACAAAAGCAGAATTATATCATGTAATGACCTTGGGTCTCTTTGGTTGGATTTCCACAATTATTGTAACACTAACACACATGACACCGGGGAGGGAAAATGGCTATTTGGGCCCAATTTGGACATTTTCACTTAGGGGTGTACTCACTTTTGTTGCCAGCGGTTTAGAAATTAATGGCTGTGTGTTGAGTTATTTTGAGGGGACAGCAAATTTACACTGTTATACAAGCTGTACACTCACTACTTTACATTGTAGCAAAGTTTTATTTCTTCAGTGTTGTCACATGAAAAGATATAATAAAATATTTACAAAAATGTGAGGGGTGTACTCACTTTTGTGAGATGCTGTATGTCTAAACAAAACACTAACCATTTAACAACTGGAGGCTTAAGTGGAGCACCCTTAACTCATGAGTTGGGGGATAGGGAAGTCCATAAAATGAAGAACATATCTAATAGACATTTAATCTCTCAAGAGATAAGCATAGATATAATAGCCCTATTAGCAGGAATCTAAAGGGAAGGAGGAACCAAATCAAACTGGACAAAAAGGGTAGTCATCCTAAATCCCTTCAAAGGAAATGCTGAAGTGATACCGAGCACTTATATAGAAGTATAGGCAAAGAGGAGGAAATATTGTAACACAAACTAGTGTACTAGGAAATTAGGTATAGAAGGATTAGAAGGAGACCTCCCAACTCATGCCCGACGGTGTATCAAGGGTGCATGATCTATAGAATAGCCTGCCTGACCATTTAATACATACAGGATTCTAAGAATTATGAAACTGAGCCTATAATGGGCAAAATAATTCCAGAGAAGCCTAAAGTAGGAATGCATTAACTAGCCCTTGGAACAATAGTCTGATAGATTTCTATCAAGCAGGTTCCACAAGGAACCTGCTTGATCTCCTGACTTTACCGGGAAGCACAGGATGTAGTAAGGAGACACTCTGACATGCATGACACTCACTGTTTAAAGTGAGGAATATCAAGTACAGAATGCTCCAATTACAGGCTAGAGCACAATGCATCAGAATATCAAGGCCTCTTTGTAAAGCCATATAGTTTATGTAGCACTACCCCCGGAGGGGCCGCTGGTAATAGCTGGTTCTTCTCTAATAGTACAGAGACTGCCCTGTCCCCTCAAGCACCAGCTCATTCGGCTCCAATAACCCAGTCTAGGGCAGTGATGGCGAACCTTGGCACCCCAGATGTTTTGAAACTACATTTTCCCATGATGCTCATTCACTCTGTAGTGTAGTTGAACATCATGGGAAATGTAGTTCCAAAACATCTGGAGTGCCAAGGTTTGCCATCACTGGTCTAGGGGATGTCTCATGACAAGGGAAAATACATTGGTTTTCAATGGTGTCCATTCACATCAATGCGACTCAGCAGGAAGCGATTTTAGAAAAGGTTCTGGTCTTACTTTGGTGCTATTCCAATGTGAAGTTGGCCCCATAGAACATATAAACCTTATCAAGGTTGCATCCAAGTAACTTTAGATAGGCACACTGAAAGTTAGATATTAATTTGTATTAGTTTTACTATGTATACTGTAGGTTGTATTTTGGTATTACTATCATTTAAAGCGGACCTTCAGTCATTTTTTCATCTTTCCATCTATTAACTCTTCTGCCCTTGTTGCTTTAACTTTGGATAGTAAAACATTTTTTTTCTGCCAGTAAATACCTTATAGAGCCCACTTCATGTTTCTTGACACCATACACAGCTCTCTCTCACCCTGTGGGAGTTTGCCAGGAAGGGAGGGGGGGGGGGGAGTCATAAGAGGGCCAATGAGAGCTACAGGGCTGGAGGTGTGTCTCTGTGTGTCTGTGTAAATCCAGGAAGTGAACAGGCAGCAGCTTCGGCTGCCCACAGTTAAAATGGTTGCAACCAGACTCAGTGGAGGGAGATTTCTGCAGCATATTTGGCAAGTACAGAATCACAGTATATATAAAATAATATGCAAAGTGGTTGGATGGAAGCTTCAGAATGGCAAAGAGGTTTTTATTACAAATTGTGTGAGCAGACTGCAGTTCCTCTTTAACAAGATCGGTTTTACTCTTAAAGGGACAGTGCACCTATTTACTTTTATTTGTGATATGTTTATATTTTATTCAGATACATTTTGAGTGCTGCTGTTTTTATGTAGAATTGCGCTAAGTGCGAGGATTTAATTACATGTGCTAAATGCTTATAACCGGTGGCATATCCAAAATGTGTGCAGAGCGTGCGGTGCTCATGGGCGCCAAAGGGGGATGGAGCCCACTGTGCACTCACTTACTGCACACAAGGTACCTTGGATAGTAGCAGTGGGGTGCTGGGCACAACCAGCCTGCCCATACATGGATTGAAATTCGGCCGGTCACTGCTGAACTGACTGAATTTCGATCTATATATGGCAAGCTTAAGAGGACCCTTCTTGGACACTCCTGACCATCTGAAACTCACCTAAAATTAAAATGCATATAATGGAAAAAGCAGAAAATGCCTTTGGGTTGTGCATGTAAAACCTGGAATTAAGGTGTATTTTTTTTCTAGATAAAGGAAAATCAGCGTCACCATCTTTTTTCTTTGTAATGTCTATGGTAACAGGGAGTAGTTTAAATTGAATCTTCAGGAGACAGATTTTTTTTTTTTTATTGCGCCAGCAATTTATGCAGCACTTTACATTCATGCATATACATTCAATATACAATTCAACTTACCAATCAAGCAGGGAAACTGAAATAGTAGTGTTAATTTGACAATAGACCAGGTAAGGATATATTCAATTTTGTTACAACCATTATTGCTTTTTTCCATGGCCTAAGCATTAGCAAAAAGCATTATCTCGATTCACTGGATATGACAGTTTACATTGCTGGGCCTACCTGGGGCTGGCTCATTTTAGACTTTGTAATACACAGTGGGGACGGAAAGTATTCAGACCCCCTTAAATTTTTCACTGTTTGTTATATTGCAGCCATTTGCTAAAATCATTTAAGTTCATTTTTTTTCCTCATTAATGTACACACAGCACCCCATATTGACAGAAAAACACAGAATTGTTGACATTTTTGCAGATTTTTAAAAAAAGAAAAACTGAAATATCACATGGTCCTAAGTATTCAGACCCTTTGCTGTGACACTCATATATTTTTTTTTGTAATTCTTTATTTCTTTCAAAGACATCACATGTTAATTAACAGATATAAATGTAACAAATGACAGCATATACAGAGATGGTTGAGTCATAGGCATGTCACATAGAGGGTTATAGATCGGATCAGAAGTGGCAAACAAACAGGCCCCTTAATTATATGTTCAGTGTAGCGTATGTAGGGTTACAACCTTATGGTAGGGCAGTCCGAAAACCCAGCCTGAGATAAGCAAAAAAAAAAAAAACTTCTCAAGTATCATCTTAATAACCCGTTTGAGTCTGCATAGCAACCAAGACTGACTAGTGATAATAAAATTAAAATAAAAAAAATAAAAATAAAAGGAAATTCCCCGGCTGGCCGGAAGGGAATACCCCCGTGCGACCAGCTGGGTCCAGTCGTGGGAGCATAGATAGGCAATGTGCATCAAGATATTCTCATTATCTGGTTAAACTTTCCCCACAACTGGAGGGGATTGGGGGGGAAACAGAGGGGGGGCAGAAAAGGAGGAAAGAGGGGAAAAGAAAGAAGAGGAAGAGAATACAGCGGCGGTGGCGTCCCCCGGCCAGGCAGGCAGCCTAGGCCCCGGAATCATTCAGCCCGAGCCATCTCCTGGAGGTACGACTCAGAGTAAGTAAAGTGTTGCCAAGGTCTCCAAGTCTCCCGAAAGGCCTCCTCCCTGTCGTACAGCGTGGCAGTTAGATCCTCCATATTGCAAAGTTTGTTCACTTTAGCATACCACTGCGTTTTTGTAGGTGGGGACTCCGATCTCCAACATAAGGGTATACATGCCTTGGCTGCGTTCAATAATTGAATGGTTAGAGAGGCTTTATATTTCTTGATCGGACGTTTAGAGAGATGCAGCAAGCAGGCCCCAGGGTCTCCCTCCAAAGCAACACCAGTAAGGTGTTCAACTGTGCGTGCCACCTCCAACCAGTAGGGTTTGATTTTGGGACAATCCCAGAAAACGTGAAGCATCGTTCCCTCTCCCTCCCCACATCGCCAACATGAGCTAGAAACCTGTGGGAAAAAACGGTGCAGAGTAGAAGGTACTCTGTACCATCTAGTCACAATCTTATAGCATGTTTCTTGAACCCTGGTGGCCAGGGATGATTTCTGGGCAAAATGTAGAATCTTTTCTCTCTGTGGTTCAGTGAATTGTACGCCTAGTTCTTCTTCCCACTTAGAGAGAAAGGGGGGTACGAATCCTTCTGCTGGTGATATCAGTGAGGAGTATATCATTGATAGACAATGGCGGGTCGGTTCTTTACGATAACAGATTTGTTCCAGCTCTGTAAGCTGGCGCGATATACCCGGAGTCCGTGCAAAACGGCATAGGAAATTGCGAAGTTGGAGGCCGCTCAAAAAGTCTAATGGAGGGTCAGAACCTGCCAACACGGCGTCCGCCGTGAGCTGGCCAGTCGGGTCTAGAAAATCGTGGAGGTGTGGCCAACTGCCCTCCTTCGTTAAGTGACGGAATACAGGACCCTCGCAACCGGGTGGAAAATCAGGGTTGCCCGGAATTGGCACCATAGGTGAGGGTATTGGGGATATCAAGGAATGCCTGAAGGCATCTCTCGCCACCTGAATCGTGCTTCCTAGAGTGGGGTGGGCAGCGATGGCCTTCGGTATGGGAGTGGTGGTCCAGGGCCAGCTTTTGGCCGTGCCTTCGGAGTCCTCGAACTCCATTGCCACCCACTGCTTTACTTCCGCATGACAATGCCAATCCACTACCCTGGTGAGGTGAGTTGCCCTATAGTACGCTTTCACATCAGGAAGACCAACCCCACCTTTGTGTTTTGCCATGTGGAGAAGTTGCAGTTTAATGCGCGGCTTTCGGTGTGACCAGATAAAGTCACGGAACAGTGAGTGGATCCGCTTAAAGAAGGGAGGAGGGAGACGAATGGGGAGGGCCTGTAGCAGATAGAGCACCCTTGGCATGGCTGTCATCTTGATGGCATTGCATCGACCAAACCACGTCAGGGTCAAGGAGTGCCAGTGGAGCAAATCCGTCTTGAGTCGAAGGAGTAGAGGAGCGAAATTCGCCTGATATAGATTGGCAGGGTCGGGGGTAATGTCAACTCCCAGATATGGGATAGTATCGGTTGTCCAATGTAGCTGGTACTCTGCGCGCAGGCGGCGTACTATGTCTGTGCCCACCGTGATGTTAAGTAAGGAGGATTTTGTTAAATTAATTCGGAACTGGGAGAGATCTCCATAGATTCGGAGGGAGTGAAGTAAAGTAGGAAGTGAGGCCAGTGGGTCCGTCAGGAAAAAGATGAGGTCGTCGGCGAGACACTCATATATTTAACTCAGGTGCTGTCCATTTCTTCTGATCATCCTTGAGATGGTTCTACACCTTCATTTGAGTCCAGCTGTGTTTGATTATACTGATTGGACTTGATTAGGAAAGCCACACACCTGTCTATATAAGACCTTACAGCTCACAGTGCATGTCAGAGCAAATGAGAATCATGAGGTCAAAGGAACTGCCTTAAGAGCTCAGAGACAGAATTGTGGCAAGGCACAGATCTGGCCAAGGTTACAAAAAAATTTCTGCTGCACTTAAGGTTCCTAAGAGCACAGTGGCCTCCATAATCCTTAAATGGAAGACGTTTGGGACGACCAGAACCCTTCCTAGAGCTGGCCGTCCGGCCAAACTGAGCTATCGGGGGAGAAGAGCCTTGGTGAAAGAGGTAAAGAAGAACCCAAAGATCACTGTGGCTGAGCTCCAGAGATGCAGTAGGTAGATGGGAGAAAGTTGTAGAGGGTCAACGATCACTGCAGCCCTCCACCAGTCGGGGCTTTATGGCAGAGTGACCCGACGGAATCCTCTCCTCAGTGCAAGACACATGAAAGCCCGCATGGAGTTTGCTAAAAAACACCTGAGGGACTCCAAGATGGTGAGAAATAAGATTCTCTGGTCTGATGAGACCAAGATAGAACTTTTTGGCCTTAATTCTAAAGCGGTATGTGTGGAGAAAACCAGGCACTGCTCATTACCTGTCCAATACAGTCCCAACAGTGAAGCATGGTGGTGGCAGCATCATGCTGTGGGGTGTTTTTCAGCTGCAGGGACAGGACAACTGGTTGCAATCGAAGGAAAGATGAATGCGGCCAATTACAGGGATATCCTGGCCGAAAACCTTCTCCAGAGTGCTCAGGACCTCAGACTGGGCCGAAGGTTTACCTTCCAACAAGACAATGACCCTAAGCACACAGCTAAAATAACGAAGGAGTGGCTTCACAATAACTCCGTGACTGTTCTTGAATGGCCCAGCCAGAGCCCTGACTTAAACCCAATTGAGCATCTCTGGAGAGACCTAAAAATGGCTGTCCACCAACGTTTACCATCCAACCTGCCAGAACTGGAGAGGATCTGCAAGGAGGAATGGCAGAGGATCCCCAAATCCAGGTGTGAAAAACTTGTTGCATCTTTCCCAAAAAGACTCATGGCTGTATGAGATCAAAAGGGTGCTTCTACTAAATACTGAGCAAAGGGTCTGAATACTTAGGGCCATGTGATATTTCAGTTTTTCTTTTTTAATGAATCTGCAAAAATGTCAACAATTCTGTGTTTTTCTGTCAATATGGGGTGCTGTGTGTACATTAATGAGGAAAAAAAATGAACTTAAATGATTTTAGCAAATGGCTGCAATATAACAAAGAGTGAAAAATTTAAGGGGGTCTGAATACTTTCCGTCCCCACTGTATGTTTGCTATTGGCAGAAGCGATCATGGGCTAGAATAGTAGAGCCATATACCTGATCTTTGGAAAGATTACGGGATGGCCTGTAAATATTAGAAGAAGCCACGCATCTGCAACTGAGGTTAAGTATGCAACTGCAGAGGGTGTGGGTTAGCTTGGGAGGCTGCTCTTTAAAGACTGATGGTCCAAGATAGATCCTCACAACAAGCCTTCATGGGGAGTAGTTGCACAAGTAGGGGCTGGCTCAGGTCATCGACATGAACATGAAAGGGTTTGCTCATCATACATCTGAACAATGTTTTGACACTAAAGCCATTCCCCATCAAGTGAGGCTGACTTCTGGCTGGCTGACTGGTTTTGAATCGTTAATTCTAGCTTTTTGTTACAGCAATCCTATCGTACCAGTAGCTAATTTGTAATCTGAAGATTAAATGTACTGTATGCTACAACAGAAAAGGATACAGTTCTAAACAGGGTGGATTTGATTTAAATCATCATTTTTAAAGAGCAACTGTCATCTCTGTCCCTCAGCGGCTCCTCCTCTGACCCGCTGTTGACTCACCAACAGTCCCATTCACTTTAATGGGACGGCTGGTGATGCGGCAGTGACACAACAAGGTGAGGGTCATGGCTGCAGCGTGTGAGTGGATGCCCGCTAACAGGCGCTGCCATGATGGATCTGAAATGACAGGTGCTCTCTAAATGTAAGGACTTATTGTTGCTGGTAGTTAGAATCTTTAATATTTGCAAACAATGAAGGTTTCCTATTTAGAATAATAAGCTGTCGGGTTAGTAAAACAGCGATATCGGAACTGATTCAATCATACAGTTTGTAGTGTACATAGATTTGCAAAACAATGGGATAAAGGAATATTCCTGAACTTTGTTTTATCTCATGATTACTGTGAAATTGTGTGAATGCATCAATGCAGTGCATGTTATCTCAGCTTGCAGAGCTTGGATTCATTGAATGATGAAATTATGAAAAATGTAATTACTGCAAAATATGCAGTCTCATGCTATATAAATAAGCTCCATTTCATGCTGAATAAACCAAATTATTAATCTATCTTAAATAGAAAACTATCTTTAGATTTTTACTCCAAAAGCATCCTATTAAAGCGGAGTTCTGCTAAAAAATAAATAAATAAAAGTCAGCAGCTACAAATACTGCAGCTGCTGACTTTTAATAATCGGAAACTTACCTGTCGCAGTGTCCAGCGATGCGGGGGAGCGAAGCCCCGTTCGCTTCCCCCTCCTCTCTGAGGCGCCGGCATTGTAAGTGTGGGCACCCGGCTGTGGCTTCACAGCCGGGCACCCACTGTGCATGTGCGACATGTCCCAGATGATTGCCCTTCCGGTGGCGCGGTGCGTCGGGAGGAAGTGGGAGCTGGGACCCTCTGAAAAGAGGGTACAAGTTCCCCCCCTCCTAAAAAAATGACATGCCAAGTGTGGCATGTCAAGGGGTCACCTCCCCTTAAAGCGGAAGTTCCATTTTTGGGCTTTAAAATACATTTGATAAAAATCTAAAAAATCTGATTTTTTTTTATTATGTTAAAAAACAAATCCTAAATTTTTATCTACCCTGGTTCTAAAGCTAGCTGAATTATGTGCTTATGTTCCAGATATGCAAATTCTAATAGGGTAGTTATATGGTTTATTACCCATATCACATAGCTGTTTAGGCAAGATGAAACGAGTGGCGTGTGCTAGATATCTGACATGATTGTGTAATAATCTGGAAGAATGATGAGTGTATGTAGATTTCTCTAGTTTTAGTAAAAAAAAAAAAAAAAATAGAAGCTATTCCAGATTTATTTGGCATTCAGCTATGACATTATTAATCTTCAGTCCTGAATCTTGTGAGAACTTGTCTGGGGTGGATTTGTAAATGAGGAGTTGCTAAAATAGATTACTCCACTAGGAATTCTGCTGGAGATTCTGAACAAGCAATAATAGGGACAGAACTGTGGTAAGCAGTGCCTGTATGTTACATCTATAACTATAGGATAGGAGAAGAAACACGGGATCAAAAGCTAAATTTCAGGGATTTTTTTAAAGGGCGGGTCAAAGGTGAAATGCCTTATCAGCTAGATCATTGCTGCTTAATTAGGAAAGGTCCACTTTGTGTCATTATTGTGTTACAGTCTATATAAGCCTGATGCCTGTAAACCTTGTGACCTCTCAGTAATCCGGTGTTTTTAGGTATAGCAATGGTCACCCAATACTCTGCTTATCCTGTGCAATATCTAGCCATCCTCAGACCAGCAGTTAAACATTATTAAGTGTCTGCATGGCATCATGGGAGGCTTGTAGTCCAGGAATGTAAGAGCTGAAGAGCTAACGACATCAAAGGATATTCCTATCAGAAATGGTTTTGTGTGTTAAAAATGCCTTGTCCCCTCTGGTTTCCTCCACTGGGGCTTACATTGCCCTACAGCACAGGGAAAGGTTTTTTTTTTTGGATGTCCATTCATGGCACTCGTGTTCCATTCTTTAATTTTTCTTTTTCCATTTGTCCAATTTCGGATAAAAAAAAAAAGACAGCAGTTCATTCCTATGGGCTTGCAGTTTTAAATGAATGATCGTTTGTTTACATCCGGCCATATCCTTATGCATTCAGGTCCGTTTCTCTAACCACTTCAGCCCCGGAAGAATTTACCCCCCTTCCTGACCAGAGCACTTTTTGCGATTCGGCACTGTCGCTTTAACTGAAAATTGCGCGGTCGTGCGATGTTGCACCCAAACAAAATTGACATCCTTTTTTCCCCACAAATACAGCTTTCTTTTGGTGGTATTTGATCACTTCTGCCTTTTTTTATTTTTTGGGCTATAAACAAAAAAAGAGCGACAATTTAAAAAAAAAAAAAAAAGCAATATTTTTTACTTTTTGCTATAATAAATATCCCCCAAAAATATATAAAAAAAACTAATTTCTTTCTCAGTTTAGGTTGATGTGTATTCTTCTACATGTTTTTGGTAAAAAAAAAAATCACATAATCTCATAAGTGTATATTGATTGGTTTGCGCAAAAGTTATAGTGTCTACAAAATAGGGGATAGATTTATGGCATTTTTATTATTAATTTTTTTTATTAGTAATGGCGGCGATCTGTGATTTTTATCATAACTGCGACATTATGGCGGACACATCGGACACTTTTGACACTATTTTGGTTCATTGTCATTTATACAGTGATCAGTGCTATAAAAATGCACTGATTACTGTGTAAATGACACTGGCAGGGAAGGGGTTAAACACTAGGTGGTGATCAAGGGGTTAAATGTGTCCTAGGGAGTGATTCTAACTGTGGGGGGATTGGGCTACCACTGACATGACAGCGATCACTGCTCCCGATGACAGGGAGCAGTGATCTCTGTCATGTCAATAGGCAGAACAGGGAAATGCCTTGTTTACAAAGGCATCTCCCCGTTCTTCCGCTCCGTGACACGATCACATCAAGTCCGCGGGACCCGCAGGCACGGTCACGGAGTACACGGCAGGTGCGCGTGCCCACAATGCTGCGTCTTAAAGGGGACGTACAGGTACGCCCCTTTGTGCCGACGTACATCGTCGTGCACTGGTCGGCAATCGGTTAAACGAAACATGGTTGGGTCCTTTTCCATTCAGAGTGGTGTGGAGTGGTGATCTTTAGATCATTACTCCACACGTGAGCGCCCCAGCTTTGCAGTAGTAGAAGATCCCGGACAGCGCTCTGCAGACAGACAGAGAGGAGCCCGGGATAGTAGAGAGCGGAGAGCGGACAGAGCGCCCACTACAGCCAGGGACCCAACCAGAGAGAGAGCCAGAGCTACCCGTCCTGGGAACATGATCCGAGCTCACAGTGCAGCACCAGCACATCCCAGGACACTTCTACCTTTGAAGGATACCCCCACCCTGCAAACCAGTAAGTGTACTTACTACACTAACATTCAACTGCATAATAAGACTATTACAGTTGGCGCCTCCACACCCGTAATGGACACCCTCTAAGGATGGCTGCCTCCTTGTTTTTAATGACATTGGCTAATATAAATGTGCTTTTAAAGCTACCATTGCACCATCCACATCGGCATCACATCAATCAGAGCGCCGGAACCCCCCCTCTTTCTTTCTGACAGGGGCGCGCCAGGATGATACATGTGCGGCACCCGGTGGGACTTTTTCGGCTCTATTATCGGCACTTTTTTTTCTTTCGGCGCACCACTACTGAACATGAAGCGGAACTTTCAGCATGACAACGACCCAAAGCATACATCCAAATCAACAAAGGAATGGCTTCACCAGAAGAAGATTAAAGTTTTGGAATGGCCAAGCCAGAGCCCAGACCTGAATACGATTGAAAATCTGTGGGGTGATCTGAAGAGGATTGTGCACAGGAGATGCCCTCACAATCTGACAGACTTGGTGTGTTTTTGCAAAGAAGCCACTCTTGCCAAATCAAGATGTGCCATGCTGATAGACAAACCCAAAAAGACTGAGTGCTGTAATAAAATCAAAAGGTGCTTCAACAAAAGTATTAGTTTACCCACTTCAGCCCCGGAAGATTTTACCCCCTTCCTGACCAGAGCATTTTTTGCGATTCGGCACTGTGACGCTTTAGCTGAAAATTGCGCGTGCGACTTTGTACCCAAACAAAATTGACGTCCTTTTTTTCCCACAAATAGAGCTTTCTTTTGGTGGTATTTGATCACCTCTGCGGTTTTTATTTTTTGCGCTATAAACAAAAGAAAAACGCCAATTTTGAAAAAAAAAGTAATGTTTTTTACTTTTTGCTATAATAAATATCCCTCAAAAATATATAAAAAAAACGAATTTCTTACACAGTTTAGGCCGCTATGTATTCTTCTACATATTTTTGATAAAACAAATTGCAATAAGTGTATAATGATTGGTTTGTGCAAAAGTTATAGCGTCTACAAAATAGGGGATAGATTTATGGCATTTTTATTATTAATTTTTTTTTTTTTTTTTTTCTAGTAATGGTGGCGATCTGCATTTTTTATCGGGACTGCGACATTATGGCAGACAGATCGGACACTTTGACACCATTTTGGGACCATTGTCATTTATACAGCGATCAGAGCTACAAATAGCCACTGATTACTGTATAAATGACAATGGCAGGGAAAGGGTTAAACACTAGGGGGCGATCAAGGGGTTTACAATGAAAATTTAAAAAATACCGCGCCAATCAAAGACATAGAATAGCAGCCAACACTCCAAAACGACCAAACTGTGCAAAGTGCATAGAGATAAACAGTGTAGCGCTAAAGTATAAATTATGTGAGACAATAACGTGACAATTATTTCACAATTAAATAAAGACTAGCCGTGTCTAGTCTCCAAGTTCCATAAATTGGAGAGGTGAATCCCAAATGTGTAATCTAATGACAAGTGAAACATACATTCATCTGTGATGAGAAAAAAACGTAAACAAATGTATATAATGTAAAATAATAGTTGGGACAAATAAAGTGATGACTTAATATGTCCACATTCATAGGGAAGGTGAAATACATATAACAAGCTTAGTAATAATAATAATAAAATGTCCACAATTTAAGTAGGAGGTATGGCCCCCAAATAAGTCTGAAAATGATTAGTCCCAGTAAATATCATGCAGATAAGACAAATTCCATACAGTGCAGATGATACATTAAAATCTTCTCCAAAATGATCCGAATCAAAATAAGGGATAAGGTACTCTTACCGACTTAGGCAGACTTATTTGGGGGCCATACCTCCTACTTAAATTGTGGACATTTTATTATTATTATTACTAAGCTTGTTATATGTATTTCACCTTCCCTATGAATGTGGACATATTAAGTCATCACTTTATTTGTCCCAACTATTATTTTACATTATATACATTTGTTTACGTTTTTTCTCACAACAGATGAATGTATGTTTCACTTGTCATTAGATTACACATTTGGGATTCACCTCTCCAATTTATGGAACTTGGAGACTAGACACGGCTAGTCTTTATTTAATTGTGAAATAATTGTCACGTTATTGTCTCACATAATTTATACTTTAGCGCTACACTGTTTATCTCTATGATCAAGGGGTTTAGTGTTCCCTAGGGATGTGTTTCTAACTGTAGGGGGATGGGCTCACTACAACATGACAGAGATCACTGCTCCCGATGACAGGGAGCAGTAGATCCCTGTCATGTTGCTAGGCAGAACAGGGAAATGCATTGTTTACATAGGCATCTCCCCGTTCTGCCTCTTCTCACTGCAATCGCGGACCACCGGCGAACATCGAGTTTGCGAGACACGCGGGCATGCGCCCCCTAGGCGGAAAATTCAGAGGGACGTACAAGTATGCCCTTTTGCCTGCCCGTGCCATTCTGTCGACATAAATCGGTGGTCGGTTAGGGGTGTGCACACTTATGCAACCATATTATTTTTACTTCCCTCCACCTAAAAGATTTCTGTTTGTTGTTCAACTGAATTGTACAGTTTTTAGGTCACAGTAAAGGTGGAAAAAGTTCTGAAACTATTTATCTTTGTCTCATTTTTTTACATCACAGAAACCTGACATTTAAACAGGGGTGTGTAGACTTTTTATATTCACTGTACTTGCTGAGGCTAATATGATAAGAACCGTTTATCCCTATGTTTTTTTTTTTTTTCATTTGAACAACGCATTGTAGTTATGTTAAATGTTCTCTCTTAAGTGCTACATTGCACCAGGCTTATATAGGCACCAAGAAAAAAAATGACGATAGAATTATTATACAGGATTTATATAGTGCCAATAGTTTGCTCAGCGTTTTACAAAATGAAGGCAGACATAACAGTTACAATACAATTTGGTACAAGAGGAATTAGAGGGCCCTGCTCAATAAGAATGAAATGAAACTTTCCATTGTATTGTGCTGCATTACCACACTCTATTCATTTTGAATAGGCCCCAAAACAGTAGAAAACATTCCCTACTACAACACACCACACCACAAAAGACCTAAACTATATTTTAGAAGACAGTGGCGGCTGGTGCCAAAAATATTTGGAGGAGCGCAAACAAACTAAAAAATTCTGAAAAATACTAAAAAAAAAAAAACATCAAATGCCGCCACTGTGCCCGTCAAATGCCGCCACTGTGCCCGTCAAATGCCGCCACTGTGCCCTTCAAATACCGCCACTGTGCCCCTCAAATACCACCACTGTGCTCGTCAAATGCCGCCACTGTGCCCATCAAATGCAGCCACTGTGCCCATCAAATGCAGCCACTGTGCCCTTCAAATACCGCCACTGTGCCCCTCAAATACCACCACTGTGCTCGTCAAATGCCGCCACTGTGCCCATCAAATGCAGCCACTGTGCCCATCAAATGCAGCCACTGTGCCCTTCAAATACCACCACTGTGCCTGTCAAATGCCGCCACTGTGCCCGTCAAATGCCACCACTGTACCCATCAAATGCTGCCACTGTGCCTTCCAAATGCCGCCACTGTGCCCATCAAATGCCACCACTGTGCCCATCAAATGCAGCCACTGTGCCCCTCAAATGCTGCCACTGTGCCCGTCAAATGCAGCCACTGTGCCCCTCAAATACCGCCACTGTGCCTGTCAAATGCGGCCACTGTGCCCATCAAATGCTTCCACTTGTGCCCATTAAATGCAGCCACTTGTGCCCATCAAATGCAGTCACTGTGCCTGTCAAATGCAGCCAGTGTCCCTCATATGCAGCCACTTGTGCCCCATCAAATGTAGCCACTTTTGCCCGTCAAATGCAGCCACTATGCCTCCCCACGCCCGCCTGCTCGCTGACTGCCTGGCACTTACCCTATCTTGGTGGGGGGATCAGGCAGTGAGTGACGGTGGCGAGCTGTGGGATGGGCAGCAGGTCAGACGGCTGCTCCTGTGTCCTCCATTTGTCTCTTCTTCCTTCTGCTAGGCATCCAATTGGAGCGCTTACGCCTTCAGCCAATCAGGTTATGGGTATTAGACCCGCGCCTCCTGATTGACTGAGAGGCAGTTCAGTGTTAGAAAAGCGAATATTCATTTGCTTTTCTAACACACCTGGGTGGGCTCTGAGTCCACGTTTTTTGAAGCCTTTTAGAGGCTTTGGCTCTAATCAGGTGCTTAAAAAAAAACACCCCCGCCGCTGTAATTTAGGCGCCCGGCGTCCGAACAGGGGCCGGATGCCTGAATAGGGGGTGGCTACGGTGGCCATGGATAGAGTGACTCTATCCATTCTACACAGAGGGGGTGGTGTGACAAAGGGGGCGGCGCCCAGGTGCCTCTAATGGATGCACCACCACTGGTAGAAGACCTTCTGCATGCAACTCCCCCATCCCTTATATTCACCTAAGCCCGATCTCGATCCAGCAACGTGCACAAGAGCAGAGGCTCTCTCCCTCCTCATTGGTTTAGACACAGCAGCATAAACCATTGGCTCCCACTGTTGTCAATCACAGCTAGTGATGAGGGAGGTGGCGAAGCTAAGCTGTGTTCTGTGTGTCTATGGACACACGGAGCTGGCTTAGGAGTGAGCATGCACGAGTGCCCCAATGACAAGTGGCTTGCTATGGAGGAACATGGCGGAAGGGAGTGGGGAGCCAGGAGAGCCAGTGGAGGACCTGAGAAAAGGAGGTTTGGGGCTGTTCTGTGCAAAACCATTGAACGGCGCATGTAAGTATTATGTTTGCTCTTTTTTTTTTTAAATAAAAAATGCCTCAGACTACCCATGTCCTATAGCACGTATGTCATGATTGACTGTACCACCTTTGAAGTCTTGACATGTTATCACTGTCGACCATTAGGTTATCGACCACATTGCAACTGAGTTTTTCTAAGGCTGTGATGGCCCTTAGACTGGAGTTATATCATAACAATGTGGTATTTTATTTTTATTGCATTTCATTTCTAGTGTAATTTGCATTTTTGTCTATACCTATTCAGTATGTTTAGACCAATGGATGTTTTCATCATGTGATGACATGTCATACTATTGTGTTCTGTTGCGTACCTTAAAATAAAAATAAATAAATAAAAAATGTTCCTTTACAATCACTTAAATATAATGATCACATTATTTTTTTTTTTTCAAAAAAGTTGGAGCTTTATAATGTTTTGGATAGTCCACTCCTTTTTAAGTGCTGGCATACTCAGTAATGACATTTTGTGCAGTGGAGATGATATTCTAGAAATGCTATAAAAAGATAATAGTCTATTCATTGTTTCCAAGACACACCCAAAAACACTGTCATGGTTTTCAGGAAGATGTGGTTTATGGGTGATGACAGCTTACGCTGAAACTTCCCTTATAAATAAAGTTACACATTTAATCATGACCATGTTGAGTTTGGGGACTTGTCACTGCATCTGAAAAAAAGACATTCCTACGACAAGTGAACTCTACATGGAGCAGAGGTCTCCACACTAAATATTTTACAAATACTCAACAAGCCCCCCCCCAAAAAATAATGATTTACCCTACTGCCCCTCAGGGTCTCCATCAAAGTCCCCCCATACAGCAGAGTTCCCCATTACATCAACCCCCCCCCCCCCCCCCCCCCAACAACAGGTTTCATATCAGAGTTTCTCCTTAAATCACCGTTCCCATCAGAGTTCACTCTTACATCAAGGTCGATATCTGAAAGCTCCTTACATCAGAGCCCCTTCCCACTTACATCCGGGTTCCCATGAGAATTCCTCCTTACATCAGGGTTCCCATCAGAATTCCTCCTTACATCAGGGTTCCTCCCATGAGAATTCCTCCTTACATCATGGTTTCCATCAGATTCCCCCTTCCACTTTACATCAAGGTCCCCATCAGAGTTCCCCCTTACGTCAGGGTTCCCTTAAGAGTTCCCCTTACCACTGTTAGGCCTCGTGTAGAATTTTCCAAGGGAGAGGAAGCAAGTGACTCCCAGCCACAAACTGGACTAGTGAAGGTCAATGCTGCGCATATTCAGTACATGACAAAAAACCTACACAGCTGTTTAAAGCCCAACTCTAACCTACTTTTTTGTAGTTTTAAATCCACTGTAACAGGGCGAAGCCGCGTGCGCCATGGCCACCAAACAACTGCTAAGTCCAACGGCGCTTTTGGGAATGCACATGCGCCTTGGCCGCCAAACAACTGCTGAGCACAGCGTTACTCTTGCGAACGCACGTGTGAAATGGCGCACCATCGTGCGCCATCATACAGGTAAGAAACAGCCAGACACAAGCAAAAAAGGTACACTTTGCAAACACCCACAGCTAGCCCAAAACTCCCCCGTATGGTCACTGCTCACAGGTGTCCAGCTTCTAGCTAGTTTGACTGATTGTTACAATCACTGGGACACCCCACAATAATAAGTAAAGGGGTTTCACTTACCCGTCCAGGTACAGGGCAGCTTAGAAACTAAGAGCCCAAACTTCAACCATCGCGGCGGGTTCCTGTCACTTGAGGACCTTCAAGGACTGGGTACCCTTTTCATGTTTAGGGTCTTGTACAAGTAGAAAACAAAACAACAAAAATTTTTTATCCCTAAAATATTTAATCGATGTGCTTGGTGAGCATAGTAAAATATGCATGCAATAAAAAGGCCTCAAGTCCACAACCTATATGATTGCATTAAAGAAAGTCCATGATTCAAATGGGATAATAATAAAAGTGGGAGGGGGAGGAAACAAAGGGGGGGGGGAGGAGTTCTCCACGCTCATGGCAGCCGTCCAGGGGGAACAGAAACCATTTTCCCAGTACACTGAAAAAACAAGGGGAGAAGAGGCGCCTCTGGGTGCAGATTTTTTACAGGTTTAATATACAATAAGTAGTCAAATGGCAACTCACATTTTAGGAGTTAAAAACAGCCATTTATGTAGTCCCAACAACAGGGGGATCATCAGTGTGGTCAGTCCCTTATTCTTCACTGGAGTGCAACGCATTTCCTGAGCGTACGGGTTGTGAATGCCGTGATGGCCACGCTCCTTCTTCAAAGCTTTGAAGAAGGAGCGTGGCCGTCACGTCATTCACGGCCTGTACGCTCAGGAAAGGCGTCGCACTCCAGTGACGTCATCCCCCTTTTGCCTGGTTACCAGCTTGCACTTCCAGCCTCGTGTTGATACAGAAAAAAATAAAAAAATAATTGCGCTTCAAAAATGTCTAAAGATATAAGAAAAAGCAGCAATATCTTAAATGTGACACAAACACATAACATGAACAAGAAAAAATTGGATGATTCGCGCTGTGCAAATTAGTGAATGTGTGGTCAAATTGCCACACCAAAAACTCTAAATACAACCAGTATTAGTGAATACATAAACCATCTGTGCAATGATATGTCACCATTAGTGCAAACAAATGTCAAATAAAGTCCAAACGTAATGCATATATTGGAAAATCATTGTGAATAGTTAAAAAATAGTCCATAAGAAGAACCCAAAAAAAAAGTGAAATAGCAATCCCGTGTGTTTCAACCGCATGGAACCTTGGATGTGTAGGACCACCACCAACAGTAAGAGCCTGGCCGCTTACCAGAACCCCATGACCCCCCGTTACAGAGGGTCTAAGAGGGCTTTTGAAATCCTAGTGGCCTGGAATTCCCGGGAACAGAGATGGAGATAGGACCTGGAAAGGGCGTCAGGTGCTGGAATGGAGATGGATGGGTCCACAGGAAGGGGGCTCAGCCCTCAGCATAGTATTGTCATCATAAGAGAAAAGAAAGGGAGGGCTCCCATAGTGTAAAATCAGATGGCAATTTATTAAAGTAAAAAACGTGAACACTCACATGAAAGCAAGACAATCAGCATCATCAATGGAAGAATAGACTGTGGCACCGGCCGGATGACCACAGATAACTCGTCCTGTTAGATGTACAGTGACAGTGGGAGGTGGCGCGATGATACCGCTCAGCCCTATGCTGCGTTTCGCAAAAGAATTGCGTCTTCCAGTGTTGATACACACTCCACCGCTGCTGGCAGAGAACCATCTAGCGGTGTATGAGAAGACGACACAGCACACCTCTACTGGAAGAATAAGGGACTGACCACACTGATGATCCCCCTGTTGTTGGGACTACATAAATGCCTGTTTTTAACTCCTAAAATGTGAGTTGCCATTTAAATACTTATTGTATATTAAACCTGTAAAAAATCTGCACCCAGAGGCGCCTCTTCTCCCCTTCTTGTTTTTTCATGTTTAGGGTCTACTCCCTTGGAGCTGTACAGCACCCTGCAGGAATGCCTTAGCGCTGTGGTGTCCAGGATTCCACTTTGCAGGGTCCAGCGCCCGGAGGCGGCTTTACAGGAAAAACCTTGCAGCAGCTTGAGTCTTCTTTGCGAGGCTCGGGTACCATTTATCTAAGCATATAAAGTCTCAAATGGATCGGATCGGTCAACCCCTTGATTCATTTAAGAACCGTTTGCAGGACAAGAGAGCTCAAACAAACCGTGCCATCCACTTTGCAGACACTGGTAAAAAACTGGATGCTTCCTGTGTGGGAGGGGTTATATAGGAGATCACTTCAGTGTCCATTCACCTGGAGATGGAGTATAACCCAGTAGGTAATGAATATTAGCCTGACAATGTGTCCCATGATGTATGAAAAAGAAAATGCTCTTTAGGCCGCATTTACACTGGTGATTAAGGCCGGTGAGAATTGTAGTGGCAGGAATCTTCTGAATGCTCACATTAAAGTAGTAGTTGGTGTCCCTCCTCCCCCTACAGAGAGCTAAAAAGATCTTTGATATTTTTCTTTTGGCTCTGCCAAATGGCCTTGGACCTGGATTTATGCAGGTACCATCGGATCAGAGATCACAGTTCAAGAAACCCTCAACAACTCCTGGAGGAACCTTATGGTTTCGTGCAACTGGTTAAGAATGGCTGCTCTAGCTTCCCAAGCATATACCACTGCTTACTTCCCAATTAAAACCATAAACTGTCAAGAGTTTTCACTAACGACAGGAAGATATATCTAAATAGCAGGGAATACCTGAATTCCCCTGTACTGAAATATCAGTTAGGGACAGGATAATACAGATTAGATCCTCCACAGAACATACACACACACACACCCCCCCATCAGCTCATTTAGAACAGAAATGTGTCCTTAGTATAGGGCAGCACATACAGTACATTGATCTTTTTGTGTTTCATTCAACCAAAAAAAGAATCTATTCCCCCACTTACACATTCAAGGTGGAGAGGGGAACCCTTCCCGCTGTGGTATTGCATTCTGACAGTGAGAAGCCTTCCCCAATGTCAGCATACAATGATCAGTATTGCCGGCTATTGGCGGTGGCACTGATCGTTTGTACAACCAGCCTGTTGGGTTTTTACCAAACAGCCTGGCCATACATGGATTGAAATTTGGCTGGTCTTTGTCGAACCTGACGAATTTCGACCCATGTATAACTGGATTAACACAGCAGAGGGTAGCACAGTGACTATGTGGTTAGCACTTCCACTTAGCAGCACTAGGGTCGTCGGTTCGAATCCAAACCACGGCACTACCTGCATGGAGTTTGCATGTTCTCCCTGTGCGGGGTTCCTCCCACACTCCAAAGACATGCTAATAGGTTACTTGGCTCCTGTCTAAATTGACCCTACTATGTGCATGTATGAATGTGAGTTAGGGTGGCAATACATTATACAATTTTCTTGTACAATTTTTCTTTAGATTTACCAAAACCATATAATATGAGGTCAAACCTAAACACTTTCAATTTGTATGCAGTCAGGCCGGGCCTTGCACTACCATTGTTGAAGATAAATCTAAAAGAAATTGAATAATAAGAAAATTGTATAATGCATGGCCAGTCTAAGGGACCTTAGATTGTAAGCTCCTTGAGGGCAGGGACTGACGTGAATGTACAATATATGCATGTAAACTGCTGTGTAAACTGCACTATAGAAGTACCTGTAATAAATAATTTCCTATACATGTTCTGGACATGAACTGGAGCAAGTAATTTTTGGAACACAGTTATTATAGTTCATTGAATAATTAAAACCTCACTTGTGCCAGATCCCAAGCTGATGCTAATGGGCTTCTGTGAAGACTTGACCAAGATTAACCCTAGAAAACAGTTTATTAAGGCACTATTCTTTTATGCACGTAAAATGATTTTATTGAGATCGAAACTGCCTGCTATCCTTACACACAAATGTTAGCTGGACTGGACAGACTTAACTAACAGGGCACCGCTGCTATCCAAATAAACCTATCTCAGTAGGAGCTTTCCAGCAATGTTTAAAAGATACGGTCTACCCTGAATTGAATTTAGGAATGTTGGCATATCTACAACTCACAGTGAATCTGAATCTGGCCCCTAATGTAAACTGGGGTGTTGATGACTTCCTTGAAAATAAACATATTCTTATACATATATAAACCAGTAGAATTTTATCCAAAAAAAATGTGTAACTTTTGTTTCATTTTCTATTGGTTAGTGGGGTGAATTGACAAATCCATTTTAACGATAGTGATGGGAAAATTTGAAAGAGTAAAACATTTTTCACAAATTAACGGAATTCTAACTGTAAATGTTTTTGTCTGCTAAGAATGTACATGTTGTAATACACATGTGGCTAAGCCCAAAAGAAAGCTGTTGGGATTCCATTCAAGTACTGTAGTAGGTCTGGATGAAATTTTAAGGGCATTTGAGCGAAATTAGTTGACTAGAATTATGGCAAGATGGAATGCTTTGACTGATGATTTCTCAGAATTTCTGTACAAATGTTTTAACTATATTCTACTGGTGTATGGCCAACTTAAAGCGGGAGTCCGGCGACCAATCTTTTTTTTTTTTTTAGGTCATTGAGACACTTTGCTAACCCCAAAATAATACTCAGTTTGGGTGTAATATTTCCGCCTCTGTCTGTTTTCGTACTGAAGAATAACTAAAAAATGTGATGCTGGCTTTTTCCATCTTGCTTGTGGGCATGTGAAGCCCACAAGCATTGATTTCCTGGAAGCGGTGAATGCTGTTCATTCACAGCTTGTTCACACGCATGATCATTGTTTGCGCACTGAATCTTGGGAAGCCCGACACTAACTAAGCTCCCAGGAGACAGTGCGGCACCGGGGAAAGGCAATAAACACGCCTACTCCCATGGGAGGTGAGACCAGAAGTGCCACAATAAAGTACAATATAAAGGTAATTACAGCGATAAAAAAATTTTTCGTGCGGCATTTGAACATCTATACAAATAACTGAAGGGGGTAAGATTAAAGTGGTGTTCCACTTTATACTTTTTAAATAAAAATACCCCTATAATACACAGGCTTAAAGTATTCTAGTAAAGTTAGTCTGTAAACTAAGGTCTGTTTTGTTAGTTTATAGCAGTAGTTTGTTATTTTATAAACTTACAGCAGGCCGTGGCCATCTTAAGTGTGGGCATCTGAAGCCAGACTGTATTTCTTCCTGGATCTCATCCTTGAGATCTCGCACATGCTCAGTGCAGCACAAGCAGTGTAATAGGTTTCAGGTAAGGTTTCCATAGCAACGGCAGTGTCAGAGGAAGTTGCCGCCCCTTCCCAGAAGGCATTGCAAACAGGAAATGATGCGATGGGCCGCGGCCAGGGAGGAGGAAGTGAAAAATGAATACAGCAGATATACAGTAAGTGCTGAGAAAAAAAAATTAAAAAATATCCAATTTGTTTACAGTGCACAGTTTAGTGAGGGATGCTGAAGAGTTGTAAAAGTGGGTGGAACTCCACTTTAAGTTAAAAATTTGAGTGGAACCCCGCTTTAACTTTCCGGAAACAAGAGAAAGAGATTGGAAGAATAGTAGACTCCTGTGTAGCCAATGGTTGAGTTGATAACTGTAACCATGTGATCGTTTAGCGCAGAATGTATGACCAATTTTGGCAATTTTACCGATTGTTGTGATCTATATAATGTAAAAAAAATAAATAAATAATATGATCTGCTTTATTTCCAGGGCTTTTTAAAACATTTTTGGGACAACTGCCTTTCTTGAAGCAAAGAGGGTAAGACCATATTATTTTGCAAATGCTTCCAAAACAAAAGTAATCTGTTTTATGCACCACTGTCATTTTCTTTGCTATTCTAATGCTGATTGTTGCCAGAACCCTGCATTTTTGTAAAAGCATTGACTTGCTACAGTTCACTGCTTTAAAGGATAAAGCTACTCAACAGCTTTCCATGATATATCGGCACAAGAGAACCATATTATTAAAACATGATAGTTGGACAATTACTGATGCTGCAATCTCAAAATGGCAATTCAAAAAATTGCTGCCATTATTCAGTCTTCCTTACCATAGTGTCTGAAAGACATACTGTTCCCATTACTTATGTTGACCAGCAGTACGAACCATGGTAGTGCACATGACCAAGATATATGTGGATACTTTAAGCAATACCATTGTTATAGCAAACTATCCTGTGGGTGTGTATACTTACTTTATTTTACTTATTGATATGTAGAGAACACCTTTTTCTTTGAGGAAAGCTGAACTATTGAAATCAGCCCGTGTCCTAAAAACCTTGCAGGCACATGTCCCTAACACAGTTGTATACAAGTACATCCACATCTAGGGCAACCTGTGTGGAAGGCAGTTGACCTTCCAGTGTGCGTTTGCATAATGTGAGGAGACCAATGCATGTGGATCTGAAACATAGTGAGGACATGTAGAGGTGTGCATGGCATGTAGATAGTATTCCTGATAAAATGTGTACCTTTGACCCTGCAAAAGAGATCTAACTATCTAGTCACCTGCTTAGAACTGTCGTTTTGAACAGGCCATTGAAACATACACCAGTCCACAAGAACTTCTGCCTTGTCAAAAAGTGCCTGCTCCCTGGGCCGTATAGGACAGAAAAGGGCTGAATATTCTTTGCTGCGTAAAGCTACCTTCAGAGACATGGAAAGTTGTGTGTAGGTCCCTTGTGCCCAACCTGTGGCACTGCAGCACTTATTGTGTGCTTTCTCTAATCATTTATAATGCTGAAAGTATGCTGAATAGTATGTGTGTCCCTTTGGTGAAGTCACAGGCCACACTGATGGGCCCAAGTGGTTAGCACTTCTGCCTGGCACCACTATGGTCATTGTCAGTACCCAGATCTTAACCTGTAACCTCTGCTGTGTCTGCCAGTATCTCTTCTTACTGAGCCACCTGAGATGCTGGACATCTCCTTGCCTGATTCGTTAGACAACTTTGCCTTGTTTCACTTGAACCCTTTGTTCTTCCCACGAACTTCCTATTTTAAGCCATGCCTTTGCACTTCCTGTTTGCCAGATTAACGTGCTCTCTCTAGCCAATATCTTGCTTTGGTCACTTCTGCTGCTGTCCCTATCTTTGCTACCACTCGTTACTGACCCTTGGCTTGTTTGACTACGCTTCCACTTGATCCCAACCACCAGGGCAACCTGCTTGCATACCTATCCTGCTGGTTGGTGGGAGCCTCACTGCTGCTATAGCTACTGACCGCGATAGTCGTTGGTTCAAATCCCAATCACAGAACTACGTTCATGGAGTTTACAAGTTCTCCCTGTGAGTTAGGGACCTTAGATTGTAAGCTCCTTGAGGACAGGGACTGATGTGATATTAGACAATATTTATCTAAAGCACACTGTAAATTGTGGGTGCTATATAAATACCTGTAGTAAGTAAAGTTGACCACCACTTGTGTAGGTGATACACTGGGACTGTACCACCTCTGAGTCCATAGTAGAACATGTGCTCACATCAAGCAGTGCCAGCATGCACTTGATCTGAGTGTGTGTGAGAAAATAAAAAGAGCAGAAACATAAGCGTCAGCACACATGAGCCAGTTCATTGGTGGCATTATATTTTATCAAGACACAACAGTACAGGACAATAACCAAGAAAACACTGCATTAAAATAACATTTGTGTGGGTAGTAGCAGGAAATGAGGATGCATATAAACTAATCCTGACTAGAGATAAGACACACATTAAACAATGGGAGCACTAAATATCCCTACTTCATAGACTTTAACAGAATTTAAGGCAAAAAAAAATTGTAAAGAGAATACATTTAGTATACACATGCAATAAACTATTTGCAGTTGCAAAAGAATCTCTAAGCAAAATGAGGAAAGATGAACTGACCATACTACCCCACCCTTATTTTGCACTCAAAGACTGAAATAATTATTTCATACAAAATGATATACAATATTTAAAGGGTCAGTCACCCTAGTGTGTTGAATCAACTGAGAGCTTATATCTTTCAGAAATTGAGACAAAGGTACCTCCTTCAGCCCCAAGTGATAAAGGTTTCACTGAAGATTTGAGCGGCAAGAAGGAGACTGCCTTGTGTTCATTTTGAAAGGTGTGTAGGAGCCAGGAACTCAGGTGTACTGATCTCAATTAAGCGCCAAGGCACAAAGTTCAGGCCCGTACTCTTATGACGTCAACAATTAACTTTTGCTACAAATCCATTGGCTTCTGCACAGTCCCCGCACCCTTGGCCAAGCCTCTCTGCTGCATTTCATCCAGATCGGGCTTAATCGTAGAGTTACCTCTACGATTAAGCCCGATCCAGGTGAAACGCGTCAAAGGGCATGGCCAAGGGTGGGATCTGTGCAGAAGCTGATCGATTGTAATAAAAAAGAATGTTCGATATCACTGGAGGCCGGCCCTGAACTTTGTACCTTGGCGCTTATGTGAAGCGGGATGTGCTTCTTCTGGGACCAGCACCTAGCGTGGACATTAAATGGAGACAAGATACACAAGAGACTTTCAGTGGCGCTCTCTTGTTCTTCTGGCAATACAAATCTCACTGTGACAGATCCTGAGAGCTATAAGAAATTGGTAGGTGATTAAACAACTTCAGGTAGACTGACCCTGTTTTCAGACTAGTCTCATAAAGCAAAAAACAAACTGCCAACATACATAGAAAAATAGGATAATGTAAAGAGCTGTTAAGGTTAGTTTACACGTTCAGCATTTTAAACATAAATAATTGTTAAATATAATTTTACATATACAAAAAGGAGGCACATTCGTGTCTGGGTAATTCTCCCTTGTAGACCTGGTAGTTAGTTTTTAGGCCTTTTGGCTGTAAACTATTAAACAAACAAATACATGCTACTTGCTCTGTACCACTTAGCATTAGCATGATGGACTTCAACGAAAGGCGAGGACGTACATGAATGAAGGACAACATGGGCCACTGTACGTATTCTTTTACATGTGCTAATCTCTCTGTTGTACAGAACAGATGTGGAGGCATCCATGTTTTGTAATAAATGAAAGAAGAATTCCAGGCATGGTAAATTTTTACAAAGTTACATTGGTGCAGCTTGGACCAATGCATTCTATGTATATACCAGGGCTGATGACCTTGAAGGTTGGAATCACTAAAGTAAACACCATTACTCCAGTGATCTTCACTTGCTTTCAGGTCCCATGCTAAGTGGCCCAGCTGATGCATTGTGAATACAAGTGGTTAGCTGCTTGGCATGGGCACCGTTTACATGATGATGTCACACTTCCGATGAACTTCCAAAGAACCCTCAACATTCATTTAGAAGCATTCTTTGAATTGCACCGAGACAAGTGGCTGATCACAATGCATCAGGCTGGACACTCAGCACGGGACCCAAAAGTAAATGGAGAAGCACTGTAGTAGCACTGTGTACTTCAGTGATTTCCAGCTTTCAGGGGCATCAGCCAGGTATGGTATATACATACCACATTGGTCCAAGCTGGATCAGTTACTTATGTAAAAATATACCGTGCCTGGAATTCTTCTTTAATATTCATAAGCATGCAGTCTACCATTTCACCTTTGACTTATCAAGTAAAATGACTAGTTTCTATGAATTAGATAGACTGAACATAGCTTAGTCCACAAAAATGTCTGCCTCTACTCAAACAAACATGCAAGTGCCTCATAATGCAGTTATACAGTGTGCAAACCTCAGATTAAATATTAGAACTGATCGTTGCATGGCTAATGGTAAACCTAATTTTTTTATAGGATTTCTGAAGGTTAAAAAAATGGAACGGTGCAATAGGCATATTCTGCACTGCTTAACATAAATGTGTACCTCTTGAGGAGAACGGGGGAGCTGCAATGGCCACTGGTTGAGCACCCATGCTCTATAGCCTTATGTCCATATAGGTTAAGATTTCTTTTGTTCAGCCCAGCAGGCTGAATTAAAAAGTCACTCAATTCCCCTATCCACGCTAAACATTGCAGATTGGCAAATCTGCAGTGCCAGGTATTGTATTCAAATGCAGGCACTGTTTGGATATTTTAACAGCCACGGGTGTCAGCTATCAAGATATGTAAACAGAGCTGGCATCTGATTGGATGCAGGTGCTATTTGGCTGAGAACTTTGGCTCCTTTGATAAAATCATTTGAAAAATCGAGATTTGTAGAGCCGGGTGGTACCAAAAATTTTGGCCAATTCAGCAGGAATCACATGAAGTGGATTCATATATGGCCAGCTTTAAAGTGGTTGTAAAGGCAAAAGGTTTTGCATTCTCTTCATTAAAATTAAACAAAAAACTTTTATAGTAGCACACTCCTAGCCCCCCCCCCCCCCCCCCCCCAGATACGTACCCGAGCCCGATCTCAATCCAGCGCTGTGCATGTCTGCTTCCCCCCCCCCTCTCTCACAGGCTTGGCTGAGGGCAGTTGGAGCCATTGGCTCCTGCTGCTGTCAGTCAAACCTTGTGAGCAAAGAGCGTGGAGGTGGGCAAACAGCCCAACTCGGGATCAAGCCCGCACAAGTGCTCCCATAGGAGGCAGATTCCTATGAGGGCACTCAGAAGGAGACCAGAGAAGAGGAGGAGCAGCTCTGTGCAAAACCACCGCAGACAGGATTCTTGTATAATTTTCCCATAAAATGGCAGTGAATTCTGATCAGTTGCTATTGGCAGCAAACATACCTTTACTCTCATATTCCTTTCTATAATTTTACTGAAATAAAGACACTTTAATAAACAATTGTACAATATTAAAGCAGAATTCCTGCTAAAGCCTATCTAGTCTTAAAATATCCCTCTCTCCTAACACCTATAGCAGTGACGGTGAACCTTGGCACCCCAGATGTTTCGGAACTACATTTCACATGATGCTCAACTACACTGCAGAGTGCATGAGCATCATGGGAAATGTAGTTCCAAAACATCTGGGGTGCCAAGGTTCTCCATCACTGACCTATACTAACTAACCTGTCTAAAAAAAGATGTGTATTCTTAACTATTTTGAGGTTGCTCCGGTCATATGATCCCCTGCGTCAGCCAGTGGTGGCTACAGGGGAATGGAGAGAGTGCCTGGCAACAGCTGTGAAAGCCAGGAGCGATGACGTCTCTTATAGGCTCCCAAGGTACAGCGTTGTTAGCAGTCCCTTCTGTCTTCTGCAGTTGTCGCTGGCTGACACAGGGGAGCCAGATCACATGACCGGTCTGGAGAAAATACCGGCTGAAAATAGGTAAGCATATAACCCTTTTTTACACAGGTTAGCATAGGTGTGCGCAGCCTATTGCATTAGGGTGTGCACCCCAAAGCTCAAACACATAATACCGATCACTCACGATGAAAGGGAAGGGGCCAGTAAGTTACATATTTACCGGTCCCTTCCCCTACTCATCCTAAAACATCCCCACAGCAACAGCCTGAGGGAGAGGACAGTTGGGAAGCAGGCAGCACTGCGAGGGGAAGGAGGGGGGAGCCAGGGCAGTAGGGGGGGATCTGTGCTGCACAGTGTGATTAGGGTGTGCCTGGGCACACCTGGCACACCCTGTGCGCACGCCTATGCAGGTTAGTAAGTAGTATAGGTGTTAAAAGTAGGGAGGGAGCATTTTTAAGACTAGTTGGGCTTTAGCTGGAATTATACTTTACCCGTGTGTCTTTCAGAAAACATTGACCTAAATTGGTTAGAATCTAAGTACCAATAGAAGAAGAGTGCTTAAGCTCAGTGTGATTGTTTATCTCCCATGAGTTCAAGAAAGAACTCTCTGTAAAACAAAAACACAATAATAATAAAAAATAATAATAATCATAAAGTGATCCATATAGGCTTCTTTTCAAGCACGTATGATTCATATTTTAGTATAGCAGATAAAACTGTGTGCATGGGCACTGACAGCTCAGCATCACCAGAGACAAGTACAACTGGGTGGGGGGTGTGGAGGGCATATGGTGTTGGTTTGTCTTTTTCTGTAAAAGTGAATGCTTTAACACACCATGCAACAAACAGGAAAGTATAAAGCTCCTTCTTTGCAGGGTGTTTGTGTTTTAATTTTTATTCAGCGATGACCAAGGCGATCAGTGATGTATGAAGCGCAGTCGTCATTATTCCGACCCTTCTAGCTGACAAATTCTGAAAGTGTGCCAATGACTCATTTTACTTCATTGCTCTATGTATGGCATAAACGATAGTACTTGGGGCACGGTAATGCTGCTGGATTGACATAAAAAAGGCCAAATATTTCTCCTGACTAGATATATAAATCATATTAGTTATAGGATGCATATCAAAATTCCATAGATTCCACAGTTCAATAATTTACAGTACAATAGTCAAGATAGCATGGCATTCCATGCCTGTAGTGTATATATATCATCTGTCTGGAAAGGCAGAAGGGAAAAATAATAGGTAAAGCACACAGCAAGGCAGCAATATAAAACAGCTGTGGAGAAACTGCATTTCGTAATAGTTGTGTTATAGCAAAATGTGACATTACCAGAAAAGTGATCATGCTATTTTCTACTCATACAATGTTAGAGTTCATTTCAGAATCGCTTATGTTCAACTGCTTCAAAAAAAATAACGACATACATAATAATACATTTCTATCCAGATTGTGTTCATTTTTGCTTTCCTTTGTAAACCTACTGCTCTCTTCCTTTGACGAGCAGAATATGTCAGTCTTCATTGGTCCTTGTATGTATTAAGAATGGCAGATTTCCTTCTTTCGGCAGCATTTTCAAACATCTATGGATGCTTTCCAGGAGACTAAAAGACGAGAGGACTGATCTTCTCAGAACATCATCTTTGGACGCTGGGACTCAACCAGTGTGAATGGTAGGATCCTTTGCTGTAAGTTGGGAAAATGGATATCCCCTTTGAATATAATGACCTTTACTGGCCTTCAGAACAAACGTTCAAATTTAATAAGAATGAATTGAAAAGTTCACATGGCAACCTTTGTCACATCCCAAGAACGTACGTCCAAATTTGAAGCGAAGTCCGCATAGGTGACGACTTCAAATGTTTGCCAGTGACACACAACTTGAGCGGCGTTGTTTGGATTCCAGCAGTAGAACATTTGTTGAAGCCAAACACTATGGCAGCTTTCTAGATGATGTTGATATGTTGTATTTGCGCCCCCCACCCCCCCATTCTTCAGCAGTTGTTCGGCAGAAAAGCCTGAGACATAGTGAATTTCAGTCACTCCGGGATGTGAAAAGGTTTACACTTAAAACACAACAATAAACTAGTTAGTCTTATGCCTGATCCAGCATGGTCTGCAGTGCCTTCAGTTTGTCTTCACAGGAAAGCATTGAACCTCCCAGGAGGCAGCAGGCAGGCTTAGCCAAGCTGCTTTATGCTACACCAAACAAGCAACATGGTGCCACCAGCGATCAGGCCACCCCACAGCCACTTGTACAGGAAGCTAATAGGCTAAGAAAAGAAAAAAGAAAGATTACAACATGATCACATTGCTACATAATAAAAGTGTACACAGAAACTACCAATTCCTTGGTTACCATTCCTCCCAACTTCCTGAAATGGCAGAGAGAGAGACACCTTTCGCACAAATAGGAAAGGGGGACACACCCCCTGTCATGAGACACGGAGCATGCAGAATAAATGCACAAAAAAAAAAAATGGTTAAACCCACACATGATTACCCTTAATAACAATATCTATTAATTTAGGGTTTGTATAACTACTTGACCTCCGGGAAAGATTTACCTGACCAGGCCTTTTTTTTTGCTTTATGGCACTGCCTTACTTTAATAATTGTGCCGTCATGCAACGCCATACCCAAAGAAAATGATGATGAAATAGAGCTTTCTTTAGGTGGTATTTCATCACCACTGAATTTTTTTTTTTGGCGCTATAAACAAAAAAAAAGACCAAAAATTTTGAAAAAAACTAAAATCAATATGTTTTACTTTCTGCTATAAAACACAATTAAAAAAATCGAATTATTATTATTATTATTATTATTATCAATATGTATTCTGCTACATATTTTTGGTAAAAAAAAAAAAATCCCAATAAGCGTATATTGAATAGTTTGCGCAAAAGTTATAGCGTCTACAAACTATGGGATATATACTGGAATTGTTTTCTTTTTTTTTTTTTTTTATACTAGTAATGGCAGTGATCAGCGACTTATAGCGGGACCACAATATTGTGGCAACATTCTGACACTTTATGGGAACCAGTGACACTAATACAGTGATCAGTGCTCAAAATATGCACTCTCACTGTACTGACATTGGCTGGGAAGGGGTTAAACAGCTAAGGCGATCAAATTGTTAAATGTGTGCCTAGCCAGTGTTGGTGTACTATATGTGGTGCTCTTACTAAGGAAAGTGATGTATTTTCTTTCCATCACTTCCCCCATCAGGATATAGCTCTGCCTCGTTTAAATAGGCAGAGCTCCGTCCTGTGTGTCTTCCTGACAATCAGCGGGTGATGGCAGACATCCATTGGCCGGCACCCGCTGATCGTCTTCTCCTGTGACTAATCACAGCAGGAAAGGCGCGCCCCCTATCCGGAAGTGCAGAATCATGTGTATATATATATATATATATATATATATATATATATATATATATATATATATACGCGATTCTGTACAGTGCGGACGCCCTGTATCAATAAATACTATAGGGCGGTCGGCAAGTGGATGGGAGGTTTAGGTCAGTCTAACACTTTTGGCAGCTGCATAGGCATGTATTTATAAAACATTTTGAGCCATTTGTCCAGTAAAACTGTATGTACATTCCTAATGTGTGAATGAGGTCAAATCAAACGTTAACCGCTTAAGGACCGCCCCACATACATTTACTGTAGCAGAATGGCCCTTTAGCACAAAATCACGGAACTGTACGGGATTCTCGTCCTTGGCTCTTGTGCGCGCATGCTGCCAGAGCCCCACTCCGATGGACACAGCGAGAGCCAATCAGCAGGTCCGGCGGCCGCGATGGCTGCTGGAACCCCCGGCGATCATTTGGCGGTCTGCCTATGTAGACAAGGCAGATGGCTGTTCTGCCAGAAAGGAAAATGGAGATCTCATGTTTCTGCTAAGCAGAAACATGGATCTCTGTCTTCCTTTAATCAAAGCACTCCCCCCCTACAGTTAGAGAGCACACACAGGGAACACAGTTAACCCTTTGATTGCCTCTGATGTTAACCCCTTCCCTGCCAGTGTCATTTATACAGTGTTATTCAATGAAAAAGGGTTCCCCTAAGTGGATTTTTCCGGCACTTGCACAAAAAATTATATAAAATGGGAAAGTACACATACATGTATAAAGTAAAACAATGTTTATATTTATTCAAAACGTTCTTATATTAAAAACAATGCAAACATTTGCAAACAACGAAGACATATTGTATAATAAACATAGTTCAAAGAGGTTTTGTGTCTATTTTTGTTAGCAGATAACACTTACATGATGGAGTTCTTTTCAAGCCCAACGCGTTTTGGGTACATTCTATTTCAATCCTTCTTCAGGGGCATGGTTGAAAAGAAAGGTTCATCTGTTGTGTTATGGTTGGTTCCTATGCAAAAAGATGATGGTAATTACAACCAGGAGTAAGGATTGCTTGCGGAAGAGGTGGCGTTTAGTTTAGTGTCCGTAGATGAGGAATGCTGTTCTCTGGGTACTCCTATCACATATATAGTATTTCCCCAAAAAGAAGGGGGGGGGGATTTTTGTTTTTAGTTGTGTATGTAAAGGTTCACCTACCCCTGCCTCCCCCGGATGCGTGCAGGCCACAGCGGTATACTGGAGCGGAGAGGAGCAATCCTATTCTCAGACAGTATTCATGTTTGGCCAGCCACACATCCCAGCATCCGGATGCTGGGATGTGTGGCTGGCCAAACATGAATACTGTCTGAGAATAGGATTGCTCCTCTCCGCTCCAGTATACCGCTGTGGCCTGCACGCATCCGGGGGAGGCAGGGGTAGGTGAACCTTTACATACACAACTAAAAACAAAAATCCCCCCCCTTCTTTTTGGGGAAATACTATATATGTGATAGGAGTACCCAGAGAACAGCATTCCTCATCTACGGACACTAAACTAAACGCCACCTCTTCCGCAAGCATTCCTTACTCCTGGTTGTAATTACCATCATCTTTTTGCATAGGAACCAACCATAACACAACAGATGAACCTTTCTTTTCAACCATGCCCCTGAAGAAGGATTGAAATAGAATGTACCCGAAACGCGTTGGGCTTGAAAAGAACTCCATCATATAAGTGTTATCTGCTAACAAAAATAGACACAAAACCTCTTTGAACTATGTTTATTATACAATATGTCTTCGTTGTTTGCAAATGTTTGCATTGTTTTTAATATAAGAACGTTTTGAATAAATATAAACATTGTTTTACTTTATACATGTATGTGTACTTTCCCATTTTATATAATTTTTTGTGCAAGTGCCGGAAAAATCCACTTAGGGGAACCCTTTTTCATTGAATAAGCTTTTTGGATGTGGCACGGCCTCCTTCTTTCTTAACCTAGGAAAACTAGTCACTCTCCTTTATGACTTTATACAGTTAGTGCATTTTTTTTTAGCACTGATCACTGTATTGGCGTTACTGGTCCCCAAAAAGTGTCACTAATTGTCCAATTTGTCCACGGCAGTGTCGCAGTCCCACTAAAAATCGATGATTGCCGCCATTACAAGTAAAAATATATAAAAAGTCCCTAAATCTATCCCATAGTTTGTAGACGCTGTAACTTTTGTGCAAACCAATCAATATACGCTTATTGGGATTTTTTTTTTTTTTTTACAAAAATATGTAGCAGAATACATATTGGCCTAAATGTATGAAGAAATCTGATTTTTTACATTTTTTTTATTGGATGTGTTTTATAGCAGAAAGTAAAAATTTTTTTTTCAAAATGGTCGGTTTTTGTTTATAGCGCAAGAATAAAAACCGCAGAGGTGATCAAATACCCCTTAACCCCTTGATTTCCTCTTGATGGTAACTCTGTCCCAGCCAGTGTCATTAATACAATGTACAGTATTATCACTGATCACTGTATTAGTGTCACTAGTGACATCAGTGTCAGTTATTGTCCCTCCCAGCAGTGTCAGTTTGCCCATCGCACTATGACAGTCACACTATAAGTCGCTGATCACGACAAGAATAGCCTCTAGAGCGGAGTAAATTCCAGTATATATACCACAGATTGTAGACGCTTTGACTTCAAACCAATTGATTTACACATATTGGGAGTTGTTTTACCAAAGACATTAAGACAAAGACATGTAGCAGAATATTTTTTTTTTGTATCAGATATTTTTTATAACAGTAAGCAGAAAATATTGTGTTTTGGTTTTTTTTGGTAATTTTCGGTCTTTTTTTTTTATAACAAAAAAGAAAAAGCCCAGTCTTGATCAAATTGCACCAACAGAAAGCTAGATTTGCGAGAAAAAAATTATATAAAATTTAATTTGGGTACAGTGTTGCATGACCGCACAATTGCCAGTTAAAGTAGTGCTGAATAGCAAAAAAATACCCTGGGCATAAAGGGGGTAAAACCTTCTGGAGGTCAAGCGGTTAAACTATTTTCTCTGCAGGTCGTATGTACGGTAATTCATTCATAAAGAGTAGCGTGAATGAAGAAAATACTGCATTACGGCCACTAGATCGAGCCGATGATCATAGGATATACTTATTTCATATGATTGTCAGCTCCATCTAGTGGCTGTAATCTGATATTTTAAGGAATCCCTCTACTTTTTCTGAATAACATTCAACCTGAAGAGAAAATAGCTACATAACTTTAAAATTATGTCCCTATTCTTACAGAAAGAATATACATGCAGTGCCATTGGATGAATTGCTCTTTACCTCAGACCTGGACATTTGAGGAGCAATTAAGGGGCAGAGGGATTTGGTTCAAATATAAGGACAGTCATACCTCCCAACATTTTGAGATAGGAATGAGGGACATCTACTAACAAATGTATGTAGGCATAGGACACGCCCCCTGCCACACCCCCTTAAAGGAGAATTGACCAAAAAAAAAGGTTAATTAAAACCACAAGGACTTTTTTTTCCACTTCTATTCCTTTATATTGGCTTTTAAAATGTACAAATGCAGCGATTTAGAAATTGGATGAAAGGTTTAGCGCTGGGAAACACTTTTTGAAAGATAAAAAAGTGCATTTTATATACAACTTTATAGATCAGACCAAAATGAGGGACAAATGAGGTGGAATGAGGGACAGAGGGACATTGCTCCAAATGAGGAAAATGAGAAAAAGAAGCACTACTAATGCCTCATCCAGAAGTAGAGGGACACAGGGAGGGGTACTACTAGAGTAACCAAAAGGCGGACTTTTTTAGGTATGGAAACAATGGAAAAGTGACAAAAATAATATTCATAACATTTATTGAAAAAAGTGCATCATATAAACATAGTGTTCAAAAAGAGATAAAAAACATGAAAATGATACAGTTTGTACAGTAAGCCCTTGTGCGTCTACGTGTTTCGCCATGAAGCTTCTTCAGGACACGATCAAGGTACAGGGACATAACAAAAGAGAAAGGAGAATAAGTCTCACTATCTTCAATTTGGTTAGGCCTCATGTACAAAATCCCCGTAGCCGGAAAATATGCCCCTGGGAGACAGCCGGGTGCTGCACAGGCTGTCTCCCAGGGGCATATTCATTTATCTTTATTTCCATGTATCGCATGCTAGCATGGGCTATATCACATGACGCTAGCAGTGCTCAACCTCACTAAGGTTTTTTCTCCTTTTTGGATGCTGGACCTTCCAGTACCATTGTCCTGTTGATCTTTTCCTTCCTGGATACAATACATACACCTGTCCCTGCTATAGCAATATTTGAAGTTTACATACTATTTGCTATAAACATTCCATATTTTTGGAAATTTTCCGGCTACAGGGATTTTGTACATGAGGCCTAACCAAATTGAAGATAGTGAGACTTGTTCTCCTTTCTCATTTGTTACGTCCGTGAACCTTGATCATGTCCTGAAGAAGCCTCACAGCGAAACGCGTAGACGCACAAGGGCTTACTGTACAAACTGTATCATTTTCATGTTTTTTTATCTCTTTCTGAACACTATGTTTATATGATGTACTTTTTTCAATAAATGTTATGAATATTATTTTTGTTACTTTTCCATTGTTTCCATGTCTAAAAGTCCGCCTTTTGGTTACTCTAGTAAAACCCCTCCCTGTATTGCTCCAAATCAGGGACAGTCCCTCGAAATCAGGGACAGCTGGGAGCTATGAGATTATCAATCCCCAGTCTGTATTATTCTAGACTGTAGGCTCTAACTAGAAGGGCCCTCTGATCCCTCCTGTATTGAATTGTATTGTAACTGTACTGTTTGCCCCCATGTTGTAAAGCGCTGCACAAACTGTTGGTGCAATATAAACCCTGTATAATAATAATAATAATAATAATCAAAATTTTATTTTCCCCAGTGTATATCACAGATTCAGAAATGGTAATAACATGACTTTTGCTGTATTGCTGACATTAACCACTAACATCTAGGAATTACACATGTGAAGCTCCATACATGTTCATTGTGAGTATTTTGCTGTAGTTCTAGAAACCGTTTTTGCAACTCGTGTTTTGCTCTGGGACTGGCATATTTTTGTGTTGAACTAACAGTAATTTACTCCGTATAAGAACTGAATGGAAGGTTTGCTGCACCCTCAACCACAGGGTGACAATCCTAATTATTTCACCACAAGCACAGACTTGAGCCAGCAAAACAGGACGTCAACTTGGTCACTTTCCATAGAAAGTAGAAAAAAAAATCCCATTAAAACATGAGTCATTTCCAAGTCATCACAATGGAAGAATCCCACTGCAATTATAACCTAGTATAACACTGTATACATACATTACATACAAACAACAGAAAGAGGAAAAGGGCTGTTAGAGGAAATGAACAAAAAAACATTCGCCTTTTTCATAATCCTCTAAAAAGCACCTTTAGGCACAAACAATGATTTTTACTGTAGGGAAAATGGTTTTGACTACGGTTCTGATGCTTCATAACGAGACAGACTCTCTTTGTTAATTGAGTTTATATAAAATAAGGTTTGTATTTATGAATGCCAATGTGTAACAATGGGGGGGGATTTACTAAAACTGGGCCACTCAGAATCTGGTGCAGCTGTGCATGGTAGCCAATCAGCTGCTGACTTCAGCTAGTTCAAATAAGGCCCCTTTCACACTTGGGCCACGGCCGCATTCGCGGTAAAGCGCCAAATAAGAAAGTAATGTGGGACTTTAAATGCGGCAATTGACTTGTGGAGGTAGAATGGTTGGTGAACATTGTTTATTTGTAACAATAGTATGAAACAAGTATAAACGTATTTTCATATATATCTACATACACACATGGTCTGAAAATGATGGATACATATGTTTCAGCTTGGCAGCACGTGAGAAGTATTGAATATTGATAAAAAGGTATAAAAACAAATATGTAACAGGTCATAGAAATGGCATTTGACAATAAGGTGAAAAATATCAATCTTGAGAATGATTAATTGTAGATATAATACAAGATATGTCCTATTAACAGGCATTGGTACACCATATGAAACTCGTCGAGTTTCCACGGGGTGCTCAATCAAGTCTGGCTCATGATCTAGTTACTGGCCCTTATATACCTTTTATACATTCAAAATTCATTGAGTACTATGTAACTATTTATGTGTATGTGTATCTTTTCTTGTTTCTACAGCAGCCTGTTAATAGGAAATATCTTGTATTATATCTACACTTAATCATGGTCAAGATTGATATTTTTCACCTTATTGCCAAATGCCATTTCTATGACATGTTACATATTTGTATTTATGCCTTTTTATCAATATTCAATACTTCTCATGTGCTGCCAAGCTGAAACATATGTAACCATCATGTTCATGCCATGTGTATGTATAAATATGAAAATGCGTTTTTACTTGTTTCATACTATTGTTACAAATAAACAATGTTTACCAACCATTCTACCTCCACAAGTCAATTGTCCCACATTCCTTTCTTATTTATCTGAATCAGGGATGGAGGCACATTTATTGTGCCTCATTTAAAGTCCCAAACTCCCCCCTTTCATTGATTTGCGGTAAAGCGCTGCTCGTTTTAGAGGCACTTTAGCGCTGTTTAACCACTTCCATACCGGGCCTATTCTGGCACTTCTCTCCTACATGTAAAATTCATAATTTTTTTGCTAGAAAATTACTCAGAACCCCAAAACATTATATATGTTTTTTTAGCAGACATCCTAGGGAATAAAATGGAGGTTGTTGCAAATTTTTATGTCACACAGTATTTGCGCAAAAAAAAAAAAAAAAACTGTTTCATGAATTAAAAAATAACAAAACAGAAAAGTTAGCCCAATTTTTTTGTATAATGTGAAAGATCTTACGCCGAGTAAATATATACCCAACATATCATGCTTTAAAATTGCGCACACTCGTGGAATGGTGCCAAACTTTGGTACTTAAAAATCTCCATGGGCGACGCTTTAAAATATTTTACAGGTTACATGTTTAGAGTTACAGAGGAGGTCTAGGGCTAGAATTGTTGCTCACGCCTAGCGCACGCGGCGATACCTCACATGTGTGGTTTGAACGCCATTTACATATGTGGGTGGGACTTGCGTGTGCGTTTGCTTCTGTGCACGAGCACACGGGGATGGGGGCGCTTTCATTTTTTTTTTATTGTTTATTTTATTGTCATTTTTTTATTTTTACACTTTCCTTTTATCACTTTAATTCCTATAACAAGGAATGTAAACATCCCTTGTTATAGGAATGGTGTGTGACAGGTCCTCTTTATGGAGAGATATGGGGTCTCTCCTCCAGGCTGGAAAGCATCAGATAAAAAAAAAAAAAAAAAATTCAGATCTGATGCTTTCCAGCTGAAATCGCCGCTTTGTTGACATCCGCCTCCAACGGTCACGTCTGACCGTCGGAGGCGGATGTCAACAAAGCGTCAACCTCCGCTGGAACAGAAATCTCTATGCTCTTCATCCGGCGGCAGCGGATACTTTCTCTGGGTCCCCGATGGCACGGGAGAGCCTGGAGAAGTACTGAAGGGCGGCGGGAGGGGGGGGGGGAATGTCCTTTCCCATCACCTGTAAGAACGATCAAGCGGCTGAACTGCCACTATGATCGTTCTTACGGTGCACAGAATTGCTGGCAGAAAAGAATGATATCTGAATGCCTGCAGCTGCAGGCATCATTCAGATATCTCCACTGAAAGTCAAGGACCTCATAGGATGTCCTTGGGCTGGAAGTGGTTAAGCAGCGATTTTCCGCTACTTTTGGCTGCTAGGGGTTAAAAACTCCCATTTTGCAGCGCTTTTAAAGCTCTTTTCAGGTGGAGTTTAAAGCTGAACGCAGGGCACAAAAACTTTCATTCAACCGCTTCAGCCCCGGAAGATTTTACCCCCTTCCTGACCAGAGCACTTTTTGCGATTCGGCAGTGCGTCGCTTTAACTGACAATTGCGCGGTCGTGCGACGTTACACCAAAACAAAATTGACGTCCTTTTTTTTCCCACAAATAGAGCTTTCTTTTAGTGGTATTTGATCACCTCTGCATTTTTTTTTTTTTTTTGTGCTATAAACAAAAAAAAGCGAAATTTCGAAAAAAAAAAATTTTTTTGCTATAATAAATATCCCCCAAAAATATATAAAAAAACAAAAGCGCTGCCCATGCATTCCAATGGGCAGGGCATTTTTTGAAGCGCTAAATACAGAGCTCTCAACCCACCGCAAAGATGCTGCTTGCATAACTTTTCCTAATGTCCAGCAAGCGTGCCACCTCAATGTGAAAAGTCACACTGGAATGAATGGGAGGCGGTTTTCAGGCACTTAGCAGAGGCTATTTCCAGCGCTAAAGCGCCTGAAAACCGTATGGGAGGAGTCTAAGCTTGGACAACAAAACCTGGTAAGCTGATTGGTTGCTATGCAGAGCTGCACCAAATATTTTACGCTCCGGTTTTAGCAAAACATACCCCACTATCTCATGTCCACAGCAACAGAATTATATAGGGCTGGTTTAGTGAACAATGGTGTGAAAGGTGTGTAACAAAAGAACTCCGATCAATACAGGAAAAGGGACTTTCAGCCTTCGCTCACACTATGCATTGCCTATGAATTGCACAAGAAGCACATCGCATTCCTATGTCATTCACATGTGATTCAATATGGAACGATTTAAACCCCATAAATTTGAATGGGTTCAGATCGCACCAAAGTTGTGCATGCACCAATTTTGGGAACACCCTGCCACCGGATCGCATGGTCGTTTTGTTCCATGTGATCCAGTGCAGGCAAAGGTTGTTTAGGGTGTTGTTAGCATTGCATTGACACCTGTTGCAGATCACAAGGGCAGTATGATTCGAATGTGGGGCAGGAAATGCGCCCGGATTGTGTTTTTTCCTGCACCGCATTCTAGTGTGATCTGGGGCTTTATCAAAGTTACAGGTCAGGTGTGCTGCCATTTGATTGGCTGCATTCTTCTTCCAGGTCAGTGAGTATTGGTCAAGGTAAGTAGTAAGGAAGAATTATGCCCCATACACACGGTCTGATTTTCTGATGGAAAATATTCGATGGGAGCTTGTTGTCGGAAATTCCGACCGTGTGTAGGCTCCATCGGACATTTTCCATCGGAATTTCCGTCACACAAAATTTGAGATCTGGATCTCAAATTTTCCGACAACAAAACCCGTTGTTGTAAATTCTGATCGTGTGTACACAATTCCGACGCACAAAGTTCACGCATGCTCGGAATCAAGCAGAAGAGCCGCACTGGCTATTGAACTTCATTTTTCTCGGCTCGTTGTACGTGTTGTACGTCACCGCGTTCTTGATGTTCGGAATTTCCAACAAGATTTGTGTGACCGTGTGTATGCAAGACAAGTTTGAGCCAAAATCCATCAGAAAAAATCCACGAATGTCCGATCGTGTGTACGGGGCATAAGGATTACAGTCCTGGAGCCTAAAGCTGAAATCAGGGCACAAAAACTTTAACTTAATCACTTCAGCCCCGGAAAATTTTACCCCCTTCCTGACCAGAGCACTTTTTGCGATTCGGCACTGCGTCGCTTTAACTGACAATTGCGCGGTCATGTGACGTTACACCAAAACAAAATTGACGTCCTTTTTTTCACAAATAGAGCTTTCTTTTGGTGGTATTTGATCACCTCTGCGGTTTTTATTTTTTGCACTATAAACAAAAAAAGAGCGAGAATTTTGAAAAGAAAAGCTATATTTTCTACTTTTTGCTATAATAAATATCCCCCAAAAAACATTTTTTTCCCTCAGTTTAGGCCGATATGTATTCTACATATGTTTGATAAAAAAAACGCAATAAGCATATATTGATTGGTTTGCGCAAAACTTATAGCGTCTACAAAATAGGGGATAGTTTTATGCCATCTTGTTATGAACTCTTTTTTAATTAGTAATGGCGGCAATGTGCGATTTTTATCATGACTGCGACATTATGGCGGACACATCGGACACTTTTGACACTATTGTGGGACCATTGTTATTTATACAGCGATCAGTGCTATAAAAAATGCACTGATTACTGTGTAAATGACACTGGCAGGGAAGGGGTTAAACACTAGGGGGCGATCAAGGGGTTAAGGGTGTCCTAGGGAGTGATTTTAACTGTGGGGGGGGATGGGTCATCATTCACATGACAGCGAGCAGTAGATCCATGTCAGGTCACTAGGCAGAACGGGGAAATGCCTTGTTTACATAAGCATCTCCCCGTTCTGCGGCTCTGTGACACGATCGCCGGGAGACCGGCCCACATCGAGTCCGCGGGATACGCGGGCATGGTTACACTGTGTGCGGCGGGCGGGTGCACCCGCTAGCCCTGCCAATTAAAGGGGATTTACAGGTACGCCCATTTGCCCACCGCTGCCATTGTGCCGACATACATCGGCGTGCAGCGGTTAGCAAATGGTTAAAGAGAAAAAAAAACATCCCCCTCTGGGTGATCTACAGTATGTACGTTGCACGGATTTTAACAAACTTTGTTGCAGATTACTACAGTACCTTTTGTTATCCTAAAGAAATAGCCGTTTGTTTCTCTGTGTCCATGTGCAAAGTGAACCTGTGTGGGGTTTTATAATTATTTATCAGCTGCTGCACCTGCAGGAATCTAATGAAGAAAAGTGGCAGGGCCTGCTGCCCTTTAGACGTGATCTCCCTTTGGGAGTATTTCACCAAAAATGCAATTTTTGCTGCGGGGAATGCTCAAAATCTTATTTTTTATCTCAGTGCACAGACTTTTGGGAAAAAACTATAAGCCAATCAGAAAAGCAGGAAATTACAGATGTCATTTCCTGCTTGTCTGATTGGCTCAGTGATTTTTCACAGAAGTCTGCACCAAGACGCAAATTTGATTTTGTGCATTCCCTGCAGCAAAAATTGCATTTTTGGTGAAATACTCCCAAAGGGAAATCACGTTTAAAGGAATGCAGGCCCTGCCACTTTTCTTTATTAGAGCCCTGCAGGTGCAGCAGCTGATTCATAATTATAAAACCCCATACAGGTTCACTTTGCACATGGACACAGAGAAACAGCTATTTCTTTAGAATAACTTCACAGCCGTTTTCTAATGCGCATGCGCGAGTCACACTGTGTGTTCTGAATGGTCCCTGCTGTCTTCTGGGACCTGTGCGCCTCCCAGAAGACAGCGGGGGGGGGGGGACAGAGGAGGGGCCGGACATGGCATAGATCATGGCGGATTCTGCAGCGCTCTTTCGCCGGAAGTGGGAGCAAATACCTGAATTAGACAGGTATCTGCTCCCCCCTCCCCCCTGAAAGGTGCCAAATTCGACACCGGAGGGGGGGGAGGAACTGGATCAGTGGAAGTTCCATTTCAGGGTGGAACTCCACTTTAAAGTGGGAGTAAACTACAGTAAATATCTGTAGTTTAATACGTGCACTGTTTATGAGATATTTACATATGTAGCATCTCTCATCAAAGCACTGAGTCCCGTGGCTTTCTCCTGCTCTGTTCTTCTGTTATCGACATGATAACTTCTGACAAGTTTTCTGTCAACTGTGATTAAACCAGGCTGAATTTTGTGTCGGGGTGGGTGCTATAAATAGATTAGCAGAGAGCTGGTCTATTCACAGCACAGCTCTGCATTTTTTCTGCCTTTTCTGGAGAGGGGGTGTGTGACTTTCCTCCAATCAGCTCTCTCACAGTGTATGGCAAGAATCCACACCCACAAGTGAATCAGGAAGAGAAAATTTGAAGAGGGTGTGCACTTTCTAAACAGTGTATAAAGCTGAAGACAGCAGATAGACATGTAAAACTTATGTAGGAGGATTTGTTTCATCTCTGTGTATCATCTGAGGCTGTTCACTTCATTGGGTAAATGTGAGGGGTTACATTCACTTTAATTGTAACCAAAGATGTTCACGAGCTCTGAGCAGTCCTGAATTTACTATTTACCAGTGAAAGTCTTTAAACGGCATTCCTGCTTCTAGAGAGCACCGCGCATTAGTGACTAATTCAAATAAAATGCAGTAAATAAAAATAATCAGAATCAGAGACTGCATCTTCTTAATTCTTGTGCGATTATCCAATTTGTCTTTCTTACATGTAATTGAAAAAATACTTTTTTGTGGTCGCCGTTCCATGATCTCATCTTTCCTTTTATAGTTATTTTAGGATCATAAGGGTAGCAGATAGTAAAAACACATGAACACAAGTACACATCTCAATAAAAGGCTTCTAAAACATGTCCAAATATTTATCTAAATCAGTTTGGGGTTTATGATTTGTTTTTTTAAATTAAAAAAAAAAAGAAGACATTGCTTTACATTTGTTGCACAGTTTAAGGTAAATCTTCGTCAACACAACGCATACGAAATAGACACACAGGGCCATATATGTGACATTTACTGCTGGTAATTCAATCACTGTAATTTGAAACATATAATAGGAAGATACACATGCAAGAATGTTTTGTCAAGGTCACATTTGCTGCTTTATAAATGCTCCCTATTGGGTTCATGCATATGGAGCTTTACCAGGTATTTTTTATGCCTAGCAGTGGCGGCCACTCCATTAGGGGCGCAGGGGCGCCTCTCCCATAATGCATGCTCCCAACCCCTGATCTACATGCAGGGCGCCAGACGCATGGATTTCAATGGGGTTTTTTTGTTTGTTTTTTTAAGCACATGATTAGAGCCTGAGGCTCTAATTGGCTTCAAAAAAGGGTGGGCTTGGAGCACAGAGCACTGAGCCCACCCAGTTGTGTGACATTAGCAAATTAATATTCGCTAATGTCTTCCTGCTTCTCCTCCCGGTCAATCAGGAAGCGGATCCTGAGACCTGATTGGCCAGGTAGTCTTAGGACTCACGGCCAATTGGGTCTCAGGACCCATTTCCTGTTCGGCCGGGAGCAACTGGCCGGCTTTTCCCTCTGCAAGCTGCAGCTGGTGGAGGCGAAGGGGAAGCTTCCAGGTGCCCTAGGCAGAGAAGAACGGAGAGATCTGGAAGCCGCACACTGGTCTGATGATAAGTGCCTTTATTGATAAAAGAGCTGGATCATGGAGATATACAAAACACTACGGCAGAAGTGTACAGGGATCAGCTGACGCGTTTCGCACTCACAACGAGTGCTTACTCATAGCTATGAGTAAGCACTCGTGAGTGCGAAACACGTCAGCTGATCCCTGTACACTTGTGCTGTAGTGTTTTGTATATCTCCATGATCCAGCTCTTTTATCAATAAAGGCACTTATCATCAGACCAGTGTGCGGCTTCCAAATCTCTCAGTTCTTCTCTGCCTTACCTTGCATCAGCCAGCACCTGGGACTCTCCTCTTGAAGGATGTTGCTCGTTTTTTCTTTCCCACTGCTTTGAGCCTACCTGAGCGGTGGAACCCTCTCTTCCAGGTGCCCTACCTGAGATCCAGCACCGCCTCCTAAGGTAAGGATATGGATGCCAGCCCTTCCTGTCCGGGGAGGGTGGGCTAGTGCGAGTGAGAGGGGTAGCTTCCAGGGCCCGATCAGGGCCCACTGTCCCATCGCCGCCTTCCCATCCATCTCCCGCACGGGGGTGGCGGTTGTGCGAGTGAGGGGGACAGGTTTAGAGCCCACCCCCCCAAAACATTGAGCACTAGCCACCACTGATGCCTAGACACATCCGGGGAGACTAAAGTTGACCATAGAGGGTTCAAATCTGAATCGGCCGAGATTCAAACCATGTATGGGCAGGCTGAATGTACCCAAGTTGCTCGATCAACTTGTATACAACCAGTCTATCAGATTTTACATCTGTGGTCTCCGAGCAGAGATGGCTTCCGCCTTCAGGAGAACCCAATGGCTCAGCGGGAGGGATTCCCCTTCAGCACTGTCTGTGGGCTGAATGAAAGAAATCAAACAGATTCCTCCATCCACAATAACAGTGCAAATCTCCCACTGATTATTATTATTATACAGGATATATATAGCCCGAACAGTTTACGCAGCGCTTTACAATACAAAAGGGAGACAATACAGTTATAATACAATAAGATACAGGAGGATTAAGAGGGCCCTTCTCAGAAGAGCTTACAATCTAATAGGGTGGGGCAGGTGGTACAAAAGGTTGTAACTGGGGAATGAGCTAATGGAAGTGGTAAAAGATTAGTTGGAGACGTGATAGGCTTTCCTGAAGAGATGATTTTTTAGGGACCGCCTGATGGTAGCAAGAGTAGGGGATAGCCGGACAGGTGGATGTAGCGAGTTCCAGAGGATGGGAGAGGCTCTGGAGAAATCCTGGAGACAAGCATGAGAGGAGGAGACGAGAGAGCTTGAGAGTAGGAGGTCTTCAAAAGAGTGGAGAGGACGATTTGGGTGATATTTGGATATTGATGGCTACTCTATGGTCATGGTTGGTGGCCTTGGCTGTGAGAATACCCAAACAGTGCCTGCATATGATTGGATGCAGATACTGTTTCGGGCAACAATTTTCCACCCGCCTCGCTCGACGGAAGAAATAAACTTTTGCTAAACCAGGTGTTGCACACAGAGCCACCCATGGGGCGAATGTCATCCAATTCATGCTGATTCAATGCGCGTATGGCCAGCTTTAGTGTATGGCGCACAAAGGAAGTGACACTGAAGTAGGTGCTGCTTGGAGGGGTCTTCCAATATGCTGGAAAACTCCAGTCCTCAAAGGCCAGCATCCTCAGACAGATTTAGATTTCTCTAACTAAAAGAAGACAAAAAGTGAAAAAAAGAAAAGATCTGGTGAAATAATAAGAATTATCTATCTCAAATTCCTGATGCGTTTTTGGCATTCAAAGACTGGAGCTGTGCATCCCTGAATGATTCAGTTGTTTGCACACCAACCCTTTAACAGTGAACACAACGAATGGTACAAAGTCCCGAGGTAGAAAGAAATGTCTATGTGGTACCTGGTTCTTTGAAATTTGATTCAATTCATAACGGATAAATGTAATCAACTACAAAACGCAAAGATCAATGAAGGTCTGTAGCTCAAATCTCATTTATTAGAGCTATACAAGTAGAAAGATCAGCAGTTAGGGAGCAGGTTAGACCAAATTAACTAAGGCTAACAAAGGGAAAATATGGTTTCCTTAAAAGTAACACAGAAGAGGATTTAAAAAAAGAAGTAGACGATTCATGCCGTGAGCAGTGTCCCCGATAACAGCAAAGTGCTCATACAGAGCTAACTGTTAAAGAGAAAGCTCAGCTCAGGAAATCTTCAAGTAAACAGCTCTCTTCTTTCATTCTTAACCTCTGAAATCATCAGAGATTCTTGTTGGATGCACATGGCTGGTTTAATCGTAATCTTTTTAAATGTTTCCAGCATCTCAAACTGTGCCATAGAAGCTTCACATTGTTATTTTTTTGTGTTTTTTTTTTTCTTTACAAAAGGATTTTACGCTTCCTGACAAAAACATAAGACTTTGCATTTTCAAATCATAAATATCTAACTTGGAGAATATACTTCAGTCAGAACTGGAATGTAAACCTAGACATGCGTACATGGAGCACAGAACAGACAGATTTTCATCAATATATTGCTGCACTACACCGCTGAACCCCACTGCCTTTTGCCTGATCCTGGAACGCACCTGCTGGGGATGCTGGCACACTCATTTAAGGTTTAAAATCAAATTCCACTCAAACATTCTAATTTGTTCAGAATAGAGTAGGGAAGTGTTACGCATGCCATAGATGATGCAATTTTCTTTCCTGCAACCATGGGTGGAAGGAAAGAAAAATCGCTCAATTCCCACATCAACACACTCAGTGCTGATGGGGAAATCCCTCCAGCTAGGCTATTGTTTTCTGTCGGCGGGGAGCATGGGGAGCCTTCCCTGATGGGAGAACCCAATGATAACTGATGGTGACTATAGCCACTGGCAGGAATTGTGTATGTGTGGAGATGAATACCAGTGAAAGTGAAAATGAATGACAATAGGAGCAGCTCGTTCTAAGTAAAAAATGAATGTGGGAGGAATCAATTAAAAGTTAATTATTGGAACCACGCTCTCTTTAAAAGTGTTTAAAGTGCAAAAGTGCTCAAAGTACATAGACCAGTGTCAGCAAACACAATATATGTATAAATATTATGTATAACGTCTACAAGATATCTAATAAAGCATCCAAATAAAATATTCTAAAAATCAAGATTCAAATATCAAAAAACACACAAAATTGTGCATGTGAATCTTCTAGTTCTTGGCAAACAACAAAGGAGTAGATCTTCCACCACCATCACCAGCCACACATCCTACTCACCAGAATCTGATGACACCCATCACAGGTAGTCATAAGCGCTTGTGGACAATGCCAATGGGAAAGCTCACAGCCACAGCTTCAATCCGGACGGATGTCTTATCTGGATCCCAATAAACCTGTTCATAACAGATGTTATGTTATGAAGATTTTACTTCAATTTTTGATTAAATTTCTTCACCATGGAAGCCCATCAGGATTTCCTACAAGCATTTATGAGTACCTAATGTGGAAATAATCATAACCATAGCATTGATTCAAGTTGGTACCAAGGATTAAAAGAAGAAAAGGGCTTCCACGGTGAAGTATGTTGAAAATTAATAAAAAATTAAAGTAAAAAAAGTAAAATCTTCATAACAGCTGTTATGAAGTACCTGAACAGGTTTATGGGTGTCATCGGATTATGGTGAGTAGGATGTGTGGCTGGTGATGGTGGTGGAAGGTCTGCTCCTTTGTTTGCTAAGAACTGTAAGATTCACATGCACAATTTTGTGTGTTTTTTGACTTTTGGAATATTTTATCTGGACACTTCAATTAGATATCTTAGATATCTTGTGGACGTTACACATATCATTTATATTTATACATGTGTTGTGTTTGCTGACACTGGTCTAAGTACTTTGAACACTTGCACTTTAAACACTTTTAGAGAGAGCGCGGTTCCAATTAATGAACTTTTAATTAATCCCTCCCACTGGCAGGAATTGCATGCAAAAAATCCAGCAGGCTGGTTGTACTGAAGTTGATTGATGGATCGACTCTTGGCCGGTCCCTGCTGAGATGGCTGAACTTTGAATATTTTTTTTTTTTTTTTTAATTATGAAGCAAACAACAAATAGGACATAATAATAATAATAATACTTTGTACAGCCACCTTTTGCGGCTATCACAGCTCCAAGTCGCTTTGGATAAGTCTCTATGGGCTTGCCACATCTCACCACTGGGATTTTTGCCCATTCCTCGTTGCAAAACTGCTCCTTCAAGTTGGATGGTTTGCACTTGTGAACAGCAATCTTTAAGTCTGACACAAATTTTCTATTGGATCGAGGTTGGGGATTTGACTAAGCCATTCCAACACATTTACATGTTTTCCCCTTAAACCACTCAAGTGTTGCTTTAGCAGTGTGTTTGGAGTCATTGTCCTGCTGGAAGGTGAACCTCCATCCTAGCCTCAGATCACACACAGAGTGGTACAAGTTTTGCTCAAGAATATCCCGGTATTTAGCACCATCCATCTTTCCCTCAACTCTGACCAGTTTCCCAGTCCCAACTGCTGAAAAACATCCCCACAGCATGATGCTGCCACCACCATATTTCACAGTGGGGATGGTGTTCTTTGGGTGATGTGATGTGTTGGGTTTGCGCCAGACATAGTGTTTTGTTCGATGGCCAAAAAGTAAAATTTTAGTCTCATTAGACCAGAGCACCTTCCTCCATACATTTTTGTAAGTCTCCCACATACCTTTTCGCAAACTCAAAACGTGCCACTTTGTTTTTTGCTGAAAGTAATGGCTTTCTTCTGGCCACTCTGCCATAAAGCCCAACTCTATGGAGCGTACGGCTTATTGTCATCCTATGTACAGATACTCCAGTCTCTGCTGTGGAACTCTGCAGCTCCTCCAGGGTTACCTTAGGTCTCTGTGCTGCCTCTCTGATTAATGCCCTCCTTGCCCGGTCCGTGAGTTTTGGTGTGTGGCCGTCTCTTGGCAGGTTTGCTGTTGTGCCATGTTCTTTCCATTTGGTTATGATAGATTTGATGGTGCTCCTAGGCAGGGGAGTTGCTAGGTCTGCAAAAGATCTGGGGCTAGAGCCCATAGCAGCGGTCACCAACCTTTTTGCATACCTGCAGGGGAGGGGGGGGGGACCAGTGGTAAGCAATTTTTCACAGGCGATAGCTGGTGTTGGCACATCAATCATCATTGGCATAATGGTTGATATGGTGTCAGGGTTATTGAAGTGTATTATTTCTATTGTTACATTCTAATATATAATGAAGTGGTTAAACTCACCATACTGCAGAATCGGGAGCCCTGGGCGTGTCACTTGCCACATCTCCTGCCACCAGATGCAGCATGTCACTTGCCACCGTCTGTCACCAGATGCAGCATGTCACTTGCCACCATATCCTGTCACCAGATGCAGCGTTTTACATCCCACCGTCACCTGCCACTAGATGTGGATTGTCACTTGCCATGTCGCCTGCCACCAGAGGTGGATTGTCACTTGCCACTTTCACCTGGCAGCAGATGTGGATTGTCACTTGCCACGTCTCCTGCCACCATTTGCAGATTGTCACTTGCCACATCTCTTGCCACCATTTGCAGATTTTCACTTGCCACGTCACCTGCCAGCAGATGTGGGTTGTCACTTGCCAAGTGATGTGGATTGTCACTTGCCATGCCAGCCAGTGCCACCAAATGTGCATTGACGCTGCATTGGTGGCAGGCTGACAGCACTGGTCCATTTAGTGAAAGCAGGAGAGCGGTGATGCGGGGTGGGCAGTGAGGGATGATGTCATCTCGCTGCTCCCTGCCGCACCTCCGACATTGAAGCAAGGGGGTCTGGCTGCAAAGTGGAGCTCCACGATGACCGTGCTGTGAGGGCGGAAGAGCGCTGATTTGTGGCGGACAGTGAGAGATTATGTCATCTCTCTGCTGCTCGCAACACCTCGCTCCCAAATTGAAGAGGCCCGGCTGTGAAGAGCTTGCTTCTTTCCTCTCCTCCGCCTCTCTCATGCATCCAGCCTGCCTGCCGCAGCAGCCGCAACCCACTGGTTAGGCAGGGACCCTGTGGCAAGAGACTCGGGCTATGGGCCACAGATTCGGGGCTATAGCCCCAATAGCCACCCCCTAGCAACGCCCCTGCTCCTAGGGATCATCAAAGATTTGGATATTTTATTTATAACCTAACCCTGACTTGTACGTCTCAACAACATTGTCCCTTACTTGTTTGGAGAGTTCCTTGGTCTTCATGGCAGTGTTTGGTTAGTGGTGCCTCTTGCTTAGGTGTTGCAGCCTCTGGGGCCTTTCAAAAAGGAGTGTATATGTAATGACAGATCATGTGACACTTAGATTGCACACAGGTGGACATCATTTCACTAATTATGTGACTTCTGAAGGTAATTGGTTGCACCAGAGCTTTTTATGGGCTTCATAACAAAGGGGGTAAATACATACGCACATGCCAATTATCAGTTTTTTATTTCTGAAAAATACTTTTATGTATATATTTTTCTAATTTTACTTCATCAACTTAGACTATTGTGTTCTGATCCATCACATATAATTCAGATTAAAATGTAATGTAATAAAATAGGTAAAAAGCCAAGGGGGTGAGTACTTTTACAAGGCACTGTACATGCATGTTACCTAATACAAAATACCTGAAAAGTAAATCAGTTCACATATATTTAAATATCAATTTAGCAGTTATGCTGGGGATCTGTTTTAATTTTCTGCATATCCTTCTATTATGAGAACATCACTATAGTGAGAAACATCCTTTCTTGGTGACCTCTAAGTTATAATCGGGTAGGGTTTCTCAATATACCTGGGCTCTAGATGAAGCTCATGTGAATCACTTTAAAATAAATCTGTACTAGTTTTAAAAGTGAAGTTTACCTTTGCAACTAAAATCATAAATGCACAAATTTTTGCAGAAAAAAAAAATATGTATTATTTTTTCCTGCAGAAGCCTTGAAAGCATTGCACCCGCGAACAGTAAGAAAAAAAACCTACTGCTACTGTGTGTCCAGGAGCAGTGGTGCTTTAGCAGAAAAAAAAAAACACGTGACGAGCCTAAACGCATGTAAACATGTATAAAAGCACGTTAGCGCTAGGCGCATTTACTGCTTGCCTATTAATTAATTTAAAGTAGAAGTCCACCCCAATACTAAAATCCCTACATCTATAGACATCCACGATCTAACACTAACCTATCTAGCCCTGTAAAGAAGAAATCAGTATACATAATTTTTGTGAAGCCGATCCGGCTGTCAGCTACAGCTTCTCTTTGGAGTCAGGTGCAGAGGACACATTCGACAATGGAAGCCCCATAGTAACTCTATGGGTGATGTCGCTCCCCATTCATTTCACAGCCATTGTCGGCTGTGTCCTCTGCAGAGCTTCCACTGCTGGAGACCAGATCAGCTTCAAAAAAGGTATGTATACGGATCTCCTCTTTACAGGACTAGATAGGTTAGTGTTAGAACGTGGATGTCTATAGATGCAGGGATTTTAGTCTTGGGGTGGATTTACACTTTCAATGTCCAGAATAAACACTGCTGTCAGGAGGAAAGACGTCTAGGAGAGATGGCCAAAGCATCCAGTGTGCGTTAGGCCTGAGAATAGAGCACTGACGTATTGTGCATCTTTATACAGGAAACACTATTCACATCTTCTTTTGCCTCCAAAGTAGCCAACAATCTCCCTACCTTGGCCATTTTGTAATACATGCATTATTAGGGACAAATTGGTTGAAAGCCAAATAACCCACCAGTATGTTTTTGAATTGGAAGGCAAAATATCACCCAGAGGAAAAATACACGCAAGGAGTTGAATACCCAAGCTCTATGAAATTACCTGCTCCCATTTCCCTTGATGAAGCGTAGCAACGTCATTACGCCGAGTCCATTTTAATCATGGTGTACTGTTTTTATCTACCAAATTGGGAGTACCCATCTGTATATCTTTTACAATAAACTTTGTAATAAAGAATTATATTCCTTACATAATATTCTGGTCATCTGGCTGAGCCAATACCAGAGGCACCTAGCAATTCTATGAATGGCGTTTATGCTGATGGTCTGCTGTTGGAATCCTGGAATCATCCTAATGTTAATATGCCTTGTTGATCTCTGTGATTGGGGATCAACATAATCTTGGAAGAGGCTCATTCATGTGGCGAAAGGCACAAGGGCAAGTGTGCGTTTTTAAAAATTGTGCATTCTGCTGGTGGAAGCCTGGAATTCCTTATTTACTTCTGTTTGAATAGACTCACTTTTTTTTTGTTATTGATTTATTTTCACAACACTTGGGAATCACTGTACTTTATGTTTTTAGGGAGGTTTCTGTTTGTATGCGCACTTCATTTTTGTGTACAAATTACTACTTAAAAAGCTACTATTTGGCCTCTCGAACAGAAAACAAAACACAAAAATATAGTAATTCCATCTCTGATATTTTGAGATTCTTGAGAAATGAAGAAGAGGGTAGAATGAACAGAGAATCTATTTTAAGATTTTGATTAGTCTCCAGTTTCCTGTGTTCCCAAAAAGGCAATTGCACACATAGCAAACCACATAAAAATTGTTGTAGGAAAGGAAACTAAGGGTTCTGTTTATACTGTACATGTTTTCACACAAGACTCATTCAGCTTTCACCCAAGATTCACATATTTCTAACATGTATGGACCCTGAGTCAAAGTTGTATGTATCGAGTGTGAAAACATTTACAAACAGACCCCAAAATATTTTACTGACTGAATTTTAAAATAACATCCCAGCTCTACAAACCTGCAGGTAGACGTTGCTACCACGAGATGAGGAACGGAGACAATACTGGCTGAGCAGGAATTCAAGGAGTGTTTACTTAGCTGCTTTTTATTGAGTTTACTTACATACTCTTAGATTTTGGTGTTTGTTTTGTTTGGAGCCTCATGATGCAGGAAAGAAGGCGTTTGCCATGGTTCCCCATGGAATATTTAAAGCAGATAATGTTCTAGAAGGTAATTTAATACAAAACTTCCAACAGTTTTATAAACTGCTAGAACCGGAACACTTTCCATCTACATTATTCATCAGATGCCTATCAAACTCAATAAATACCATTGTCAGTATGATTTCCTCAACGCAGAATTCAAGTTACTACTTTTACGCCAAACAGACCTGATTTCAAGGCTATTCTCTGGAGACCTGCCCCAGCATTGCAAGGATCTGCTTTTCAGAAACAATGGAAGGAAGCAGTGGCCAAGTATGCATGTTTGGCTGGCAATTTAATAATATTGCCAAGGCATCATTCAAAAATCATTTGTCTTCCGTTTTTAGAGGAATACAACTAGTCTACTTTAGGTTCAAGTATATTCTAACTTATAACTAGATTTTCCTGAATCGCGTTAACTTATCACGGCAGAATCGAAGACAAAAAGTCAGGTTTCAATGGTAGCGAGGCCTTATAGAATGCCAATTCCCCGCGGCACGGAGTCTAAGACCCAGCATGCTTCTTCTCCAGGGCCCCCAATGGTGGGGATGGACTTGCAGCAAGCTGGAACCTGATTGTGGCCCCCAGGTACACCCAGCTGTGGAAACCGCTCACGTGTGCAGAGTAAAAGGGCAGGCGGCAAGAAAGCACTAATGGTAGACAAAGCCGGGGTCAGTACATGGGAATACATGCAATACAAGGCAAACAGAAGCTCAGAGAACTAGGAAGTTACTCAGACAACCCATTTCTGCTGCTTCAATGCTTGACTCGCTGTAACCCATTTTTCTGTTTTCTGATTTACCTTTATGCCGCGTACACACGAGCGGACTTTACGGCAGACTTTGCCCGGCGGACTTTTCGACATACTTTACGACGGACTTTCTGAATGAACGGACTTGCCTACACACAATCCACCAAAGTCCGTCGAATTCCTACGTGATGACGTACGACCGGACTAAAACAAGGAAGTTCATAGCCAGTAGCCAATAGCTGCCCTAGCGTGGCTTTATGTCCATCGAACTAGCATACTGACGGCGGACTTTTCGACCGGACTCGATTTTGACGGATTAATTTAAAACAGGTTTCAAATCTAAGTCCGTCCAACTTTTGAGAAAACAAAGTCCGCTGGAGCCCACACACGATCGAATTGTCCGACCAAATCCCGTCCGCCGGGCAAAGTCTGCCGTAAAGTCCGCTCGTGTGTACGCGGCATTAGCCTCACAATTGCAGAGCATCCCCACTTCTTGATGGTTATATAGTCATTTGGGAGTATGTATTGCTGAACAGACTTGGTATATTGTACATCTTCATTCTTCACACACCTACACAAGCTGGATTTGTCCGCTTGTTATAATTTTTATGCTTTATTTTGCCACCAAGTGCCTTAAGACCTTTTTCTTCACTGGGCTGGTGCACTCCTGAGTGGGAACCAATTTAATGTTTTTGTATACTTTATGAAAAAATTGAATAAAAAGATCTATATAGAAAAAAAGTTTCGATCTTTAATAATTGGCATGTTTTTACTCCCTTTTTTTTATTGTCCTGCAGAAGTTCATCTCTATAGTGGGTTAGCTATGCATACCTTTTAATTGGTATTGACCAAACTATGTCTGAAAACATTTCTATACATGCAATCAATTAGAAGTAGAATATTGTATTATGTTAGCCATCAATTAATGCAAAAAGTTTGGAGTTAATTTTATTGGCCAATTTCATTTATTAAAGATGCAAGCTTTCTGTATTACTCAGAGCCCTTCAACATGCAATCTAAACCCTTCAGCTCTAAACTCTTCCTACCAGACAACTTTTAAAGCCTGGGGTCAAACTAAGGGTTAGAAATCATACATGCTGTGAGATATTCAATGAGGATGAATAAGAATGATGGTAGGAAAGATCCTATCCGCAGCATTATAGCATATTCTACACTCATGTATGAAGTAAGGGAGTCTCTTACAACAAGGTCTTCCTGAGTAAGGCATTATGTCATACCCTGAGGAATTCCTTCTACAAACAGTCTTAGGTGATGTGGTCACGGCTGAAATCACAGCTCGTCAGGAAGGGAAGAATCTCTATATGCAGAGGAACTGGTCAACATCTGGAACATCTCCAGTACAGGAAAAGATAAAAGTAGCAAAGATTATCAAAAAAATTAAAAATGACATGGTTCATGTTACATTTTTATTACGAGACACTAATTTAAAAAGTGCTATGTCGTCCAAAGTTATAAACTTAAAGGATAAGTTTACCTTTGTTACACAGCTAGTCAGGTTGAAAAAAAGACACATCCATCTAGTTCAACCAAAGTCCAAGTCCATCTAGTTCAACCAAAAAAAAAAATCATACAATCCCATATACACAATCCTTCACTCACAGTTGATCCAGAGGAAGGCGAAAAACCCCAGCAAAGCATGATCCAATTTGCTACAGCAGGGGAAAAAATTCCTTCCTGATCCCCCGAGAGGCAATCCTGGATCAACTTTACCTTTACCTATCTACTGAGCTCACCAGAACCACCTCTGGAGGGAGTCAATTCCACATTTTCACAGCTCTTAGACCCCCTCTCACACTGCGGTCGCGATCGTGGTAAAGCACCGCTTTTAACCCCAAGACAGGGATTAAAAACTCCCATTTGGTGGCGCTTTGAAAACGCTTTTTAGGTGCTTTGAAAGCGCTGCCCATTCATTCCAATGAGCAGGAGCATTTTGGGAATGCTGTATACTGCGCTCCCATCCTGCCGCAAAGATGCTGCGTGCATGTCTTTTTTTCCCATCCTGCAAGCGCACCGCCCCAGTGTGAAAAGGCACACTGGAATGAATTAGAGGCAGTTTTTAGGCGCTTAGCAGGGGCCATTTCTAGCGCTAAAGCACCTGAAAACTGCCCCAGTGTGAAAGGGGTCTTACTGTGAAGAAACCTTTCCGTATTTGGAGATGAAATCTCTTTTTCTCTAGATGTAAAGAGTGCCCCCTTGTCCTCTGTAATGACCCTAAAGTGAATAACTCAACACCAAGTTCAATGTATGGACCCCTTATGTATTTGTACATGTTGATCATATCGCCCCTTTAATCTCCTCTTCTCAATAGAGAATAAATTCAGTTCCTCTAACCTTTCCTCATACCTGAGCTCCTCCATGCCTCTTACCAGTTTGGTTGCCCTTCTCTGCACTTTCTCCAGTTCCCCGATATCCTTTTTGTTCACTTTTTTTGTTTCTAAATTCCAGCTCTCCTATGTACCAGTATAGCAATATTGGACTTTTTTTGCAAAAATAAAACAGCTTTCCATGTATTCTACACACGCTAACCTCACTCTCTTCATAGCGGTTTAAACACACCGCTCCATTACTTCTGCCCTACTTCCCAGACAGACTTCAGGTCATGAGACAAAGGAGTTGACCAGCTGATCTTATTAGCACACACCCTGCATCATCTACCCTCAGCTGGTCAACTCCTTCCTGTGTCATGACCTAAAGTCTGTCCAGGAAGTAAGGCAGAAGGAGCAGTGTGTTTAAACACCTATAAAGAGAGTGGGGTAAGGATGTGTAGAATAAATGGAAAGCTGTTTGATTTTTGCAAAATAAGTACAATAATGCTATATTGGTACATAGGGGGGGCTGGAATATAGAAAAAAAAGGTGAACTAAAAACAAAAAACCACTACAAATGGGGTCATCACTAAGGCTCCTTGCACACTTGCAGCAGTGTCTACTGCCCCCTAAAAAGTGATCTGCAGTGCATTGTTTTTCAGAGGATGGTGAAAGGTTTGCAGGTGTTCTTTTGTATTTTTGCTCGACAGCAATTTTGCATTGCAGGACTGCGTCTTAACTGAGAGCCAAGTGTTTGGACCAAATTAACTTAGGCGATAGAAGAGTTGGACAGGGGATGCCATCTGCCAAACTTGGCATGTAGTGTTAAATTGGAAAGTATTGCAGCCACAACAATGTGTGCCCAAGCCAGCGGCATCATGATCGATTGTAGGTGGGTGGTTGGTTAAAGCAGAACTTTACCTATAACAACTTGATAATAAAATAATGTCCTTTAGCAAGGAATACACATTTCACATTAATAATTATGCTACCAAAATGAGTCTGTGCTGTAAATTGATTACAGCATTGCTTTTGTTTCTTGTTGCTGGAGGCTGCCATTTTGCTGAAGCCCAGAACCCCTGAACAGCAGATCATAAAGTGGAACCCATCGATTTAACGGTTTCCAAAAACAGTTACATTCCTGGAATGCCAGAATTGCTAATGGTCACATTTTCTTGTGTCCTCAACCAAACTGTCAAACCATCAAATGGCTGATGTTATAACTGATCGCATGTGCAGCACCATTGCAGTTGCAGATCAATCAGAAGAAGCTTCCTTGGCTGTAAAGGACAGGAGGATTTAATTCCGCTGTAAGACCCCTTTCACACTGTGCCACCGCCGGCGTCAGCGGTAAAACGCCACTATTTTTAGCGCCATTTTAGCGGCACTATTCGGCCGCTAGCTGGGCAGTTTTAACCCCCTGCTAGCGGCCGAAAAGGGGTTAAATCCGCCCGCAAAACGCCGCTGTTGTGGCATTTTGCCGGCGGTATAGCAGCGCTGCCCCATTGATTTCAGTGAGTTCACCGCTCCTTCACTGCTCCAAAGAAGCTGCTGGCAGGACTTTCTCTGACACCCTGCCAGCACACCGCTCCAGTGGAGATTTCACACTGGAGTGAATGGAGCAGCTGTTTTAGGGCGGTTTGCAGGTGCTATTTTCAACGCTATAGCGCCTGCAAAATGCTCCAGTGTGAAAGGGGTCTAAGACATTCAGCAAATCGACCGCTACAAACTCAGCAGTGCCTAAAAAAGGAGAGCAACTGAGCATGTGCAGAGCAGGGTGAGACAGTGTATTACTGGAGTTTAAACAACATAGGCACTTATTTTGAATGTGTTACATAGCTATACCTGCAAAAGGGGCCAGCCTGAAGTCATCTAGCAGGACTTCATTTTCTGACTAAAGTTCCACTTTTCCAAACGTAGGTCAACCACCCATTTTTACACCACTCCCTGGCTGCTCTTGTGAAAAGAGCCTATATGAGCCAATAAATGGATTACTGGAGGGTTTTAATACCATTCACGGATTCGTGTATAAACAAGTTGCAGGAAAATGCCTGAACAGATGATATTTAAATTGAGGGTGGTATAGCTTGAAGAAAAACTTTCCAACATGCAGGTGACTTCCTGGCCAGGGATTCCGTAGATGAAAACTAGCAACAGTTATTCTGCGACTTCAGTTTATCCAACATGGAGGATAACAGCAATAGCTTTACACATAAAATACCTAAAATTCTGCATAGGTTTGCATACACAGAATTGGGAATGTTATTAATAGACTGAACATATACGATGATCAGCCATAACACTATGTCTACCCACCATTAACTCCTTGAGGCACGGACTCCACTAGACCTCAGAGGTTCCGTTCACATTAGTGCAACTCCAAAGGCTGCGCAATTTTGGGTTTGACTTTGATGCGACCTTACACCCTCTGACACTTAAGTCGCATCAAAGTAGTGCAGGAACTTTTTTTTTTTACGTCGTATAGATGTTTGGGTTGGGCTTGTTTTTCCAACATTCAGATCAACTATCTTCTTCCATTACTCTGTGGTCCAGTTCTGATGATCACGTGCCCATTGTAGGCATTTTAGGATGTGGACATGGGTCAGCATGGGCACCCTGACTGCTCTACAGCTACGCAGCCCTTTATACAACATACGGAGATGCCCTGTGTGTTCTGTCACCTTTCTATCGAAACCAGCATTAACATTTTCAGCAATTTGAGCTACATCAGCTCTTCTATTGGAATGGACTACCTGGTCAGCCTTCGCTCCCCAAGTGCATCAATTAGCCTTGACTGCCCATGGCCCTATTGCCAATTTGCCAGTTGCCCTTCCTTCAACCACTTTTGGTTGGTCCTGACCACTGCAGACTGAAAACATCCCACAAACGCTGCAGTTTTGGAGATGCTCTGACCCAATTGTCTAGCCATTACAATTTGGCAGTTGTCAAAGACAAGATTTTTACTGCTATTAACACATCAACTTTGGGGACAACATGTTCACTTGCTGCCTTAAAATTCCACCTACTTTCAGGTGCCATCGTAATGAGATAATCAAATGTTATTCACTTTACCTGTAAGTGGTCAATGTTATGGCTGATCACTGTAAAACATAATGATTTTTTTTTTGGGACATGCCTTAGCTTTTCAATACATAAAAATCTCTTGCATTATTATTTTCCTGGAGCTCCCCATAATGAAAATAATTCAAAAAGACTGCGCTAAAAAAATGACATTAATAATATCTATACATACATGAATATATAAATGGTGATGAATATCAATCTATCAAGTGACGACGTCCAATAGGACGAAACGTACGTCGGAAGGCTGACGCGCTGACGTCATCGTTTTTATCCTATCTCGTTCCGAACGGGTGTATGCAAGCCGGCCGGCTGTCTTACTTCTTATGTACCTACTACCGTGATTTTTAATGTAAGTGCGAATATCCCTTTGTTGTATTAAATGGTTTAACTGATTTACACTATGGAGAAAATTCTTTATTCCTCTGGGTCCCCCCGGCATGTCGATTGAATCCACTGCACGGAGAGATCCTGCCTGCCCCTTCCCTGCGAGGAGATTCGAGGAGTCGGTTTCCCCTGAGTGGATGTCCTTAGATGAGCTGATTTTTAGCTTGCCTCTGGTAAGCGTACATTTAATAAGGTGGAGGATTCCTCACTGGGTGTTGGTTGTTTAACATTTACGATCACCAATTGAATCTGCCTTGGCTCCAAGGACTGTTTCTCTTCTGATCATCCTTATTTCATCTCCAGTCACTTTTGTTATTTGGTGTTCAATACTTGATTTAATTTGGGACTTTTTTTTATCATTTTTCACATTCATTTTTATTGTTATCTTGCTTTCATTATATTATCATATTTTGTATCACTTGATAGATTGATATTCATCACCATTTATATATTCATGTATGTATAGATATTATTAATGTCATTTTTTTAGCGCAGTCTTTTTGAATTATTTTTGTCTATTATGTGCACGCCTCACTTTAAGGACTGCAGCTTTAATTGTACAGAATCTAGTTAGCAGTATATTACTGTTTTGAGAAGCGCGGTAATTTTTGGTGTTTATTTTCCCCATAATGAAAGCCAATGATGTTGGCATTGGCTTGTATAGCAACCGCTAAGGCTGGGTTCATACTAGTGCGATGCCAGACATCGCATGTGATTCGCACCGCATTGCAGTGTACATCACAAGCAATGTCTGTACGATACGAATTCAGCCACTGTATGACTGAAATTGTATCGCATTTGCACCAAAATGATGCAGGACCCTTTTTTTGGTCAGCACTGGAATCGGATCACATGGGTGTTCACACCCATGTGATACAATTCCTGTACCATTTTACAGTCCACACTGCGATCTGATTTGTGGGGGTCATTAACTTTATATTGACACCTGCAGCGGTTCGCAGATCTCATTGTGAACCAACTGCAACACAGGTGCGATGCGGGAACCCGCACAGGAATTGCAGGGTTTGCCGCATCGCACCAGTGTGAACCGAGCCTTAGAGTGATTGTAAAGGCAGAAGGTTTTTTATCTTAATGTGCATTCTATGCATTAAGACAAAACGCCTTCTGTGTGCAGCAGACCACCTCATCCACCCTAATACTTACCTGAGGTCCCTCTAGATCCAGTGATGTTGCAGGAATGTCTCGGCTGCCCTGGGAATCCTCTCCTCATTAGCTGAGACAGAAGCGCGGTGCCATTGGCTCCCGCTGCTGTCAAAGTCAGTCAGCCAATGAGGAGAGAAAGGGGGCTCCGTGTCTGAATGGACACAGGGAGCTGTGACTTGGCTCGGGTGCCCCCATAGCAAGCTGCTTACCATGGGAGCACTCAACTGGAGGGAGGGCCCAGGAGCACCGAAGAGGGACCCAAGAAGAGGAGGATCTGGGCTTCTCTGTGCAAAACCAACTGCACAGAGCAGGTAAGTATAATGTGTTTGTTATTTTTAACTAAAGAAAATGAGACTTTACAATCACTTTAAGGTTTGATAGCCAGTGCAAACAGCAGGGGTGACAACAAGTGCCCCTGCTCAGACTAACCACATGCCGACCGGGCATAGCCGAAAGATGGCTACAGCGCGGTTGGCATATTCTGGGAGCGCGTCCATGGACGTCCTCCAAGATTCTTGCTCCCGCCCCCCCCCTCCCCCCCTGGTCGCGCACCCGGGAACATCCGTGACCCCGGCGCATCACGGACCAAGGTGAATGGCCACTGATAGCGGCCGTTTACCACGTGATCGCTCCGTCAAATGACGATCACTTGTAAACAAATCTGAGTCACGTCAGTTTCCTCTCTCCCCTCTCTCTGTACAGAGAGGGGAGGGATCAAGTGCTGCAGCTCTGTGGGCTGGAAGTGTAGTGCCCATAGCGCTGATATGTGCCCATCCCAGCAATAAAATACTTATCCATCCCAGCAATAAAATACTCATCCATCCCAGCAATAAAATACTCATCCATCCCAGCAATAAAATACTCATCCATCCCAGCAATAAAATACTTATCCATCCCAGCAATAAAATACTCATCCATACCAGCAATAAAATACTCATCCATCCCAGCAATAAAATACTCATCCATACCAGAAATACTCATCCATACCAGCAATAAAATACTTATCCATCCCAGCAATAAAATACTCATCCATCCCAGCAATACTCATCCATCCCAGCAATAAAATACTTATCCATCCCAGCAATAAAATACTCATCCATCCCAGCAATACTCATCCATCCCAGCAATAAAATACTCATCCATACCAGAAATACTCATCCATCCCAGCAATAAAATACTCATCCATCCCAGCAATACTCATCCATCCCAGCAATAAAATACTCATCCATCCCAGCAATACTCATCCATCCCAGCAATAAAATACTCATCCATCCCAGCAATACTCATCCATCCCAGCAATAAAATACTCATCCATCCCAGCAATAAAATACTCATCCATCCCAGCTATACTCATCCATCCCAGCAATAAAATACTCATCCATCCCAGCAATAAAATACTCATCCATCCCAGCAATAAAATACTCATCCATCCCAGCAATAAAATACTTATCCATCCCAACAATAAAATACTCATCCATCCCAACAATAAAATACTCATCCATCCCAACAATAAAATACTCATCCATCCCAGCAATACTCATCCATCCCAGCAATAAAATACTCATCCATCCCAACAATAAAATACTCATCCATCCCAGCAATACTCATCCATCCCAGCAATAAAATACTCATCCATCCTAGCAATAAAATACTCATCCATCCCAACAATAAAATACTCATCCATCCCAACAATAAAATACTCATCCATCCCAACAATAAAATACTCATCCATCCCAGCAATAAAATACTCATCCATCCCAGCAATAAAATACTCATCCATCCCAGCAATACTCATCCATCCCAACAATAAAATACTCATCCATCCCAACAATAAAATACTCATCCATCCCAACAATAAAATACTCATCCATCCCAGCAATACTCATCCATCCCAGCAATAAAATACTCATCCATCCCAACAATAAAATACTCATCCATCCCAGCAATACTCATCCATCCCAGCAATAAAATACTCATCCATCCTAGCAATAAAATACTCATCCATACCAGAAATACTCATCCATCCCAGCAATAAAATACTCATCCATCCCAGCAATACTCATCCATCCCAGCAATAAAATACTCATCCATCCCAGCAATACTCATCCATCCCAGCAATAAAATACTCATCCATCCCAGCAATAAAATACTCATCCATCCCAGCAATAAAATACTTATCCATCCCAACAATAAAATACTCATCCATCCCAACAATAAAATACTCATCCATCCCAGCAATACTCATCCATCCCAGCAATAAAATACTCATCCATCCCAACAATAAAATACTCATCCATCCCAGCAATACTCATCCATCCCAGCAATAAAATACTCATCCATCCCAGCTATACTCATCCATCCCAGCAATAAAATACTTATCCATCCCAGCAATAAAATACTCATCCATCCCAGCAATAAAATACTCATCCATACCAGAAATACTCATCCATCCCAGCAATAAAATACTCATCCATCCCAGCTATACTCATCCATCCCAGCAATAAAATACTCATCCATCCCAGCAATAAAATACTCATCCATCCCAGCAATAAAATACTCATCCATCCCAGCAATACTCATCCATCCCAGCAATAAAATACTCATCCATCTCAGCAATAAAATACTCATCCATCCCAGCAATACTCATCCATCCCAGCAATAAAATACTCATCCATCTCAGCAATAAAATACTCATCCATCCCAGCTATACTCATCCATCCCAGCTATAAAACAATAAAATACTCATCCATCCCAGCAGTACTCATCCATCCCAGCAATAAAATACTCATCCATCCCAGCAATAAAATACTCATCCATCCCAGCAATAAAATACTCATCCATCCCAGCTATACTCATCCATCCCAGCAATAAAATACTCATCCATCCCAGCTATACTCATCCATCCCAACAATAAAATGCTCATCCATCCCAGCTATACTCATCCATCCCAGCAATAAAATACTCATCCATCCCAGCTATACTCATCCATCCCAGCAATAAAATACTCATCCATCCCAGCAATAAAATACTCATCCATCCCAGCAATACTCATCCATCCCAGCAATAAAATACTCATCCATCCTAGCAATAAAATACTCATCCATCCCAGCTATACTCATCCATCCCAGCTATAAAACAATAAAATACTCATCCATCCCAGCAGTACTCATCCATCCCAGCAATACAATACTCATCCATCCCAGCAATAAAATACTCATCCATCCCTGCAATAAAATACTCATCCATCCCAGCCATACTCATTCATCCCAGCAATACTCATCCATTCATCCATACTCATCCATCCTCAGCAATACTCATCCATTCATACTCAGCAATACTCATCCATCCATCCAAGCTCAGTCATCCATACTCAGCAATACTAATCCATCCATGCTCAGCAATACTTATCCATCCATGCTCAGCCATTCATACTCATCCATGCTCAGCAATACTCATCCATCCATACTCATCCATCCTCAGCGATACTCATCCATCCCATCCACACTCAGCCATACCCAGCCTCAGCTATACCTGACCCAGCCATCCCATCCACACTCAGCCATACCCACCCAGCCATACTCAGCCCTATCCGACCCAGCCATACTCAGCCATCCCATCCTTCCCCACCCAGACATACTCAGCCATCCCATCCATACTTAGCCATACCCAGCCATCCACATTCATGGCTCAACCATGCTTAGCCATCCCCATCCACGGCTCATCCATGCCACTACAGTGTCTCAAAGTGTAATAGGTAGTCAAATGAGATTTGAAATTTATGCCCCTAGAACGCCTGATGGTTCTCCCTGCATGTTGGACCTCTGTGTAAAAGTCTCACATGTGGTATCGTTATACTCAGGAGGAATAGGAGAATCTATTTTGGAGTGTAATTTTTGGTATGTACATGTATGTGTTAGAAATATTGTAAAAATTGACAACTTTGTGTAAAAAAAAATGCGTTTTCATTTTCTTTCCACATTTTCCAAAAACTTGTAGAAAAAAAAATGACATGTACAAAAGACTCGATATGCCTCATAGATTATACATTGGGGTGTTTTCTTTCCATAATGGGGTCATTTTTGGGGCGTTTTTATTGTCCTGGTGCTCCAGGGCCTTCAAAAGTGCAAGAGGTAGTCAAGAAATTAAATGTGTAATTTATGCTCCTAGAACGCCTGATGGCGCTCCCTGCATGTTGGGCCTCTGTATGTGGCCACGCTGTGTAAAAGTCTCGCCGTATTCAGGAGGAGTAGTAGAATGCATTTTGGGATGTAATTTGTGGTATGCATATGCTGTGTGTGAGAAATAAACTGATAATATGACACTTTTGTGAAAAAAGAAAAAAAAAATCTTGAATTTGCAAAGAATTGTGGGAAAAATTACAACTTCAAAAAACTCACCATGCCAATTTCTAAATACCTTTGGATGTCTACTTTCCAAAAAGGGGTCATTTGGGGGGTATTTGTACTGTCCTGGCTTATTAGGGTCTCAAGAAATGAGATAGGCCGTCAGTACTTCAGGTGTGCTCAATTTTCAGATATTGGCACCATAGCTTATAGACTCTATAACTTTCACAAAGACCATATAATATACACCGATTTGGATTATTTTTACCAAAGTTATGTAGCAGTATAAAATTTGGCCAAAATTTATTATGAAAAATTACTAATTTGCAAAATTTTATAACAGAAACAAAAAAAAAATGTATTTATTTATTTTTTTTTACAGAATTTTCTGTCTTTTTTCCATTTATAGCACAAAAAAATAAAAAACCCAGCGGTGATTAAATACCACCAAAAGAAAGCTCTATTTGTGTGAAAAAAGGACAAAAATCTCATATGGGTACAGTATTGCATGATTGAGTAATTGTCATTGAAATTGTGAGAGCCGAAAGCTGAAAATTGGTCTGGTTATTAAGGAGGTTTAAGTGCCCAGTGGTCAAGTGGTAAAAAGGGTGTGACAATCTCCCTACTTCCCTAATGTCAGCCTTCGGTTCCTTATTATTTATTTTTAATCAAGGTGTAACTGTAGTTCCCCAGGCTACCCTCACATACTATAATTTTGCAAAACTCCAGAGCCTTAAAAATTTACGGACAGGTATTCCTGATGCGTTCTCTTCTAACTTAAACCACATAGGAAGCAAAGCACAGAATCATTGGTTCTTCTACTAAGGCCCCTTTCACACTGGGGCGGTAGGGGGCGTCGGCGGTAAAACAGCGCTATTTTTAGCGCTGTTTTACCGTGGTATTCGGCCGCTAGCGGTGCGGTTTTAACCCCCCGCTGGCGGCCGAAAAACGGTTAAAACCCCACGTACAGCGCGGCTATAGCCGCGGTATTACCGCGGTATAGCAGCGCTGTCCCATTGATTTCAATGGGCAGGAGCGGTTTAGGAGCGGTGAATACACCGCTCCTTCACCGCTCCAAAGATGCGACTGACAGGAGATTTTTTTCTTCTCCTGCCAGCGCACCGCTTCAGTGTGAAAGCCCTCGGGCTTTCACACTGAACAAACAGCGGAGGCAGTTTAGGGGGCGGTTTGCAGGCGCTATTTTTAGCGCAATAACGCCTGCAAACCACCCCAGTGTGCAAGGGGTCTAAGGGTACTGCCCCAAATAAAGAACGATTCCACTACATCTCTTCTGATCGGAAACCGTTTACTGCCTTGACTATCCGCTGATCTCTCAGAAACGGTTTCATTCTCTGTTTCCCAAGGGGTCAGACTTCTTCCCGCTGATATCTACACTGGAGGGAAGGGGGAATTATTCACATATCATTTTCCTTATATAAGTGCAATTACCTTTTAGGCACATAAACATAAAAGAAGTCTGTTTTTAAAAAACATAAGTGGGTGTGGCATCCTTGCCACATACATGTCAAAAACGAAAATGTGTGGTTCTGCACGTAGAACACAACATCATATCGAATAAAGAATATTGATAGAGAGTTCCTAGAAGTGATTTTATAGAAGGAAGTCTGTTTCACATTAGACTTCTTGGGAACTGCCTCCTCCTCCTGAAAATGTATTCCTAGATATAATATAAGAGACTGTCTGAGAATTACAGCAGTGTACCAACAAAAGATTTAAAGATGTAATTAAGAGCAACGGGAAACTTATAACATTTAAACTACATTAAAAATTAAAAAAAATAAACTGAAGGTACAACCCAGTCAAACAAAAAAAAATAAATATATGTTTATCTTGCGGCATTCATTATTTATCTACGGGTTTGGCCGGAAGCCATACTGTGGAATTGCAAAACTTCACTCTCCCAATCAACATTAATTATCTTTAATCCTCATGCTGCCAGCATTAGTAAATAGATAGAAGAGTAGATCATATTTACTTGTTTTAAACTTTTTTTAACCACTTCAGCCCCGGAAGATTTGGCTGCTGAATGACCGGGTGATTTTTTACGATTCGGCACTGCGTCGCTTTAACTGAGAATTGCGCGGTCGTGCGACGCTGCACCCAAACAAAATTGAGGTCCTTTTTTTTACCACAAATAAAGCTTTCTTTTGGTGGTATTTGATCGCCTCTGCGGTTTTTCTTTAAAAGCGACAATTTTGAAAAAAAAACAAACAATATTTTCTACTTTTTGCTATAATAAATATCCCCATTTAAAAAAAAAAAAAGTTTAGGCCGATGTGTATTCTTCTACATATTTTTGGTAAAAAATAAATAAAATAACGCAATAAGCGTATATTCATTGGTTTGCGCAAAATTTATAGCATCTACAAAATAGGGGATGGATTTATAGCATTTTTATTATTATTCACTTTTTTTTTATTAGTAATGGTGGCGATCTGCGAGTTTTATCGGGACTGCGACATTATGGCGGGCACATCGGACACTTTTGACACATTTTTGGGACCATTGACATTTATACAGTGATCAGTGCTATAAAAATGCACTGATTACTGTAAAAATGTCACTGGCAGTGAAGGGGTAAAAACTAGGGGGCGATCAAGGGGTTAACTGTGTCCCCTGCTACGTGTTTCTAACTGAAGGGGGGAGGGGACTGACCTAGAGGAAGTGACGGATTGTGGTTCTTAGCTAATAGAAACACACGATCTGTCACTCCTCTCAGAACTGGGATTTATGTGTTTACTCACACACACACACGTCCCTGTTCTGCCTCTTGTGCTCGCAATTGCTCTTGGCTGGCAGTCATCGCGACCGTCCGGCACGAGCATCGGCACCCCCGCAGTGCAGCGGGTGCGTGCGCGCGCCTGCTATCCCGATTCCACAAGCCGACGTATAGCTGCGATGATTCGTGCTGACCTGCCGCTGTAAAATGACGGCGGCTGGTCGGCAAGCGGTTAATTTCCTCAGTTACGTCCTGGTTTCTTGCCTTGCCTTGTCATACATCCCAGGAGTCTTCCAGATAGGAGAGTGGAGTGGAGGAGGAGTTTTCTCAGCTAAGCACATTCTCCTGAATAAATGCTTAAAGTGTAAGTTCACCTTCTGTAAGGCGAGCTTACACTGGACCCCCTCCTCATCACACCAGGTCCCGCTGACCTGGAGTCCGGCGATCTTCTGTTCGGACACATCAGACAGTTAAAATTGAAATCCCAGCGGCTTTCTCACCTCTTCTCCAGCATTGACAGGACGGGCTACGTAGTTTCTGATTGGTCTGCACCGACCAATTAAAATGTCTCCTATACGTACCTTCACGAACTATGTTTAGGAGATTAAGCCAAGAGGGTTTCTAATCCCTGGACCAGTAAAGCGGCGACCTGATGTGTTAGAGCGGGTGATCTCTGGACTCCAGGTCAGAGGGACTAGGGGAAGATGGGGAGGGGGTGCAGTGTAAGTTCACCTTACAGATTTTTCTGTAAAGGTGAACTTACCCTTTATACTAAGGGCAGATGGGTTCCAAGAAGTAAATGCTACATGAATCATCTGCCCTTACTCAAGATGGCCATGGCCAGAAATGGTAGGGGGTTGTTTTTCAAAGTGATTTTAGAAAAAAATTAAAAATAGAAGACAAGGACGGATGGGGGGGGGGGGGGGGGGGGTTGCTTTGAATATTAAAAATGAATTAAAGCGTTACTAAACCCAGGACCCTGCATTCGCTATATCTGGTCTCCCACAGTACACAGAACATGGAAATGCAATCATATAGTGATCTTGGTGTTGAGTTTTTCACTTTAATGTCATCACAGAGGACAAGGAGACACTCTTTACGTCTAGAGGAAAAAAGATTTCACCTCCAAATACGGAAAGGTTTTTTCACAGTAAAAGCTGTGAATATGTGGAATAGATTCCCTTCAGAGGTGGTTCTGACCAGCTCAGTAGATTTCTTTAAAAAAGGCCTGGATTCATTCCTAGGTGTACATAATATAACTAGGTACTGACATTTAGACCCCTTTCACACTGCGGCGTTTTGCAGGCGCTATAGCGTTAAAAATAGCGCCTGCAAAATCGCCCTAAAACAGCTGCTCCATTCACTCCAGTGTGAAAGCCCGAGGGCTTTCACACTGGAGCGGTGTGCTGGCAGGGTGTCAGAAAAAGTCCTGCCAGCAGCTTCTTTGGAGCGGTGAAGGAGCGGGGAACTCACCGCTCCTCCCCATTGAAATCAATGGGGCAGCGCTGCTATACCGCCGGCAAAACGCAGCTACAGCGGAGTTTTGCAGGCAGATTTAACACCTTTTACGGCCGCTAGCGGGGGGTTAAAACGCTAAAAACCTCGCTCCCAACCTGCCCCAAAGATGCTGCTTGCAGGATTTTTCGGACTGCCCCACAAGCGCACCGCCCCAGTGTGAAAAGTCACACAAATGGGAGGCAGTTTTCAGGCGCTTAGCAGAGGCTATTTCCAGCGCTAAAGAGCCTGAAAACTGCCCCCGGTGTGAAAGGGGTCTTACAAAGCTAATGAGCAGGGCCACCTGGCAACGTCATCAGGTGACCTCAGCCCCTGTGATGTCCTTTTAAAAAAAAAAAAAATCTTTATCTATACATCTAAGAAATGCATACCAGTATGCCAATAGGTACGCAAATAGACTGCCAGTGACAAAATAAAAAGGCAGTTGGTTAGAAACATATTGCCCCAACAAATTCAAATGTTCCAAAAGGACTCGGAGTCATTGCAAAAATCATCTCAGCACATAAATACAAAGGACAATATAAAAAATTTGAACAATGAAGACCCAAACAAGGGGGCCCAATACTGGAGCCTATTAGGAAGGACACCCATTTCTGACACTTGTATCAGCATGTTGTGACCTTTGTCAACTCTGGTTATCTACTTAGGCCTGCAGGTCAAGAAGGCACAGCTGGGTACAACAAAGGGATGGGCAATACAGATAAGACTATCTTTTTTTTTAAATTACCCGAGGTGACAGCAAAAAAAGGAAGAACTCAAACTGTATACAAGGGCTATTTTCAAATGCAGGATATTGTCTACAACAAAGAGAAAGTCAGGATGGTGGACTGGAAGTTCAAGCACTGCATGGAGAATGGAGATAGCAGCATGCATGTATGGTGCCTGGTAGTAAAGATTCTAAAGGAGACGCTGTTTGATGAGGACTCTACAGATTTGGGAGCATTAAAGTGGAAGTCCACTAAAACTAAAATCCCTGCATCTATAGCACAATTTAAAGACCTCATACAATCAACCCAGCAGCTTGTACCTAGACAACTTTGTACATGTTCAGTAATGAACAACTATAGACATACAGAAGGATATGAGAATGGAACGAGCAGCCCTAACATCAAAGACCAGGGGTTGCCAATTAAGAGCCATTCAAGCAAAATAAATGTTGGCTAATGGTGACGGGTATTGCAATATTAGTTAAAGTGGTTGTAAACCCCAAGAGCCCTTTCACACTGAAAGCACCCGGGTGTCGGCGGTAAATCGCCGCTATTTTTAACGGCGCTTTATCATCGTTTTAGCGGCGCTATTCGGCCGCTAGCGAGGCAGTTTTAACCCCCGCTAGCGGCCAAAAAGAGGTTAAAACTGCCCGCAAAACACCGCTGCAGCGGCGCTTTGCCGGCGGTTAAGCGGCGCTGCCCTGTCCATTGATTTCAATGGGCAGGGGCACTTTAGGAGCAGTGTATTCACCGCTCCTACAGCGCTACAAAGAAGCTGCTTGCAGGATTTTTTGTGACGCCCTGCCAGCACAGCACCCCAGTGTGAAAGCACTCAGGCTTTCATACTGGGATTGCACCTGAGGCTTTTTTTCAGGCGCTTCACAGGCCCTATTTGTAGCGCTAAAGCGCCTGAAAAATGCCTCCAGTGTGAAAGGGGTCTTACATATACCCAGTGAAGTGACTGGCCTCAGGCAATACAGAGCTAAAACAAATCATACTAAATAAGGACCCTTCTACACCAGCAGACCGATCAGGTCCACCTGTCCGTTTTTCAGGCAGACCTGATCGGACCACCCATTGTTCTCTATGGAGCAGCGGATGTCAGCAGACGTGTGTCAGCTGACACCCACCGGCATCCGATTCTGTCTGCTAAAAAAAGGCGGATGGAGATCCATTTCCAATCCGTCTGGCAGATCGGATTGGATGACAGTCAGATGGACATGGGCCGGGCAGTCCGTTTCCATCTGACCGCCCCATAGAGAACAGTAGGCTGTGTCCGTGTCCGCTCTGCATAGTGGGGCAGACACGGACCTGTCATCCACCTGCTCAGTGGGGATCAGCAGAGAAATCCCCCAGCTCCATCTGAAAGGGGCCTAAGTTGTACCTGTTTTTCTGCAGTCTTCTCTTCTCTACATCTGTTCAAAGTCCAGAATTGATAAAGATTGTCTGAGCGGTTAGAAAAAAAGGAGGGACGGAAAGCTGAAGTCACACACTGCAGAACTCAGTGAGGAGAGCTCTGAGAGCTGATTAGAGAGAAGAGACCCCCCCCCCTTCACACAGGAACAGAGCTGAGGCTGTCACTCTGCCGGAGCTTCCTTCTCTGTCACCTTTTTTTCTCTTGGCGTCAGGTACAGACAGAAATTACACACTATAGATGGATATGCTTTGTTCATATTTCATGTCTGAGGATCAGAACCACTTTAGGCTGGGTTCACACCATTGCGAATTAATTCACAATAGCAGGAGATTTTGACCAGCTCTCTATGGAGCCAGTTCACATATCCCTGCTGCGGCTCTGGTGTGAATTATTTGCACATGAGCCCTGTGCGTCTTTTGGTCCGTTTCAGGTCCAAATTCAGCCATAAATTAGGGCTGAAATCGGACCTGAAATGGTGAACCAGGACGCACCAGACCCCTGCTGGGAGCTGCATGTGGCGATGGTGTGAACCCAGCCTCAAATAGTACTCAAGTCAGTAGTGTAAAGATTTTGTGCTGCCCTAGGCCTGACTAAACATGTACACCCCCTAATTTGAATATGACACACCCCTTCCTGTCAAGACCACACCCCTTGCTTTTTAAGACCCGCCCTGAAATTTTCGAGTGGGGACACTAGTTCTGAGGGCCTTAGCGGGTAGGGGCAATGGATTCCCTTAATTTGCATAGATTTCCTCTCACTTCCTGTTTGGCTATGGGACTGGGATGGTAAAAAATAAACTGACGGGCTATAACCCTCCCTTATTCTATCCAAAAATTTTTTTAAAAAAAGCGTTGCCTATAGTTCTATTTTAAGCACAAATTTCTGATAATTTTATGAAGAGGACTAAGAAGATATAACCATGCCAATGGTGCAGCATAAAACATAGAGCACAGTGAGGAAGGTTTGTGGTCCAGGATGATAGGACAGTCAAAATTAGAAGCAGTGGCGCCCCCCCCACAGTTGCGGAATGCCTGCCGCCCGCATACCGGAAGCAGTGCGGCCGCTTTAAGGGGGCGCTAGACTAATTTGCTTCTCAGCCCAGTCCGCCCCATAAGATTGGCGCTACACTAACAGTCGGCGGGGGACTCTTTCCATGCTGCCCCCCTACAAAGTGCTGCCCTAGGCCTGGGCCTTGTCGGCCTAGGCCAGGGTCGACAAAAGAAGTTCTAAGCTCTCACCATGTAATGCATAAGACTAGAGGAAAAAGCAGCCAGCCAGTTCAATATTTATTGTCCCGTAATAAGTTTATATATTATATAATCACATATAATCACACACACGGGTTGGACTTGATTGACTTGTGTCTTTTTTCAACCTCACCTACTACGTAACTATGAAGGTTGAAATACAAGAAGAGTAAATATGTAAAGGAGGTAAGAAAATAAAAAGTTGTATCCAGGGTTGTCGCGTTGGCTCGAACGCAGCTTGAGCATCCTTTAGGATAATAAGCATATCTAATTGTCTCCTATCTCCTATCCAACTGTACATCCCTACTGAACTGACTTTGCTGAGTCTGCTATTAATATTTTTGGTAATTGTCTCCTGCTGCCATATCTTTAAACTTCCATATTTACTGCTAGCTCTATAACAAACACACTGCAATAGCAATATTACTGGTGATTGATTCTCAACTCCATGTGGCTTGAGTGATGAAGAGAGGTAATTAGCTTTACGACCCGAGCCTGTGTCTGGCCTGGCCCTGGCCATCTCCTCCCCATATTCAGGTGTCTCACATCAGACCCAATAATGACCAACTGAGAAATGCATCCCGGCTTAGTCTCTCTATAAATTTATGGCAGCTTATGGGGTGGCGCAGACATCATGGCTCTTTCCTGAGTGGCTCTGTCACGAGTGATGCGCAGTTTCACCGACGCTGTTTAACGAAAGCAGGATAACTAAAGCTGCATGAACAACAGGAACTCTGCTCCACTCTGCAAGACAAGCAAACCACCTTTGAATTTTATTTTATATTAGGTTAGTTTCCCACTCTCTATCCACTAACATGCTCCTTATTCTCTTCCTTCTCACATTGGTGTCTTCTATCCTCAAATTATCTTTACTCTACCCCTCTCTTCCCTGCAGCATGCACATATCACCCTCACTCCTACCCTCTCCCTACTATGGCACCCATCTCCTGCAGTTGCTGCACCCACATGCTGACAAACACCAGGGCCACTAGACACGTGCGCTCATGCACATCCCACTCCCACCTTGCCTTCCTCACCCTCCTCCTTCCTCAGGTGACATTTCTCCTAATCCTGGTCCGCCATTTTCCAAATGCAAGCCACATATCCAATACCCCTCCCCCTCTGGCAACCACCGCAATCCATTCAGTTTAATTTCTATCCCCCTGCTTCCTCAAAGCACCCCACCAATCTCATGTGCCCTTTGGAACGCCCGCTCCATCTGTAACAAGCTAACATCTGTACATGACCTCTTCATCTCTCATGGCTTGAACATACTCGCCATAACAGAAACCTGGCTGCAAAATTTTGACTCAGCTTCTCCTGCTGCCCTCTCCCATGGTGGTCTCCATTGGACTCACTCCTCCAGACCCAACAGACAGAAAGGAGGTGGAGTTGGCTTCCTTCTGTCCCCACAAAGCACCTTCCAAGTCCTTACTGTCCCTCCCTCTCTATCCCCCTCTTCTTTCGAGATGCACTGTATTCGTCTGTTTTCTCCCATTTCTCTGAGGATTGCAGCAATTTATAGGCCTCCAGGACCGGTATCGCGCTTCATTGATGACTTTGCTGCCTGGCTACTCTACTTTCTCTCCTCTGAAATACCCACCATTATTCTTGGTGACTTTAACATTCCTGTCAATGTTAACAGCCCAACTACAGCTAAACTTCTCAACTTAACCTCATCTTTTGACCTAACCCAATGGACACATACTTCCACTCACTCCAATGGTAATACCCTTGACCTTGTATTCTCCCATCTCTGCAACCCTAGCAACCTCACCAACACCCCCTTTCCTCTATCTGATCACAACCTCATTACTTTCACTGTATCCTTGCCTCCAACCACCCATCCCTCCAAGCAGCAAACAATTACTTGTAGAAACCTTCGCCACTTTAACCCTTCTCTTCTCTATTCTGCTACTGACCACCTATATGAAATAATCTCTCCCCTGTCCTGTCCTAACCTGGCCACTTCTGTCTACAACAGTTCACTCTCATCATCACTAGATGCACTTGCTCCTCTAACCACACGCAGAATCAGGCCCCGACCGTTACAACCCTGGCAAACTGACAACACTAGAAATCTCAAGAGACATTGCCGTGCTCTTGAACGACTGTGGCGTAAAACCAAATGCCTGCAAGACTTCACCCTATATAAATCTGCCCTTCTAAAATACAATTCATGCCTCCATGCTGCCAAACAAGCCTACTTTGTCTCTTATTAATTCCTTGTCATCCAGTCCCCGTCGGCTCTTCTCAACCTTTAACTCTCTGCTTCGTCCACCACCCCCTCTACCCACTAACTCACTCACTGCCCAAGAGATTGCCAATCACTTCAAAGACAAGTTCGATGCAATTCGTGAGGACATCTCCACTGTGCGTACGTCTTCCCCACCCATCATACCTTGCCCAGCAGCACATTCAACACTCTCCTCTTTTGAATTGGCTACTACGGAAGAGGTTACAAAAACTCTCGGATGCCCACCTAACCAATTGTCCCTTGGATCCTGTTCCCTCACAACTACTACGGTCACCCTCTTCTTCTATCCTATGGTCCCTCACCCACATCTTCAATCTCTCCCTTTCTAGTGGCATTTTCCCCTCCCCTCTAAAACATGCACAGATCACTCCCATTCTTAAAAAGCCCTCACTGGACCCTACCGACCTGAACAACTTAAGACCCATCTCATTACTCCCTTTCACCTCTAAACTTCTAGAACGCTTAGTCTACAACCGTCTTAGCTCCTACCTCAATGAAAATAACCTTCTTGACCCCTTACAGTCTGGCTTTCGCTCGCAGCACTCCACGGAAACTGCCTTACTAAAACTCACTAACGATTTACTAACTGCTAAAACCAACAGCCAGTACTCCATACTCCTACTACTTGACCTCTCTGCGGCCTTTGATACTGTTGACCACCCGCTCCTTCTCAATAAACTACATTCCCTTGGCCTCCGAGATTCTGCTCTATCCTGGTTCTCTGGCTATTTATCACAGCGCTCCTTCAGTGTCACCTACAACTCGGTCTCCTCCTCTCCATTGCCCCTTTCTGTGGGGGTCCCCCAAGGCTCGGTTCTTGGAACCCTTCTCTTCTCTATCTACACCTCCTCCCTTGGTCACCTAATAACTGCCCATGGCTTCCAATACCACTTATACGCTGATTACACCCAAATCTATCTGTCTACTCCTCACCTCACTCCTTCAGTCTCCTCTCGCATTACTAACTTACTAACTGACATATCAGCTTGGATGTCGCACCACTTCCTTAAACTAAATCTCTCTAAAACTGAGCTATTAATATTCCCCCCCGCCCGTGCCCCCCTCCAAGACTTTTCCATCAAAATCAACAATGCAACCATCAGTCCCTCCCCTCACGCCAGGGTACTCGGTGTAATCCTAGACTCTGACTTGTCATTTCAGCCTCAAATCCAATTGCTGTCAAAAGTTTGTAGAATTCACCTCCGTAACATCTCTAAAATTCACCCCTTTTTTAACAAATGAAACCACCAAGCTCCTCATTCACTCCCTTGTTATCTCTCGCCTTGACTATTGCAACTCCCTTCTCATTGGCCTACCGCTCCATAGGCTATCCCCTCTTCAGTCTATCATGAATGCTGCTGCCAGACTTATCCACCTTACCAACCGCTCAGTGCCTGCCAACCCTCTACTTCAATCCCTACACTGGCTCCCAATCACCCAGCAAATTAAATTCAAAATTCTAACCACAACATACAAAGCCATTCACAACTCTGCCCCAAGCTACATCACTAATCTTGTCTCCAAATATCACCCAAATCGACCTCTTCGCTCTTCTCAAGACCTCCTGCTTTCAAGCTCTCTCATCTCCTCCTCCCATGCTCGTCTCCAGGATTTCTCCAGAGCCTCTCCCATCCTCTGGAACTTGCTACCTCCATCTATCCGGCTATCCCCTACTCTTGCTACCTTCAGGCAATCCCTGAAAACTCATCTCTTCAGGAAAGCCTATCACGTCTCCAACTAATCTCCTACCACTTCCACCAGCTCATTCCCCACAGTTACAACCTTTTGTACCACCTGCCCCACCCTATTAGATTGTAAGCTCTTCTGAGCAGGGCCCTCTTAATCCTATTGTATTGTATTATAACTGTATTTTCTCCCTTTTATATTGTAAAGCGCTGCGTAAACTGTTGGCGCTATATAAATCCTGAATAATAATAATAATATCACCTATGAGTGATTTTTTATCTAGTGAACCAGTTTGAGGCAGACCGTAGGCTTTCTCCAACTTCAAACGACTACAATCCAAGCTGCTGGGAAAATCTATGCTATAAGCCTGCCAATACCTTTGGGTATGTCAGAGAAAATCAGACAGTAAACATTTTAAAGCGCTCACTTTTTTTTTTCCTGTAGCCTGCCCTTGTAATTGAAGACATTATTATAGTAGAATATAAACTGTGTGGTTGATTGCAACCCCCAGAAAGGAAAAATTCAGCTCCAGTTAAAAAAAAAAAAAACACTAAACACTTGTATCTATGGGTGCCAGAAAGATTCAACATGGTAAAAATTGAAGGACCAAACAACTGACATTCTACTTCTGGTAACATGCAGGATAAAAATAAGAGCAGCAGCTTCAGGCGAAAGCAAATGTACAGTAGGGTGAAATGTACAGTGTACAAGCAGCGCCTCCACACAATCTCCTAATATAGTCAAAAAAGGGATTGTATTCTGTTTGATAACTAACAAAAATGTCAAACAATTGTTCTCGGCCTCCTTGGCAGGAGCAGCTCTCACTTTTTTTTTTTTTTTTTCCTGTGTGCATTACACTCAGAGTTTTCTCTGCTCACAAAAAAGGAATTATACTTCCAGTCGATTTTCATTAGGATTGCATTACAGTGGATCGTGAAGTCATCGGCCTGACATACTTTTCACTGCTGTCTTTCATGGTAAACAAAGAAACTCTTGCATAAGCTAAAGAGTAAATTGTCCTGAGCGACAAGAGCGGAGACATGCGATTGCTGAGCCGGCCCGACACTGTGAGGGTATCACATTAGCCAGGGCTGGCCCAAGACATTGTGTGCTGCCTTGGCCCAACAATCAAATGCTGCACCCCCCCCCCCCCCCAAAAAAAAAATGTTTTTAAAAATTAAGCCCGCCAAAAGGCCCCCACATTCATTATTTTATATCATGATAACTAAAATTTAATTTATCAGAAAATCAGATTGAAAATGCCATAAATCTATTCCCTATTTTGTAGACGCTATGACTTTTACGCAAACTAATATACGCCTGTTGCAATTTTTTTTAACCAAAAATATGTAGCAGAATACATATTGGCTTAAACTGAGGAAGACATTTTTTATAGTAAATATCTATAGGAGGGGTGTCCACCACCCCTCCTAAGTTTCATTTTGTACAGTATGTCTTATATGTGAAGTTGCGTATCAGAGACCGGTATTGTCGTAATATTGAAGCCTATTGAGATTTATACATACATTATACATTAGAGGATTCTACCATTATTGTTAAGTGATTGATCAGTAAGTTAGTGCTTCATTTTTTTTTCTTGTGGTGTGGGAACACATAACAGTACTTAGCAGCAGGCCTTTTACTGACACTTTTTATTTTACCTCCAGGCGTTTATTGTAAATAGTAGTGTGGTGATTACCTATTATACTAAAGATCGGCATGTGGAATTAATAAACATCAAGAGATTTCAGTTTTGCCCCACCAGGCCGGCCCCCCATGGACAACGTGCCTGGCTGCTGAGTTCATCGCCCCATCCCTGCACTCAGTGCACTGATTGGCAGCACTGGCAGGCAGCAATGGTTGGCACTGATAAGGTGGCACTGATTGGCACTAATAGAAAGCACCGATTGGCAGCACTGGTGAGCCCTGATTGGCTGCACTGATTGGCACTAATAGGCAGCACTGATGGGCACTGATAGGCAGCACTGATGGTCAGCACTGATAGGTGGCACTCATGGGCATTGATTGGCAGCACTGATGGGCACTGATTGAAAGCACTGGCACTGATTGGCACTGGTAGGTGGCACTTATTGGAAACACTGATTGGCACTGATAAGTGACATTGGTTGCCACTATTAGGCAGCACTGAATGGCACTGACAGGTGGCACTGATTAGAAGCACTGATTGGAAACACTGATTGGCACTGGCAGGTGGCACTGACAGGTGGCACTGACAGAGGAGAGGGACATTCACACTGAGCCAATATTGACGCTTAGTGAAACTCTTTCATGTAATGTAACTGCAGGCATAGAGAGACCAGCTGTCAAAATTCAGCGGTGATGTCGAGGGTGGGCGGGACCCAGCAGCTATCAAACACCAGCCAATGATTGTGCTGCGTAAGAAAGGGGGTAGGGCTACATACACATAGCGTCTCGGCCAGATCCCATCCCATTGGCTGATGTTTGATAGCTGCTGGGTCCCGCCCACCCCGACATCAACGCGTAATTTTGACAGCTAGTCTCTCTCTCTGCATTCAGTTAGATTACGAGACAGTGTCACACACTGAGAGGCTCTGACAAGCAGAACGATCTGCTCAGTGTGAAACTGCTGCACACTCATTGAATACCGCCCTTCTTAAAATGCCGCCTGGGACCATGGGCCCGGCTCTGACATTAGCACTCCTGTATCTTTGCTGGGAAGCAGTAAGGCTGTCATCTTTCAACATGTTTATCCTTTTTACCTGAATAGGTTCCTGTGCTGCTTCAGGTCAATACATAGAAGGGAGGCTGTGCTGATGGGCACTGGCAAGGCTGCACTGATGGGCACTGGCAAGGCTGTATTGATGGGCACAGGCAAAGCTGCACTGATCAGGTTGTATTGATGGGCACAAGTAAAGCTGCACCGATCAGGCTGTATTGATGGGCACCGGTAAAGATGTACCGATCACGCTGTATTGATGGGCACCGGTAAAGATGTACTGATCAGGCTGTATTGATGGGCACAAGTAAAGCTGCACCGATCAGGCTGAATTGATGGGCACTGGTAAGGCTGAGCTGATGGGCACTGATCAGGCTGCATTGATAGGCACTGGTGAGGTTTAGCTGATGGGCACAGTTTAGGCTGAGCTGATGGGCACAGGTAAGGCTGAGCTTATGGGCACAGGTAAGGCTGAGCTTATGGACACAGGTAAGGCTGAGCTTATGGGCACAGGTAAGGGTGCATTGATGGGCACTGATTAGGCTGCATTGATGGAAACTGTTAGGCTGAGCTGATGGGCACTGATCAGGCTGCATTGATAATCACAGGCAAGGCTCCACTGATGGGCACTGGTGACGCTGCATTGATGGGCACTGGCAAGGTTGAGCTGATGGGCACTGGTAAGGCTGCATTAATGGGCAGAGGAAAGGATGCACTGATTAGGCTGCATTGATGGGCACTGGTGAGGATGCATTGTTGGGCACTGATCAGGTTGCTTTGATGGGCACAGGTAAGGCTGCACTGATCAGACTGCATTGATGAGCACTGGTGAGGCTGCATTGGTGAAGCTGAGCCGATGGGCACAGGTAAGGCTGAGCTGATGGGCACAGGTAAGGCTGCATTGATGGGCACAGGAAAGGATGCACTGATGGGTACTGATTAGGCTGCATTGATGGGCAATGGTGAGGCTGCATTGATGAGCACTGGTGAGGCTGCACTGATGGGCACTGGCGTGTGTGTGTGTGCGTATCTGTCATTGCAGCATGCACACATACAAAAATATTGATAACTAACAAAAACCATCACAAATACATACTGACATTACACACACACACACACAGAAACTATGACACCCAAACAATAGAAATTACTTTCTCAAGACAGGGGTACTTAGGAAATTTTTTTAGACCTGCAGGGGTAATTCACCGTAAAAGGTTGAGAAACACTGGCTTATATAATGCTTTTAAAGGAAGTGGAGATTCTCCTTTAACCACAGAATACAGCCCTAAAACCACTAATTGTTCTGATTTGTGGCAAGGAAAGCAACCTCTGACTACGTATTTTTATTACACGCACAGCTTGAATTGCTCAGCTTTGTATCTGGTTAATTTTAACTGTAACGTAATACTAAAATTTCAAATGTGATGTGTGCCAAAATATGACAGTACAATTTGTATGAAGATCACTGCCCAATATGAATGGGCACAAATGTTTGGATGATAAAAAAATTCAAATAAAAAAAAATAAATAAAAAATGAATAGGTTCACTTGCATTGAAGCATTCATGTTTTAGATGCATCTATTTTTTTTAACTACAAGTCTCCAGCAAAAAAAAAAAAAAAAGCAACAAGCTTAAAAAAATGGATAGAACGTAGAATTAAGGCTGAGGCCCCGTTTACATATGGACGATTTGGAATTTTGGTAAAACGCGCAATGCGTGTTTGGGTGCCCCAAATGTGGCACGATTTTGATTGTTAAATACTTGAGAATTGCAGCAAGATGCAAGTGCGACATTGCTCCTGGCTCAGGGCCAAAATTTGGTCCCTGAGCTTCATTGGAGTGACAATCGCGCATAGGGCAGTCCATTCAACTGAATAGGCTGCCCGATACGTGACGCGTTTCCGTGTGAGAATTGTGCTAACAAAATGGCGAGCGGGAACGCAAGTTCCCACTGTGTGTAATGTGAGAAGCCCTGAATTAAACCACATATTCTTTTTGAAGGCGGTTTAAAGCATCCAAAACATCAGAGGGAAATAAAAAGTCAGAGTACACACTGCAAAAACTTCTTTGACGTATCCTAGAACATTCTCTTGTAATAAATTAATCCTGCAGCTCACTCATTTCTAGAACCTGGTTGACCAGTTTCCTTGACAAAGGTCACGTGGTCTGCTGATGAAGAGCAATATTAGCACAATGAGGTCTTCAGGAAGAACCATTCCGTTACTATAAAGAAATTTGAGATTGGGCACTTTTGCCTGAAAACGTTCCTAAAGGGAATTGCATTAGTAGAATATGTGACCTTCGCAGAGGAATAGGTCCTATGTCAGGAACCAAAAGTGTAATGATTCTTTCATTCTGAGGATGAGGTAATACTTTATGGATACTGGACGCACATTTCTGCAAAGGCTGCTATCTGCCTGTTTTTTTTTGTAAAGCTGCCATCATTTAGGTATTGGCCTAAAGGACTGGGCAAAAATATGTTCAAATCTGCAGTCAGATCACCTGTGTTTTCATTCGTTTCCTGATCCAAGGTTTTGTGAAGATCTGCTTTTTACTGATGAAGCCCTCGTTCACACCTAAGCATTTTTGCAAGTGTTTTTTAAGTATAAGGCCGGGTTCACACTATTGCAAATTGGATGTGGGATTTCCGCATCCAATTTGCAATATCCAATTTGCAATAGCAGGAGAATGTGACCGGCTCTCTATGGAGCCAGTTCACATATCTCCAATGCGGCTCCGGTGCAAATTTTCACAGGTGCCCTCTGTGCGTCTTTTGGTCTGTTTCAGGTCCGAATTCAGCCATAAATTAGGGCTGGAATCGGACCTGAAACGGTGAACCAGGACGCACCGGACCCCTGCTGGGAGCCGCATGCGGTGATGGTGTGAACCCAGCCTCAAACAGTACTCAAGTCAGTAGTGTATTTAGGTTTTGCGCTGCCCTGGGCCTGACTAAACTCGTACAACCCCCAATTTAAATATGACCCACCCCTTCCTGTCGAGGCCACACCCCTTGGTGTTTAAGACCCGCCCTGACATTCGGGCTTTAATCGGACCTGAAACGGTGAACCAGGACGCACAGGACCCCTGCTGGAAGCCGCATCGGCATTAGGTGTGAACCGAGTCTACATGCGACAATGCTCAGCAATAGAAATCACATTTCAATGCAGGTTGTTCTCTACGCTAAGTCGCTCGAAAAAGGTACATAGGCTTTTTTTTTTTTTTTTGGAGCGGTGTTGCGTGTTTTTGGGCTCACAGACTTCAATTGAAGAACCTGTAATTTGTGCGTTTTGCATGTCTTTTTGCACCTGCACAACTGTTCCCTTTTGCTCTCATTATTTTTATACAGGATTTATATAGCCAACAGTTTGCGCAGCGCTTTAAAATGTTAGGGCAGACAGTACAATTACAATACAATTCAATACAGGAGGAATCAGAGGGCCCTGCTCCTTAGAGCTTACAATCTAGGAGGGAGGGTCAAGTGATACAAAAGGGTAAAAAACTGTGGGGGATGAGCTAATGAAGAAAATGAAAGTACAGTTGTTATGTGGAGGCTTGATAGGCTTCTCTGAAGCCAAAAGTTGTCAGGGATTGCCTAAAGGTTAATAGATTTGGAGATAGTCTGACAGATTGGGGTAGGGAATTCCAGAGGATGGGAGAGGCTCGGGGGAAGTCCTGGAGGCGAGTATAGGAGGAGGTGATGAGGGAGCTAGAGAACAGGAAGTCTTGGGAGGAACGAAGAGGACGATTAGTTTGGTATTTTGAGACTAGGCTAGTGATGAATGGATGGTTGTGCCATTGCTCTCGACAGACAAGTCAAGGGAAGAGGCACGTGGGGCAGGAAATATTATGAGCTCAGTTTTGGACAAGTTGAGTTTGAGGAAGTGGTGTGACATCCAAACATATAGGTCTGTTAGTAAATTAGAGATGCGCAAGGAGACCTATGGCGTGAGCTGAGGGGTGGAGAGATAGATTTGGGTGTCATCAGTGTAGAAATTATATTGGAAGCCATGGGAGGCAATCAACTGACCCAGGGAGGAGGTGTAGATTGAAAATAGGAGAAGTCCAAGAACAGAACCTCAGGGGACCCCGACAGAGAAAGAGCTTACATACATGCGTATGTAAGCCACCCCCATCAAATCATTCCCCGCATCTATTACCTTTTGTACCACGACCCCCTCCCTTTAGAATGTAAGCTCTATGAGCAGGGCCCTCCCGTCCCTTCTGTAGTGAACTGTACTGTAATTGTGCTGTCCCCCATGTACATTGTAAAGCGCTGAGTAAACTGTTGGCGCTATATAAATCGTGTATTATAATAATAATAATAATAATGCGTACAAACACAAGAAAGATAAATAAAACTTCAGTCTTTCAGGACAAGCTTACGAGGCATTTCTCCTTCAAGGTCCCAGCAGTACTTCACTACTGGGACCTTGTAGAAGGGGACATACCCTGAAAGCTTGTCCTGAAAAATTGTCAAAGTCCTTTCTTGTATTAAGAGAGGTATGGAATCCAGAGAAAGGTCTCATTTTGCCCCTGTACAAATCATTAGTAAGACCTCATCTGGAATATGCAGTTCAGTTTTGGGCACCAGTTCTCATAAAGGATATCGGGGAACTGGAAAAAGAGAGAAGGGCAACCAAACTGATAAGAGGCATGGAGGAGCTCAGCTATGAGGAAAGATTAGAGGAACTGAATTTATTCTCTCTTGAGAAAAGGAGATTAAGGGGGGAAATGATCAACACGTACAAATACATACGTGGTCCATATAGTGAACTTGGTGTTGAGTTATTCACTTTAAGGTCATTACCCGCTTCAACCCTGGAAGATTTTACCCCCTTCCTGACCAGAGCACTTTTTGCAATTCGGCACTGCGTCGCTTTATCTGACAATTGCGCAGTCTTGCAACGTTGCACCCAAACTAAATTGACGTCCTTTTTTCCCCCACAAATAGTTTTCTTTTGGTGGTATTTGATCATCTCTGCGGTTTTTATTTTTTGCACTATAAACAAAAAAAGAGTGGACAATTTTGAAAAAAAAAAAAACGCATTTTTTTTTTACTTTTTGCTATAATAAATCTCCCCCAAAAATATATATATAAAAAAAAAATTTCCCTCAGTTTAGGCCGATATGTATTCTTCTACATATTTTTGGTAAAAATAAATAAATAAAATAAGATTAAAAAAAAATTCGCAATAAGCGTACATTGATTGGTTTGCGCAAAATTATAGCATCTACAAAATAGGGGATGGATTTATAGCATTTTTTTTTTTTTTTTACTAGTAATGGCGGCAATCTGTGATTTTTATCATGACTGCGACATTATGGCGGACACTTCGGACAATTTTGACACATTTTTGGGACCATTGGCATTAATACAGCGATCAATGTGATTAAAAATGCACTGATTACTGTAAAAATGTCACTCGCAGTGAAGGGGGTTAACACTAGGGGGCAGTGAGGGGGTTAATGTGTGTCCTAGTTTGTGTTCTAACTGAAGGGGGAGGGGACTGTGCAGGGGAGATAACAGATCGTCTGTTCATACTCTGACGATCATATACTGACGATCTGTCAGTTCTCCCCTCAGAGAACCAGAAACTGCATTTACACACACAGTTCCGGGTTCTCGGTCTCTCAGCGGCAACCGCGGGAGCCCGGCAACCGCCGATCGAGACCGCCGGGCACTCGCATGGGCTCGGGGGGCGAGCACCTCCGGCAGCATGCTCGCGCCCCCTAGTGGCCACAGGGCAAAGCGGCGTTACATAACGTGCCATTCTGCCACAGTACAACTGCGGCGGCTGGTCGGCATTTGGTTAAAGAGGACAAGCAGTGACTTTTTACATCTAGAGGAAAAGAGATTTCATCCCGAAATAGAGAAAGGTTTCTTCACAGCAAGAGCTGTGAAAATGTGGAATAGACTCCCTTCAGAGGTGGTTCTGGCCAGATCAGTAGATTGCTTTAAAAAAAAAGGCCTGGATTTTTTCATAAATGTACATAATATAACTAATCCAGGGAAAATCTGATTGCCTCTCAGGGTGGATCAGGAAGGATTTTTTTCCCCTGCTGTAGCAAATTGGATCATGCTTTTCTGGGGGTTTTCGCCTTCCTCTGGATCAACTGAGGGTGAAGGATGGTGTATATGGGATTGTATGATTTAAAAAAAAAAAAAAAAATTTTTTTGGTTGAACTAGATGGACTTGTGTCTTTTTTCAACCTGACTAAATATGTAACAATGGTACTCAATTGTATATTGTGTTAGAATTTTTTTTTTTATGCAGGCTTATAACATTACTGATAGATCCACTTTAAAATGGCAAGCTTTATTAGAATAATATCTATAACAGTGGTTTACCACCAGGGTTCTGTGGAACCCTAGGGTTCCTCCAAAGGTTGCTAGAGGTTCCTTCAGCATTGGGCAATTTCTGCCTCTCAGATACATTCCCACTAACTCCATTGATCTTTTTAGCCATCTGTAAGGAGGTAATTCTTCCCAATGACCACAAGTGTAAGGACCATTCTTCCCACTGACCATCACACTAATGTATCATGAGTTGTAGATTTCTAGAGACCAGAGAACTATTTCAAGGGTTCCTCTGTGTTGAAAAGGTTGAGAAAGGCTGATCTTTAAACAAAACAATGCAGAGTTCCTTTATTAGGGAGTAAAGATTATTAGGGACGAAACATTGGGTCTTTTTAAAGTGGGGTTCCCATTTAAAAAAAAAAATTAAAAGTCAGCTGCTACAAATACTGCAGCTGCTGACTTTTAAATCGGACACTTACCTGTCCCTGGGTCCAGCGATGCGGGAGGATTGAAGCCCCGCTCGTCCCCCCCCCCCCTCCGCTCGGCAGCACCGGCATTTTAACTGTGGGCGCCGGGCTGTGGCTTCACAGCCGGGCACCCACTGCGCATGCGCGAGCCGCACCGCGCGCCGTCACTGGCCCCGTAATCTTCTGGGACCGGTCACGTGTCCCAGATGATTGACAAGAGGGAAGGGGGAGAGGCGATCTCCCTTCCTGCGCCGAGGGAAGTGATGTCACCAGCCCAGGCACCGAAGGAGGCGGACTACTAGTGACCCCCTAGCAACAGCCATTTAGAGGTGAGTAAAAAAAAAATTTTATCCAAATGTTTTTTTTTTTTTTTAAGCATATTACTCATTTTTTTTGAGGGGGGTGGAACTCCACTTTAACCACTTGACGACCGCCTCACGCTGATATACGTCAGCTGAATGGCACAGGCAGGCAAAATCACGTACCTGGTACGCGATTGCCTTCCCGCGGGCGGGGGGGTCCGATCGGACAACCCCCCCCCCCGGTGCCCGAGGCGGTCGGCTTTGGTCTGGCAGCGATCAGAGATGAGGGGGAGGCCATCCATTCGTGGGCCCCCCCCCTCGCGATCGCTCCCAGCCATTGAGAATCTTCCCCTGCCTCTGTGTAGTACACAGAGGCAGGGGATGTGATGTCATCTCTCCTCGGCTCGGCAGTTTCCGTTCTGGCGCCGAGGAGAGAAGACATCAATGTGAGTGCACAACACATACACATACAGTAGAACATGCCAGGCACACATATCACCCCCCTTTACCCACCGATCCCCCCCCGATCACCCCCTCCCTGTCACACTGACACCAAGCAGTTTTTTTTTCTGACTACTGCATGGTGTCAGTTTGTGACAATTAGTGTGGTAGGGCAGTTAGTGTTAGCCCCCTTTAAGTCTAGGGTACCCCCCTAACCCCCCCTAATAAAGTTTTAACCCCTTGATCACCCCCCGTCGCCAGTGTCGCTAAGCGATCATTTTTCTGATCGCTGTATTAGTGTCACTGGTGACGCTAATTAGGGAGGTAAATATTTAGGTTCGCTGTCAGCGTTTTATAGCGACAGGGACCCCCATATACTACCTAATAAATGTTTTAACCCCTTGATTGCCCCCTAGTTAACCCTTTCACCACTGATCACCGTATAACCATTACGGGTGACGCTGGTTAGTTCGTTTATTTTTTATAGTGTCAGGGCACCCGTCGTTTATTACCGAATAAAGGTTTAGCCCCCTGATCGCCCGGCGGTGATATGCGTCGCTCCAGGCAGCATCAGATTAGCGCCAGTACCGCTAACACCCACGCACGCAGCATACGCCTCCCTTAGTGGTATAGTATCTGATTGGATCAATATCTCATCCGATCAGATCTATACTAGCGTCCCCAGCAGTTTAGGGTTCCCAAAAACGCAGTGTTATGCCCCGTACACACGGTCGGATTTTCCGACGGAAAATGTGTGATCGGACCTTGTTGTCGGAAATTCCGACCGTGTGTAGGCTCCATCACACATTTTCCATCGGATTTTTCGACACACAAAGTTTGAGAGCAGGCTATAAAATTTTCCGACAACAAAATCCGTTGTCGGAATTTCCGATCGTGTGTACACAAATTCGACGCACAAAGTGCCACGCATGCTCAGAATAAATAAAGAGATGAAAGCTATTGGCTACTGCCCCGTTTATAGTCCCGATGTACGTGTTTTACGTCACCGCGTTCAGAATGATCGGATTTTCCGACAACTTTGTGTGACCGTGTGTATGCAAGACAAGTTTGAGCCAACATCCGTCGGAAAAAATCCTTGGATTTTGTTGTCGGAATGTCCGATCAATGTCCGACCGTGTGTATGGGGCATGAGCGGGATCAGCCCAGATACCTGCTAGCACCTGCGTTTTGCCCCTCCGCCCGGCCCACCCAAGTGCAGTATCGATGGATCACTGTCACTTACAAAACACTAAACGCATAACTGCAGCGTTCGCAGAGTCAGGCCTGATCCCTGCGATCGCTAACAGTTTTTTTGGTAGCATTTTGGTGAACTGGCAAGCACCAGCCCCAGGCAGCGTCAGTACCGCTAACACCCACGCACGCAGCATACGCCTCCCTTAGTGGTATAGTATCTGAACGGATCAATATCTGATCCAATCAGATCTATACTAGCGTCCCCAGCAGTTTAGAGTTCCCAAAAACGCAGTGTTAGCGGGATCAGCCCAGATACCTGCTAGCACCTGCGTTTTGCCCCTCCGCCCAGCCCAGCCAGCCCAAGTGCAGTATCGATCGATCACTGTCACTTACAAAACACTAAACACTAGGGTTGTCCCGATACCGATACTAGTATCGGTATCGGCACCGATACCAAGCATTTGCCCAAGTACTTGTACTCTGGCAAATGCTCCCGATGCTTCCCCCGATACCTGGACTGTCAGCGGTGATCGGCGCGTGGGGGAGTTACAAGCTTCTCCCCCCGCGGCTTTCAGCTGCTTTAGTGACACAGCGGTGATCGGTGCTTGTAACTCCCCACGCGATCACCGCTGACTGTCACCTCATCCCCCTTAGTCCCCCTCCGCTGTCCTGCTCTGTTGCTCTGTCCCCCTCCGTTCCAATGTCCCCCTCCGCTGTCCTGCTCCGTTGCATTGTCCCCCTCCGCTGTCCTCCTCCGCTGCATTGTCCCCCTCCGCTGTCCTCCTTCTTTGCTCTGTCCCCCTCCGCTGTCCTCCGTTGCATTGTCCCCCTCCGCTGTCCTCCTTCTTTGCTCTGTCCCCCTCCGCTGTCCTCCGTTGCATTGTCCCCCTCCGCTGTCCTTCTTCTTTGCTCTGTCCCCCTCCGCTGTCCCCATCCGTTCCGGCTTTCCGCTGTCCCCCTCTCTCTTCCTCTGTCCCCTCCGTTCTGCTGTCTCTCTCCGCTGTGTGAATGGACAGAGTCAGCTGACTCTGTCCATTCACATAACTGAAACATTGTAATCTCCTGTGATTACGATGTGTCAGTTTATGAATGGAGAGGAGCCGCTGTCTTCTCTCCATTCATTTTCAGTGCAGCTGAGGCTGCAGAGAAAGGGACTGGGGAAACTCTATCCTCGGTCTCTTTCTCTGTCTCAAGGGGGAGATATCAGAGGTCTGTTAAGACCCCTGATATCTCACCAAAGCCCCCCAACAGGGCTGATTAAAAAAAAAACCACACACACATAGTGCAATAAAGAATAAAAAAAAAAAAAAAAATTGTAAAAAATAATAAATGTAAATGAAAAAAAAAAAAAAAAAACACACAGGCACCGTTCACTGCCCCCCCCCCCCCCCCCCTAAAAAAAAGTATTGGTAATCGGTATCGGCGAGTACTTGAAAAAAAGTATCGGTACTTGTACTCGGTCCTAAAGAAGTGGTATCGGGACAACCCTACTAAACACATAACTGCAGCGTTCGCAGAGTCAGGCCTGATCCCTGCGATCGCTAACAGTTTTTTGGGAGCGTTTTGGTGAATTGGCAAGCACCAGCGGCCTAGTACACCCCGGTCGTAGTCAAACCAGCACTGCAGTAACACTTGGTGACGTGGCGAGTCCCATAAGTGCAGTTCAAGCTGGTGAGGTGGCAAGCACAAGTAGTGTCCCGCTGCCACCAAAAAGACAAACACAGGCCCGTCTTGCCCATAATGCCCTTCCTGCTGCATTCGCCAATCCTAATTGGGAACCCACCACTTCTGCAGCGCCCTTACTTCCCCCATTCACATCCCCAACCAAATGCAGTCGGCTGCATGAGAGGCATTTTCTTTATGTCCTCCCGAGTACCCTTACCCAACGAACCCCCCCAAAAAAGATGTCGTGTCTGCAGCAAGCGCGGATATAGGCGTGATACCTGCTATTATTGTCCCTCCTGTCCTGATAATCCTCGTCTTTGCATTGGTGAATGTTTTGAACGCTACCATTCACTAGTTGAGTATTAGCTTTGGGTACAGCACTGCACAGACTAGGCACACTTTCACAGGGTCTCCCAAGATGCCATCGCATTTTGAGAGACCCGAACCTGGAACCGGTTACAGTTACAAAAGTTAGTTACAAAAAAAAGTGTAAAAAATATATATATATATATATATATATATATATATATATATATATATATATATATATATATATATATATATATATATATATATATATATTTAAAAAAAAAATAGTCGTTTTATTGTTCTCTCTCTCTCTATGCTCTCTCTATAGTTCTGCTCTTTTTTACTTTATTCTATTCTGCAATGTTTTATTGTTATTATGTTTTATCATGTTTGCTTTTCAGGTATGCAGTTTTTTATACTTTACCGTTTACTGTGTTTTATTGTTAACCATTTTTTTGTCTTCAGGTACGCCATTCACGACTTTGATTGGTTATACCAGAATGATGCCTGCAGGTTTAGGTATAATCTTGGTATCATTCTTTTCAGCCAGCGGTCGGCTTTCCTGTAAAAGCAATTCTAGTGGCTAATTAGCCTCTGGACTGCTTTTACAAGCAGTAGGAGGGAATGCCCCCTCCCCCGCCAGGACAGTTCAATGCCCCCTCCCACCTTCTTCCGTGTTTTTCTCTGGCTCTCCTGTCTCAACAGGGAACCTGAGAATGCAGCCGGTGATTCAGCCAGCTGACCATAGAGCTGATCAGAGACCAGAGTGGCTCCAAACATCTCTATGGCCTAAGAAACTGGAAGCTACGAGCATTTCATGACTTCATGATTTCGCCGGATGTAAACAGCGCCATTGGGAAATTGGGAAAGCATTTTATCACACCGATCTTGGTGTGGTCAGATGCTTTGAGGGCAGAGGAGAGATCTAGGGTCTAATAGACCCCAATTTTTTCAAAAAAGAGTACCTGTCACTACCTATTGCTATCATAGGATATTTACATTCCCTGAGATAACAATAAAAATGATTAAAAAAAAAAAATGAAAGGAACAGTTTAAAAATAAGATAAAAAAGCAAAAAAATAATAAAGAAAACAAAAAAAAGCACCCCTGTCGCCCCCTGCTCTCGCGCTAAGGCGAACGCAAGCGGCGGTCTGTCGTCAAATGTAAACAGCAATTGCACCATCCATGTGAGGTATCACCGCGAAGGTCAGATCGAGGGCAGTAATTTTAGCAGTAGACCTCCTCTTTAAATCTAAAGTGGTAACCTGTAAAGGCTTTTAAAGGCTTTTAAAAATGTATTTATTTTGTTGCCACTGCACGTTTGTGCGCAATTTTAAAGCATGTCATGTTTGGTATCCATGTACTCGGCCTAAGATCATCTTTTTTATTTCATCAAAAATTTGGGCAATATAGTGTGTTTTAGTGCATTAAAATTTTAAAAAAGTGTGTTTTTTCCCCAAAAAATGCGTTTGAGAAATCGCTGCGCAAATAATGTGTGGGAAAAAAAATGAAACACCCATCATTTTAATCTGTAGGGCATTTGCTTTAAAAAAATATATAATGTTTGGGTGTTCAAAGTAATTTTCTTGCAAAAAGAAATAATCTTTTCACATAAACAAAAAGTGTCAGAAAGCGCTTTGTCTTCAAGTGGTTAGAAGAGTGGGTGATGTGTGACATAAGCTTCTAAATGTTGTGCATAAAATGCCAGGACAGTTCAAAACCCCCCCCAAATGACCCCATTTTGGAAAGTAGACACCCCAATATGAAATATTTTATTTTGTGACACAAGTTGCGGGAAAGAGACAAATTTTTTTTTTTTTTTTGCACAAAGTTGTCACTAAATGATATATTGCTCAAACATGCCATGGGAATATGTGAAATTACACCCCAAAATACATTCTGTTGCTTCTCCTGAGTACGGGGATATCACATGTGTGAGACTTTTTGGGAGCCTAGCCGCGTACGGGAACCCGAAAACCAAGCACCGCCTGTTTTTTCTTGTCTTTCTTCATTTTCAAAAACAAATGAGAGCTGCAAAATACTCACCATGCCTCTCAGCAAATAGCTTGGGGTGTCTACTTTCCAAAATTGGGTCATTTGGGGGGGTTTTGTGCCACCTGGGCATTCCATGGCCTCCGAAACTGTGATAGGCAGTGAAGAGTGAAATCAAAAATTTACACCCTTAGAAATCCTGAAGGCGGTGATTGGTTTTTGGGGCCCCGTGCGCGGCTAGCCTCCCAAAAAGTCCCACACATGTGGTATCCCCATACTCAGAAGAAGCAGCTAAATGTATTTTGGGGTGCAATTCCACATATGCCCATGGCCTGTGTGAGCAATATATCATTTAGTGACAACCTTGTGCAAAAAAAAAAAAAAAAAAAATTGTCACATTCCCGCAATTTGTGTCAAAATATAAAATATTCCATGGACTCAACATGCCTCTCAGCAAATAGCTTGGGGTGTCTACTTTCCAAAATGGGGTCATTTGGGGGGTTTTGTGCCATCTGGGCATTTTATGGCCTTCAAAACTGTGATAGGTAGTGAGGAGTGAAATAAAAAATTTACGCCCTTAGAAATCCTGAAGGCGGTGATTGGTTTTCGGGGCCCCGTACACGGCTAGGCTCCCAAAAAGTCCCACACATGTGGTATCCCTGTACTCAGGAGAAGCAGCTAAATGTATTTTGGGGTGCAATTCCACATATGCCCATGGCCTGTGTGAGCAATATATCATTTAGTGACAACTTTTTGGAATTTTTTTTTTTTTGTCATTATTCAATCACTTGGGACAAAAAAAAATGAATATTCAGTGGGCTCAACATGCCTTTCAGCAATTTCCTTGGGGTGTCTACTTTCCAAAATGGGGTCATTTGGTGGGGGTTTGTACTGCCCTGCCATTTTAGCACCTCAAGAAATGACATAGGCAGTCATAAACTAAAAGCTGTGTAAATTCCAGAAAATGTAGCCTAGCTTGTAGACGCTATAACTTTTGCGCAAACCAATAAATATACGCTTATTGACATTTTTTTTACCAAAGACATGTGGCCGAATACATTTTGGCCTAAATGTATGACTAAAATTGAGTTTATTGGATTTTTTTTATAACAAAAAGTAGAAAATATCATTTTTTTTCAAAATTTTCGGTCTTTTTCCGTTTATAGCGCAAAAAATAAAAACCGCAGAGGTGATCAAATACCATCAAAAGAAAGCTCTATTTGTGGGAAGAAAAGGACGCAAATTTCGTTTGGGTACAGTATTGCATGACCGCGCAATTAGCAGTTAAAGCGACGCAGTGCCAAATTGGAAAAAGTCCTCTGGTTTTTAGGCAGCCAAATGGTCCGGGGCTGAAGTGGTTAAGGTTATGGTGTCAAACATGTAATGTTCTGGTTAAATTTATTATTTGTCAATGGGGTTGTGCAACATGGCCATTAAATTTTACAATTAGTGCTTAGTGGAAATCCAAACAGATCTTCAACCAACCTTTGAGGCAGCAATCGATGCTTAGATCTTTACAACGGTTAATAGCCCTTGCCTGCAAGTCTCAACTCATGGTGATGCCAGAGCTCTCTTTAGACTATAGCTCCATTTGAACCTTTGCTGACCTCTTCCTTTTTTCACAGAGTACTCTCTTCCTAAATGGTTTGGTACCTTGTTTCGGTTGCCTGTCAGTATGTCAGCTACCACTGGTGGCTTCCAACCTGGTTGCAGCGTGCAGCAAAAAGGCGAACTTTCTTGCAGTAATCCCTGCGATTTACATAAATTCTATACCTTGAGGGGGCTGCACTATAAATGTTGATACACGGGGTCTACACCTATAAGGGCTGCACAGTGGTGTAGTGGGTAGCACTTTCACCTAGCAGCAAAAAGGGTCGCTGGTTCGAATCCCGACCACGACACCATCTGCCTGGAGTCTGCATGTTCTCCCTGTGCCTGTGTGGGTTTTCTTCGGGTACTGCAGTTTCCTCCCACACTCTAAAGACATGCTGGTAGGTAAATCGGATCCTGTCTAAATTGGCCCTAGTATGTATGAATGTGTGTTAGGGACCTTAGGTTGTAAGCTTCTTGAGGGAAGGGACTGATGTGAATGTACAATGTATATGTAAAGCGCTGCGTAAATTGACGGCACTATATAAATAATAATATGAAATAAATAAAATAAAAATTACTGAAGAGAACCCACTAGGGAGCAAGTGACAGACGTATAACTCAAGTGCTTGTAACTGGCCTCAGGTAATACACAGAGATGAAACAAATCCTCCTACCTAAGTTGTAACTGTTTATCTACAAGCATCTCTTCTCTACAGCTGTTCAAAGTACAGAATTTATATTGCTTTTCAAAGCTTCTAGAGGCAGGGGGCGGGATCTGACGTCACACACACACACAGAGGAGAGCTGAGTGTAATCTGAGACCTAAGGGAATAGACACACACCCCTCTACACAATCTCAGAGAAACATGCACAGCTAAAGCTGTCAATCACAGGCTGTGTGCTGGAGGCCCTCTCCCCAGGCCCCACTCCATTACTTGAAGTTAACACAACCTGTCAAAAGTGACTCATGAAAAAATAGAGGAACAAGGCAGTAATGTTTAATGTTTAATTTCAGAAGTTTACAACCACTTAAGCAATCTGGGGCATTTCCATGTCATCAGTCCCATAGTACAAACTGCACTCTGGTCTCAGGAAGAGGGAAACTGGAAGCTGTTATGATGAACTTGGGAGCAAAAGCGCAACCCTCTCTGCCAATCCCTCAACTAGCTCCCGATTGCTCAGCGAAATAAATTCTAACATCATCATTTGAAGGTATCCACAACTCTGCCCCAAGCTATATCACCAAACTTATCTCCAAATATCACCCAAACCGTCTTCTCTTCTCTCATCCTCTCTTATCTCCTCCTCCCATACTTGTCCCCAGGACTTCTCCATACCCTCTCCCATCCTCTGAAACTCTCTACCTCAATTTATCTTGCTATCTCCTACTTTGGCTGCCTTGAAAACTCATCTCTTCAGGGAAGCCTATCACGCCCCTAACTGAACAGAACTTTTATCTATTCTATTAGCCCATCGCCACCAATTATAACCTTTTGTACCACTTGCCCCACCTTATTAGATTGTAAGCTCTTATGAACAGGGCCCTCTTAACTCTCTTGTATTTTATTGTATTGGAATTGTACTTTCTTTCTTTAACCACTTCAATACAGGGCACTTATGCCTCGTTTCCACTGAGCGGATCAGTTCGGTTCGGTACGGTACGCTATTTTGGGTGTTTCCATTATGAAAGCGGCCAATACAACCGAACCGAACCGTTCCATTCGGGGTCCTGCTTCAGATGTGGGGCCATAGAAAATGGAACGGTTCGGTTAGGGCGGAGCTACGCTACATTACACTGATTGGTGGACGTGTGACGCCATGACGGCATCTTTTCTAAACCCACGTATGGCCCCTGTCTTTCCGACTTGGAGTGGAAACGCTCACCTGAATAGGCCGGACCATTCTAGGCCGTCCAAACTGATCCGACCCGAACCGATCCGCTCGGTGGAAACGAGGCATTAGACACCTTCCTGCCCAAGCCAATTTTCACCTTTCAGCGCTGTCGCAATTTGAATGACAATTGCGCGGTCATGCTACACCGTACCCAAACAAATTTTTTATCATTTTGTTCCCACAAATAGAGCTTTCTTTTGGTGGTATTTGATCACCTCTGGGATTTTTATTTTTTGCGCAACAAATAAAAAAAGACCGAAAAATTTGAAAAAAAAAAACAAGTTTTTCTTTGTTTCTGTTAAATTTTTTTGTAAATAAGTAAGTTTTCTCCTTCAATGATGGGCACTGATATGGCTGCACTGACGGCACTGATGGGCACCGAGGTGGCACCAATGAGGCGGCACTGACGATGGGCACTGATAGGCAGCACTAATAGGTGGCACTGATAGGTGGAACTGGTATGCGGCACTGATGGGCACTTGTAGGCGGCACTGATGGGCACTTGTAGGCGGCACTGATGGGCACTGATAGGTGGCACTGATGGGTTGCACTGTCATCGATGGGTGGCACTGATGATACTGATGTGTTAATACATACTGGTGCCAATCAGTGCCCATTTGTGGGCACATATTGGGCATTCATTTGAACATGTGGATGGCCATGGGGTACATACCTGGCCATCCACATGTTGCCCCCTTCCCTGGTGGTCCTAGTGGCGTCCCTGGTGGTCCAGTGTGGGCATCCAAGGGGGGGCTGCGCTGATGAACAATCCGCGCAGACCCCCCGTCAGGAGAGCCGCCGATCGGCTCTCCTCTACTCGCGTCTGTCAGACGGGAGTGAGGAAAAGCCGATCAACGGCTCTTCCTATTTACATCGTGATCAGCCGTGATTGGACACGGCTGATCACGTGATAAAGAGCCTCCCCCGGAGGCTCTTTACCAATATCGGTGGAGCGGTGTGTCAGGCTGACACACCACTCCACCGATTGCCGCAGCGGCTGTTATCCTGAAGGACGTCATATGACGCCCAGTCAGGATAACTGAACCACCGCCCGGCCGTCATTTTGCTATAGGCCGGGCGGGAAGTGGCTAAAGTGGAATTACGCCCCCCCCCCCCCCCAGTAAAAAAGAAAATAAAAGTCAGCAGCTAAAACATACTGTAGCTGCTGACTTTTAATGTTAGGAGACTTACCTGTCCTGTAATCCAGCAATGTCGGCACCCCAGCCCATGCTTCCATTGGCACTCGGGTGCTGCCGCCGCCATTGCCTATAAGGGAAACCCGCAGTGAAGCCTTGCGGCTTCACAGCTGGTTCCCTACTACACATGTGCGAAACGCACTGCACTTTCTGAATAGCCTTGTGGCGGGGGAAGGAGGAGTGGACCGAACTTCAGAGGGATCTCGCTGCAGCGAGATCTCTCGGAAGTGGGGAAGGGTACCTATCAAAAACAGGTACCCGCTTCCCTCTCCCCCCCGGAAGGATGCCAAATGTGGCACCGGAGGGGGGAGGCGGCAGATAAACGGAGCTCCCACTTTTGGGTGGAACTCTGCTTTAAATTGTAAGGTGCTGCTCAAACTATTAACACTATATAAATCCTGCATAATGATAATACCTACCTGCACAGGGCAGGTAAGTATAACATGTTTGTTATTTTTATAGAAAAAAAAATGAGACTTTACAATCACTTTAAGGAGAAAACCCTATTCCACATCATCTGGACCCCTTCCTTTTCAACCAATTGCTCCTTTAATCCCACTTGGGGTGTGTTACATTGACTCAAACCATATGTATTGCAAAACTGAAGTTTGTGTTTAGGCAATAAAAAAAAAAAAAAACACAGCGGAAAGCTAGAGGATACACACCCTTTTTTGCTTTGTCATGGTAAGCAATATGACGTTTCTGCAGTCTGCAATCCTATTTCCATGGAATCCGATTTAAATCTGGGCAGTTAAGCAATGCTATGAACCCAATACAAACTGCAGGCTGAGAAACCGATCTTATCACAACATAGGGAACCAATCAGAACGCGGTTAGATGAGGGAACAGAACATGCTGGAATACTTTAGGCATTTGTGAATCATCCCTGAACATGCAGACTCCATACCTAATCACATTTCAGAAAATAGCTGCCTATTCCGAGCCCTGACCACAGAGGAACGATCCCAACAAGTTCAAAAGTTTACGCAGAATTTGTGTTTTGTTTATATAGATGTAGCTGAAAGAAGAGCTTTAGATGTTTGTTTAAAAGGGAGTCGCCTTGGGCCTGCAGTTTTCGGCAAGAACTGGGATTTTTTTTGAAGTGCTAGTGTTTTGCACATAGAGAACATGAACATGCGAGATACAATTATAATATGGTGCACTCACCTTTGAAAACACTTGAGGAAAATTTCAGCAAAACAAATTTGCTGCTGCTGGAGGAGGGTGCAGTTCAATTACCTCCATGCTCTGGATTGCATGACACGTCTTTCTGAAGATCTCTCAGTGAAAACCTTTGGCTCTAGGATCACAAATGGTGCTGTTTGCTCTGGGGAGCACTCGGCAGCAGGGAGGGGCCAGGAGCGCCGGCGGGGGACCCAAGAAGAGAAGGATCGGGGCTGCTCTGTGCAAAACCACTGCAGCATGGCTTAAGCCCAGTACACACTACTATGTGATGTTAGTACAGTGATATCCCCTGCTGAGCTTTTGCGATCTGGCAGAGGGACGGCCCCCTCACCAGGACACTCCGGTCAGCGCTCTCAGTCATTGGCCGAGAGAGCTGAGCGGGAGCAAGTCGGCAGACGTTTTTCAGTCACGCCCCTTTGACAGAAGCTGGCCGAAACGGCCGGCTTCTGACAGACTGGCTGCCATACACACAGGCCGAATGTCAGCTGGTTCCTTTTGAACCGGCCGCTGCCAGCCAACATTTGGCCCTTGTGTGCTAGGCTTTAAGATAGACAAAGATTGCAGCCAGGGGTGTGAGTATTGGAGAAGGAAGATTACTAATGGACTAGAACAGTGGTCTCTAAACTGTGGCCCGGGGGCCGGGTGCGGCCCTTTGCTTGCCTTTATCCGGCCCTTGGGGCACTTTTCCTTCCACCGATACAAAACACTATTTCTCCCATGGACACCAACAATGGGGCATGCTTCCGGCTACTGACACCAACAATGGGGCACTATTTCTCCCATTGACATAAATGATGGGGCACTATTCCTCCCACTGACACCAGCAATAGAGCACTATTCCTCCTCCTAATACCTAAGATGCACCGTTTACTCTCACTAATGCCAGGACAATTTCTACTCCCAATGGTCACAGTCTGGCTCCCCTAAAGTCCGAGGGACATTAAACTGGCCCTTTGCTTAGAAAGTTTGGAGATCCCTGGCCTAGAAGACAAAAGCACAAGAGAAACATCAAACTGAGGGGGAAATAGTGTCCCTTTTGCTTTTTTTTTTAAGGTAATATTTTACTTCCCTTACTTTAATTATTATAAATAATAAATAGAACAATTAGTTAGGGCAAGAGTGTTTTTATCTACCAGCATGTTGGTAATAAAGCTTATTTAGATTGGTTACTATAGACCAGGGGTAGGCAACCTTAAAGAGGTGGAGATCTACCTGAACAACATGGGAGAAGTCAAAGATCATCGGGCATAGTGTTGCCTCCTCACACCTAATTTAAACCTCTAATTGGTGTACTACCATGTAGCAATCGCATGCATTGCACGCCATTCATGGGTTTAAATCAGGGGGTGAGGAGGCAACATATCGCCTCCTCAGCACCAGTCAGACACACTTGGATGACTTTTCAGGGGAGCAGCAATGCTCCAAAACTTCTGCATTCATAAGTTTTGGTGTGCTTTCAAAAAGTGCACCAAACCTGCAGGGTGTAATAGAAGTCTATGACTAAGCGCAGCAAACCCGCAGGAATACTGAAGGTGCACTGCACTGCACCCGTGGTATGGGGTAAACCGCAGTGCATCAGTGCGAAAGTAGGCGTATACTATTATACCCAGTGTATTCCCTCACACTGACCTAAAAATCTCTTCTTTCCTGCTGCTGGCACCACTCTTGAGACCGCTAGCCGGGATAAGAGGTGGAGTGCAGTTGGTATCACTCCGTATGGGATAGCAGCCAGCACTACAGAGGAGGCATCGGCTTATGCAGCTTTTGCATCCCTACTACAGTTCCAAATTTACAAGTAATCCCTCTGCATTGCACTCTGATGCTCTGGAATGGCAGGTCAGCAAGCCCAGTCTGCGATCTACCAGTCACCTGTCCACAATCTACTGGTTGCTGACCCCCTCTATAGACAATGCTCTCTAATTTCTTGCCTGAAGATTTGCGGTTACATTACATTCAGCACAGGTGTTACTAAGCTATGAACGTAATCTATGAACATTAACATCCAGAGAGAACTGGGGAGTTTTTCAAATGATGTAATATCCAGCAAAGATTTTTTTTTTCTGAAGTAGTTCTGTACAAAATTTTTAAATAAAAGTCGTTTTTAGTGATGGTTTTATTGGTGTTTTAATTTCGCAATTTCCTTGTATAATTTCGAGCTCGGGGTTCGTTTTCCCAGGCTGTCTCTCTGTTGCATTAAAAAAAAAAATGGTTCTGACTGCATCCCCCTGACATACCACATTCCACGCACCTAATATGGATAAAAAGAACTGGGAGAAGACAGGAAGTGAGAGCTGGGTACTGAAGCAGTGCCAGGCTTCCACACCACCCACAGCTGTTTGCGATAGTGAGGCTTTTAAAAACACAGACATCAACAAGATAATAAAAAACATCAAATCACAAGTATAAATAAGGCAACAATTTGACTGCAGAGAGTACAAGTCTAGCAACAAATGTATTATGATGAATTATCTTAAAGGGATAGAGCATTAAAAAAAATAAAATAATGTCTCTTCAGGTGCAGTGCATATAAGACAGTAAGGTCGGCCACAGACGTTTCGAATTTCGGCCGGATTGAACCGTAAGTGGCGGGTTGGATTTGATTTAACCACTTACCCATTGGGTACCTAAACCCCCTTCCTAACCAGACCAATTTTCAGCTTTCGGTGCTCTCACAATTTGAATGACAATTACTCAGTCATGCAACACTGTATCCATATGACATTTTTGTCCTTTTTCACACAAATAGAGCTTTCTTTTGGTGGTATTTAACCACTAGCTGCCCGCCCACTGTCATATGACTGCGGGACAAGTCAGCTCTTGTTCTGGGCGGATGTCATATGATGTGACCGCCTTGCCGAGCCACTAGGAGGCACCCGCGCCGCGTCACTGGGGACCCGATGCGCGTGCCCGGCGGCCGCGATGTCAGCCGGGCACCCGCGATTGCCCAGCAACCAGGCAGGACCGTGGATCTGTGTGTGTAAACGCACAGATCCACGTCCTATCAAAGAGGAGAGGAGACCGATGTGTGTCTCTTGTACATAGGCACACTGATCGGTCACCTCCCCCAGTCAGTCCCCTCCCCCCACAGTTAGAATCACCTCTCTAGGACACACATTAACCCCTCGATCACCTCCTAGTGTTAACCCCTTCCCTGCCAGTCACATTTACACATTTTATAGCACGGATCGCTGTACAAATGTGAATGGACCCAAAAATGTGTCAAAAGTGTCCGATATGTCCGCCTCAATATCGCAGTCACAATAAAAATCGCAGATCGCCGCCATGACTAGTAAAAAAATAAAAAAAATAAAAATGCTATAAATCTATCCCCTATTTTGTAGACGCTATAACTTTTGCGCAAACCAATCAATATACGCTTATTGCGATTTTTTTTACCAAAAATATGTAGAAGAATACATATCGGCCTAAACTGAGGAAAAAATTTGTTTAAAAAAAAAAAATTGGATATTATAGCAAAAAGTAAAAAATATTGTGTTTTTTCAAACTTGTCCCTCTTCTTTTGTTTATAGCGCAATAAATAAAAACCACAGAGGTGATCAAATACCACCAAAAGAAAACTCTATTTGTGGGGGAAAAAATGATAAAATTTCATTAGGGTGCAGTGTAACATGACCGCGCAATTGTCATTCAAAGTGTGACAGCGCTGAAAGCTGAAAAATGGCTTGGGCAGGAAGGGGGTGAAAGTGCCCTGTATTGAGGTGGTTAATCACCGCTGGTTTTTTTATTTTTTGCGCTATAAAAGAAAAAAAGACTGAAAATTCTTTTAAAAAATGCATTTTTCCTCATTTCTGTTATAAAATTTTGCAAATTAGTAATTTTTCTTCATAAATTTTGGCCGAAATTTATACTGCTACATATCTTTGGTAAAAATAACCCAAATTGGTGTATATTATTTGGTCTTTGTGAAAGTTATAAAGTCCACAAACTATAGTGCCAATCTCTGAAAATTGATCACACCTGAAATACTGACGGCCTATCTCATTTCTTGAGATCCTAACAAGCCAGGAAAGTACAAATACCCCCCAAATTACCCCTTTTTGGAAAGTAGACATTCCAAGGTATTTAATAAGAGGCACGGTGAGATTTTTGAAGTTGTAATATTATCAGGTTATTTCTCACGCACAGCATATGCATACCACAAATTCCACCCCAAAACATATTCTGCTACTCCTCCTGAGTATGGTGATACCACATATGTGAGACTTTTCCACAGCCAGGCCACATACAGATGCCCAACATGCAGGGAGCACCATCAGGTGTTCTAGGGGCATACATTTCAAATCTAATTTGACTATCTATAAGAGCCCTTGCACACTGGGGCGGTGGGGGCGTCGGCGGTACAACAGCGCTATTTTTAGCGCTGCTGTACCGTCGTTCTAGCAGCGGTATTCGGCCGCTAGCGGTGCGGTTTTAACCCCCCGCTGGCGGCCAAAAAAGGGTTAAATCCCTCGTACAGCGCGGCTATAGCCGCGGTATTACAGCGGTATAGCCGCGCTGTCCCATTGATTTCAATGGGCAGGAGCGGGGAAGGAGCGGTGAATACACCGCTCCTTCCCCGCTCCAAAGAAGCGGTTTGCAGGACTTTTTTCACCGTCCTGTCACCGCAGCGCTTCAGTGTGAAAGCCCTCGGGCTTTCACACTGAACAAACAGCGGCAGCTGTTTAGGGGTGGTTTTCAGGCGGTATTTTTAGCGCAATACCGCCTGAAAACCGCCCCAGTGTGCAAGGGCTCTTACACTTTTGTGAGGCACTGTAGTGGCATGGATGAGAACTGATGTGGCATGGATGAGCATGAATGGGGATGGATGAGCCGTGGATTGGGATGGCTGAGCATGGTTGAGCCATAAATGTGGATAGCCGAGTATGAATGTGATGACTGAGCATGAATGAGCATGGCTGGGTATGGTTGAGCATGGCTGGGTATGGTTGAGCATGGCTGGGTATGGTTGAGCATGGCTGGGTATGGTTGAGCATGGCTGGGTATGGTTGAGCATGGCTGGGTATGGTTGAGCATGGCTGGGTATGGTTGAGCATGGCTGGGTATGGTTGAGCATGGCTGGGTTTGGTTGAGCTTGGCTGAGTACGGATGGGATGGCTGAGTATGGAATGGTACGGCTGAGTACAGATGGGTACGGCTGAGTACGGATGGGTACGGCTGAGTATGGATGGGTACGGCTGAGTACGGATGGGTACGGCTGGCTGAATGGATGGGTATTGCTGAGTATGGATGGCTAAGCATAGAAGGATGAGTATTACTGAGTATATATGGCTGAGCATGGATGGATGGATGAGTATTGCTGAGTATGGATGGCTGAGCATGGATGGATGAGTATTGCTGAGTACGAATGGCTGAGCATGGGTGGATGAGTATTGCTGAGTATGGATGGCTGAGCATGGATAGATGAGTATGACAGAGGGATGACTGAGCATGGATGGCTGGCTGGATAAATATGACAGAGGGATGGCTGAGCATAGAGGGATGGTTGGCTGGTATTGATGACATTGGTATTGTTTTAGGGAGTTTTTTTCCACTTTCACACAGAGGTGATTTACATGTTGTCATTTCCATAAAAAGCTATGGCATTTATTGCTCATTTCAAGATAGTATGAAATAGCCCTCTAAGAAAACAGGTACAGCACAAAAACAAACACAAAAATCCCCTAAAGGCTAAGGCCTTAAAAATATATATATTTTTTTTTTTTTTACTGCAAAAAAAAGAGAAGTACATTTACTAATTTTTTTCCCCAAAGAAGCCTGCAAAGCATTGCTCCCCAGTGGGTTTCAGGGGTGGTGTCAAAGTTGGGCTCCTGCAAAACTCTTCCTCCAACTCTCTGCCTCTACTTCTGTACAGACTTTGAGTTAGAGAGCTGGAGGAAGTGTCAATGGTTTTATTACTGCACTCCTATTTCATTGAGATCTATGTGAATCCATGTGACACGGCTGTGTGGGCTTAGCCCTGCACAGTTGTGCCAATTTTAAAAGTGACAGTGGGTACAGTAGAGGAGAACCAGTTACATAGTAGGTGAGGTTGAAAAAAAAGATACAAGTCCATCAAGTCCAACCTATGTGTGTGATTATATGACAGTATTACATTGTATATCCCTGTATGTTGTGGTCATTCAGGTGCTTATCTAATAGTTTTCTGAAATTATCAATGCCCCCTGCTGAGACCACCACCTGTGGAAGGGGATTCCACATCCTTGCCGCTCTTACAGTAAAAAACCCTCTACGTAGTTTAAACTTAAACCTCTTTTCTTCTAATTTTAATGAGTGGCCACGTATCTTTTAAACTCTGTTCCGCGGAAAAGTTTTATCCCTATTGTGGGGTCACCAGTACAGTATTTGTATATTGAAATCCATTCCCCTCTCAAGCGTCTCTTCTCCAGAGAGAATAAGTTCAGTGCTCGCAACCTTTCCTCAGAACTAATATCCTCCAGACCCTTTATTAGCTTTGTTGCCCTTCTCTGTACTCGCTCCATTTCCAGTACATCCTTCCTGAGGACTGGTGCCCAGAACTGGACAGCATACTCCAGGTGCAGCGGGACCAGAGTCTTGCAGAGCGGGAGAATTATCGCTTTATCTCTGGAGTTGATCCCCTTTTTAATGCATGCCAATATTCTGTTTGCTTTGTTAGCAGCAGCTTGGCATTGCATGCCATTTCTGAGCCTATCATCTACTAGGACCCCCAGGTCCTTTTCCATCCTAGATTCCCCCAGAGGTTCTCCCCCCAGTGTATAGATTGCATTCCTATTTTTGCCACCCAAATGCATTATTATACATTTTTCTACATCAAACTTCATTTGCCATGTAGTTGCCCACCCCATTCATTTGTTCAGATCTTTTTGCAAGGTTTCCACATCCTGCGGAGAAGTTATTGCCCTGCTTAGCTTAGTATCGTCTGCAAATACAGAGATTGAACTGTTTATCCCATCCTCCAGGTCGTTTATGAACAATTTAAATAGGATTGGTCCCAGCACAGAACCCTGGGGGTCCCCACTACCCACCCCGACTATTCCGAGTACTCCTTATTTATCACCACCCTCTGAACTCGCCCTTGTAGACAGTTTTCAATCCATGTACTCACCCTATGGTCCATGCCAACGGACCTTATTTTGTACAGTAAACGTTTATGGGGAACTGTGTCAAATGCTTTTGCAAAATCCAGATACACCACGTCTACGGGCCTTCCTTTATCTAGATGGCAGCTCACCTCCTCATAGAAGGTTAATAGATTGATTTGGCAAGAACGATTCTTCATGAATCCATGCTGATTACTGCTAATGATACCGTTCTCATTACTAAAATCTTGTATATATTCCCTTATGGGCTATAGGCTAACTGGTCTGTAATTCCCAGGGATGTATTTTGGGCCCTTTTAAAATATTGGTGCTACATTGGCTTTTCTCAAATCAGCTGGTACCATTCCAGTCAGTAGACTGTCTGTAAAAATTAGGAACAATGGTCTGGCAATTACTTGACTGAGTTCCCTAAGTACCCTCGGATGCAGGCCATCTGGTCCCGGTGATTTATTAATGTTAAGTTTTCCACGTCTAATTTTAATTCTGTCCTCTGTTAACCATGGATGTGCTTCCTGTGATGTGTCATGAGGATAAACCCTGCAGTTTTGGTTACTGAAGCCCCCCTTGCCCCCGATTCCCTCGTGAAGACTGAGGAGAAGAATAAATTCAATACCTTCGCCATCTCCCCATCCTTTGTAACCAGATGTCCTTCCTCATTCTTTATGGGGCCAATATAGTCTGTCCTGCCTTTTTTACTGTTAACATACTTAAAGAATTTCTTGGGATTTTTTTTGCTTTCCTCCGCTATGTGTCTTTCGTGTTCTATCTCAGCCGCCCTAATTGCACCCTTACATTTCTTGTTGCATTCTTTATAAAGTCTGAATGCTCATGATGATCCCTCAACCTTGTACTTTTTGAAGGCCTTCTCCTTTGCTCTTACAGGGGGTCCCCGGGTTACAAACAAGATAGGGACTTTAGGTTTGTTCTTAAGTTGAATCTGTTTGTAAGTCGGAACAGGTAAATTTTTTAAGTCTAGCTCCAGCCAAAAAATCTAATTTTAAGTCTTTTAGATAACCCTTCCCTAGGCTATCACCCCTGTAACATTTGTTTTGCTGTCTGTGCCCCTGTTCAGAAGATTTCACCTCACTTTCTGTCCCAATGACAATTGGATTTTGAAAATTTGGGGTTATTAGTGAAATAAGGATTGGTGATAAAGCATCAGAGGAGACACCTTTTTCCCATATTAACTCTTACAGGAGTGAATTTCCCTTCCTAGGGGTAGATTTCCTCTCACTTCCTGTTGTCTCCTTCCGTTTGTAAGTAGGAGTCGTTTGTAAGTCGGGTGTTTGTAAGTAGGGGACCCCCTGTATATGCATTTTTACATTGGAGTTAAGCCATGCAGGACTTTTGTTTGCTCTATTAAATGTATTACCCAATGGGGATTGGCTAATGCCCTTATTTAATATGCTCTTAAAACAAACCCATCTCTCCTCCGTGTTCTTTGTTCCTAAGATTTTATCCCAATTCATGCCTTCTAGCAAGGTTCGTAGTTTAGGGAAGTTGGCTCTTTTGAAATTCAGTGTCTTTGTATTCCTCTTATGTTTCCTATTTGTGTGATTTATACTGAAGCCAACTGACCTGTTTAGGGATCGCTGTTTCCTAAATTGCCCCATATTTCCACATCCGTGATCAGGTCTGTATTGTTGGTAATCAGTAGATCCAGTAAGGCTTTATTTTTAGTTGGTGCGTCTACCATCTGAACCATGAAATTATCCTGCAAAACATTTAGGAACTGGAGAGCCTTAGACAAATGCATGGTTCCCTCTGCCCAGTCTATGTCTGGATAATTAAAATCCCCCATTATGATAACACTTCCCATCCTTGATGCTATTCCAACTTTTGATAGGAGATCTGTCTCCCCCTCCTCCCTCAGGTTAGGGGGCCTATAGCATACTCCCAGTATTATTTTCTCCTTAGCTTCATCCCTTGGGAGCTCTTCCCAAAAGGATTCCACCTCCTCCCTAGCTCCCTTAGTGATGTCATCTCTCACATTTACTTGTACGTTTTTCTTGAAATATAGGCATACTCCCTCCCTTTTTTATACTCTCTATCCCTGCGATAAAGGGTAAACCCTTGAATGGTTGCCAGCCAATCATGAGAGCTGTTGAACCAAGTCTCTGAAATTCCCACAAAATCCAAATCCTCCTCGTACAACAGTATCTCTAGTTCACCCATCTGGTCCTCCAGGCTCCTGGCATTGGTGAACATGCCACGCAGTTTAGACCAGTCGCATACTATCCACTTATTGGTTGTTCCGAGATTGCAACTAGGACTTGTTACTATACTTACCTTGGGTTTATGGGCTTTAGTCAACCTACCACTAATGCCCCCAATACTACCCTCTGGAATATGTTCCGCGCTGACGATCTCTACTTCTGGGCCCTCCCCCCCATCGCCTAGTTTAAAAACCCCTCTAACATTTTGGCCATATTTACTCCCAGCTGATCTGCATCCTCCTCATTTAGGTGCAGTCCATCCCTTCTATAGTACTGGTGAACAGGAACCCAAGCCCCTCCTTACTACACCAGCTCCTCAGCCACTTGTTTACTTCCCTAATCTCCCTCTGCCTTTCTGGTGTGGCTCAATGTACCGGTAGTATTCCTGAGAATACTACCTTGAAGGTCCTTGTTGTGGAATATTTTATTAATGTATGTTGTCAGATGTCCCCCAGTGTCAGTTTTGCTGTAATATGCTCATGTGAGCGTATTCGCACATACAGACGTTGGTGGAAGACCACTGGCTGCGGAAACCTTCCCGTGGACATGGCAGATCTGTTTGCTCTTTTAGGGATGTTCATTTATACCTTACCAAGAGACTGGCCACCTCATGGCGACTGCATTAACGCTCCTAGCCAACAGATCTGCGTACATGGAAACCATAGCTTAACCATACAAAAATGATGGCCCACTGAGCCATGATAGAGTATGGCTCGCATCATTGGTAGCAGTGGGAATGTGCACACGATCGATCGTTCAGAGCCCTGTAAGTAGTGTTTAAATAGTGAGACGATTTGTGTCTCACAATAAGCTGAACGCATGGCTCTGTATATGACCATCTGCACACGTCACTACTGGAATGGAATTCTATATGAATATATACATGTGTGTGATGTATTCTTTCAAAAGAACCAAAGTGTCTGGCTGATTCTGAAGCCACCACCTTCCTTTGTTATTCATGTTTACAGTATAAATAAAAGCAGTAGATCATTCTATTGCAGGATTTTGCTAAGCTCAACGTGATACCAGCATCTATCTGTGTTACTTGGAGATAAATAAGCGCGCCTTCCTGGCATTATACCAGAGAGCTAAGATTGTGTTTATTAGCGCATGGAATTATTTGATTATAAGAGAAGCTTATAATTTCAACCACAGTCCTTTTGCTCAATTTAACTCCCAAGTCCCTAAAATAGTTCGGGTCTTCCCCAGCCCCACCCAGTAATCTGTCCACAAGATCCGTGATGTGCTGAACCCGAGCGCCCGGTAGACAACATACAGTTCGGCGCTTCAGGTCTTTGTTACAGATTGCCCTCTCTGTCCTTCTAAGAATTGAGTCTCCCACCACCAGAATCTGTCTTTCCTTTCCCTTCGCTTTCCCCCCACTCTCACTGGAGGAGTTCTTCCCCCGGCAGCTAGGAGGGTCCCTCAGCTCCAGCAGTGCTGGTCCCTGACTGGTTTCACCAATGTCGCTCAATGGAGTGTACTTATTGGGATGCTCCAGCCCTGGATCGGCCTCCCTGGCACTTCCCCCTCTACCCTTCCTGACTGTCACCCATCTACTCTTTCCTAGTGCCTGCACCTCTTTGTCTCCACCCGCCTCTGTGCTGGCCCCTGCCGTGTACATTCCTGGCTCTCCTTTAGTATGGAGGGTCTTCTCAGTGCTGACAGTTGCTTCCCCAGATTCAGAACCTGGGCTTCCAGGGAAACAATGTGCTTACATTTTGCACAGCAGTATTCACCCTCGATCAGGTGATCAAGGAATGCAAACATGCCGCAAGATGTACACCGAGTAGCATCTCCACACCCACCGGGGATATACCTAGTAATTTAATGAGGATTGGTGATTATACCCTGTCCAAATTACCTAACAACTAGCTTCCTGACACTAACACTCAACAAGACAATACACAGGTACTTGCTGACCAACATGCACTCGCAAACCAACGTGCATTTGCAGACCCACGTGCACACACACAATACACAAGTACTAATGATCAACACACACTACTCAGGCAACACTCAGGTACTCACAATACTCAGGTACTCACAATACTCAATAGAGCCCACGTGCACTCGCAGAACTCATGTACTTACAATACATAGGTACACACTCACCCTACACAGGTACTTGACCCGTTATAAGCTCTTGTTTTCAACTTTTTTTTTTTTTTGCCTTTCAATATGTTTTTATTTTAAAATAGCACAAGGTATATTCACAACATTTAGATGGCCCAACAAAAGCCCAGATAACAAATTTTACATACAAACATGAGCATAATTTAGTTGTATTCGGCAACACAGAACATCTCATGGAACAGATAAACTGAAATCTTACAGTGACTCAGGTCCAAGTGTATTCAGACCTTGTCAACTTTGGTTTTTTAACTCACAACTTAGTCCAGTTCCACTTGGTCTAAGTTCCAGCAAGCTCAAAGATGAGCAGGCTCACAGTGAGTTCTACAGAAAGTTATATAGGCCTCAAGCTCCTGTGACCAAATAACCACTCCCCTTAATTAATAGGCTGAATGAAGCAAAGAAAACAAAAAACCGGTTTAAAAAGTGACAGAAAAATGTGTTAAAAAGCTACAAGGAAAAGTACCAAAAAGAACCTAAAAATGCAAACCAGCAGTCAAAAGCAAAACTTGTTCACACTCTCCACTCAAGGTCCCCACTGTTTAGCTTCCAACCAGCAGTCTGGTTACAGGTGGTTATAAAGCTGGAGTTAGGCAGGCCATACATGGATCGATATTCGGCAGGTTCAGCAGGGACCGGGCAAATTTCGTTCTATGTATGGGTAACCTGGTTGTACACAAGTCAATCAATTTAGGTTTTTTCGCGAACAATGAGTGCTGCCAGCTATAGCTGCCAACACTAATAATTGTGTTCTGCCGGCAGGGAAGGCTCACCGTTGGCAGAACACAATAGTGCTGTGGGACGGAATCGCCCATCCACACTGACTGGTATTGATGGGGGAATCCAGCAGTGGACGGAAAGAAAATGGAGTAATCTATGGCCAGCCTTAGCCTTAAGCCCTTTCGCTGCCAAGTTCGTACATCATACGGACCTGACAGAGGTAGGTATGTGTATATGTGACAAGACGACTTCTGCTGTCAGATGGAAGAATTCCGGAGGCTGCGCTGATTGCTTCCAACTCCCCCCCATAACGGGAACCCCCCCCCCCCGTGCGTATCCCCAGGGCTTGGCACTGCATTCAATTCCTTGGCACACAGATCTATCATGTAAAAATTTTAACCACCACCATTTTATTCTTCGAGTTGCCTGCTTTTAGAAAATATATACGGTTTTGGGGGTTTATGTTATCTTTAGGCCTAAAATGATTTTTTTTAAACGAGTGCAAAAAAGGCTCTGGCAACGAAAGGGTGAATTCTTTTTTGTGCTGTATTTGCATGATAGAAGTAGTGCAGATTCAATAGTCACCAAGTGATCTAAGACCATAATCTACTACAGCTTGATGTATCGCGCCGAGATGCAGTGATTCATCCAATATGACTCACCACAACATTTGGTATTCACTTCTTTAACTGCAGACTGTTACATACCTTTAACATCTGGAAAGATATGCAGAACTTAACAAACAAGTAACATGATGCTGGAGCGCCCAAGAAGGGAATATGTAGAGCCCAGTGCAGCCTTTCCTTTATTATTATACACAGTTTTCTTGCTAATACATTATCCACTTATCTGCTGGACTAATCTTTGTCATGTGATACCAAATGGATTTCAGCAGCAGCAACGCCTACAAGGAGTTCAGTTTGATTATCTAGTGCAGCCTTCCTGAACCAGGGTTCCACCAGAGCTTCCTAGGGGTTCCTGTGACTAATTGGCCTCACATCTGGTGGTGCATAGTTCCTGGATGAACACTATTTGGCATAGCTAGCGGCATGAACCCATTGAAGTTTGTAGCCAACTGTAAGGGGGGGGGGGGGGGATTCTTCCCACTGACCACGTATGAATGGTTTTAGCCGGGTTCCCCCGAGACCCATTGAGGGACGATACGCGTGAGCCTGGAGGTCTGTATGTTGTATTCCCTCAAGTAAATAAAGAGCTTCAGTGGGTGCCAGCTATATCATAGTTACATAGTTACATAGTAGGTGAGGTTGAAAAAAGACACAAGTCCATCAAGTCCAACCTATGTGTGTGATTATGTGTCAGTATTGCATTGTATATCCCTGTATGTTGTGGTCATTCAGGTGCTTATCTAATAGTTTCTTGAAGCTATCAATGCTCCCCGCTGAGACCACTGCCTGTGGAAGGGAATTCCACATCCTTGCCGCTCTTACAGTAAAGAACCCTCTACGTAGTTTAAGATTAAACCTCTTTTCTTCTAATTTTAATGAGTGGCCACGAGTCTTGGTAAACTCTCTTCTGCGAAAAAGTTTTATCCCTATTGAGGGGTCACCAGTCCGGTATTTGTAAATTGAAATCATATCCCCTCTCAAGCGTCTCTTCTCCAGAGAGAATAAGTTCAGTGCTCGCAACCTTTCCTCATAACTAATATCCTCCAGACCCTTTATTAGCTTTGTTGCCCTTCTTTGTACTCGCTCCATTTCCAGTACATCCCTCCTGAGGACTGGTGCCCAGAACTGGACCGCATACTCTAGGTGCGGCCGGACCAGAGTTTTGTAGAGCGGGAGAATTATCGTTTTATCTCTGGAGTTGATCCCCCTTTTAATGCATGCCAATATTCTGTTTGCTTTGTTGGCAGCAGCTTGGCATTGCCTGCCATTGCTGAGCCTATCATCTACTAGGACCCCCAGGTCCTTTTCCATCCTAGATTCCCCCAGAGGTTCTCCCCCCAGTGTATAGATTGCATTCATATTTTTGCCACCCAAATGCATTATTTTACATTTTTCTACATTGAACCTCATTTGCCATGTAGTCGCCCACCCCATTAATTTGTTCAGGTCTTTTTGCAAGGTTTCCACGTCCTGCGGAGAAGTTATTGCCCTGCTTAGCTTAGTATCGTCTGCAAATACAGATATTGAACTGTTTATCCCATCCTCCAGATCGTTTATGAACAAATTAAATAGGATTGGACCCAGCACAGAACCTTGGGGAACCCCACTACCCACCCCTGACCATTCTGAGTACTCCCCATTTATCACCACCCTCTGAACTCGCCCTTGTAGCCAGTTTTCAATCCATGTACTCACCCTATGGTCCATGCCAACAGACCTTATTTTGTACAGTAAACGTTTATGGGGAACTGTGTCAAATGCTTTTGCAAAATCCAGATACACCACGTCTACAGGCCTTCCTTTATCTAGATGGCAACTCACCTCCTCATAGAAGGTTAATAGATTGGTTTGGCAAGAACGATTCTTCATGAATCCATGCTGATTACTGCTAATGATATCGTTCGTATTACTAAAATCCTGTATATAGTCCCTTATCATCCCCTCCAAGAGTTTACATACTATCGATGTTAGGCTAACTGGTCTGTAATTCCCAGGGATGTATTTCGGGCCCTTTTTAAATATAGGAGCTACATTGGCTTTTCTCCAATCAGCTGGTACCATTCCAGTCAGTAGACTATCTGTAAAAATTAGGAACAACGGTCTGGCAATCACTTGACTGAGTTCCCCATATCCATTCCCCCGAGCCCTAATTTTTTTTTTTGAAGGGTTACTTCGAAGAAAAAATGTTGAGAAACGCTGATCTAGTGTGATAAAGGCTACTTTCACATTGATCCATTGCAAAAACAATTTTTGTGGCTCAAAAGCCACACCAAAAAAAAAATGCATCGCGAGTGCGTTTTTGCTGCATTTTCCTTTGCTTTTAAGGGGAAGGTGAATTTTTGGTGGGTTTTTTTTTTCCACTCCCAAAACATGCTCCAAAAATGCTGCAAGCAGGATTTTTTCACTGCAATGGAAGTGTTCCGCCCCAGTGTGAACACATTCATTGATTTTAAAAGGGAAGCAATTTTCAAGTGCTTTTTTTTTTTACTGCAAAAGCACTTGAAATACTCCTCCTAAATACTGTTAACTGATTCCATACCTTGTATGAGTGTACATCAATTTTTTGTGAAGTTTAGTACTATAAATTATGAACCATGGATATTTTATGTGCATTTTTCATTTAAAGGAATCATTTATATGAAGATATGCTATGATGTCATGCTTCCTGTGCCCCCTTAGCCATACACTCTCAGTAAGAAAGACACAATCAAACACAGGCACACATACACATACCCTGTTTCCCCGAAAATAAGACCTAGCGTGATTGTCAGTGATGGCTGAAATATAAGCCCTACCCCCCAAATAAGCCCTACCCTGTTTCCCCGAAAATAAGCCCTACCCTGAAAATAAGACCTACAAGGACTTTAACTAGGGCTTATTTGGGGGGTAGGACTTATATTGCAGCCATCACCGACAATCACGCTAGGTCTTATTTTCGGGGAAACAGGGTAGTTAAGACAGGCACACACATAGGGTGACCACATTTCCGAAATGCCATTCAGGGTGACGCCCCCCCCCCCATTAAAAAAAAGATTATTGATACCTTTTTTGGCCAATTTTTGGAAAAACAAAAGCAAACAGTGGTCACCAGTTTAGAAAGGGGGTATACAATGTGCACCTGCTTTAACTAAATCACTTAGTCCTAGCGCACTCTATGGTAGAGATGGACCCCACCTTGAAGGCTTATATGCAAATAATTAAAGGGTATGGGGGTCTGGGTACTGCCCTGGGGGACATGTATCAATGCTATCTTATTTATTTATTTTTTTTAAAGATAGTTTTTTTCAGAACCAGCGAGTTTAATGATGATTAAAGTGCAACAAAAAAAACCCCAAAATTCCTTTAAATATAGTGCCTGGGGGGTACCCTTAGTCTGCCTGTAAAGTGGCACACCTGTAGCATGTAAATAACCTGCTGCAGCAAAACTGATATTTCTAAAGAAAAAAAAAAAAAATGAGCCAAATCACATTTAAATTGACGCGCGGTTGCAATTGCCGGCAACCGGCTATGGAAAAAAAAAGAAAGAAAGAAAAAAAAAACCAGTGTGGAGTCCCCCCTCTCCAGTCCATACCAGGCCCTTTGGTCTGTGTTTTTATTACTTTCTGACACTTTTTTGGTGAATGGGTAGGACAGTACCCCATACTCATTCACATATGGGGGGGGCAGGATCTGGGGGGCCCATTGTTAAAGGGGGCTTTTAGATTCAATAAGCCCCCTGTCCACATCAACTCAAACCACTGGCCAGGGTTATGGGGATGCACTACCCCCCGCCCCATGTTGAGGGCATGTGACCTGGTAAGGTTCAGGAGGGGGGGGGCGCTCGATTGTCCCCCCCATTTCCTGACCTGCCAGGCTGCATTTTTTTTACCAGAATTTTTTTTTAATATATTCATCTGTCAGTGGGAAAGCCCATTGACAGCTGCTGACTCATCGGTTGTTAGGGACGCCGCTGCCAGCTTCCCGACCCGGCTCCTTAACAACCAGATTTTACTACGCCTTGATAGCCAGGGTGGCTGTGGCTGTCTCAGTTTCATTCCTGGAATGAAGGTGCCTGGGACCCGGGACAGACCTGCAAAATGCGGGACTGTCCCGGACAATCCGGGACACGTGGTCACCCTTCACACACACAGACAAGACAAATGTAGACACACAAAGTCAAGCACGCATTGTCAACTCTGCCTACTTCATTACTAAGAATCTAGACTCATCTTCCCGCTCCCACACTCCGCATCTATATCAATGAGTTATTGTCCCACAAGGCAATGGGGGGGGCGGGCCTGAGTACCGCTGTGTTAGTCTCCATAGACACACAGGTCGGGAGCGCGCAGACTACCCTCTCCCCACAGCCAGCGGCTGGCTATGGTAGTCCCCAAGAAGCAGAGAAGGAGCCAAGATCGCTGCCAGGGACTCCAGAAGAGGAGGATCGGGGCCACTCTGTGCAATACTACTGCATAGAGCAGGTAAGTATAACATTTGTTTGTTATTGTAATTTAAAAAAAAACAAAAACATTTTGACACTTTAAGCCTTGACATGAAAAAGAATGAGAAATATTTAAAGCAATGCTTGCCACCCATAACTAGAGACTTCATTTTCTTGCAGTATCATTTAAGGTACTACTGTTTATGCTCTCAGATAAAGAGTTTATTCCCACCAAGCAAAAGCTTATTTTTAGAAAGCACTAAAATAGTATTTGCTATAACACATTATTATGGACATCGACAGATGCATACAAATCTAAGCTACAGAGCTCTGTGCAAAGGGGCCTTCCAGCAGCCATTAAGGGTTAAAGAGTTATGCTGAAGTAACACTCCACTGCACTCTTCCTGTAAGCAAAGATTTACTTTCATAGGATGTTTTGTCCTTTTATTGACTGGGACAAATGCTTGAACATTTTTTTTTTCTTTTTTATAACAGCAAGAATGATAGTCAAACATCTGGCGTTTTTCCAACAAGAAATATAGATTGTGGTGATCTTACCTCACAAAAATGCCAAAAACCTGTCTACACAGGGAGAGGGAGAGGGAGTGGTGGTAGTGGGAAAAGTACATATTGTCACAGGACAGGCTAAAAATGCACTATATTGGTCATTTTTAAACTATTCAGATAAAGTTACATGGTTAGGTTGAAAAAAAAAAATTTAAAAGTCCAGCTTGTTCACCCAAGAGAAAAAATAAATGAACAGAACACTTCCAAATACACAATTCTCTACCCTCAGGTGATCTAGAGGAAGGTGAAAAACCCCAATAAAGTATGATCCAATTTGCTCCAGTGGGGTGGGGGGGGGGGGGGCGACGCGACATTCCTTCCTGATCCCCCAGAAGGCAATCTGATACTTCTTGGATGAACAATCCCTGGTGTTATTACCTATAAATGGTAATATCCAGTTATGTGCATCCAGCTCTTTTTTAAAACAATCTACTGAGCTGGCCAGAACTAGATCTAGTTCTTGAGGAAGACTATTCCACATTTTCACAGCTCTTACTGTGAAGAAGCCTTTTATTATGTGCAAGTTAACTTCCTCCCTTGTCCTCTGTAATGACCTGAAAGTGAACTACTTTACACAAAGTTCACCATACGGACCACTTATGTATTTATACATGTTGATCATGTCCCCCCTTAATCTCCTCTTCTCAAAAGAGAATAAATTCAGTTCCTCTAATCTTTCCTCATAGCGGAGCTCCTCCATGCCTCTTATCAGTTTGGTTGCCCTTCTCTGCACTTTCTCCAGTTCCCGGATATCCTTTTTATGAACTGGTGCCCAAAACTGAACTGCATATTCCACATGAGGTCTTACTAATGATCTATACAGGGGCAAAAAGATGATGTCTCTCTCTCGCTCTCTCTGGAGTCTATACTTTTTTTTTTAATACAAGAAAGGATTTTCTTGCTGCAGAAACCGCAGCTTGGCATTGCATTCTATTAAAGAGGTTGTAAACCTCCCTTTGCAAGTTGTACCCATAGGTACGCCTAGAATTAGACTTACCTATAGGTACTGTAAATATCTCCTAAAAGTGTGTCGTTTCGGAGATGTTTACTGTATACTGTGCTGATGATGTCATCGGCGCATGCACTGTGAAGAAACGGCCCACCCGTGCCATTTCTTTGCAAGCGAGTGCCGTGACTGGCGGCTCCCCCACGCATGTGTGGGAGTGACGTCACGTGGCTCCGGCCATTCACAGAGCCGGAATCCACGGCCCAGAAAGGAAGATGGGTGGGGACGGCACAGGCTTAGTTTGCAGGTAAGTGTCACATAATACTAGCACATTATGCTTTTAATTTGCAGGGTAAAAGAAAGGACGTAAAAGCCATCAGGGTTTACTTCCTCTTTAAGTCTATGATCTACCAGAACACCCAGATCCTTCTCGATCACCGACTCCCCTAGTTGTTCTCCTCCTATGATGTACAATGCATGCATGTTTTTAGCCCCCAAGTGAATTACATTCCATTTATCAATACTTTAATTCAGTTCACATCCCAACAAAACAATCAAATTAATCTCTAAAAGGTAGAACTGTCACATAACACTGGAAAGTCTTCCATTAATACTAGAATTTCCTAAAAAGCTAAAACGCAGTGTTACCTTCATGTTAGACTATCGCTGACATGTGAAAGGGCCTAAAGAAATATACATCAGACTAATTGTTTAATTGTCTATTTGTGTCAAGGCTGGGCTCAGCTCTCCCTTCTCTGTGCTAAGCTGTCGGTTAATTGCCAGCACTCATCGTTCCACAGTGCCTCACCTGGTGATCATTTCCTGCTCGTCAGCCAGCCCCTTCTTGCCATTCAAACTGCCTGGTTCATTTCCCCCATGCCTTCGCCTTGGTCAACATATCTGAAGATTCTCTGCTGTGTTCCTGTTAGATTTGCCTGGCTGACATCCCTTCTGATTCCTGATCCTGTTTTCTGTCTCTGACTACGCTGATCTCTGGCTTCCTGATTTACTGGCTTGCACTGACTACCGGCTTTGATTACTGAATGGTGGCTATGTTTTGACTGCATTTACTGTTTGTACCATTGTTACCACTATAGAGGTGTGATTTTACAGCGTTTTCTGTCTGATTCATGGTTCCTGACAATTTGGTCAAATTAAAGCGGTAGAAAACTGCCTTGCATCGCATACTCGCACATTATGTGAAACTTCCCCATGGCTTACATCTTCACCTGTTCTTCCTTCTGGGTTGGTGGGCTTCGGTCCTTTGATTGGACGAGCCGTGATGACGTCACTCCTGTGCATGCGCGTGGGAGCCACTATTGACAGCACAGGGCTCTGAAGGAACGGCACAGGTATGCCGTTTCTTCAGAGCACATGTGCTGGTGATGTCACTGGCAGCTACACAAGTAAACATCTCCTAAACTGTTTAGGAGATCTTTACTGTACCATAGGTTTACCTATAGGTAAAAATCAGCCATGGGAGTTTACTCCCACTTTAAGACTATGATACAGTACATCATATGATTAAACACAATATGCATGCCTATCCTGGGGAGGGACAATTGTACTTTCACTCAAAAGGTAATTAGATACATACAGTATCTCACAAAAGTGAGTACACCCCTCACATTTTTATAAATATTTTATTACATCTTTTCATGTGACAACACTGAGGAAATGACACTTTGCTACAATGTAAAGTAGTGAGTGTACAGCTTGTATAACAGTGTAAATTTGCTGTCTCCTCAAAATAACTCAACAAACAGCCATTAATGTCTAAACCGCTGGCAACAAAAGTGAGTACACCCCTAAGTGAAAATGTCCAAATTGGGCCCAAGTGTTAATATTTTGTGTGGCCACTATTATTTTCCAGCACTGCCTTAACCCCCTTGGGCATGGAGTTCACCAGAGCTTCACAGGTTGCCACTGGAATCCTCTTCCACTCCTCCATGACTACATCACAGAGCTGGTGGATGTTAGAGACCTTGCGCTCCTCCACCTTCCGTTTAAGGATGCCCCACAGATGCTTAATAGGGTTTAGGTCTGGAGACATGCTTGGCTAGTCCATAACCTTTACCCTCAGCTTCTTTAGTAAGGCAGTGGTTGTCTTGGAGGTGTGTTTGGGGTTGTTATGTTGGAATACTGCCCTGCGGCTCAGTCTCCAAAAACTTTTTACGGGCTTTCTTGTGCATCATCTTAAGAAGAAGCTTCTATCTGGGACGACATCCATGCAGACCAATTTGATGCAGTGTGTGGCGTATGGTCTGAGCACTGACAGCCTGACCCTCCACCCCTTCAACCTCTGCAGCAATGCTGGCAGCACTCATACATCTATTTACCAAAGACAACCTCTGGATATGACGCTGAGCACGTGCACTCAACCTCTTTGGTTGACCCTGGCGAGGCCTGTTCTAAGTGGAACCTGTCCTGTTAAACCGCTGTATGGTCTTGGTAACCATGCTGCAGCTCAGTTTCAGGGTCTTGGAAATCTTCTTATAGCCTAGGCCATCTTTATGTAGGGCAACAATTACTTTTTTTCAGAACCTCAGAGTTCCATGTTCAACTTTCAGTGACCAGTATGAGAGAGCGATAACACCAAATTGAACACACCTGCTCCCCATTCACACCTGAGACCTTGTAACACTGACAAATCACATGACACCGGGGAGGGAAAAAGGCTAATTGGGCCCAATTGGGACATTTTCACTTAGGGGTGTACTCACCTTTGTTGCAAGCGGTTTTGACATTAATGGCTGTGTGTTGATTTATTTTGAGGGGACAGCAAATTTACACTGTTATACAAGCTGTACAATCACTACTTTACATTGTAGAAAAGTGTAATTTCTTCAGTGTTGTCACATGAAAAGACATAATAAAATATTTACAAAAATGTGAGGGGTGTACTGTTGAAGGAATACACAACTTTTTAAAGGTCTTATGTTTAATAGGCTTTTATTTGAACTCCAGAGTCAGTATAAGATCTAATCCTAACAGCGGTAGGCTGCAGATAAGACTGCTGCTTTCTGTGGGGGAGGCAATGGTCTCTCTGCAAGCGGTCCTCCTGCTGAGTCACAGCTAGATCTTCCCAATCAGCAGGAAGCAAACTTCGTTAACAGTAAAGTTCTAGTTGTGACTTGGTGTTTATATATTTTAGGACTAATTAAGGCAAAGTTTGATTCTCACATCAAAACTGTGCTTGCCTATTTTCATTTCCTGTAAGAAGTTATGATTTGTTTTACTTAAAACCACTGTACAACAGAGACCTTGTGCTTTAGGCAAGGCCTGCCTAAGGAGAAGAGAGAAAAACATGCAGTAATGGAAGGAGCACCAGACCATAGGATAAGAGAGTCCAAATTAATTTATTAGTTTATACAAAAAAACAGCCAACATGTTTTGGGGGTTAGAAAAACCTCCCCCTTCATCAGGGCTTCAGTTAAAATAAGAAACTTGAATGAACTGTTGACTGCTCATGCAGAAACTGCTGCCTAGTAACTCTCTCGATCCAGCACTTAACTTCCCTACACAGATCCACGCAGGGAAGCTCTTTTTTGAATCTGTTGTTAGCAGCCTAACCTAAGCCAATGATCCCCTAATGTTTTTGTACTTTGTACTGAACTTGCATCAAATAACAAACATGTTCTACTTACCTCCTCTGTGTGGTGGTTTTGCACAGAGCAGCCTGGATCCTCCTCTTCTCAGGACCCTCTTTGCTGCTCTTGGCCCCTCCCTCCTATCGAGTGCCCCCTCAGCCAGCAGCCTTCTATGGGGGCACCCGAGCCGAGTCAGAGCTCGTGTATTCATTCAGACACAGAGCCACGACCCAGCTCTGCCCCCTCTCCCCCCTGTTTGGCTGACTGACCTTGATTGACAGCCAACAGCACCGCTGCTGTGTTTCGGCTGATCAAGAGGAGTGTCCCCGACAGCTTAGACACTCGTGGACATCGCTAGAGAGAGATGGGCTCAGGTAAGTAATTAGGGGATGCTGGAGAGGCTGCTACACACAGAAGGTTTTTTTATCTTAATGCATACAATGCATTAAGATAAAAAAAACTTCCGCCTTTAGAACCCCTTTAAAGGAGTTGTAAAGTGAGAAGGTTTTTTGTATCTTAATGCATTCTATGCATTAAAGAGGTTGTAAACCCAAGAAAAAAAATCTGTAAGACAAAGGCATAATGAGCTAGTATGCATCGCAGCTGTCAATGAAAATCAGTTAGCCAATCAGAAGAGAGAGGGGGGCGGGGCTTCGTGTCTGAATGGGCACACAGAGCTGTGACTCGGTTTGGGTGCCCCCATAGCAAACTGCTTGCTGTGGGGGCACTCAGAGGGGAGGGGTCAGGAGCAGCGAAGAGGGACCCAAGAACAGGAGAATCCGGGCTGCTCTGTGCAAAACCACTACACAGAGGAGATAAGTATAACATGTTTGTTATTTTTTTTTTTTTTTTTAAACGAGACTTTACAATCACTTTAAAGAGGCGCTTCAGTCATTTTTGTGTTTATAAAAGTCAGCAGCTACAGAAAGTGTAGCTGCTGACTTTTAATAAGCACACCCTCACCTGTCCCACAATCCAGCGATGTGGTCACCTGAACCGTTGCTTCTCTCCTTCTCCTCTCCCTGGCAGGTCAACTGTGGTCATCCAGCTGTGACAGTTTGAGGCTTCACAGCTGGATACGAGTGGCACTGCGCCTGCTGAATCCGACAGTCCTCTGGGACCTGTGACGTGTCCCAGAAGTCAAAACTAGGTAGCCGCTTAAAGCGGAACTTTCTCTTTTGGGTGGAGCTCCTCTTTAAACACTGCATCACAGAACCTGGAGAGGGGGGTGACGTAATCCTCCTACCAACAAGTTCCTTGGGAATGTTAAGTAGCCCAAATCTGCTGAAGCACAGAGCAGGATCGTCTCGGAGATTATTTAAGCTACTCAACATTCTCAGAGATCTGGCTGAATGGAGAATGACATCACCTTCACAAGGTGCTGCAGGAGGAAGCCAAGGAAAGGCAAGTATAAAGTAACTTTTCCCCCACAGACTTTTAGCACATCCATCCACTGTTTTAGGGAGAAGAGGCATGGGTTGATGTTCGAATTCAATAACTAAGACCACGTATTTCTCTGCCATGTTGGGAAATCTCTGAATGCTTAATGATTCTTCTCTGTAGGAGTACACTAAGCCCCAATTTCAGTTAGAAGTTGTGCTGGGTTTGGCAGTGTGGCGAAAAAGACAATGAGCAGATCTTTCCATCTCCTGTTACTGCTGATGAAACAGTTGTTCATTTATGGGCAGCATAAAGTTAAGGATGGACATTAGCAGTGCTCAACACCACAATTGCTCAGTTGAAAAATCTGTATTATAACAATAACATCTAGTTCTGAAAAAAAAAAAAAAAAAAAAAAAAAAGTTTTTTAAAAAATATGCACGCAAGATTGATTTCAGAAAATGTAAAACAAAGCTTTCAGTATAAGAAGTGATAAAGAGCATCTTGTACGATCACTAGGTTATTTTAATAAGATGGTGAAACAGATGATTCTTGTGATGGACAACAGCTAAGCAATTGCAGCACTACATATTTTTTCCTTTGTCAACACTGCTCTGTTGCAAAACAATTTTACTGGAAATATGAACCTTGTTTCTAGGAAAAAAAAATAAAAATTCTCTAGACCTCATTGACATGGGCTTACTGATTAGCACACCTATGCAAAATGCAGTGTTTAACCGCTTCAGCCCTGGAAGATTTTCCCCCCTTCCTGACCAGAGCACTTTTTGCGATTCGGCACTGTGTCGCTTTAACCGACAATTGCGCGGTCGTTGCACCATAACAAAATTGATGTCCTTTTTTTCCCACAAATACAGCTTTCTTTTGGTGGTATTTGATCGCCTCTGCGGTTTTTATTTTTTGCGCTATAAACAAAAAAAAAGAGCGACAATTTTGAAAAAAAAACACAATATTTTTTACTTTTTACTATAATAAATATCCCCCAAAAATATATAAAAAAACTATTTTTTTCCTCAATTTAGGCCGATATGTATTATTCTACATTTTTTTACCAAAAACATCGCCAAAAAGGGTATATTGATTGGTTTGCGCAAAAGTTAGAGCGTCTACAAAATAGGGGCTAGTTTTATGGCATTTTTATTCTTTTTTTTTATTTGTAATGGCGGCGATTTTTATCGGGGCTTCGACATTATGGCGGACACATTGGACACTTTTGACACTATTTTGGGACCATTGTCATTTATACAGTGATCAGTGCTATAAAAATGCACCGATTACTGTGTAAATGACACTGGCAGGGAAGGGGTTAACCACTAGGGGGTGTTGAAGGGGTTAAGTGTGTCCTAGGGAGTGATTCTAACTGTGGGGCTACACCTCACATCACAGCAATCACTGCTCTTGATGACAGGGAGCAGTGATCTCTGTCATGACACAAGCCAGAACGGGGAAATTCCTTATTTACATAGGCACTTCCCCGTTCTGAGGCTCCGTGACACGATCCCCTGGAGATTGGCGGACATAGAGTCCTGTGGGCACGGTCACGATATACGCTGCGCACGCCTGCTATCCCCGCCTCTTAAAGGGGACGTACAGGTACGCCCATTTGCCCACCGCTGCCATTGTGCCGACGTATAACGGCGTGCAGCGGCCGGCAAGTGGTTAAACACCAGGAAGACATAGGTGGGCTGTGCAACTACGTGCACTCAGCCTGTTCAAATATGATAGGTAGGCTGCACTTCATCTGCCTGTCATTGATCTGAACATGCTGACTCTACACAGACCATCTGTGCTTCCGGGCACATAAACACTGCCATGGGCGTCCACATGGGGGGGCAAGTGCCCCCCCCCCCCCCCCCCCCGGAGCAAGGTGTCCGCAGTGTTGCCAACGGCCCATAAATTTCCGGGCAGCCGTAAATTTTAATCTGCCTCCATAGTTCCATAGCCAAAGAAGAAAGAACCCCCTTGGAAAATGGGAATTTGAAAGTGACCAATTCACCAAGTAATGTCAAGAAAAATATAATTTATTGTATAAATTTAAACATGATAAAAATTGTCACAGTGGACATAGAGTATGTCATAACACAACTGATACATATACAGACGTTGTTTACATCTCTGAAGACCCGACACAGGTTGAAACAGAAAACTGCGGGCAAATATTGATAAGAATGTCAAACACATACCAATAATATCAATTGTTTGCGAAGGTCCAAATAATTTATGTCATCCATGTGATCATTATTTTTACCTTCGCTGAGATATCGCTCCTGCCTGTCAAGGGATCTAGCGTTCAAGACCCATCTGTCCAGTCTCTCTGTTATTCTTGGAGGGGGCCCCTCTAGGTCTCTTCTCTTTTATTCTTTACACAAACAATAGATATTATTGGTATGTATTTGACATTCTTATCAATATTTGCCTGCAGTTGTCTGTTTCAACCTGTGTTTACTGTTCTGTTAAGGATATATATGTTTCTTCAATAGACATTTGCGCTCTGTTTGTTATTAACCCCTGAAGAAAGGCATTTAGCCAGAAACATCAGGTCTTCAGAGATGTAGTCAACGTCTATATATGTATCTAAATTGTGTATTTCATACTCTATGTCCACTGTGACAATTTTTATCATGTTTAGATTTATATATATTTATTAATAAAGAAATTATATTTTTCTTGACATTATTTGGTGTATTGGTCACTTTCAAGGTCCCATTTCCCAAGGGGGTTCTTTCTTCTTTTACTCTAAAACCGGGATGTGGTGACCAATAAACACTATATTCTCCTGATGCTGGAACGTTTTTTTCTGAAGTTCCAAAGCCTGCCAGGCTCGGGCAAATTCGCACATGCTCAGACACTTTCGGCCGAGCATGCTCATGCGTGGCGAGTCAATGCTGCTTGGTGCCATTTTTGAATGGACAGCAGTTGGCACTTGGCTGCCTCAGAGTCAGCAGCATATCAGCGGACATGCCTCCCGACCCAGAGAGCAGACCCCAGCTGGAGCATGTGGGGACTCCCACCACCACGCCACTCTAAGCACGGAGACCGGACCCCTGTACCATACATGATGGATGGTGGATTTTTGGCTGGACTTCTCCCTTACTCCTCATTACTATAGCTACTGATCGCTGCCTGTGTAATTCTCCTTACTTTTTTCTTCTTCTTGTATTCTGTCCAGCAATGTTTCATGATGTCACCAACGCATGCGCTTCCACCTCTCTCGATTCATGGCACGCTCTGTGTGCTGTTCCCCCTTCAACATAATGCCGTGGCCGAGAGTTCTGCTCTCTGCGGCACAGCTGAGAAGACACGCGAGACTTGCCAGTCATTCTCAACTTCCTTGTTCTCCCCTTAAACCAGGGCTTCCCATAGACCTGGCAAGCACACGATCACGAGAGCGCACCGAGGGAAGGCAAGGGCGGGCGGGAATCACCAAACATAACTCAAGATGGCCCTGCTGATTCCCGGAAGAAGCATTACTTAAAAATAATAAAAAAACAATAAGTAACAAGCGTTTTTACATCCTTTACACTGGGCAATGATTGTAAAATACTGTACAATATTATATAGCATGAAAAAAGCGTTTTAAAATGCAGAGTTTACGTCCTCTTTAAAAATTATGGACAGTCTCGAGGCACCCCATTCTAAAATGTAAAAACTATTCTAAATAATGCAGTAACATCCATACAAGCAAATACCTTTTTGCACACTGGTACCGACTAGTATTCCAATGTTTCTCTTCTCCCTCAGTTTTCCTCCATTACTCAGCTAATGTGACCCCAACGCTAAGGGAGAGGGGCAGGAGAGGGGGATACAAGGATGCTGTGCAGGCAACTGACATCTTCTATATTAACTGATGATGCCATTGGTCGTTAGGATGCCAGCAGCTAGAATGTTGTAATGGCAGCACACATGGCGGGGCAAAAATGTAGCAGCAAGCCTTTTTGCCGGGTGTTGTACGTCTATAGGACCTACCCTGCAACTGCGTGCAACACATGTGATTGCATTAGGATTGAAGGCGACGTAACACACATGGGGGGGGGAGCCACGCTAGTGACATCATCCCACAGCCGTTTTGTTTAAGGGAGAGTGGAGTAGGGAGACTAAAATGAAACTATAGATATTTACGTAATTCTCATAGCACTTGCAGAGCTCATAACTTGTGAGTGTTTTTAATTCCCTAATATTAATAAATACTATAGACAGAGAGCACTATTGGTCCTATTCTTGGTTTTCACATGCCATATATAGATTTGTAAATGGTGAATGCCATTTGCCAGGGGTGCTCAACCTGTGGCCCTCGGAGGCCTTTGATGTGGCCTCAAACCAGGGAAACGCACTTATATTTTATCCTGCTGGTTTAGTGCACATTTGGAAAGTGTGCCACACCTGCAAGATGTAATAGAAGTTTATGGCAAAGCACAGCTAACTCGCAGAAAAGCCGCAGGTGCACTGTGCTGCTTCCGTGGTGCAAGTAAACCGCAGCGCATCAGTGTGAAAGCAGTATTATAGGGAGCTCAGGACAGTAAGGGTTTGTCTACATTTGCAGGTTGGGGGGCAGTAAAATCCCATGCTAGAGATGTATTTTTTACCACAACCCCCCCCCCCCGACGACTGGTGTAGCGTCAGGGGGTCAAAATGACCCTGCCCCCCATGCTTCAGGGCCCGTGCGGTCTCCCTGTCACATTCTGTTTTACACTTGGACAGAAGGGGCTGCATATACAGGAACCGATCCTCTCAATTTTCCTCCTGCAACCGCTGAGAGCTGGATTCTCCTCCTCCTCTCCCTCCCGCCGGCATTCAGCAGCTGCAGGAGGACAATGTTCATTATGGTATTTAAAATTTAAAAAAAAAAATAAGAAACTGCTATTTCATTTTATTGTGGCCTACGATCGGTTACCAAATCACTTAAATGGCCCTCAGTCTTCAAAAGGTCGAGCACCGCTGCTGAATGTAGTGAGGATAACCAGTACACTTAACATCTGATCTCAGAGATCGCCCCAAAGGTGACAGAAAGTGCATTTTGAACTCATATATATATATATATAATATCAAAAATGGAGGTGAGCATTTAATTTTCAGCATGAGGTGGATGCACGCATGGCACAACAGAAGCATAATCCTTGGAAGACATTGTGCACTGTTTTCATGTTGGTGATTGGAAACAATGTTTATGGACTTTACTTCATTATGGATATTGGGTGTTTCAAAAGAAGGATATTGTACTTTTATGTGAAGTTGTGGCTACATATTTTTAGTATATTAATTAAGCAGTACAGCATTTAAAGAGTTAAATCAGACAGTGGGAGGGGGGGGGGGGGGGCAAAATATCTCATCCTCACCGCCTTTCAAACACCTCTCAAAAGCAACCTGGGTGTGGATCATTTTTCAGAGCAGCGGCAGTCCTTGTCCGAACGAGCCCTTGTAGTAGCGTGCAAAAAAAAAATAATAATATATGTATAACATATATATACATATACACACACACAAAACACACACACAAAAGACCCAGAAGATTTCATACCTAAAGAATAAAACCACACCCGTCCTAAACAGCTACAGAAGGCAGCAAAATTTCTCTTAAGCGCCCTCTGCTGACACTTGTGAGAAAATTAAAATTAAAATTGATGAGTTTTAGTCAAAAAACGAAATCTAGAACTTGGGTATAGCTAAATTCAGTCATTTACTCAGATTAAAAAAATAAAATAAAAAATAAAAAAAGGCACAAAACATTGGGTAGACCTGCACAAATAGTTTTATGAACCATAAATGTCTTGTCTACGCGTTAACATAACTGATAATTGGCCTGGCTTCACAGAGTCAATAGTTACACCAGAGATTGATACCAAAAAATAACATTCAAAATAAGTACTTTTAAGCTTCAACACTTTATAAACATTAACGTGTTACTAAACCCAAATCCCTGCATGCACTATATCTGGTCTCCCACAGTACACAGAACATGGAAATGCAATTATTTTAGTAAATATAAACTAATAAAACTAACTAAACTCTAAAATACCTTTTCTCATCAACAGTATATAGCAGTCTTGTGACTCCTATTAGTGCCTGGTTAAATCTTGTAGGAGGGGTTTTCATACTGCAGTGAGCTATCCTATCAGGATGCAGGACCCCCGGACCCTCTGTCTGGACAGTGCTGATTAGCCCCGTGCTGATCATATGCACCCTCCCAAGAGAAAAAAAAACTCTACCAATACACACCAAACTGAGCATGTGCAGCCTGACTCCAGTAACTTTGTCTTAGTCAGACCTGTTTTGGAGTCAGTGGAAGAAGAGCAGGATCAGAGAAGACTAGATCAAACAGCCTTTTTACACAATGCATAGGATTCCACCGTGAGTATAACAAGCATGCTTTAATGCATATATTGAATATTTTTATTGTTGTGGGTTTAGTAACACTTTAAGGCTGCTTTCACACTGATCAGTTTTTCTTTACAGCGATTCCCGCACTCACAACCACCCGCAGTGAAGCCGTGCTACTGTGAGAAAACACATTGGGCTGCCATTCGTTCTGAATAGCACCCACCCCCACGCACGTAAAAAAAAAGCAGCAAATTCACGGGTGCGGGAACCGAAGGAAATCGCATGGTCTTCTCTGGGGGGCCATGTTTTGAAAAAGGTACATGCTGGAAATGCAGGCACAGCAGCCCATTCAAATGAATGGGCTGACATACCTGAGAAAACGCGGCCAGCACACGCGCATAGGTGAGAACCAAGCCTTTGAACACATTGCAATTTACACACAAATTCCGTAACCCAGGCAGTTCATACACATACTTTATATTACTGAATAAACTAATTTTCATGACAGGGAATATGTTATAAAAAAAAACAAAAAAAAAACAAAACTTCTCCTTGCTTAGTTGTATGTGCCTTCACCCATGCCTTTATGCCATGTTCTCTGTAGTGTACCTCCTGCGTGGGTGGTCACTTGTTACGTTGTTTTGCTTACTACAATAAAAATCATTGTACCAGAAAAACTTCTCGTTATCAAAACAAATAAATAAATGGCTTTGATATTTAAATCGTACTTGCATAAAATGGAAAATTATAATCACAGATACTCTAGGAAGTCCAACATGTTTAAAGTGTCACAGACCAAGGGTACAGAGATGAGCGAGACTGGATGATGAGTAAGGTATTGCTGTCCATCATGTGCTTTCAGAAATTGACCAGGACTCTAGAGAATTGTCACAAGAACTCCAAGTTCTCTAACCCCGGACACGGGCATCAACCACGAGCAACACGCACACACCAACATCTGACCACTACCACCAGATGTCAAGGAATTAAACCCACGGTGACTTGCTAAACGGAGTTAAATCCTAGATTGGTGGAGGAGGGATAAAGAGCACGCTTGCCTTGGGAAGGTAAAACAAGGCTGTGAAATGTTTAATCACAGCTTGCAATACTGCCAGCCACCACTAGGAGGAGACCCACTCAATCTGTCAGACCAGAAACACACAGGCAGATATAAATCTAGCATACATGGTGCACGCTAAAGCCTCGTACACACGATCAGATTTTCGAACAGACGACCGTTAGTCCGTTTTTTGTTGCATGCTAGTCTCATATCGAAAGTGAAGAGGTTACTCACCATACGAAAATTCTAGTACGACAGAATACAACTTCAGAACTGACTTACCTTAGGAGATGACGAGGATCGAGGAGGAGGGGTAGGGCTGCTGCTTCTCGCTCCAGCCGAGGGAAGAACCGGGGCTTCTCCTCCCAGCCGAACAGGAAGTGGGTCCTGAGACCCGATTAGCTGGGAGTCTTAAGACTCCCTGGCCAGTCAGGTCTCAGAACTAGTTTCCTGATTGGCTGGGAGGAGAATAAGGAAGACTTTAGCGAATATTAATTTGCTATTGTCACACAACTGGATGGGCTTGGAGCGCAGTCCTCTGCGTCTCGAGCCCACCCTTTGAAGCCAATTAGTGCCTCGGGCTCCTCATGTGCTTCAAAAAAAAAAAACCACATTGAAATCTATGCGTTCGGCATGGAGATTAGGGGCCGGGTGCATGGATCGGGGGGGCGGCGCCCCTGCGCCTTGCATGGATGGGCCGCCACTGGTTGGCGATGAGATCAGTACCTGCCTGTGATATCTTCCATACACTGACACTAACCTGCATGCAATTAAATTGGCATTCTCTGTCAGCCACACACAACTGCGTAACAGAAATGAATGCTGATAGTTGACTTTATAGGAAAATTAAGGTTTAAACTGCTTTGTAAAAGAGTCTGTCTGTTTTATTCTATTTGTCATATAATAAAGCTAAATACAACACATAACTGTATGAAGAAAATTGGGCATCACATACAGAATGGGCTTGTTGCAACTTTAGAGATGTTTTTTGTGTCAAACTTTACAACAAATGTAATTAAACTCATCAATTTAGAATGCTATGTTGACTTCATAACGAAATACAGCGAAGACTAGTCACATGTAGTTACTTGTACTGCTTCAGAAATATCAGATCCACTCTCTTACCTTGCTCTGATGGGGAGGAAGGTTCTTTAAGTCCTGCTGCAGGACATGTAGCTCCCTCATAATCTCAGGTGCCTCTTGACGTAAAAAGCTGTATTTTTTGCTTAGTGTTTGAAGCGGACTTTCTGCCTATACATGATCAAGAAAAAAAAAAAACGGGTATGAGTTGATCATAATGAAATTCTGTCAGGCCAAGTTAGCAACTGGGAATCATAAAATGAAAATTTTATGAAAATGAACATAATTTATTGACCTTACTCCGACATGTGCACGCCCCTTGTCCACTCTTGGAAATCACTCTTCAAAATGTTACAGCTAAACCACAAGTCCAAAATATTCTGCATTAGGGAAAGATTGGAATCCAAGAAAGTGCTGGGCATGGCACACCAAGATACCAGATCAATAGAAATGTCACTGACAATTATTCCCACACTTTTAGCACGATAGGTTGTTCACGAAGGCCTCATACACACAATAAAAATATCAGACAATGATTGTCCATTTTTTTGCATGCTAGTGTCATATCGGAAACCAAACAGAATACAACTTCGGAAGTGATGTAATATATTGCATGCTTTGTTTCTGAGCAAGCATGGTCTTGGTCACACATTTTTTTTTTCGTACAAATACCATATTAATTACACGAAAATCGTTTGTTCCGTTATCATACGAGAAAAACTTTCATGCCTGTCCTTTCAGATATTTTCGCATGAATTGTTGTGATCGGCTCTTGAAAGCTGTTTACCAATAATCAGATTATCAGACGATCCCTCCAAACGCAGTATTGTTCATCCAATTTACTCATCATATGTACTAGGCATTATGGTTGCAAAGTTCTCAGGCTCTTCAGCCCACAGAAGGGTGGATTTACGAAAGGTATTGAACTGGATCACTTTACAAAGTGAGTTTTTTTTACTTTGCAGGGCCATTTTCACTTAGCTTAGTGAATGTGGTGAAGATTCACTTCGCAAAGAATATTTAATAACAAGCAAGAAAGATAAAAAAAAAAAAAGAAGAAAATTTATATTTATATATATATATATATATATATATATATATATATATATATATATATATATATAATTAATTAATTTTTTTTTTACACAATTGGACAATGAAAGTCAGCAGAGTGTCAATTCATTCACTAAGCTAGGAGCGAAGCTCCTTTGCTTAGACCCCTTTCACACTGGGGCGCTTTGCAGGCGCTACATCGCTAAAAATAGCACCTGCAAAGCGCCCTGAAAGTGCCCTGAATTGAAAGAGCCGTGTGTCTCCAATGTGAAAACCCAGAGGGCTTTCACACTGGAGCGGTGCGCTGGTAAGACGGTAAAAAAAGTCCTGCTAGCAGCTCCTGCCCACTAAAATCAATGGGGCAGCGCGGCTATACCGCCGGCATAATGCTGCTGCAGCAGTGCTTTGAAGGGGTTTTAACCCTTTCTCGGCCGCTAGCAGGGGGGTAAAACCGTCCCACTAGCGGGCGAATACCCTTGCTAAAGCGACGGTAAAGCGGCGCTAAAAATAGCGCCGTTTTGCCGCCGACGCCGCCCCGGCCCCAGCGTGAAAGGGGCCTTAGTGAAAATTGACTTGCTATTTGCCTTCGGTAATTAAACTCCAGAGGTTGCATGGGCAACAGTCTTGACAACTTTTAGAAAAATCTGTTCTTAGGTGGACTGCTTGCTAAGAAAGATTGTCCGACACAGATATCCATAGAAAGATGCATATATTTCTATAAAATGTGTTGTGATCACTCTAGCGCCTTAAAAGTTCCAGTCATAAATCATTAGTTAAATTTTTGCAGATATTTATTGAGTGAAGAAGCATCAATGGTGCTTTCTAGCCACCAATCCATTGCACTACAACTAGATACTGACTGAGTCCAGATTTTAATTAACATGCAAAGCAGCCTATAAATGTCAGCTTTTTTTTTTGTTCAACCAGAAGGTTTAACCAAAAAAATGAGCCAATTTCTTCATTCACACATTCGAGGTGAAGGAGGGAATCCGCCCTGCTGTGTCAATTATTTCTGATAGCAGCAAAACTTCCCCGCCATTAGACTACACTAATCAGCGTTGCAGGCTATAGCCTGAAGCGCTGATCGAGCTGGGCGAATGCAACAGGGCGGTTGTACCAGAGCCGGGAGAACACGGTGATTATTGCTAGTGGTTACAGCCCCTGGCAATAGTCGCATCCTAAAAATCTGACCTGCTGGTTTTACCCAAGTCGATCGATGGATTGACTTGGGTACAATCAGCCTGCCCGTAGAAGGTTAGAATCTTAGAGGATTCAAACCATGTATGGTCGGCTTTAAAAAAAAAAACTGAATGCTTTCAACAAAGGTAGCTTGATACTTTAAAGAAACATATTTCCCCCTTCCTACATACGCAAGACATGTAATCTCCAAACAGCATCCCGCCAGGGAAGCACGTGTGATAAAGAATTAATACAGGTTCACAATTGGGAGACAGGGACAGAGAGTGAGTGGTCATCATATAACAGGAAAAGCCTAATAAGGACCTTCACGTGGTGTTATTTTAATGAAAGTTGCAGATTTATAAGTATAGAAAATTACTTATGTCTGTGGATCAGCTTTTTGACTGGAGGCCCCCGTACGGCTCCGCTCTGAGGGGCCTGCAGGCGGTGCGGACCAGAACTTGGGGTCCTCCCCCTTCCCCACCTTCTCTTTGCTTTCCTTTCCTCTCCCCACTTTCAATCTTCTTTCTTTAATAAGGAGCTCGATGAGTACCATCTACAGTATGTACCAATAAAAAGTACACATTGTCTTTTCATCGACAAACGAGCATCCTGTACCGTGCAAGTGATATATTTGAATATCCTGATATTGTTTTTTATACCTAATGTGAAAACGTAAATAAAAACACTGAAACGAAAACGACTTCTGAATTACACCTACATATTAAAGCCTATATGAGATTTTAGTGGCTGGAATAAAGAATAAATAAAAGGATAATAAGAATAAAAGGAATTCCACTAAAAACTTTAGACACTTTTTTTATTAAAGTGATTGTGAAGATTTAAATTCTAAGTTATGAAAATAACAAACATGGTATAGTCAAGAATAGTGATTCAGCGCCACACTTGTATACAACTATACAAATGAATACATAAATGCGAATTCACAAGTCCATCAAATATATAAAAGAATATTCATACAATTCCACCATTCCAACAAAGAGCGAAACAGGAGGCAGAAAATACAAAATGAAAATTAAAAAACAAAAATAAAATATAAAAATATGAAAAATAAAGACCACGTGAATATGCTTAACCACCAACAACTGAAATCCTCTAATTAGTGCTTGCTCTTAAATATTATTCGCACCATGTGTAACCACCACCACTGGCCGCTCCTAATGTCCTATGGGTAAAACAGGTCTAATGCGCTTGTCCCTTTAAGGGCAATATCTAGATGGAGTCTGATCCTTCTTCCATCTCCTCCTGGACTTCTTTCAGTGTGTTATGACATTCACCGATCAAAAAGAAAAAAATTGGACCGGACTTTAAAGGCAAAATGGAACGCATAATATTAATAAAATCCATATTTTTATTAGTATACAAATTTACCGTATATACTCGAGTATAGGCCGACCCGAATATACGCCGAGGCACCTAATTTTACCACAAAAAACTGGGAAATCTTATTGACTCGAGTATAAGCCTAGGGTGAGAAATGCAGCAGCTACTGGTAAACAATGCCTATCTGCAGCCTCACTGTGCCCATCTGCAGCCTCACTGTGCCCATCTGCAGCCTCACTGTGCCCATCTGCAGCCTTACTGTGCCCATCTGCAGCCTTACTGTGCCCATCTGCAGCCTTACTGTGCCCATCTGCAGCCTTACTGTGCCCATCTGCAGCCTTACTGTGCCCATCTGCAGCTGTATCTGTGATAACTATAACAGCAGGTGTCTCCCGCTGTGTCATGCAGTCTGTTCGGCCGTCCATTGTAACAAAGCCCTGCCTCCTCCTCGTCCATGATAGATGGAACACCGATACAGTTTCCCAGCATTTTATCAGTGTTCCGTCTATCACGGACGAGGAGGAGGCGGGGCTTTGCTACAATGGACGGCCATCGAACAGACTGCATGACACAGCGGGAGACACCCGCTGTTTCAGTAATCAAAGGTACGGCTGCAGATGGGCAGAGCACATAGGAAGACACCCGCTGTTTTAGTAATCACAGGTACAGCTGCAGATGGGCACCCTCACTTGAGTATAAGCCGAGGGGGGGGGGGGGGGGTTCAGCCTAAAAAAGGTGCTGAAAAATTTGGCTTATACTCGAGTATATATGGTACAAACAACACGTAAAGAGCAAGTGTTGATAATAATCACATACAAATGCGATAAAAGGCTAATATAAGACCGAATGTTAACAATAATATTGTTACATGCTATCAGGTGAGTGAGCCCCTGTGCGTCAACGCATTTCGCTGATCCACTTCCTCAGGACACACAAAGAGGGGGAGAAACACTGATTTCACTTGCCTGGATGAAAGGCTGCGTATGGCGCAGTCTCCTTGAGCAGGCACTGGAGCAGAAAGAAAACAGGCCAGACTATGTAGACCCAAGTTAGAAGGTGAAGAAATAAGCCCCTGAAGAAAACTTCAGGTCCCAGCTATAGCAAAAGGTAGTACTAGTTACAAGCATATGTTTAAAATAAGGGCTCACAGTGCTCCCAATGGAATTCTCATAGCTATTGAATAATAATCCTAGTACAGGGTCACTAAATATAGAAGTGAACAAAAGAAGCAAGGGCACCATCTTCCAGATGGAACTGTCCCAGGAGTCTCAAGAGCCCAGTATTGTGTGTAGTGATAGCTTCCCAGGGAGACTGTGGTGACATTCACCGATATCTCAAGCGTAAGCTCAGAAATAAAACAAAACGGGCCATCATAGCGCTTTCCAAAAAAGCAAAAAAAGATTTAGCAGCAGCACTTTGTTTTATTATAATTTTCACATTGGTGTGCGGAAGGGATTTAGATTTTTACATGGTATACTTACCTGCTCTGTGTGTAACTTTTTTGCACAGAGTAGCCCTAAACCTCCTCTTGGGTCCTCCGGCATGTTATGGAGGCACTCGTGTGGGCTCGCCCCCAAGCTGCGCTGTATGCCCTCACTGGTGTGACTCACAATGGCTCCTGTTGCTGTGTCTGAGCCAATAAGGAGACAGAGTCAAGAGAGTGTTTGCTCTGATGCACATTGCTGGATCAAGATCAGGTTCAGGTAAGTATAAGGGAGGGGGGGAGGGGGGATCTGCATGCAGAAGGTTTTTTACCTTAATGCAGATAATGCATTAAAGCGGAGCCTGACTTCCAATGTCGTGATGACGCGGTGCCAGGACCAACTTCTGTGACGTCAGCAGAGAGCGGACTTCAACCCATTCTATGCTGAAAATGGGTCACAGGAGTGCAAAACAGACTGCACTCCTGTGATCCACAGGAGAAGTACAGCCAAACGAGCTTTGGCTATACTTCTCCTTTAGGGACTCCCCTGACAGATTTGGCATGACTTTTTTTTGGGCCGGTACCTAGTTTTGACACATACTCAGCTCCCACTTCCAGTCGGGCCGCCTAGACAGCTCGAGCGGAGGTTCTCCTCTCCCCCTCCCTCCCTGCAATCTTCTGGGACACGTCACAGGTCCCAGAAGATTGCCTGGCCACTCAGGAAGTGCAGCGCGACTCGCACATGCACACCTGGCTGCGAAGCCGCAAGCTGTTACAGCTGGGTGCCCACACTAGTGATGCCGGGGAGAGGCGGGGGAGAGACCCGAGGCTTCAGGCGGCCACATTGCTGGATCCTGGGACAGGTGAATGTGTGTTTATTAAAAGTCAGCAGCTACACTTTTTGTAGCACCGAACTTTTAATAAACACAAGAACTGCTGGAACTCCACTTTAGGGTTAAAAAAAAAAAGTTTCATTATTTAGAACCACTTTAAAGCTGCTCTTCAGTCATTTTTTCAACTTTCCATCTATTAAAACCTCTGCCCTTGTTGTTTTAACTTTGGATAGTAAAACATTTTTTTTCTGCCAGTAAATCCCTTATACAGCCCACTTCCTGTTTCTTGTCTGGTCATTGGCCTAGGCTTATGACATCATGCACAGCTCTCTCTCCCACGCTCCTGAGAGTTTGCCAGGAAGAGAAGGGGAATGAGTCATAAGAGGGCCAATGAGAGCTGCAGAGTTGGAGGTGTGCCTCTGTGTGTGTCAGTGTAAATCCAGGAAGTGAACAGGCAGCAGCTTCAGCTGCCCACAGTTAAAATGGCTGCAACCAGACTTAGTGGAGGGAGATTTTTGCAGCACATTTGGCAAGTACAGAATCACAGTATATATAAAATATGTAAAGTGGTTGGAGGGAAGCTTCAGATTGGCAAAGATGTTTTTATTACAAATTATGTGAGCAGACTGCAGTTCCTCTTTAATGTTTGTATGGATTATTTGTATGAATATCTGGCCATCTTTTTTCAGACAACTCAGGTCTTGGTTACACCAATAATAATAAAAATGAAATTATCACAGTGGTTAAAAAAAAAAAAAAAAAAAAACAGCATGTAATGCATTTTACTGTTACCTTCTTCTTGGAGGTACGTTTACTAACAAAACTTAGTGTTTCCTTATTTCTTGGTTTATGGTCACTTGTACAAAGACTACTTTCAGCCTCTGCGTCTTGTGGGCTTTGCCTACTTTGGTGCCTGCAAAGAGGAGAAAAAATTATTACAGATAGCAGATGTAATTCACAGAGTTTTACAGACATGCATCTGTATTTTAGACATGTGACTCTAATTAATAAATCTCACTGGACTCTGAAAAAGCTGAGAAAAAAAAAAAAAAACCAAGCACCTTTAACCTGGTGTGTTAGCTCTGTAGATTAAGCCATAAGGCCCCTTTCACACAATCGGACCGTTCAGGTCCACCTGTCAGTTTTGACGGTGGACCTGAACGGGCACTCCATGTTAGCCTATGGAGCGACGGATGTCAGCGGAGACATGTCCGTTGACATCCGACCCGGTCCGATCCGCAAAAAGCAGACGGATGGCCCTACATCTGGATCCGTCGCTATCGGATCGGGTGAGATCTGATGAAAATGGACATGCTGTCCGTTTTCATCCGATCCCTCCATAGGTAGCAGCAGCGCCTGACAAGCCCCTCCCCACTCAGTGAGCAGAGAGGGACCTGTCATCCGCCGGCTCAGCGGAGATCAACGGAGAGATCTCCCGCTGAGCCGGCGGACCGAGGCAAACTCTGTGGAAGCTGAGTCCGCCCCGTGTGTAAGGGGCCTAAAGTGTAAGTTCACCTTCACAGAAAATATGTAAGGTGACCTTACATGGACTCCTCCCACCCCAGACTGCTGTGATCCCCCCACTGTCAGACACGGAAAAGCCGCATCACTGGTCCAGGGTTTTGAAACCCCCGCGGCCTAATCTCGTGTCCGTATCACTTAGGCAGTATGGACTCCACGGATCCAAATCGCCAGCAGCATCACATGGACGGAGCTGACCAATCAGAAGCTGTCTAGCCTGTACTGTCAGCACTTCATGGAGAGGAGAGAAAGCCGAAGGGATTTCATATCCCAGGACCGGTGAAGCGGCTATTCCGTGTCAGACAGCGGGGGATCGCAGCAGTCTGGTATAGCGGGAATGGGGAGGGGGTCCAGTGTAAAAGGTCACATTACAGATTTTCGGGAACTTCACCTAAAAAACAGAAGTTGAGCTTCATCTCCTCCTCCTCTGCCACTTTTGGAACTTTTTTTTTTTTTGGGGTGGGGGGGGGGGGGGGCATTTACCTAGTTTTGTCAGGTAGCTGGCTCTTACTTCTGCTGGAATCACCTAGGTAATTCCACCAGTAGGTTCTCCCACCCCTCCCTGCTTGCAACCTCCTGGGACACTTCACCAGTCCCAGGAGGCTGCAGGCCATTCACAAAGCGCAGCGTGACGCGCATATGTGCAGTGGGGAGCTGCCTGTGAAGCCGCGGCAGAGGGGACCCAAAAATCGTCAAAGAACTGGCCTGGGTGAGGACAGTGCTGCATCCCTGGACAGAGAAGTGTCCTTTTATTAAAAGTACAAGTACAGTAAAACCTTAGTTTGAGAGCGTTTTGCAAGACAAGCAAAATTTTTGATGATTAAAACAGACACATCTAAGTATGCAGGCATCTGTGGTAAAGCTGTCCACATAGAAAGTCCTTTGTACCGCCATCAACGTCGTCCCTTCCACGCTGCCCTCCACGAGCGCTTCAAGCCTCGCTTTCAGATCACTCTACTGCAGGGTAGTCTTCCCGGTCATGATTGCAGACTGACAGCGGTGAGATCTATATTGCTACTTAGAGGCACCTCTCTTCTCTTTTATACTCTGTAGCTCCCCTTGTGGAGGCTTCCATTTGTGGATGGACATTTTATGGTTACACAACCTGGTCACATCGCTATAATCTTGTTATATGGACTATAAACTGAGGGACTTATGAATAAATGGTTGTGGAACGAATCATCTGAGTTTCCATCATTTCTTATGGGGAAATTCGCTTTGATATACAAGTGTTTTGGATTACAAGCATGTTTCCGGAACAAATTATGTTCGCAATACAAGGTTTTACTGTACTGTAGCTGCTGACTTTAAATTTTTTTTAGACTGAAGAACCTCTTTAAAAAATATACAAGATACCAAGGCATACACTAAGGCAAATCTAAGTGCAAAGGTGTTAATATAAAGTGATGCTTTATATAGAGGTCACTGTTAAATATGCAGCAAAGATTTAGACCTTTCCATATCTAAGCATACTGGAGATTTTACTTGTGTAAAAGTGAAGGGGCCCTGCCTGAGTTACATCTGTGTTTAATTTACCACTCACAACCTATTAAGCACTCACTCCAGATGGCTTATGATATTTACAAAGGAACAAGCAGAGTGAAAACAAACATTTGTGGCATTTTCTAGATGCAGGCAGAACTGTTTTAAGTTAAGCACAGGAAAATGTCCTGCTATGGGGAGACACTGAAGACGAGCAACGGTCATGTTCTCTGCAAAATATTCCATAGTTTGACACCTATACCCTCACAACTGAAGTGAATACGAGCAGCAATTAAAATGGAACATTATTAACAATTTGGTTAAGAGTACGTACCAGGGAGTGCGAGACCAGGGGACACCGAAGTAAACCGCCAAGGCTGACTCCTGGCCCTTGATGGTACTTAAGGCTAAGTTCTGCTCAACCCCTCCTGTGAAGGAAGGTCGAAATCTGAGCCACAGAGAAAGAACGAGGGTAAATGGCAAGCGCCTCACACCGGGATATGTATGCTATCCATGTCCGGTGGTAAATCTTCGCAGAAGGAAGGCTTCCTAGCCTTCAGCAGCGTCGTTAACTTCCGCACCTGGTTCATAACAGCCAGGCCTTCAAAACCAGCGACTGAAGGAGGATGGAAGATCGGCCCTTGGGACAGTAGAACCTCCCTGAAAGGCAGTTGCCAAGGCACTTCAGTGACCACACGCACCAGGTCAGCGTACCAAGACCGACAAGACCATCTGGACCCACCAGAATGACCGGAACCCCTTCGGCCTCGATCCTGCGCAAAAGCCGCAGCAGGATCTTGAGAGGAGGAGAGGCGTAGATCTGACTATTTCGGCCCCACAGGGCCACCAGAGCATCTGCAGTGTCCACCAGAGGAGCCTGTGACCTTGCCAGAAACCTCAGTACCATTCCGTTAAGCCGGGACGCCAACAGGTCTACCTCGGGGGTGCCCCATCGGAGACATATCCGATAAAACATGTCCTGGTGAAGGGACCACTCCGTGGACTAACACTAGCCGACTGAGGCAACCGCCTGCCATTTTTCCACTCCTAGAAAGCATATGGTGGAGAGGGCCAGAGCAGGGCGTTCAGCCAACCGGAGGATGCTGGCTACTGTCAGGGCTGCCAACACTCTTTGCTCCACCCTGGTGATTGACATAGACCACCGCCGTAGCATCATCCGACTGGATCCCTACCAGGAGTCCCCGAAGTCGACGTCCATGATCCATACGTAGTCTGATCGCTCGAAGTTCCAGGATATCGATCGGCAGTCCAGATTCTTCCAGCGTCCAACGACCCTGAGCATAACCCAGACCCAGGACACCTCCCCACCCGGACAGACTGGCATTGGTGGTGACCACTGTCCAATACAAGGGGAGAAACAATGTGCCCTGCCCAAATCCCAGAGAGCAAAGCCACCAGACCAGGGACCCCCGGTTTTCTGGCTCAGCCGAATCTGATAGCCCAGAGACCTCGGGCACTTTACGCCAGGATCTCACTTAAAAGGAACTTGTATGGAACTGCGTAAATGGAAGCGCCTTGAAGGTAGATATCATCAGGCCCAACACCCACATGCAGGACCGCAGGGAGGCCCACCTGCGAGACAACAGTAGTTAAAACGCATCATGCAACTTCTGGAGTTTGTCCAGAGGAAGAAACAATCTGACCAGAGATGAAACCAGAGTCAGGCCCAGATAATCCAATTTTCTGGAAGGAGCCGGAGCAGACTTCAGGTAGTATAGAAGCCAACTGAAAACTGAGGTCTGTATAGCGAGCTATGTCGCCCCTCAGGGTAGCCGAGAACTCTGCTCGCAGAAGAAGATCATCCAAGCAGCCCAGGACCGCAATCCCCCGCTGACGTAATCACGCCAAAACTGGGGCCAACATCTTTGTGAGTACGCGAGGGGTGGAGGCGAGACCAAAAGTCAACACCGCGAGCTGAAACTGCTCTTTTCCCACAGTAAAATGGAGGAAGTGTTGGTGTTGGGCACATATTGGAGTGCGTAATCAGCATTTTTTTTTTCTTACGTGCAATGTAAAGGCATAATGTGCTAATATGCATCGCATACCAAGACATTATGTGAAACTTACCTGGAAACTGGAGGCCGCTTCCATCTTCACTGACTCCGGCTCTGTGACTGGCCGGAGGCGCGATAACATCACTCCTACCCATGCGCACGGGAGCCCCCAGTTATGGGTGGCATGGGTGGCCGTTCCATCAGAGCGCATGCGCCAGTGATGTCACACGGTGCATGTTTAGGAGATATTTACACTACCTATAGGTAAGCCTTATTATAGGCTTACCTATAGGTACAATTTAGTGATGGAAATTTACTTGCTGTTTAATGCCAGAATGTACTAGTGCTGCAGGGCTCTCTCAGGACCTAAAGCCTTGCAGCACATCTCGCCTAGACGAGAAATGCTTTAGTGATGCTTTAAAATACTTTGTTAAAAAAAAAAAGTAAATAAAACAAAATGTCTATTTATAAGAGAAGGAGGAGGCAGGGCAGCCTTGCAACATGACCTTTTAACCGTCCGTAAAAACACTGCTAACTTCTGCTAAACTAGGAGAAAAAAAAACCACTTCTTATATAGAGGAGTTCCGCCCGTCCACCCCCCCTCAACAAAAAAATGAAAAGTCAGCAACTACAAATACTGTAGCAGCTGACTTTTAACATTAGGCCACTTATCTGTCCAGGGAACCTGCAATTTCGGCACCCCAGACGATTTTTAGATTTAGATTTTTAGGCTCTCGGGTGCTGCCGCCACCATTCGTAGTAATGCTGCGTACACACGGGCGGACTTTTCGACGGACTGTCCGAAAGATTCGTACGTGATGACGTAGGACCGGACTAAAATAAGGAAGTTCACAGCCAGTAGCCAATAGCTGCCCTAGTGTCGGTTTTTGTCCGTCGGACTAGCATACAGACGAGCGGATTTTTCGACCGGACTCGAGTCCGTCAGAAAGATCTGAAACATGTTTTATTTCTAGGTCCGTCGAACTTTTGGGGAAAAAAAGTCCGCTGGAGCCCAAACACGGTCGAATTGTCCGACGGAGTCTGGTCCGCCGGACCTAGTCCGTCAAAAAGTCCGCTCGTGTGTACGCGGCATAAGGGAACCCGGCAGCGAAGCCTTCACAGCCGGTTCCCTACTGCACATGCACGAAGTGTGCTGTGTTTTCTAATTGGCCTGGCGGCGGAGGAAGGAGGAGGGGGGGCCAAACTTCTGAGGGATGGCACCGCTTCCCGGAAGTGGGGACAGGTACCTATGAAAAACAGGTACCTATTCCCCCCTCCCCCCTGAATGGTGCCAAATGTGGCACCGGAGGGGGGGGGGGGGTCAGTTAAGTGGAAGTTCCACTTTTGGGTGGGACTCTGCTTTAAGCTTACAGTGTGCATGAGGCCTTAGTGACATCACTTATGGACAGAGCAATGTTTACATTTCCACGACGTGCCTGTTAATCTGATAATTTCTTTGTCATTTCTTCAGACAACAATGTAATACAACATTGCTTTTGTGGGGACAAACGTGACTTTTCATTAGGCAATGCTGTCTTGAAAAAAATCATAATATTCTATGTAATCTATAGAAAATAGTAATGCATTGTTTTTCTATTTTGACCAGTGTTAGCTTTACAAAAGTAGTTTTATTGTAAAAAAATAAAAGGACTGCATTTTATTCCATACTTTGTTCCATCTAAAATGACACTAAAATTAGTTTGTTTTTTTTGTTTTTGTTTTTTTATTTTGTGCATTTTTCAGGCAACATTGAACAAAAAAATAGTTTTATTTGTAAGATATAACTGATGCCATATGCAGGTCAAGTGTCAGACTTTGATCTTCATATGAATGATATAATGAATACAGTGTAGTAATACTGTACACTGTTACATTGTATTTACTCAATGACACTTGGAAACCATCTGCAAGCCTAATTTTACACAGGAGAAGCTGCTATTTGATGGCCAGTACTTAAAAATTCCCATCTATCATTTTGACAGCTGGTAATAGCAGTGGGAGCAGCGGCTACAGAGGAGGAGGAGGAGGAGGAGGAGGAGGAGGAGGAGGAGGAGGAGGAGGAGAAGGAGGAGGAGAAGGGCATAGGGGATACATTCTAGAAACTTTGTTGAAGTGTTTTTGGGATGTATCTACTACCTATAAAGGTCATGAACTTGTTAAAATGCATCTAAATTGAAATACCAAAATTACATATAGTATATATATATATAGACAGTTTAGCAGTCCTTAGATGAGGCGGCTGCATTTGTTTCCTTTTTTCAGGCTTCTTTATTTATGCCTGGTAATCCTGTAATTAACAAACTTCCTATCCAAAAGATGGGCTATGCTCACTTACACCACTGTATCTAAGGAGGTTGGTCTGCTGTGGTTGTCACTCTAGGCTGCTCTCCTGATTTGGACTATTATGTACAAATGATAGCTGGGAATACTGATAAGATTTAAAAAATCAGTTTGGTGTACAAGAAGTTACAAGGACACTTGAAGTCAGGAAAAATATATAGTACTGTACTTTCGAACATTTACTAAAAAAAAAGAAAAACGAATGCAGCGTCCAATCTAAGAAGCAGTAAGCAGCAATATATAGTATCTTATGCTGCCCTATCCCATGGTGGTCTTCTCTGGACTCACCCCCCCCCCCCCCCCCCCAGATCCAGTGGATGTAAGGGAGGAGATGTTGGAATCTTTCTAGCCCCACATAGCACCTTTCAGGTACTTCAACCACCTCCCTCTCTGTCACTCTCCTCTTTCGAAGCACACTGCATTGGTCTCTTCACTCCAGTTTCTCTAAGGATAGCTGTGATCTACAGGCCCCCTGGACCAGGATCAACCTTTCTTGATGAATTCTCTGCCTGGCTACCCTACTTTCTTTCTTCTAAAATCCCCACAATCATTCTGGGTGACTTCAACATCCCTATTAATACCAACACTCCTGCCACTTCCAAACTTCTCAGCCTTTGACCTGAAGCAGTGGATACATGCTCCTACTTACTCTGAAGGCAATAATATGACCTCGTTTTCTCTCACCTTTGCACTCCATGCAAACTCTAACTATCCATTCCCTCTCTCTGATCACTACCTTATTAGTTTCACTCTCTCCCTCTCCTCCACCTCCTCTCCATTCGACCACCTAAAAGTTACCCGCAGAAACCTACATCATGTCAACTCTTCTCTTCTCTACTCTGCTACCGACGACCTCTACGACAAAATCTCACCCCTATCCTGCACCGACCAAGCCACCTCTATCTACAACTACTAACCTCACTGGACTCCCTCACTAGACACAGAATCAGGCCCCGTCCCGTTCAACCTTGGCAAACAGATGATACTAGAAGTCTGAAAAAACATAGTCGTGCTCATGAGCACCTGTGGCGTAAGACTAAGTATCAGAAACATTTCAACCAATATAAATCTGCCCTCCAAAAATACAATTCCAGCCTCCTCACTGCCAAGCAGACCTATTTTATCACTCTCATTAGCAAATTATCACCCCGTTCCCGTCAATGTTTCTCTACCTTCTACTCTCTACTGTCCGACCTGGCCGCTCAGCTGTCGGCTAATTGCCAGCTCCTATCTCTCCACAGTTACTCCGCTGTTGATGATATCCTGCTCGTCAGTCCTGCCTACTTAAGCCGTCCAGCCCAGTGGATCGCTGCCTTCGCCTTGGTCAACATCACAGCTCCTGCGTTCCTGTTCAAAGACTTGCTTTGCTGACATCCCTTCTGGCTCCAAATCCTACTTGCTGCTCCACTACATTGATCCCTGACTTCTGGATTGGCTGACTATCTGTTCCAGTTACTGAACTTTGGCTATGTTTTGACTAAGTTTGTTCTTTTTACTTTAATTATGAAACAAGTGTGATTCAACTGTACTTCTGTCCCAGCCTGATTTCATGGTTTCTGACATCTACTTCGTCCTCCACCCGCCAACTCACTCACTACCCAGGAGATCGCCAGTCACTTAAAACAGAAGATTGATACAATTCGCAAGGGGATTTCTACTGTTTGGATACCCTCCACGCTTTACACTTCATGCCCACAGGTACAATCATTATTTTCCTCTTTCAACCCCACCACTATAGACGAGGTTGCTAAATTAGTTGTTAACGTCCACCTTACCACCTGCCCTCTGGATCCTGTTCCCTCGCAAATGCTGTGTTCACCCTCTGGCTCTATTCTACACTCTCTAACCCACATCTTCAATCTCTCCCTCTCTTCTGGCATCTTCCCCAACTCTCTAAAACATGCACTTGTCAGCCCCATACTTAAAAAGCCCTCACTGGACCCATCCAGTCTTAACACCCAATGCCCCATCTCCTTGCTCCCCTTCTTATCCAAACTCCTTGAATGTCTGGTCTACAACTGACTGGGCGTCCACCTTGCTAATAGCCTTCTTGATCCCCTTCAGTCTGGATTTCGTCCTCAACACTCCACAGAAACTGCTCTCCTAAAACTAACAAACGATCTACTAATGACCAAAACCAATTGACACTATTCTGTACTCCTACTCCTGGACCTCTCTGCTGCTTTTGATACGGTTGACCACCCCCTCCTCAAAAAACTCCATGCCTTTGGTCTCCGTGACTGTACTCTTCGCTGGTTCTCTTCCTACTTATCCAACCGCACTTTTAGCATTTCTTACAACTCATGCTGCCGATGGTGTTGGTTCCCTCAGTCCTGGGGGCGCAGAGCTCGGAGGTGTCTGTCACCCACCCTCTGGGAGCCTCAGCACCCTGCCCGGGAGGAGATAGGACGCCGTGACCTGGGCTGCCCTGAAAGACACCATCAAGCAGAACGGAACACTTCCCAAGAGGGTCCAGATGCATTGAATAAACATCTGGCCACCCATTAAGCATTTATATTTTATATGTACCACGTGTATCCCCTCATCGGTCTGAATGGTTAATGAAGTGATCCGGAGAGCCCTGAATGTGCTTGCTGCATACTGGAATCAAGCTGTGCTTTATACTACACGCTTTCCTTGATCCTCTGTAACGGGGGATCACGGTCATCTGGTAAGAAGTTATTTCTCCTATTTGGTGGTGGATTCAGCACAATCTTTTTTTAAATAACGTTTGGAGCTGCCATCGCACTTAAGGATGGACTTCATTGATTGAATTTTGAGCACGGGGGTTTTTATATGGATGTACCATATATACTCGAGTATAAGCCGAGTTTTCAGCACATTCTTTTGTACTGAAAATGCCCCCTCGGCTTATACTCGAGTCAAGCACTTTTCTGCAGCAGAGAATGACATTTTCCGAACCAACTTTGGGGCCCTGTATCTCAGGGCCACTTGGTGCTAGAAAGCCCAAATTTTGTGTGCAAACCCAGTGGAACTAGCACTACAACATCCAAAGCTGGGGTTCCTAACACCAAGTGGCCCCAGGATACGGGGCCCCAAAGTCGGTTTGGAAAATGTCCTTCTCTGCTGCAGAAAGGTGCTTGACATTTTCCAAACCGACTTTCGGGCGCTGTATCTCGGGGCCACTTGGTGCTAGGAACCCTAGCTTTGGATATGTCGTAGTGATAGTTTCACTGAGTTTTCCCACCAAATTTGGGGTTTCCTAGCACCAAGTGGCCCTGAGATAAGGGGCCCCAAAGTCGGTCAACTGTGTCCATCTGCAATGTCATTTCGGGACCCTTTGGGTCCAGAGACCCCAAATTTTGGCTGCAGCTAGGGGGCATCTAGGAACCATTAACTACCGAGTTTGAAGTTCAGGGGACCTATGGCTGCAAATGGGCACAGTGAGGCTGCAAATGGGCATTGTTGACCCTCTTTTCCACTTACAGTAGCTGCGCATTTCTCACCCTAGGCTTATACTCGAGTCAATAAGTTTTCCCAGTTTTTTGCGGTAAAATTAGGTGCCTCGGCTTATATTCGGGTCGGCTTATACTCAGGTATATACGGTATTTTGTTGGACTTTATTGGTTCTTCGAACACTGGTGGACTTAATTACTATATTTATTTATAATTCTTACAATTATTAAGGTTTATATATAATAATAATAATAATTTTTTGAACACTGGTGGGGTATATATTGATCAATTATCATTTATGATCTAAAGGTTTATCGCGATTCAAATTTTTCTTACTAGATTTTCACTGTGTTAATGTTATACAGGAGAATTGCAGCTTCCGACAAAGTTTCTTTGGAATTTCATTTTATCATTTATTTTCATAGTGCAGTTTTTCACACGTTTTTCCGCTTACAACTCCACTTTCTCCTCTCCCTTTCTCTATTGGGGTTCCCCAATGTTCTCTCCTATTTTCAATCTACACCTCCCCCCTGAGTCAGCTGATAGCCTCCCATGGCTTCCAATACCACCTTTACGGTGACGACAACCAAATCTATTTCTCTACCCCTCAGCTCACTCCCTCTGTCTCCTCAAGTATCACTAATTTACTATCAGATATATCAGTCTGGATGTCACATCACTTCCTCAAACTCAATCTATCCAAAACCGAACTTACAATTCTTCCTCCCCCCATGTGTCCCTTCCCCTGTCAAAATCGATGGCACATCTATAAGCCCATCCCCGCATTCCAAGGTTCTAGGTGTAGTCTGTTGGCACTATATAAATCATGTATAATATTATTATTATTATTATTATTAATAATTACATTGTTGTTTTAGATTTAAGCTATCCTTTAACCCCCTTCGCTGCCAGGCCTGTACATCTTAGGGGCTCTGAGGAAGAGGGGATCCCCTTTCGAAACGCATCAGCCATCTGGAAGGTCCTCCGGCGTGTTGGACACAGTCCTGGTGACCTGGTTGCTCTTTGTCCATTGTGGGACTGTGACATGCTTTTACTATCCACTTGTTTGTGAGTATGTTTCCTTCTTTATGATTTTAATAAATATTACTTGGGTAATGCGCAAGGTTGGTGCGCCCTCTCTTCATTCTTTAACACTGTACATCGTACAGACCGGACAGCGGGGGGTTTTACACACATTCCCAGTGATTGTGTGTAAATCTGACAAGCAGACTCCTGCCTGTCAGGTGGAAGCATTCCAGCGGCTGCGCTGCCAGCCAAATGCTTCCACACACCCCCAGTAATATGTGCACCCTCTCCCCCCGCCATGTATCCCGGGATCCGCACAGTGAGTTGCCATCAGGTATGGGGGAGAGAGCTGTGTAGGCACATGTCCGCTCTCCTTCCCTCCTTGCTGGGGACATCACTTCTGGGTCCGTTTCTTAGTGTCTCCGCATTACATTACATTTAGTGGCACACAGGGGAGACATCCAGGGTCTTTTTGACCTCGGATGTCTCCCTAAAGAGAACCTGCCACCAAAAACAATCATCATATATGGGGACTTTTTGTCCCCTATGTGATAAAATTTTAAAAATTAAAGTTACACACAAGGACATAAAATCCCCCCAAATTTTTTTTGGAGGCCCCCCCAACTCACATATATGCATGTACAAACGCAGGCGTTGGGTGCGCCTATGCATGAAAACGTTAATTGTGTTAATTGTGCACACAGGCGTGAGAGCAATAAGTCTAGCACCAGACCTATAGGGGGCTTTTTAAAGTGTGGAAAATATAAAATACTGCTGTTTGGTGCCATTTCATGGGCGCAGGCAAATTTGAGGTTTACAGTGCAACCTCGTCTTTTATATTTTACAAAAAAGAAATATTTTGTAATTTATTGTGTTTGTATGGCCTAAAATAAATATTGTGTGAAATAAAAAATTGGAACTACCACTATTTTATTTACTAGGGGGTCTGCTTCCAGAAAATATATAATTTTTGGGGGGTTTAATGTAATCTTCAGGCCTAAAATGATTTTTTAAACGTGTGCAAAAATAAAATAAAAAATTGGCTCCGGCAGTGAAAGGGTTAATATATGTGATGTACTGGATGTGGTGGACACCAACATAATACAAAAAGTACAAGTACTAAGAAGCAAATTGGCTTCCCCCCCATATTACAAAGTAAAAGATTGATTGCATTTTGCAATTTCTCAGCTACTGACTTAAAATAATATCCTACTTTTTAATCACATTTAATTTTTTGAGTGTTAACCTATTATAGTATAAACATACTGCTGGCAAGGAGACGGGGGCAGAAACTACAGATTTGATCGTGTTAGCAGCCTAGCATTTCAGCACTGAAAGGTTTCTCCTGCTATAGTAAGTCATGCTGGAGTTCTGCCAATTCACTAGAGACTCTGAAAGGTGCTAATTAGAGTTGTATGTCACAAGACAAGCTGCTCGGATATGGGCTCACTCAGCCAATGGTACCTATGGTACCTTCAGACAGTTAATAAGGGGAGTAAAAGGTGCTTGTTGTAACGCTAAAGACTTTCTAGTTATGAAAAATTCTGCTGCTTTAGTTTTCCAAGCATCCTAAACCTTTGGTCGTGTTATCTAATTATGAGGATCCACCAGTCTGACTTCTGATCCTTTTGGCAGAGAATGCATGACCAGACACATGGGTGGTAAAAAGAGGGGTAGCTTGAAGCTTGTGGGCTCTGAGACAAAAGGCTCCCTAACATTACCACCCGCCGCTTCCACCGTGTGCCAAGATACTCCTACCACGTGCCAAGATATTCCAAGTGGCTAAAGAGTTATTTCAGATCTTTATTTACAGAATCAGTGAGTAATGCAAAAGAATTTGGAGAAAGTGTCCACATTTTGACCTTTCAAATTCTTTTTAAATACCCTGGAGCAGGGATAGACATGAAAGTAAATTGAAGATCACAGAGTTTCTGGGACCTTTTTTTTTTAAAAGAAATTAAGTAGCAAGGCCTAACTAAATAGGAAATAAAACTTAGAAAAAAAATAGTCAGTAGAGCAGTGGACGGTGTCAGTAGGGCAGAGGACGGCGTCAGTAGGGCAGAGGACGGCGTCAGTAGGGCAGAGGACGGCGTCAGTAGGGCAGAGGACGGCGTCAGTAGGGCAGAGGACGGCGTCAGTAGGGCAGAGGACGGCGTCAGTAGAGCAGAGGACGGTGTCAGTAGAGCAGAGGACGGTGTCAGTAGGGCAGTGGACGGCGTCAGTAGGGCAGAGGACGGCGTCAGTAGGGCAGAGGACGGTGTCAGTAGGGCAGTGGACGGCATCAGTAGGGCAGAGGACGGTGTCAGTAGAGCAGAGGACAGCGTCAGTAGAGCAGAGGACGACATCAGTAGGGCAGAGGACGGTGTCAGTAGAGCAGTGGATGGCGTCAGTAGGGCAGTGGACGGCATCAGTAGAGCAGAGGACGACATCAGTAGGGCAGAGGACGGCATCAGTAGGGCAGTGGACGGCGTCAGTAGGGCAGAGGACGGCGTCAGTAGGGCAGTGGACGGCATCAGTAGGGCAGAGGACGACATCAGTAGAGCAGAGGACGACATCAGTAGGGCAGAGGACGGCGTCAGTAGGGCAGTGGACGGCGTCAGTAGGGCAGTGGACGGTGTCAGTAGGGCAGTGGACGGCATCAGTAGGGCAGTGGACGGCGTCAGTAGGACAGAGGACGGTGTCAGTAGGGCAGTGGACGGCATCAGTAGGGCAGAGGACGGTGTCAGTAGAGCAGAGGACGGCGTCAGTAGAGCAGAGGACGACATCAGTAGGGCAGAGGACGGCGTCAGTAGAGAAGAGGACGACATCAGTAGAGAAAAGGATGGCGTCAGTAGGGCAGAGGAGAGCAGCGGACTGTGTCGCTAGAGCAGCGGACTGTGTCGGTAGTTTTTCTATTTTTATTTAATTTCATTTTTTTAATACTATTTTTTACAATTTTTTTTTGCAGCCCTGTTGACTGGCTTTGGTCAGATATCAGCAGATGTCTCACTTCTGAGACAGAGAAAGGGACTGAGAATAGAGATTCCGCAGCCCCTGTCTCTGCCACCTCAGCTGCACTGAACAGTGAATGAATAGGAAGTGCTCTGTGCAGAGTGGCTTTTGTTTCATTCACAAACCGAGGCATAGTAAACAGTTTACTATGCTTCAGCTATGATGGAACACAGTGACTGATCAGTACCAATCACTCACTGTATTCATTTAGAAAAAGAGGGGGCTGGTAAATGAATATCTACCAGCCCCTTCCTCCACTTTCCATACTTCCATCCCCTGTTCTGGGGACAGGGGAGCACACAGGAGGCCCAGCCAGCAAAAATAAGAGTCTAAAAATAAATAAAGAACTGCGCTACGTGCATAAATATGAAAACATAAAATAAGTGAATCGTGAGTGACCAAATTTGAAGAAAATCTTGCTGCTAAACACTAAAACCTCGATATAAGGCAAAGACCAAGTACATAATAATCAGTGTAGCGCTGGACATAAAAAACAAATAATCAATGTGACTAGTGACTAAAAAAATAGTGCACAATCTCTAATATTACTAAGTTACAATGCCAAAATAAATAATATAAACACACATAGACTATTCATCTAGGGCTTATATCTAAATATGATAAATAGTGAAATTCATATGAGTGATATTCCTTATAAATGTGGGTCCATGCCCAAAATAATATGTGTAAAAAAAATATATAACATAAATGGTGAAGTAAAAAATTCAAAAAGTGTCCCAAATAACAATGTGTTAATTCCAAAGAAATCCAGAAAAAGATGTTTTGCAGGGTTCGGGAATACTTGATCCACCTCTCGTGCGGCCCACCACCAAATGGTAAAATTGAAGGCTTACCGAAAAGCCTGCGACCGCCCTTATTCAGGGAGGTCAAAACAGGCTTAGTAGTGGAAATATCCAAGGATGATGGACCCTCCGAGCCCTCTCTCTCTTCATCAGACAGGCAGCCCACAGCAACGGGGACCCCGATGTGGAAGTATGCTCCCAGGGATTCCTTCAATATTCCTTCTCGGAAAAGGCCAGGTACAGGTAAGCCACAGCTTCCAAGAAAAAAATAGAACAGGACTCCAATAGTGTAGATTGAAAAATTGGGGGCGATTTATTAAAGCTAGAATGCATTAAAAGCATTTACAGCAAAATGACAGTGAAAGGAAAAGAAAAACTCCTTAGCGGTTTAAAAACAAATCGCGCATCAACATTGTGACCCTACGGCCGTTTTTTCACAACTGACGTCATCAGGTACCCTTGATGACGTCAGTTGTGACGAAACGGCCATAGGGTCACAACGTTGATGCGCAACGCGCATGCGCGTTTTGTTTTTAAACCGCTAAGGAGTTTTTCTTTTCCTTTCACTGTCATTTTGCTGTAAATGCTTTTAATGCATTCTAGCTTTAATACATCACCCCCAATTTTTCAATCTACACTATTGGAGTCCTGTGCTATTTTTTTCTTGGGAGCTGTGGCTTACCTGTACCTGGCCTTTTCCGAGAAGGAATATTGAAGGAATCCCTGGGAGCATACTTCCACATCGGGGTCCCCGTTGCTGTGGGCTGCCTGTCTGATGAAGTGAGAGAGGGCTCAGAGGGTCCATCATCCTTGGATATTTCCACTACTAAGCCTGTTTTGACCCCCCTGAATAAGGGCGGTCGCAGGCTTTTCGGTAAGCCTTCAATTTTACCATTTGGTGGTGGGCCGCACGAGAGGTGGATCAAGTATTCCCGAACCCTGCAAAACATCTTTTTCTGGATTTCTTTGGAATTAACACATTGTTATTTGGGACACTTTTTGAATTTTTTACTTCACCATTTATGTTATATATTTTTTTTACACACATTATTTTGGGCATGGACCCACATTTATAAGGAATATCACTCATAAGAATTTCACTATTTATCATATTTAGATATAAGCCCTAGATGAATAGTCTATGTGTGTTTATATTATTTATTTTTGCATTGTATCTTAGTAATATTAGAGATTGTGCACTATTTTTTTAATCACTAGTCACATTGATTATTTGTTTTTTATGTCCAGCGCTACACTGATTATTATGAGCAAAAATAAGAGTAACCTGGACAGGAGGGGTGGCATATACAGGAACCGATCCCCTCCATTTTCCCCCTGAGGTCGCCGAATTCCAGGAATGGCAGAAAAGGAGAGGAGGAGAAGCAGGCATTCAGCGGCTGCAGAAGAAATATGGAGGCGATTGGTTCCTGTATATGCCACCCCTTGTAAAACCAAAAGTAACAGGGAGGGCACATGGGGCAGGGTCACCATTGCGACCCCTGACGATACCCCAGTGGTGGTGGATACCGTGGCAGTTTATCAGTAGCTCATACCTTCTATACGACTACACTTTTCTGTTATATGCAACAATGAAACAACATGAAGACTTCCTATCTTGGCACTCAAATGTAGCAATGTTCAACCAGGATAAGTCAATAGATGCCCATAACAATTAATTAGATGTGTGCAATTATTTATCTGTTACAAAAATAACTAGTTATAAGTGAGTGATTACCGGGGATAACGTGCATTTATTATCATGAGCTGCCCAGGAAAACACATACTAATCCCAGTAGTCTAGTTCTGTGTTTAAAACATCTTGTGAGAACAACCAGGCAGCATAGTAAAACAAGAACGAGACTGACATACATGTATTTTCCATACCCATGTAGAATTTCCTGCTGAGTGACTATTGATAGCAGTTCAGCTGCCTCCTTTGACAGGGATTTACATTCATTTCTTAGCTCTATGCTTTCTTTGAACAGAAGCTCAGCTCCAGCTAGTGTAAAAGAAGAAGAGAACATTAAAAAAATGAACACCACAACTTAAAATTTTATAGTTCGTTATGACCGTATAATGAAGTAAATGACCCCAGCAGAGAATACAATTAGGTCAAGCAGGGGTTATCAAATAATGACTGGTCGCAGATATAAGTAGAAATCAGCAAGGCCCCTTTCACACTTGCGCAACTTGGGAGTGCAAAGTCGCAAGGCAAGTCGTACCCCATGATTTTCAATGAGTACCATTCATATCTTCGTGACTTCAAGTCGCAGCGACTTCAAAGTAGTCACTGCACTACTTTCGTTCAACTTTGATGCGACTTGAGGTCCATAGATCTCAAGATTACACAGGCATTGCTTAAAGTCGCAGCAAAATCACGGCAAAAAAAAAAAAAAAAATTGCGTGACTTTCAGGTCACACAAGTGTGAAAGGGGCCTTACTGTACTTTGCGCATCAATATTATTCTTTGGACTGGCTACTAGAGCTGCACAATCAATCGTCAAGAATCGTTATCGCGATCTTGACTAAAGTGTTTTACAATTCTTTCTATGCAAAGGATTCTCTCTGCTCTTCTGAAGCCACAGCCCTCAAAAGAAAGGAAGAGAAAAACTGGGCAGTCTGCCAAGAATCAAAACTTTCTTTATCAGTTGAACTTAAGTATAAACATTGTAACAATTTGTCAATGGAATAGACTTTGTGTGTAAGTGAAAAAAGTTTAAACACTAAACCTTTTTCTGACATATGTTGGTTTCAAGTTAAAATCATTTTTTTTTTTGCTAGAAAATTACTTAGAACCCCCAAACATTATATATATATATATATATATATATATATATATATATATATATTTTTTTTTTTTTTTAGTAGACACCCTAGAGAATAAAATGGTGGTTGTTGCAATATATTTTATGTCACACTGTATTTGCGCAGAAGTCTTTCAAATGCATTTTTTTTTTTTGGAAAAGATTACTTTAATGAATTAAAAAAAAAAAACTAACCAGTAAAGTTAGCCCATTTTTTCTTGTATGGTGTGAAAGATTTTACGTTGCGGGAATCGTGATCTTTTTATTCCAAGCAAAAAAATTGTGATTCTCATTTTGGCCAGAATCGTGCAGCTCTACTGGCTACTTTACCCACCAATGTAAATGATGAGGAAGGCTTGCATAGATTGAAGATTAATAATGCCATTGCAGCTAATGTAAAGCCAAAGCTTGTATATTTTAGTACTGAATGGAGTAGAGAAGATTTTCGTGCTGTTGTCGAGATTTCCCTTCATTTTCTGTTTTGGAAAAGCGGTAACAGGAAGGGAGAGAAAATCTCTCCGAAAAACAGGCGAGATTGTCAAACAGGCAGGATTTTTAATTCAGGACAATTATGTCAGAACATGTCATACAAATGACACTGTCATGGTAGGGACCGTTTCCTTTTGACTAAAAAAAAAAAGTATACCAAACTGTGCCGCAGTGATTGGTGGCCAGGGTAAATGGTGGATGTTGTCTAAAGTCTCATGGGAACACACCTCTTCACTTAATACCCCTTACTAGTTAACATAAGTTATTAATGTTGTAAGCATTTCAGACCCCTTAAAGTGCATCTCAAGGTTTAATTTTTTTCTAAAATAACAAACATGTTATACTTACATGCTCTGTGCATTTGGTTTTGCACAGAGCAGCCCCGGTCCTCCTCTTCTGGGGTCTTCTGCCAGCACTCCTGGCTCTTGCTGCCTCTCATGAACAAAAATATCATCCATGAATGGAGCAGGCAGAACTTTCATTAATCTGCCCGTCCTCCATTCGCAGAGCACTTTTCATTCATGGAAGCTATAGTACGGCTTCTATAAATAGAGGAGGCAGGCGGAAAGAGTGGGCATGGTCAAATGGAAAATACATTTTCCATTTATTCAATCTACATTTGCAGATTGGCAAACATAGGTTGAATAAATGGAATGAATTTTCCATTTATTCAATCTACGTTTGCCACTAGTCAAAATGGCGACGAGGAGTATTTAACCACCTTACGTGATGGCAATTATACCTGGCCAATCCCCAGACGACATCCTATTGCTGACGAAACGCGTAGGGTGCAGCCTCCTGACAGTGACGTCATCACATTTGTTCCTTCCGAGACAGTGGATGGGCGCGCAATATAGGGAGTAAAGCAAGACTAATGGTGATACCGCAACTCTGGCAGATCGAATCCGTAACGTTGATACTGCTGATAAATGATCTACTTCTAGTAAGTGCAAACTTATTCTTTTATTAAACCTTATTTTTATCAACATACTACACATGGAAGTCTTTCTTGCTTAATGTTTTTTAGTACCATTAGCAACAGCGGGAGCTCTGAATATTCCCTAAGGGTTGAGAGAGACCATACTTCCCTAGGCTGGGCGAGACTGCTGCGGCGGTCATCGCTTTCTGGTAAGCAGGTTATTCATACACTTTGGGTGGCGATCTGGATGCAAGTTGTTTGTTTTGAAGATTTTGTCACTACTTTCTTCTTGCAATTTATTTTTGTTTATCTGGATGGACACGGTTATATAAGAATTTATGGATTTTTTTCTGTGATGGGACTTAGTTAGTTTTCCTTTTTTCACTTTTTTCACCTTGGTATATTTTTCACGTACACTTATATTTACACATTTATTCAATATGATTTATGAGTTTATTTAGCGCTGCATCTTTTTTGATATTGCACTTTAATTGGAGTTTCTGTACTGGACTTTTTGATGTTAGCTGCTTATTTTATTATTATTTTTTAATTCCATACTGTAGTGACTGTGTACTGTGGTTTTAGCGCAGCGTTAGCCTTAGAGCTTCACATTTTTACTACATTTCCCTGTTCTGCCTTGTGAGATGACAGAGATCACTGCTCTCTGTCATCGAGAGCAGTGATCGCTTTCATGTGTGTTGAAGCCCCTCCCCCCCAGTGTTAGAATCACTCCCTAGGACACACTTAACCCCTTCATCGCCCCCTAGTGGTTAACCCCTTCACTGCCAGTGTCATTTACACAGTAATCAATGCACTTTTATAGCACTGATCGCTGTATAAATGACAATGGTCCCAAAATAGTGTCAAAAATGTCCGATGTGTCCGACATGTCGCAGTCCCGATAAAAATTGCAGATCGCCGCCATTACTAATAAAAAAAAAAATTAATAATAAAAATGCTGTAAAACTATCCCCTATTTTGTAGACGCTATAAATTTTGCGCAAACCAATCAATATGAGCTTATTGTGATTTTTTTTTTTAGCAAAAATATGTAGAAGAATACATATCGGCCTAAACTGAGGAAAAAAATAGTTTTTTTTATATATTTTTGGGGGATGTTTATTATACCAAAAAGTAAAAAAAATGCTTTTTGTTCAAAATTGTCGCTCTTTTTAGGTTTATAGCGCAAAAAATAAAAACCGCAGAGGCGATCAAATACCACCAAAAGAAAGCTCTATTTGTGGGGAAAAAAGACATTTTATTTGGGTACAATGTCGCACGCCTGCGCAATTGTCAGTTAAAGCGACGCAGTGCCGAATCGCAAAAAGTGCTCTGGTCAGGAAGGGGGAAAATCCTTCCGGGGCTGAAGTGGTTAAAACTCACTAATGTGCTACACTTAGATTGGCACCTGTGCTTTCTCCTCCTATTGCAGAAGAGACACTGCATGTCTGCAATAAAGAGCCTGCCTGCTCAAAGTGAGTGTGACAGCGGAACTTTAGTTCCTCTTTTTTTTTTTTTCATAATTTTTATTGTTTTCTGGATAATTTGTACAAACAAGAGGTTATCATACAGCATGTGTCAAATAACGCTTATATTGGAAGAATGGTATATATATATATGTAACATGGAGTACCTATGCAGCGGAGAACAGGGACGGGTCGAAAGTTATAGAGCAATCTGGGAGAAATGGAAAGTTTTCAAATCGTCAGAGAAATATGTGCAGGGAATGAGTGAAAAGGATTGAAGCAGTAAGGGCTCTTTCACACGGGGCGGATCAGTGATGATCCGCCCCGTGAACACCCGCTTGCTCAGCGGGGATCGCTCCGCCGATCCCCGCTGAGCAGGAAGATGACAGGTCCGTCGCTGCACACTGTGCAGCGACGGACCTGTCAGAGCGCCGCTCTCCCCTATGGAGGATAAGATGATGACGGACCGTAGAGTCCGTCGTCACCCGATCCGATAACGGATGGAAAAGTAGGGTTTTCCTCCATTACACTTTTCGGATCGGAGCGGGTCGGATGTCAGCGGACATGTCACTGCTGACATCCGACGCTCCATAGGGATACATGTATGTCCGTTTTTCATCCGAAAACGGAAGGATGAAAAACGGACATACGGATCCTCCGTGTGAAAGAGCCCTAAAGGAAATGAGGGTAACAGACTGGGATGGGAGAGGGGGGGAGAAAAAAGAAGAGAGATGAAATATTTTCAGATGTAATAGAACGTTGTGTAAATTTTTTTTTGTATGGAAAACTTTCTTAATATTAAATAATAATTATATATATATATATATATATATATATATATATATATATATATATGAAGAATGGTAAATACAGTATGTGCGGTTCATCTGATAATAATTTGTACTCTTTTACGTAATAGTAATTGTTAAAGTGGAGTTCCAAAAAAGAAATATTAATGTGCTTAAAAAAAATTCAAAAAAAACATTTGGAGAAAATTTTTTTTTTTTACTCACCTCTAAATGCCTGTTGCTAGGGGGTCCCTCGTAGTCTGCCTCCTTCGGCGCCTGGGCTCCTGACATCACTTCCCTTGGTGCAGGAAGGAAGATCGACTCTCCCCCCTCCCTCTTGTCAATCATCTGGGACACGTGACCGGTCCCAGATGATTGCGCGGCCAGTGACGCGCATGTGCAGTGGGTGCCCGGCTGTGAAGCCACAGCCGGGCGCCTACAGTTAAGATGCCGGCGCCGCCGAGTGGAGGGGGGGGGGGCGAGCGGGGCTTCGATCCCCCGCATCGCTGGACCCTGGGACAGGTAAGTGTCCGATTATTAAAAGTCAGCAGCTGCAGTATTTGTAGCTGCTGATTTTTAATTTTGTTTTTTTTAAGTGGGAACCCCGCTTTAAGCATGGATGAACGGTTGGACCATTTTACAGTTTAACATTTTAACAATTCGAGATTCCTTGTCAAAAACCCATTCTTACTGAGTAATTTAGAGTATTTAAGAGTATGAGAAAGTATATTAAAATATGATATAAAATAGGAATAAAATAAAAACAAAAATATAAAAATGAAGAATAAACAACAAAACACTATATATAAAATCAAAAAGGGAAGGAAAAGTATTCCAGCTTTTTCATACCAACAACATTTTGTTTAGGATTTTTTGGTCTTTATAAATGACAGTTTTTTTCTTCTTCCTCCACAACTGAAATACGTTTTTTCTTCTAAAATCCTTGACTTTTAACTGGTGACAAAATTTAGCCGCATACGCAGTTAGGCTTTCATTGATGTGTCTCTCAGTTTCGCCACATAGTAACCATGACAATTCAAAAGGGAGCAGTAAATACAGAAGTGGGGGGTGATGGTAGGAGGAAGGTGATTTTAACAGATTACAGCAGCCTTGTTCCTCAATCCTTACTGGGTCATCCAGCGAAGGGATTTGTGGAGGATTATTCTGAGTAAGGCATTGTAAAGGAATTTTTCTCCTCATAAGGAAGCGTGTTCAAAGGATATGTTAACCTCGCACCCGGGAGGGAAGGCTGAGTGCATGTGTTTATAATACGAGGTCTGACTAAAGGCCCCAGCAGTCATTCTAGCATTCCGCAAACACAGCCAAGATTTAGATTTAAAGATCGCACAGGTTAATCTGAGAAATCTTCTCTTACTCTATTTAAAAACTATAGTTACATTTTTTTTATTACAACTGGTAAATGTCTACTTTTAGCAATAGTTCAAAATGCCACAGCCTGAAACTTAAAAGGACTCTTAAAGCAGAACTAAACCCATCCATTTAATGGTTTCCCAAAACAGTTTACATTCAAGGCATGCCATGAAAGATTACATAGTTGCTCGTGCTCTCAACTGAACGGCAAAAGTCAAGATGGAAGCTTCCTTGGCTGTAAAGCAGGGATCTTCAAACTACGGCCCTCCAGCTGTTGCAGAACTACACGTCCCATGATGCATTGTAAAACTCTGACATTCACAGACATGACTAGGCATGATGGGAATTGTAGTTCCTGAACAACTGGAGGGCCATAGTTTGAAGACCCATGCTGTAAAGGATAGGAGGGTTTAGTTCCACTATAGACACGATAGACCAGGGGTCCCCAAACTTTCGAAGCAAAGGGCCAGTTTATTGTCCTTCAGACTTTATGAGGGCCAGACAGCGGCCAGTGGGAGTGGAAAATTTCCTGGCACCAGTGGGAGTATTTATAGTCCACAGACAGCTACAAGTCATCTGCCGCGGTGCTAAATGGGACTTTATCTTATTCATTCACAGATCCCAGCTCGCCCACACAGCTGCACCGATATTAAGGGCTCATTCACACGTGTGTCAATTCCCTGTGTTTGGGCAGCATTTCCAAAGCCTCATAACCGCCTGTCAACACCCGCCATGAACACAGTGCTGTTCACAAAGGAGCGATAGCGTTGTGTTAAAAATTAAGCAGTATGTCGCTTTCATGAAGCATCAATGCTCGTCAACTGCCTCCATTGATTTCAATGGTGATGCTCTTTAACGGCACCTAGAGCAGTGATAGCGAAGCTTGGCACCCCAGATGTTTTGGAACTACATTTCCCATGATGCTCTGGCACTCTGCAGTGTAGTTGAGCATCATGGAAAATGTAGTTCCAAAACATCTGGGGTGCCAAGGTTCACCATCACTGACCTAGAGCCTTTATGATGTGTTAGTAAAGCATTTATGAGGTGTTAGCTAGGCATTGGGGGAGAGATAGTGGAGGCTCCTGTATCCCAGAATGCACTGGGAAATAATGGAGAACTAGGACAGAGCAGCCGTAACGAAAAGACGTCATAAACACATGATAACTGCCATAGGAGCGGTAATGAGCATCGCTTCATTCTTCATAAACAACACACGTGTGAATGAGCCCTAAATGTGACCAGCGGCTGTGGGGGAGAAGACAATAGGAGATGTACGCCCCAGAAAAAATAACTGTAGTTTTAACCGCTTGCCGACCAGGTCGCTTTACTGCGGCAGGTCGCCACAATCCTGCAAACCGTCGTAGCTATACGTCGGCTCGCGGGATCGGGATAGCAGGCGCGCGCCGCAGCACTGCGGGGGTGGCGATGCTCGTGGCCGACGGCCGCGATGACTGCCGGCCATGAGCGATCGCGAGTACGAGGGTCAGAAACACGGAAGTGTGTGTAAACACACAAATCCCTGTTCTGTTCGGAGTGGAGTGACAGATCGTGTGTTCCTATTAGCTAGTAAGGATGAGCTCCGGCGTGTTCGCACACTCGACGTGCCGAGCCCGCCAGGAAGTCGACACGGCGCTGCGCTAATCACAGGCAGTGAGACATTTCCCGATCTCTGAAGCCGCACATCGGGAAAATGTCTCACTGCCTGTGATTAGCGCTGTGCAGTGCTGACTTCCTGGCGGGCTCGGCACGTGGAGTGTGCGAACACGCCGGAGCTCATCCTTATTAGCTAGGAACCACGATCCGTCACTTCCTCTAGTCAGCCCCCTCCCCCCTTTCAGTTAGAATCACCTCCCAGGGAACACAGTTAACCCCTTGATCGCCCCCTAGTGTTAACTCCCTCACTGCCAGTGACATTTTTACAGTAATCAATGCATTTTTATAGCACTGATCGCTGTATAAATGCCAATGGTCCCAAAAATGTGTCAAAATTGTCCGATGTGTCCGCCATAATGTCGCAGTTACGATAAAAAACGCAGATCGACCACCATTACTAGTAAAAAAAAAAAAAAAATACTAAAAACGCTACAAAATCAATCCCCTATTTTGTAGACGCTATAACTTTTGCGCAAACCAATCAATATACGCTTATTGCGATTTTTTTTTTTTTACCAAAAATATGTAGAAGAATACATATCAAATAATAATACATAAAAAATTAGCTTTTTTAAAAAAATGGGGATATTTATTATAGCAAAAAGTACAAAATATTTTTTTTTTTCAAAATTGTCGCTCTTTTTTTGTTTATAGCACAAAAAATGAAAGCCGCAGTGCGATCAAATACCACTAAAAGAAAGCTCCATTTGTGGGGGGAAAAACCCAATTTTGTTTGGGTGCAACGTCGCACAACCACGCAATTGTCAGTTAAAGCGACGCAGTGCTGAATCGCAGAAAATTGCCTGGTCATTCAGCAGCCAAATCTTTCGGGGCTGAAGTGGTTAAAGTGGTTCTAAAGGCAGAAGGTTTTTTATCATAATGCATTCTGTGCATTAAGATTAAAAAAAAAAGCTTCTGCTTCCAGCCCCCCTAGAACTTACCTGAGCCCCATCTCAATCCAGCGATGTTGCATGAGAGCCACGAAGACTGGGGACTCTCCCTCCCCATTGGCTGAGACAGCAGCGGGGGTCAATGGCTCCCGCTGCTGTGAAAGTCAGTGAACCAATCAGAAGAGAGAGTAGGTGGGGCCGAGCTGGGGCTGCGTGTCTGAATGGACACACAGAGCAGCGGCTCGGGTGCCCCCTTAGAAACCTGCTTGCTGTGGGGGTAGGAGGGAGGGGCCAGGAGGGCCTGCAAGGGACTCAAGAGGGGGATCTGGGCTGCTCTGTGCAAAACCACTACACAGAGCAGGCAAGTATAACAAAAAAAAAAAAAAAACAAGACTTTAATATCACTTTAACAATTTATTTACAAGATTGTAGATTGGGATTAGAGCTACTGCATTATGCTGTGTTCTAGTCTGCAAAATCAGCTCATAATAAAGCAGTCAGCTTTACTTACAATGTAATGTTGCTTAATATTTACATGGGTTGTGTATTTAAGGGTTTCCTTCTGGGTATAACAGCAACAGGAAGAATGAATTTGTTGCCCATAGAATTCATATATTCATATTCACATATACAACAGAATGATGTAGCGCAACTTACAAAAAAATAACCACAATATAAGAAAAAGTGCAAACAATTGTGCAAAAAATGTGTACAAAAAAAAAAAAAAATATCAAAAGGAAAATAAAACGATATCCAATTTGAATCCATTCCAAATCACCAATGTGACATGTTTTGGAAGTTGCACTACATCATTTTGTTGTGTATATTAGCTCACTAAAGCCGCGTACACACGAGCGGAATGTCCGACAGAAAAAGTCAGACGGAAGCTTTTCATCGTCTATTTCGATCGTGTGTAGGCCTCATCAGAATTTTCAAAAAAAAAAACGTCAGATGGACCTAGAAATGGAACATGTTCTAAATATTTCCGACGGAACCTATTCCTATCAGGAAAACCACTCGTCTGGATGCTGTTCCGACGGACCAAAAACGACGCATGCTCTGAAGTAAAGTACGAGACGGAAGCTATTGGCTACTGGCTATTGAACTTCCTTTTTCTAGCCTTGTCGTAAGTGTTGTACGTCACCGCGTTCTGGACAGTCAGACTTTGGTTTGACCGTGTGTAGGCAAGACCGCTTGAATGGAATTCCGTCGGAGAAACCTTCGGAGTTTATTCCGACGGCAAAACTGGTCGTGTGTACGCGGCATAAGGTTTGAATCGCTTATGGGTGTTGGCTAGAAACTTTTTAAAGAGGTTGTAAACCTCAAAAAAAAAACAAATAAAAACTGCAAGACAAAAAGGCATAATGAGCTAGTATGCATCGCATACTAGCTCATTATGAAATACTCACCTTAGAACGATGCTCTGGATTGGCGTCGGCCCTCCAAGTACAGCGTGGACATCTTCCACCAGAGTTACTTCCGGCTTCACGGCTCCGGCGCTGTGATTGGCCGAAGCTGCGATGACGTCACTCCCGCGCGTGCGCACGGGAGCCACCGGTCACGGCACGGCTACTGAAGAAAGGGCACCAGCGGCCTGTTTCTTCAGTGCGCATGCGCCGATGACATCGGCAGCAGCGCATATACTGGATATCCCCTAAACTTTGCAAGTTTAGGAGATATTCAAGGGATCTACAGGTAAGCCTTGTTATAGGCTTACCTGTAGGTAAAAGTGGTGTAACAGGGTTTACAACCACTTTAAATTAATTTCATTGATATACTATTGGATTGCGCAGATTGATTATTTACAAAATATTTTCATATTCACATTGGTCTTCAGGGGTGTTCAAACCCCCCAGAGCATCCTGGCAAAATGCCTAGACAGTGTCCCTGCTGTTTAGCCTCAGCATCAGCACAGTAGAAGCAGAGTTTCGGAGTGCAGCAGCCAGCCCCCCTTCTATTGTGCCCCATCCCCTCAGTTTAATAAGGGGTCCCCCTGAAAAGCATGAAATTACTGCAAGGTCTCAGATTCCGGCAATTGACAGTGCACAGTTGAGGGAACTCCTAGACTCATCCTCGAGGTATCATATGTCACACCCAAAGTTTTCCTACTTCTGTGCCGTGCTGAATCCGAGGTCTGGTAAATGGGGAGGCATACATTTTCTGTTTTAGGAAGAAGGAAGTAAGAATTCCAGTCTGTGGAAGTTTCTTTTGGTGGGGGGGTTAAGGAAAGGGGGTGGGTTTGCTTTTGGAGAAGGGGGGGGGGGGAGATTTTCTTCATAATTAGAAATCTTTGCTGGGGGAGAGGGTATTGACTGAGAGAGATATTTTTGCTTTGGTGGGTCGGTTTAGAGACAGGGGGGTTTAATTTTTGGGGGGATATTTGAGGGAGGGAATCTTTGCTTGGGGAGGGAGGGTTCTTAGCAGGGGGAGGGGGATTTTTTTTTCCTTTAAAAGGTGTGTTTTTTTTTTTAATTATACTTACCTAGGTGGATGGGGCATCGATCCAATGTTGCATCTGTTCCCAGCTGCTTCTAAGCCCAACAACAGAGCAATCAAGGACCGCTGATTACTCAGTTCTTAGCCTTCAGTGAGCGAATGGTGACTGTCAGTCCCTGGCTCTGTCCCCCCCAAAGCTCACTGGAATGCCAGGCTGTGGAGGGGGCAGGAGCTGCTGGTTCAGGGTCTCTGTGGCTCACTGAGTGGCTGAGCGAGTTGCTGGTCCAGGCATCTGGGTGAACCCCGACTTTAAAGTTAGGATCTTTCCACAGCCTGGACCTGCTGAGCGATGTCAGCTGACAGCGGGCTATAGCTGTCTGTCAGCTAAAAATGGGTCACAAAAGTACAGAACAAACTGCGCTCCTCCCCAGGATAAGTACAACCAAGCGGTATGCCGTCCCTTCAGAGCGCATGCACCGGTGACATCACCAGCTGCTTTCCATGTGAATATCTCCTAAACACCATATGTTTAGGAGATATTCACTATACCTACAAATATGCGTTATTATAGGCTTACTTGTAGGTACAAGTTCAAAAGCTGGGTTTTCTACAGTTTAAGACCGAATAAAAGAAAACCGTATTGACCAGGTGCAAAGGGCACCATCCTGTGGTAGGCAGTGCACAATATTTTTTTTTTTCATCTCTTAAAACATTTCGTAAAATTTCTTAGGACACAGTTTAAGGTTTAAATAAATCACTGAATTTACTACCCACCACAATATGTTGCCCCTTGCACCTGCTCAACTTGCACAGTAAGGTTAGCTAAAATCCAGTCTTGGGTCTCATTCATACATCCTACATGACCATGGTACAGCCAGTATACTGCAAATACCTGCACCCGGGATCAGGTGTTCCAATATGTGCTCAGCCTTACACCTGAGTGATGGGCTGAAAAGAGCCAAGGTTGTCTGTGAAAATGTATCCACAGGTATCTGCACATCCAGTGGTGACCTGCAGGTAGGGATACATTTGTGCATTTGGATAAAATCTCTCTGCATCCAGGGTCAGAAATGTGTCCCTAACAGCAGGTAACCACTGTGACCCACGGTTTGTTAGTGTGTCGCTCAGGCTCAATCGATGTGGGGAGTAATGTAGATGATATCGAATGTGCTGCAGGAGTGCCAGCGAGGGATGGAGCTCATCACAGCTCATGTAGTCACTGAAGGGAAGAGAGAAAAAAAAATCCCTGGTGCCGCACATCCACAGAGTCCTATGGTAATGTACCCTGTTTCCCCAAAAATAAGACCTAGTGTGATTGACGGTGATGGCTGCAATATAAGCCCTACCCCCCAATTAAGCCCTAGTTAAAGTCCTTGTAGGTCGTATTTTCAGGGTAGGGCTTATTTTCGGGGAAACAGGTAGGGCTTATTTGGGGGGTAGGGCTTATATTGCAGCCATCACTGACAATCACGCTAGGTCTTATTTTCGGGGAAGCAGGGTAGTAGTGATGGGAGAGACTACCTCAGCCCGGGTTCCCTCCAGGCCACACCCCAATGTGTTTTGCTTTGTCCCCGGAGCTTAAACATGGGGACCACTGGATGTGCAGATACATGTTAACAGCAGGGCCACTTTTCAGACCATCACACAGGTGAACAGGCTGAGCAGCTGACAAAAATTGGAACATCTGACATCCTGGCTGTAGGTATTCATGGTATATTCGCCATTCCATGGCCATTTAGAACATATGAATGACATCTAAAGCCCGGTAATTTTTTTAGTTCAACCCAGCGGGCTGAAGGAATTAAAAAAAAAAAACTAGGGAGCTTAGGACTAAGCTCGCTGTACTAATGAGTACACTACCGCACCACAACTGCGTGCATTGCGTTCTATTCAGTTTTTGCTGCGCTGCATTGCAAAGTCTCATGGCCCCACTCTGCTGTCACATGTTTTTACCCCAACATTAAAGTGTAAATGATGCCTTTAAGTTTGAAAGACCTGAACACAACACCCCCCCCCCCCCCCAGGAAAAAAAAAACTATCTACGGCCCTGAATGGTCTCAGAAAGTGAAAGCTGGTCAATATTTCTTCTTCTCCTCAAGTCATCTGCAACAGTCGCTCTTCTATAAAACATTAATCTAACAATGTCCTCTTCAGCCAGAAACGTATTCCAGTCATGTCTATCAAGATTTATATTGGACAGTTTCCATTTTCTCAAATTCTCATTCCTGTCCTAATCAGTTTTACCACAGAACACGTCTCTAAGGGCCATGTATACAATCCCACCTCTGGAGAGAACTTGTCAGTGATAGGATGGCTATACAGGGTGAGGGAAATATTCACTTCTATGTGTGGCTGGCGGGATGAGAGAGATGTCGCTCCCTCACATGACACGTTCTGCTGCATCTCCTTCACAGAGGAAGCTAATCCAGCAGGCGAGGGGCTAACACGAGGAGATGAGGGATTTCATTTATAGCTGTTCTGTTTCTGGCTTGTTCTTACCAGCACCTGGATTGCTAGAGTGACATGGCCCTAAAATGGATTATCTCTACTCTAGGAGATGTTACGTAAAGTACTGAAGTTACCAGGGCCGTCTTGATTGGACCCTGGGCAAACGTTTTCTTGCCCCCCCCCCCCCCCCCCCCATACAATTTCTCTCTCCACCTGCTCTGAGACATACAATAAATAGCACTTAAAGCGGAGTTTGGTGAAAATTTTTTTTTTAGATGTCAGCAGCTGCAAATACTGCAGCTGCTGACTTAAATAAGGATAAATAAGGACACTCACCTGTCCCGGGGTCCAGCGATGTCGGCACCCGAGACCAAACCGTCCCTCGATCCTCGGGTGCTGCTGCCGCCATTCTCAGTAAGGGAATCAGGAACTGTGTATTTCCCACAACACAACAGGGGTGGGCAGGGGTTTTGCAGCTACCTGCAGCTAGCTATTCCAGGAAGTGGGTGCAGATACCTGTATTATACAGGTATCTGCACCCCCCTCCCCCCTGAAAGGTGCCAATTGTGACACCAGAGGGGGGGAGGAATCCGATCAGCGGAAGTTCCACTTTAGGGTGGAACTCCGCTTTAAGACTAGACTTAAAATCAGTTTACTGCATCAGATCAGGCAGCGATTGCGATTGGTTGCAGTCAGTGGCGGAACTACTGCCATAGCGACCCACGCGGATGCTATGGGGCCTGCAACCGAGTGGGGGCCCGGTCAAAGTTGCTAATAGAATTCCTTTTTACCTGATTTTTCGACACCCGCCGCCGCTAGAGGTCCGTGGCCAGCGGAAATAATGTCTCCGCCGGCCGCCATTTTCATGAAGACCAGACGAGTTAGAAATGACAAGCGGAGCCTGCCGAATGGCTACAATAGAAATAGAGCTGCGGTGCCGCCCACCCCCTGCCCCCGGTCTGTCTGTCATCTGTGACCTGTTGTGGAAAGGGGTGGGGGGTGTGCGGTGCCGCAGCTCAATTTCTATTGTAGCCGGCTGGCTCCGCCTCTATTTTGTTCCTCCTGGGGCTTCATTAATGGTGGTGTTCTGTCGGGGGGGGGGGGGGGGGGACAACCTGAGATGTAAGGAAGCATTCCCCTGGGGACACCTGAGATGTAAGGAGGCACTCCGCTGGCTGGGGACACCTGAGATGTAAGGAGGCACTCCGCTGGCTGGGGACACCTGAGATGTAAGGAGGCACTCCGCTGGCTGGGGACACCTGAGATGTAAGGAGGCACTCCGCTGGCTGGGGGCAGTGACACCTGAGATGTAAGGAAACACTCTGCTGGGGACACCTGATGGCATCTGGTGACAGGCGATGTGGCAAGTGACACACTAAGGGCTCCTAATGATTCTGCATTATGGTGAGTTGAACTATTTCATTTTATATTACAATGTAATGATAGAAATAATGCGCTTCAATCACCGATTTTATTGGCAAATTTTTGTTTTGTTGCTCGAAACTAATATAAGCTGTTGCCTGGGTACTGTGCCACATGAGTGTGGTAATCTGTTGTTCAATGGCATTAGTTAATTTTTTTTGTTGGGGGGCGGGGGACTGTTTGAGGGGGGGGGGCATACAACATTTTGCTATGGGGCCCTGTGATTTCTAGTTACGCCCCTGGTTGCAGTGTATCATTACCGCTTACTGACTGGTTGCTAGAGGTTACAGCACACATTACGGCCAGTGTTAATTTTGGCAGCAAATTTCGATTTAGTTTTAGTCTTAGGACTAAAATGGCATTTTAGTTTTAGTCCCATTTTAGTTTTCTGTAATTGTTTTAGTTTTAGTCGTATTTAGTCGACTAAATTCTCCAGTACATTTTAGTCGTCTAAAATCTAATGGGTGTAATTAAATTGTAATGCATTAGTTAACATTTCTCTACAATTTCCAAACTCATTATATACTGCTGGAGTGAAAAACCTAACATGTTATTTATTATGGCATTGAGGCATGAACATGCACTACAGACCAGTGTTAATTTTCAAGTCAAATTTCAATTTAGTTTTAGTCGCATTTTAACAGAAACATTTTTTTTATTGAACAAATCAGCATTACAGTACAAAATAAGTTAGTACATTCAGTGTAGAGAGGATAATGACAGTAAGATCTACCTTCAACCTGTAGCCTCTGTTTATCAGATATTCCAGTTGTGCAGATGTCAGAAATATCACTTAACTGTACACCTTATGGCATTATAGTATTATACCATCATAGATAATATTATGCAATTAACCAATATTCGATCAAGCCTGGTAGGGAAAGGGGGGGGAGGGGGGAGGGGGGGGGGAGAGGGAGAGGGAGGGGAGCGAAGGAAAGGGAAGGGGGCGAGAGGGAACAGGCATGGGATATAGGATGTCCTCCAATGAGTTTCACAGCATAATTATGGGGTAGGGGGTTCAGGGACCCCAGAGGCGTCCACCCAAGAGGACGAGATTTTATCAAACTTCCCTGGGCACTGCCTACTTTCATATGTCATTCTATACAGGGGAAGTACCATGTTCACAGACCTTCTCCACGAGGCCAGAGTAGGAGGCTCTGCTAGTTTCCATACCAGTAAGATTTCACGCCTAGCATAATATAATGCGAAGGTAAGACACAATTTACTATACCTGTCTCCCTCAACATCCTCCAAATGGCTAAGCAATAGTATCTGAGGATCGAGCGGTACATTTAAACCTGTGACATTGCTCAGTGTGGAGGCCACTGCTGACCAAAAGGGTCTGAGTTTGGGACAGGACCAGATCATATGCCAAAAGGTGCCCACCTCCTGTGTGCATCTCTGAAAATTGGGGTCTCTTTGATCGTAAATGCGCGCCAGTTTCTGTGGGGTGAAGTACGCTCTGTGTAGCAACTTAAATTGTATGAACCTATCTTTCGCCGCTATCATGGAAGGAATGTAGGAAATTAAACACTCCTTCCATTCCTCTTCATCTAGGGAAGAAATATCAACCCTCTATTTTTCCCATGTCTTAGTTAGTTTGGTGTCATACTCTACTGTGAGGTAGAGGTATAATGTTGAAAGTGGCTTCCCCATCACACTGAAAATCAGGAGCCGTTCAATGGAATCTGGTTCCAAAATAAGGGGGGCAGGGAACTGAGCTTCAAAAGCGTGCTTTAGCTGCCAGTATCTGAATTGGAAGGAGGATGGGATAGAAAATGATTGCCTCAGGAGCTGGAAAGTCATAAGCCTACCGTCCTGAACTATATGTTTTAATGTAAGAATACCCTTTTTTGCCCAAATAGAGGGGTCCGGTATACTGTGAAGGTGAGGGAGCATGGGGTTACCCCATAGGGGCATATGAGGTGAGATGTGATTAGGTTTCCCGTATATCTTCCTAGCCTCCTGCCAGACCCTTACGGTGGTTCGCATCGGAGTGGTCATGGACGGGCTAGCCCTAAGTCCACGAAACGGGAGATTGCTCAGGGCTGCAAAGGAACCCAGAATGGCTGCTTCCAGAGTGACCCCTGGATTCTGTGTGGGCTGGGAGAACCACCACCGAATCGTGACAAGAACAGCTGTCCAATAATAAATTTGAAAGTTCGGTAGTGCCAGTCCCCCCCAAAAGTGGGAGATATAAGATCTGCTTGGCCACCCTGGGTGGCCTCCCAGCCCAGACAAAGTGTATCAGCAGACTCTCCAACCTTCGGAAAAAAGACCTAGGGATGTGTAGTTTTAGTCGACTAAAATAATATTCATTTAGTCGACTAAAATGTTTTAGTCGACGAAATTAACACTGATTACGGCTCACTGATTAGTTGCTAGATGTTACAGCACATGATTTCTGCTTGTTGATTTGTTGTTAGAGATTACTGTACAGTAATACTGCTCACTGATTGGTTGCTAGAGGTTACAGCACATCATCTCCTCACTGCAGGGGGGCATGATATACATATGAATGCCACCTTTATTTACATATCCACGCCGCCGCATGCTGCTATTTACAAATAAATGCTGCTATTTGCATATGAATGCCGGTTATTTACATGTAAACGCAGGGTCTTCAGGTGGGTCATCTGTACACAACAATAGGGCAGAGCTGGGCAGCATTAGTACCAGCACTTCACACTGAGATATTGGGACATAGCACAGGACTAAGGGCTCTTTCACACGGGGCAGATCAGTGATGATCCGCCCCGTGAACATCCGCTTGCTCAGCGGGGATAGCTCCGCCGATCCCCGCTGAGCAGGAAGATGACAGGTCTGTCGCTGCACACTGTGCAGCGACGGACCTGTCAGAGCGCCGCTCTCCCCTATGGGGGGATCGGATGATGACGGTCCGTAGTGTCCGTCGTCATCCGATCCGAAAACGGAGGGAAAAGTAGGTTTTTCCTCCGTTACACTTTTCGGATCGGAGCGGGTTGGATGTCAGCGGACATGTCACCGCTGACATCCGACGCTCCATAGGGATGAATGTATGTCCGTTTTTCATCCGAAAACGGAAGGATGAAAAACGGACATACGGATCCCTCGTGTGAAAGAGGCCTTAAACTTCAAGGGACAAGTGAATTTAAACTGGGATAGTTGGCAAGTATGAGGCAGCTGCTTTCGGCCCCAAAACAATGACAGGGCCCAGGGCAGCTGCCCCTATTGCCCTGCCTTAAAGACGGCCCTGGAAGTTACCACTAAATAATGTAAACCTTTTGTATTCATTTCATCTAACCGGCAAATGTGCACCTGTTAAAGAACGGGGTAAATTCTAGGGTGAACACAGGCTATTGATTTTAGTAAATTTGTGCATATAGAATGTTTCCTATAAAATATTTAATTTAGGTTTTGTTTATGTATATGTTATGATTCAAACTGGGACATCTGATTAACTGCTTGCCGACCAGCCGCCACAGTTATACTGCGGCAGGTTGGCACGGCTGTGCGAATCGCCGTAGGTGTACGTTGGCCTCTTTAAGAGCTATAGGGGGCACGCTCGACGCCAATGCGCGTGGCCAGCAGCCACAATGTCCATCAGCAACCCATGATTGCTCCTCAGAGAGCGGGAACGGGGATCTGTCAATGTAAACAGACAGATCTCCGTTCTAAAAGGGGAGGAGAGACAGATCTGCTGTTCCTAGTGATCAGGAACAGCGATCTCTCTACTCCCAGTCAGTCCACTCCCCCCACAGTTAGAAACACCTTCCTAGGGAACACTTAACGCCTTGATCACCCCCTAGTGTTAACCCCCTTCCCTGCCAGTGACATTTATACAGTAATCAGTGGCTATTTATAGAACGGATCGCTGTATAAATGTCAATAGTCCCAAAAAAAAGCATCAAACTTGTCCAATCTGTCTGCCGAAATGTCGCAGCCCCGCTAAAAATCGCTGATCACCATCATTACTAGTTAAAAAAAAAATAATAATAAAAAAAATGCCATAAATATATCCCCCATTTTGTAGACGCTATAAATTTTGTGCAAACCAATCAATATACGCTTATTGTGATTTTTTTTTGGGGGGGGGGGGGATATTTATTATAGCAAAAAGTAAAAAAAATTTGTTTTGTTTTTTCAAAATTGTCGTTCTTTTTTTTGTTTATTAGTGCAAAAATAAACGTCGCAGAGGTGATCAAATACCACCAAAAGAAGGCTCTATCTGTGGGGAAAAAAAGGACATAAATTTGTGGGTGTACAGCGTCGCACGACCGCACAACTTTCAGTTAAAGTGACTAGTTTACCTGCCAACCGACTTTATTTTAATTCTGCATAATCAGCCTTGTGAATAAAGCTGGCCATACGTGTATCGAAATGATTTCAGTTCAGTAGGGACTAGTCGAATTTCGATCCATGTATGGGCACGGTGATTGTTCCCAAGTCAACTTGGGTACAACCATGCGATCACTGGTGGTGGCTATAGCCGCTAGCAGTGATCATTATGTTCTGCCAGCTGGGAAGGCTCCCCCCCAAGCGCACAACACAATAGCGCTTCGGGAGGCGTTCCCCCAACACTGAATGTGTCAATGGGGGAATCAAGCAATTTTCTTTCCTTCAACCACAGGAATTTTAGTCTCATCTGACCACCTTAAGCGCACCTCAAAGATTCTGAGGCCACATGGAAAGGGGGTTCTGGTCAGATGAGACAAATTGAATTATTTGGCCTCAACACCAAACAAGGGGGTTGATTTACTAAAGGCATTGCAGTTGCTCTCTGCAAGTGCAATTTCTCCAGAGCTTAGTAAATGAGGTAAGGCTTCACTTTGCAAAGATTACCCAATCACGTGCAAGGAAAATTTAAAAAACTGCATTTTTGCTTGCACATGATTGGATGATAGAAGTCAGCAGAGCTTCTGCTCATTTACTAAGCTCTGCGGCAGCTGCTCTTGAAGAGGGCAACTGCACTTTGCAAAGTGCACAGTCTTTTTCCCTTTAGTAAATCAACTCCAATATGTCTAATGGAAATCCAAAAAAGCTCACCATCCAAATATCACCATTCCTACCGTAAAGTATGGAGATGGTAATATCCTGTTATGGGGGTGTTTCTTTGCAGCAGGGACTGGAGCACATGTCAGGATAGAAGGAAAAATGGATGGGGAAAAATACCATCAAATTCTTGAGAACAATCAACTGCCCTCTGCCAGAAAGTTGTCAATGAGAAGAATGTTTATCTTCCAACATGACAATAACCCAAAGCACACAGCAAAAATGACCACACAGTGGTTGAAGGAGAAAAAGGTGAATGTCCTTACATGGCCTAGTCAGAGTTCAGACTTAAACCCCATTGAAAATCTGTGGAACGACTTGAAGACTGCAGTCCACAAATGATAGTGGGTAAGTCTAGATGTGCAAAGTTAGTAGGAGACATATTCCAACAGACCAGACTGTAATTAAACCAAAAGGTGATTAAACAAAATACTGACATAAGGGGGGGTGATCCTTTCTCCAACTCAGTGATTCGGTTTTTGATTATTTTTCTGACATGTTGGTGTTATATCTTTCACTTGAATGTTATAAGTATAAGTTGCACTAGTAAAAACAGTTCGATAAAACAAAAACTGTGTCTGTCTTCATTTCAGGCTGCAAAGCAACAAAATGTGATTATTTTAAAGGGGGTGACTCTTTTCTATACCCACTGTATTTATACTCTGTTGCAATGTTTCCTTGCAGTTCTACCTTACCACTTTAGCTCCACTTTACCCCCCCCCCCCCCCCCCCCCCACACACACACACACACACACACACACTTCATGACTGAGCAGGTCATTTTTTGCGATACGGCACTGCGTTACTGACAATTGCGTGGACATACCACACTGTACCCAAATAACATTTTTGTCCTTTTTTCCCACAAATAGAGCTTTCTTTTGGTGGTATTTGATCTCCTCTGTAGTTTTTATTTTTTGCGCTATAAACAAAAAAAGACCGACAATTTTTTACTTTCTGCTATAAAACATACCCATATTTTTGGTAAAAAAATCCCAATAAGCGTATATTGATTGATTTACGTGAAAGTTATAGCGTCTACAAACTATTTTTATTTATTTATTTACTAGTAATGGCGGCGATCAGTGACTTATAGCGGGACTGCGATAATGTGGCAGACAAATCGGACACCAAATAGACACTTTTTGGGGACCAGTGATACTAATACAGTGATCAGTGCTAAAAAAATATGCACTGTCACTGTACTAATGACACTGGCATGAAAGGGGATAACATCAGCGGCGAACAAAGGGTTAAATGTATGCCCAAGTTGTGCTTAGCAACTGTGGGGAGGTGCTTTGACTAGGGGAAGACAGAGATCCTTGTTCCTGCTTAGCAGAAACACAGGACCAGTAACTTCCCCTCTGACAGAACGACAATCTGCCTTGTTTACACAGGCAGACTGTCGTTCTGCTTGTGTTCCTAGCGATTGGCGGGTCCCGGCGGACATCAGGTTCGCCGGACCCGCTGATTGGCTCCCGCTATGTCGGTCGCCGGCGGGGTGCGCTTCCCAGACCCGGAAGTGTCAGATCATGTACCAGTATGCGATTCCTGCGCAGAGCAGCAACCCCACAAATTTACGCGGGGTGAGGAACCGGTTAAACACATACCTTGGAGATAGAACAATGAAGAATTAGGGTAGCCTTTTTCAACCAGGGTGCCTAGGCATCCTGGGGTGTCGTCAGGATTTTTCAGGGAATTGTATACAAGCCAGTAGGTGGATAAAGCCTGCCTTCAGGCTTTTCATTGTGCACCATTACAACTTTCTAGCCGTTGGTGTCCTAAAAACCAATGATGCCATTGATAGATAAGGAAGGCATGGTGTGCCTGCATAGCATCCTTGTTTGTCCCTCCCCTGTTGCACCCCCTGTCAGCAATGGGATCACATCAGCTTAGTGAGGGAAAGAAACTGAAGGAGAAGAGAAATGCTAGTCAGTAGTGTATTTGCTTTTGGAAGAATAGATCTAATGTTGGGTGTCCTATATGTGTGGATATTGCTGCATTATGTAATACGTTTACAGCAGTGGCGTAGCGTGGGTTGTCAGCACCCGGGGCAAGGCAAGTAATTTGCGCCCCCCCCCCCCCCCAACCTGCGGACTTTTAGCTATCCCTGAGTCCCTTCAAATACAATAGTACTGACCTACCTGATTCCTATACTGACCACTACACTGAGAACTACACTGTCCACTACACTGACCACTATACTATACTGACCACTATACTACACTGACCACTATATTACACTGACCACCATACTACACTACACTGTCCACTATACTACACTACACTGACCACCATACTACACTACACTGTCCACTATACTACACTACACTTGACCACCATACTACACTGTCCACTATACTGACCACCATACTACACTGACCACCATACTACACTGACCACTATACTACACTGTCCACTATACTACATTATACTGACCACCATACTACACTGACCACCATACTACACTGACCACTATACTACATTATACTGACCACCATACTACACTGACCACCATACTGACCACTATACTACACTACACTGTCCACTATACTACACTACACTGTCCACTATACTACATTACACTGTCCACTATACTACACTACACTTGACCACCATACTACACTATACTGACCACCATACTACACTGTCCACCATACTACACTGACCACCATACTACACTATACTGACCACCATACTACACTATACTGACCACCATACTACACTATACTGACCACTATACTACACTGTCCTCCATACTACACTGACCACTACACTACACTGTCCACTATACTACACTATACTGACCACCATACTACACTGTCCACCATACTACACTGACCACCATACTACACTGACCACTATACTACACTACACTTGACCACCATACTACACTGTCCACTATACTGACCACCATACTACACTGACCACTATACTACACTGTCCACTATACTACATTATACTGACCACCATACTACACTGACCACCATACTACACTGACCACTATACTACACTGTCCACTATACTACATTATACTGACCACCATACTACACTAACCACCATACTGACCACTATACTACACTACACTGTCCACTATACTACACTACACTGTCCACTATACTACATTACACTGTCCACTATACTACACTACACTTGACCACCATACTACACTGTCCACTATACTACACTATACTGACCACCATACTACACTATACTGACCACCATACTACACTGACCACCATACTACACTATACTGACCACCATACTACACTATACTGACCACCATACTACACTATACTGACCACCATACTACACTATACTGACCACCATACTACACTGACCACCATACTACACTGACCACCATACTACACTATACTGACCACTATACTACACTGTCCTCCATACTACACTGTCCACCATACTACACTGACCACTACACTACACTACACTGTCCACTATACTACACTATACTGACCACCATACTACACTGACCACCATACTACACTGACCACTATACTACACTACACTGACCACCATACTACACTGACCACCTTACTACACTGACCACCATACTACACTGACCACCATACTACACTGACCACCATACTACACTGACCACCATACTACACTGACCACCATACTACACTGACCACCATACTACACTGTCCACTACACTGACCACTATACTACACTGTCCACCATACTACACTGACCACCATACTACACTGACCACCATACTACACTGACCACCATACTACACTACACTGACCACTATACTACACTGACCACTACACTAACCACTACACTGTCCACTATACTACACTATACTGACCACCATACTACACTGTCCACTATACTACACTACACTGGCCACCATACTACACTGACCACTACACTAACCACTACACTACACTGGCCACCATACTACACTGTCCACTACACTATACTGTCCACTACACTATACACCATACTACACTGTCCACCATACTACACTGTCCACTACACTAACCACTACACTGACCACTATACTACACTGACCACCATACTACACTGACCACCATATTACACTGACCACCATACTACACTGACCACCATACTACACTGTCCACTACACTGACCACTATACTACACTGTCCACCATACTACACTGACCACCATACTACACTACACTGACCACTATACTACACTGACCACTACACTACACTATACTGACCACCATACTACACTGTCCACTATACTACACTATACTGACCACCATACTACACTGACCATTACACTAACCACTACACTACACTGGCCACCATACTACACTGTCCACTACACTATACTGTCCACTACACTATACTACACTATACTGTCCACCATACTACACTGTCCACCATACTACACTGTCCACTACACTAACCACTACACTGACCACTATACTACACTGACCACCATACTACACTGACCACCATACTACACTGACCACTACACTAACCACTACACTGACCACTATACTACACTGACCACCATACTACACTGACCACCATACTACACTGACCACCATACTACACTGACCACTACACTAACCACTACACTGTCCACTATACTGACCACCATACTACACTGTCCACTATACTACACTATACTGACCACCATACTACACTGACCACTACACTAACCACTACACTGTCCACTATACTACACTGACCACCATACTACACTGACCACCATACTACACTATACTGACCACCATACTACACTGTCCACTATACTACACTGACCACCATACTACACTGTCCACTATACTACACTATACTGACCACCATACTACACTGACCACCATACTACACTGTCCACTACACTACACTATACTGACCACTATACTATACTACACTAACCACTATACTCAGGCCCAGATTAAGAGCATCATGGGCCTGGTGCTAAGGATGTTGGTGGGCCTTTTTATGAAAATAAATAAAATTAAAACGCAAACAATTTTTTGTGAAATTTAAATTAAAGAGAGAGAGGGGGTGGAGAGAGAAAGGGGGTGGAGAGAGAGAGAGAGAGAGAGAGAGAGAGAGAGAGAGAGAGAGAGAGAGAGAGAGAGAGAGAGAGGGGGGGGTGAGAAAAAGGGGAATAGAGAGAGGGTGAAAGAGAGAGAGGGTGGTAGGGGGTGAAGGGGGTGAGAGAGAGAACAGGGTGAAAGAGAGGGGATGAGAGAGGGAGGGGGGTGGGAGTGAGGGGGTGAGTCTGTGGGGGGCACAGCATAGTACATTACACGGGAGGGGGGGTTATAGCACAGTACATCACATGGTTGGCACAACACATTACATGGTGGATACATGGATACAGCACATTTAATGGCAGGCACAGCACATTACGCGGTTGGCACTGCCCAATACAGCACATTACAAGGTAGGCACAGTACATTATATGGTGGGCACAGCACATGACATGGTTGGTACTGCACAACACAACACATTTCATGGTGGGCAAAGCTCATGCACACAGTGGGCACAGGACCTTATATGGTGGGCACAGCACATGACATGGCAGGCACAGCTGAGCACATTACATGGTGGGCACTGGACATTACAAGTGGGCACTGCACAGAACATTATATGGTGGGCACAACACATTATATAGTGGGTACTGCACATAGCATGGAGGGCACTGCACAGCACATGACAAGGTGGGCACTGCATGACACAGCACAGCACATTACATTGTGAGCACAGCACATTAAATGGTGGACACCACACATGACATGATGAGCCCTGCATACAACATTCCATTGTGGGTACTGCACGGCACATGCCATGGTGGACAATGTACAGCACATTACATGGTGAGTACAGCATATTACATGGTAGGCACTGCATGGTGCAGCACATGACATGGTGGGCACAACACAGCACATGACATGGTGGGCACTGCACAGTAATTTACATGATGGGCACTGCACATGACATGGTGGGCACTGCATGACACAGCACATTACATGGTGGGTACAGCGCATTACATGGTGGGCACTGCATGGCACAGCACATGACGTGGTGGGCACAGCGCATTACATGGTGGGCACTGAATGGCACATAACATTACATGGTGGGCACAACACATTACATGGTGGGCACTGCATGGCATAGCACGTTTCATGGTGGGAAATGCAACTGCACATTACATGTTAGGAACTGCACATGACATGGTGGGCACTGCAAGGCACATCATGACATAGTGGGCACTGCACATCACATGAAGGGCAATGCAATGCACAGCACATGACATTGTTCAGCACAGCGCATTACATGGTGGGCACTGCAACGTACAGCAAATGACATACTGGACACAGCACATTACATGGGGGGCACTGCAAGGCACATGACATGGTGGGCACAGCACATTACATAGTGGGCACTGCAATGCACATGACATGGTGGGCACAGCACATTACATAGAGGCACTGCAATGCACATGACAGGACATGGTGGGCACAGCACATTACATGGGGGGCACTGCAAGGCACATGACATGACGGTGGGCACAGCACATTACATGGGGGGCACTGCAAGGCACATGACATGACATGGTGGGCACAGAACATTACATGGGGACACTGCAAGGCACATGACATGGTGGGCACAGCATATTACATGGGGGGCACTGCAATGCACATGACATGGTGGGCACTGCAATGCACATGACAGGACATGGTGGGCACAGAACATTACATGGGGGGCACTGCAAGGCACATGACATGACATGGTGGGCACAGCACATTACATGGGGGCACTGCAAGGCACATGACATGACATGGTGGGCACAGCACATTACATGGGGGGCACTGCAAGGCACATGACATGACATGGTGGGCACAGAACATTACATGGGGACACTGCAAGGCACATGACATGGTGGGCACAGCACATTACATGGGGGGCACTGCAATGCACATGACATGGTGGGCACAGAACTTTACATAGTGGGCACTGCAATGCACATGACAGGACATGGTGGGCACAGAACATTACATGGGGGGCACTGCAAGGCACATGACATGACATGGTGGGCACAGCACATTACATGGGGGCACTGCAAGGCACATGACATGACATGGTGGGCACAGCACATTACATGGGGGGCACTGCAAGGCACATGACAGGACATGCGGGGCACTGCAATGCACATGACATGGTGGGCACAGCACTTTACATAGTGGGCACTGCAATGCACATGACAGGACATGGTGGGCACAGCACATTACATGGGGGGCACTGCAAGGCACATGACATGGTGGGCACAGCACATTACATGGGGGGGCACTGCAAGGCACATGACATGACATGGTGGGCACAGCACATTACATGGGGGGCACTGCAATGCACATGACATGGTGGGCACAGAACTTTACATAGTGGGCACTGCAATGCACATGACAGGACATGGTGGGCACAGAACATTACATGGGGGGCACTGCAAGGCACATGACATGACATGGTGGGCACAGCACATTACATGGGGGCACTGCAAGGCACATGACAGGACATGGTGGGCACAGCACATTACATGGGGGGCACTGCAAGGCACATGACATGGTGGGCACAAGAGAGCACATTACATGGGGGAAGCAGCAGTCTGCCCTGCCTACAGTCTCTCTCGCCCCCCTCCCTCCCCCTCCCAGTAACATGACTCTCACTTACCTTCTTCTCCTGGCTGCATCGATCCGGATGAGGAGAACACAGCGGCGGCTCTTTCTTCTCTCCCCTGCGCTCTGCTTGCTGCCATGTTCAGTATCCAGCGCCCTGTGATTGGGTGTATGGGGGTCATGTGCGGAGGCGGGGCGCCTCACATGACCCCCATACACCCAATCACAGGGCGCCGGACACTTAACATGGCGGCCGGAGCCCGGGGACACAAAATTAGAAATTAGGAGGAGGCAGCCAGTGACACACACTGGCGCCCCCCTAAATATCGCGCCCGGGGCCACGGCACCCCCTGCACCCCCCACGCTACGCCACTGGATTACAGTATAGGTGATCCCCCGCGCTACCAGGTAGGTGAATAAATAAAAATAAAGTGACAAACAGGTCAATTATGAGAAATTGCTGCTAAACCTGTAGTGTTCACAATACATGTAATAATAATTTAAAAAGAAAAGTGATCTGCGCAGTTCCTCTACTATCACAATGTGTATAATTAAATGCAATAAAACAAGTAAATCCAAAACAAATGTCCAAGTGCCAGTACATTTTACACTATGGGAGGCTTTTATCTATTCCATTTCTATATGTGAACTGGAGCCCTTAGCGATACATTAAAGTGATTGTAAGGGTAATTTTTTTTTCTTTAACCGGTTCAATACAGGGCAATTCCACCCCCTTCCTTCCCAGGCCAAATTTTAGTTTTCAGCGCTGTCGCATTTTGAACGTCAATTGCGCGGTCGTGCGACGTTGTACCCAAAAAAAATTGACGTCCTTTTTTCACCACAAATAGAGCTTTCTTTTGGTGGTATTTGATCGCCTCTGCGGTTTTTATTTTTTGCGCTATAAACAAAAGAAGAGCGACAATTTTGAAAAAAACACAATATTTTTTACTTTTTGCTATAATAAATATCCCAATTTTTTTTTTAAAAAACAAATTTTTTCCTCAGTTTCGGCCGATACGTATTCTTCTACATATTTTTGGTAAAAAAAAAAATCGCAATAAGCGTATATTGATTGGTTTGCGCAAAAGTTATAGCGTCTACAAAATAGGGGATAGATTTATGGCATTTTTAAAAAAAAAAATGTATTTCTTTATTTTTTTAGCGGCGATCGCGATTTTTTTTCTTGACTGCGACATTATGGCGGACACATCAGACACTTTTGACACATTTTTGGGACCGTTCACATTTATACAGCGATCAATGCTATACAATTGCATTGATTACTGTGTAAATGTGACAGGCAGTGAAGGGGTTAACCACTAGGAGGCGGGGAGGGGTTAATATGTTTCCTAGGGAGTGATTACTAACTGAAGGGGGAGGGGACGCTCAAGGGGAGGAGACCGATCAGTGTTCCTCCGTTCTGGGAACACAGATCGCTCTCCTCAGAGCTGACAGGCTGTGGATCTGTGTGTTTACACACACAGATCCACATGCCGGCCCGGTTAACGGGCAATCGCGGGTGCCCGGCGGACATCGTGGCCGCCGGGCACACGCACCGGGTCCCGAGGAACGCGGCGCGCGCGCGCGCCCCCTAGGCGGCCGGGAATCCCAGGACGTCATATGACGCCCACCCAGGATGGGAGATCCCATCCCAGGACGTCATATGACTATGGGCGGGTAGGGAAGTGGTTAAATAACAAACATGTCATACTTACCTCCACTGTGCAGCTCGTTTTGCACAGAGTGGCCCTGAACCTGCTCTTCTGGGGTCCCCCGGCGGCTCTCGTGGCTCCTCCCCCCATCAGATAACCCCCTGGGAGAAGCGCTCTCCCGGGGGGGGATTACCTTGCGGGCGCGCTCCCGAGTCCAGCATTTGGCGTCCATAGAGGCCGAATGCAGGACTCGCCCCTGCCCCCCGGTGCCCGCGTCATTGGATTTGATTGACAGCAGCAGGAGCCAATGGCTGTGCTGCTATCAATCTATCCAATTAAGAGCCGGGAGCCCATGGAGAGAGAGACAGGGCGTCCCCGCCGACTGAATGATGGGGTTCAGGTGAAACGGGGGGGGCTGGGGGGCGGTGACTGCCAGGTGTTTTTTCACCTTAATGCATAGGATGCGATAAGGTGAAAAAACACAAACCTTTACAACTACATTAAGAGTCTAGAGCCTGGATGTTGGCTATCGTCAGTACCTATATGTGTCCTTGAGGCTGATTATTCACTGCATAGAGGTGAGAGTTCTGTGAGCACTGAGCAGTTGTGTGAAGGCACGGGAATATACATTTTTTTTGGTAGAAGTTCAACTTAAGAGGACTTTTTTATTCATTCACTGGCACTTGGACATTTGTTTTGGATTTACCTGTTTTATTGCATTTAATTATACACATGTAATATGGTTAGTTTTTTACAATTTAGAATGGGATGACTCGAGATTGAAGTAGAGCATAAAGGTGTCCTTTTATGAAACTGAGATCAGCGGCGATCCCGAGTCTCTCCGCTGATCTCAGGTCATTACCAGTTTATGAAACTGAGATAATCAGCAGAGAACATGTTCTCCGCTGATTATCTCAGCACAGTGAGAATCTGTAACTGACTGTCACAGAAACGGCCAGTTTATGAAGGTGCGATCTCAGCACCTCACTGGCGATCTGTGACAGAATTCTCACTTTCTGATTCACCATTTCAGAAGTGGAGAATCAGAGTGAGAAGTGTGAAACTGGCTGAGTATTCTGGAGAAAGCAAGAAGTCTTTTGACTTCTTTCTTTCACCAAACAGTCAGAGCACATCTTCCCCACCATTACACACCCCAAAACCAGCAGGATAGGAATTTATAGTGTGTGTATGTATGTATATATATATATATATATAAAATATATAAAATATATAGATAGATATATAGCTATATATATATATATAGATCTATATATATAGATCTAGATCTATATATATAGATCTAGATCTATATATAGATATATAGACATATTTTTTTTTTAGATGTTCACGTCTCTGGCTGGGTTCACATTTGTGCGATGCGTGAACCAGCGTGATTCCTGTGTGGGTTTTCACATCGCACCTACATTGACATCTGCGCACCACTGCGGGTGTCAATGTAAAGTTAATGACACCCCCAGATCATTTCACAGATCGCAGTGCGAACTATGTAATGATGCAGGAGTCGGATCGCATGGGTGTTCACCCCCATGCGATCCGATTCCAGTGCAGACCAAATAAAGGGTCCTGTACCATTTTGGTGCAAATGCAATATGATTTAGGGCCAGTTCCCACTGCTGCGGTGTCCGAGATCGGATGTGATTCGCACCGCACTGCAGTGCAAAATCACATCCGATCTCTGTGCGATGCGATTTCAGCCATACAGATAGTATTGCTGAATTTGCATTGCACTCGGACCAAACTCATACAGGACCCTTTTTTTGGTCCACAGCAGAATCGGATCGCATGGGTGTTTACACCCATGCGATTCGATTACTGTCCGAGTTTGCAGATCGCACTGCGATATGCAAACTGATTTGGGGGTGTTGTTAACTTTTAGGCCCAGTTCACACTTGTGCGATGCCGGACATCGCACAGGCATCGCATGTAATTCGCAGCACACTGCCATTCACATTACATGCGATGTCTGTGCGGTGCGATATCAGCCGTACAGATAGTATGGCTGATATCGCACCGCATTCGGTGCAAACACGCACAGGACCCTTTTTTCTGTTCGGACCAGAATCGGATCGCATGTGTGTTTACACATATGCGATCCGATTCATGTCCGAACTGTCAGTTCGCAGTGCGATATGCAAGCTGAACTGGGGGTGTCGTTAACAATTTATTGACACTCCCCAGCGATTCGTATATGGCAGTGTGAACTGACATGCGAGTCGGTGCGATGCGGGAACCCGCAGTGGATTCGCAGTGTTCTCGCATTGCACCAGTTTATCAATTTTTATGTTTATTAATTATGAAATATATTTTATTTTAACTTATTAATAAATATTTATACTTGTATACTTTATTAAAATTATTTTTTTAATGATTATAAATGTATTTTGCATTTATATGAATGGTGTATAGCTGCATTACATATGTGCATTACATTCATTTACTATACACCATTCACATTTAAATAGGGACATGTATGATCTTTAAATATTGATAAAAACAATGTTTTTTTTTTATAATTAGGTTAATGTATATTGTGTAGGGGGAATTTAACTTTATCATTTTATTAATATGTTGGGGAATGTGTGCTGATTCGTGTTACACTTTTGTATTTTATGGTTCCTCATACTGTAATCCCGCTATATCACGCAAGATTATAGTGAGAGGAGCCATTCTCAGGAGTTCCTGGCGTTTGTAGATCACTTCTCAACTCAACATGAGAAGCGATCTACACACTTTCATAAACAGGCACTCAGAGGAGAGCGATCTCCCCCGAGAATGCCTGAGAACTGAAAAGCGGTATTTTACCGCAGTTTCATAAAAGGACACCAAACTCTGAAGACCAGCCACTAAGAGTATGCTGTCCAGTTCTGGGCACCAGTCCTCAGGAAGGATGTACTGGAAATGGAGCGACTACAAAGAAGGGCAACAAAGCTAATAAAGGGTCTGGAGGATATTAGTTACGAAGAAAAGGTTGTGAGCACTGAACTTATTCTCTCTGGAGAAGAGATGCTTGAGAGGGGATATGATTTCAATTTATAAATACCGTACTGGTGACCCCACAATAGGGATAAAACTTTTTCACAGAAGGAAGTTTAACAAGACACGTGGCCACTCAGTAAAATTAGAAGAAAAGAGGTTTAACCTTAAACTATGTAGAGGGTTCTTTACTGTAAGAGCGGCAAGGATGTGGAATTCCCTTCCACAGGCGGTGGTCTCAGCGGGGGGCATCGATGGTTTAAAAAAACTATTAGATAATCACCTGAACGACCACAACATACGGGGATATACAATGTAATACTGACATATAATCACACACATAGGTTGGACTTGTGTCTTTTTTCAACCTCACCTACTATGTAACTATATTATATACTCTGGAAACTTGCCACTAAGGGGTTAGTGCATGTGCTCTGGAGCTTGGTCACCAAAATGTAAATTCACATATACTAAAAAAAAGGAATCTGAGATTTATTGCACATATGCTGGGAGACTGACCACTGACTAGGGTTGATACACATACCTTGGGGACTGATCACTGATTGAATGGGTCACGTTCAGTGATGGTACTTCCCACCCAACCTAACATGGGGTATCATTTTTTGCTTGGCCGCAAAGCATGTGTACCACCCCATCCAGGCCCTGCATTGGGTTAAGGTGGGTGGTCGGGATAACTGCTGATTTTTACAGCTGCCCAGCCTGCAAGTGTAGACAAGGCTTAACGTAAATTGTTGAAACAGTGTAAAATGTATTATGCTGACGAGATAAGCGTGCTAGGGAATATTTGTACTATATCATCCTTAGAAATGCCCTGCCCATTGTGAACCTTTAAAAGGCTAGCAATGAATGGACTTGTGCAGTTGCCATTTTTGGCAAAGAAGTCATCTCTTTGTCCGCTCTCCATCTCAGATGTAAGAATACACTCGCCTACTAGGGAGAAAATAACATGAAGACAATATGAAGAGTACTACTTGAGCTGTAATAAAGGTCTTTCAGCATTAGAATTACACATGATCCGAATGCATGCATTTAACAAGAAAAAAAATATACCCGATGCTAAACAGTTTTTTGGGGCACTTAAGTGCCGGTTCACACAGGGGCGACTTGTCAGGCGACCTAGTCGCCTGACAAGTCGCCTCCCGTTCTGTACAATGGAACCGTTCTAATAGGAGCGACGCAAGTCGCTCCGACATAGAAAAAGGTTCCTGTACTTCTTTTGGGGCGACTTGAGGCGACTTGCATAGACTTCTATACAGAAGTCGTTTTGCAAGTCGCCGTGCATGCCGTGTGCAGGTCGCCTCGGTGAGGCGACCTGCAAGTCGTGCCGCCCCTGTGTGAACCGACCCTTAGAATAATGACTAGCTGTAAAGTGCTTTTTCGGCCATTTGAATAAATTGTGAGAACTTTTCTCTTTTCCTGCATTTTCACAACAGTCTTGAAGGCACAATAATTCAACAAACTGTCACATACCTTGAAGGTGAGAGGATCTGCAGTCAGCAGCGTGAGCCTTCTCTAGTAGAGACAAGATCTTTTGCTTGAGATCTTCATGTAGTGTGTTCATGTCAGCAGCGATACATAAGGGTGCCTCAGAAGAACTAGATTCAGTTTGAGACTTCACATTCGCCTTTGCAAAAGAGAAACAGTATAAAAGTTTAAACAAGAATCTTGTTAGTATTTGAAAGAACTACATACCCTGTTTACCCCGAATATAAGACCTAGCGTGATTGTCAGTGATGGCTGAAATATAAGCCCTACCCCCCAAATAAGCCCTAACCTTTTAACCCGAAAATAAGCCCTACCCTGAAATTAACACCTACAAGGACTTTAACTAGGGCTTATTTGGGGGGTAGGGCTTATATTGCAGCCATCACCGACAATCATGCTAGGTCTTATTTTCGGGGAAACAGGGTATGTACATATAAACACACACACACAGTATACTTGCATACCCAAGCATACACATACATACACAGCACCAGTAAAAGTGTGCATAATAAATAAATTATTTCTATATGAATACTAATAAATATGACCTGTATAAGAAAATACAAGGTATCATCAATTTTAAAATATGTTTTTGTGACTTACAAGCAAAACACCAAGTGTAGTGTTGTGTGTGTGTGTGTACACACAGTATACATACTCTACATGCACACACAAATACATCAGCCTGAGTACCTTACATTAAAGTGGTGCTAAAGTCTAAACATTTTTGCCCTAATGCATACCTTGCATTAAGGTAAAAAAATTTTAGGCAAAAGTATCGCCCCTCACCTCCCCAATACTTACTCGATCCATGCAGCGGCTCTCTCTTCTCACTTGCTGGCCTCACAGGCTTTGCTGAAGTAGCGGGAGCCATTTGTCTGCTGTCAAATTGAGTGATAAGGGAGCTGGGCTGAGCCCCGCTGTCTGTGTCTAGGGGCACAGACAGCGTGGCTCGGGATCAGGCCTACAGGTGTGTCACAATAGGAAGCGGCTTCCGAGAGTGACACACCGAGAAGAGGAGGAGAGCAGGGTAGGGAGGGAGGGGGGGGACCCGGGAAAAAGAGGATTGGGATTGCTCTGTGCAATTCCATTGCACAGAGCAGGCAAGTATAAAAAAATAAAAATAAATAATGTTTGAGTTTACAATCACTTTAGGGGCCTCTTTAGAGAGATTTCCCTTTACTTCCTGTTCCAATGACAACATTATCACGAGAAAAAAAAATGTAAGAGAACACAGGCAGCAATGGAAAGCTCTACATTTCCCTTTCTTTACAAGAAAAAAAAAAAAAAACGTGTCTGTTGTTGCACAGGTCCCTGATAAAAAAAAGACTTCCACCCACTTTAACAAAATGAATGGAAATGAACTCCTCTTTAAGAAACAAGATCCGGATAGATTGTCACAGCAGAAGACAAAAAAAATATATTCCAAAAAGGTGTAAAATGTAATAAAACATAAAAACGAGAACAGGCAGAATGTTACGCTGGACACAGTCGCTCCTCCCAGTTTGACAGTCATGCAGGTGTGCACAACAAACGCACACTGTCTGCATTTGGGCTGCTCACCCACGGGTAGGGTTGCCAACTGTCCGGGATTCAACCGGACAGTCTGGGTTTTGAATCATGTGTCTGGGTTTCAGTCCACCTGAAACCAGAACACTTTGTTCAGACAGGAATATGGCTTGGAACAGGGCTTGACAGGAGGGTAAGGGAGCACTATGTGCGCCTAGGGCTGGGGAAAAAAATCGATTTGAATCTTGAATCGAGTTGAGGGGTCAAATCGATTCAAATTTTCAGCAAATCGATTTTTTCGATTTTTTTTTTTCACCAGGACCGGCGCTGACACTGCGCCGGTCCTGAGGAGCTGCGGGCAGGAGTTTTAGGCGAGGCCGCCGCTTCGGCCTAGTCCGCGAGGCCGGACGCCGCGGACTAGGCCGAAGCCATGGCCTCGCCTAAAAAAACTCTTGCCCGCAGCTCCTCAGGACCAGCGCGGTGTCCATCAAAAAAAAAAACTCGATTCGAATCGTGTTCTTTTTTTTTTTTTAAATCACAGATATTTTTTTTTTGGAGAAAATCTCCCAGCTCTATGTGCGCCCCATTACTATTCTCTTTGGAGTGCCCAAAAGGTGTCTATAGTATATACTAAAACAAAAGATATTTACTTTGCACCGCTAAAGTGTTCAATTCTCTCTTAAAGAAAAAGTGGCAACCCTACCCACGGGGCTGGAGCAAGCGGCAGTGTCTGTCCAGCTGCTGCACACCTATAGACTTTGAATGGAATGCCAGCATGCAGCACCTGTGGCTTCAGCTGCTGGCACACATGGTCTATTCGTGCCCTACGGGTCTCAGCGCCCGTGTGAATGAGGCCTTGAAGAGCCAATAGAAAAAATACTGGTTTTCAAAGTTTGCTCAAAACATGCACATGTATAGCTAAAACAAAGCTTCTCTTCTCTTACTGTCACTATAATCAAGGTTTAAAAATTAACTTACCAGTATAACATACTAATAACTTCAAAGCAACTGTTCTACAATCTGACATGTGTGGGGAAACGCTGCAAGCACACAAGCCCAGTATACCAGTGTCAGACGAAAGGGTCCATCCCTTTAACTGGATTCATCCCTTTGACTGGATTGTCTGACCCTGGCATACTGGACAAGTTTAGAAAAATCCTATGAAGTTTCCCAACATGTGAATTGTGTATATGCATTTCTGATTTAGAAAGGAAAGGGGAGGAGGAGGGGGAAGGGCATCTTTAAAAATTCAGACAGTTCCCAACACTCAGAAGCCATTGTGTACAATACCAGATCTGAGACCCAGCCATAAAAAGTGTCAGGCACAGCAGCATTTAAATGCAGAAAAAGCAGAATATCATTCCCTTCCAGGTGTATTCATACTATCCTAGACGATGACTTGTCTACTAAACACATCACCCATTTCTCCAGTGCAGACAGGAACTGTGTTCTCTGTTCACATTCGTAGTCTGACTCCTGCAGTTGTCACTGCCAGTCATCCTCTCTAATAGCGGCCAGATCTAGAATGGAGTGCCTATAATCAGCATACAGTAAGACAGGCAATTGAGGAGTTCCTTCCAGGGTTTATTAGATCTTTGCTGTTATGACTGAACTTGTAGATTTCCTCTACTGGTATATCATTCTGCCATCAGTTGAAGTGGAGACTTGTACAGTATATGTATTATGTAGAACTATGGTATGCTCCACTGTCAGCCCCATTCACACCAAGTAGCGCAATATCGCTTGCCGAGCACATGCGCCCTACAATGGGCAGCTCTGCTGGCAACAAGCAAAGAAGTGCATCCACCCTATTGAACTTCCAACATTGTGCTGCATTTGTTGTGCGTTTTTCTGGCTTGTGAAGTTTGGAGTGCCAATAATAACAAAATGACACCACAACCATGATACATGTTCTTTGTACATTGGCGAGTATGGGGTCTCATACCAAGACCCCTACAACCATTCAACTCCCAGCCAATCCTGTTTATATACATTTACTTGGTTTACTACTGTCAGGGCTGGGCTCAGCCCTTCCTTCTCTGAGCTGGCTTCTCAGGTGTCGACTAATTGCCAGCTCCTATCTCTCCACAGTTACTCAGCTGTTGATGATATCCTGCTCATCAGTCCTGCCTACTTAAGCCGTCCAGTCCAGAGGAGGTCTGCCTTCGCCTTGGTCAAACATCACAGAGACCATCTCCTGCGATCCCGTTCAAGACTTGCTTTGCTGATATCCCCTCTGGCTCCAGATCCTGCTTGCTGTTCCACTACATTGATCCCTGACTTCTGGCTTGGCTGACTATCCCTTCCTGGTTACTGAACTTTGGCTATGTTTTGACTGAGTTTGTTATTTTTATTTTTGTTATTAAACAAGTGTGTGATTTAACTGTACTTCTGTCTCGGCCCGATTTCATGGTTTCTGACAACTGCTTGTATTGCAGATACACTCAAGCATCTACCCTTGAAGAAGCGAGCATTGTCTTGCGAAACGCGTCGGTAACTACTGATGCTTGTACGTAAACTTTGATGCCTGTAATTGCTTTTATATACGATTTATTTACCTTTGTATGTGGATTGTCTTCTTTTCACACTGTATGTATACCTCATCGGCCTGCTTACTACTGCTGTTGTGTTCTACATTTTACATGCACGACAAGTTGCAATAAATTTATTTTTATATCTATATGGTATGTACATTGGCTAACAATATTCACCTTATTTAAAGTCCCAGGGCGACTGCTTTGTTTTCATGTTCTTTGTACATTTCATGAACATACTCTGGGGTATGCAAGTGTGAATGCAGGCTCAGGGGTTGCGTAATATAGTACAATGTCTCCATAGACCATAACTAACAGATAAATACAGTGGGATAAAAATGTCTAATTTCTCTTGACAACTATTCCACACCATCTTCAAATGTTAGCCAAGTGCCCCCTAGTGTTCTAATTGTTCATCAAATGTTTCCTAGGTGCCCACTAAAATTTTGAAGCATTCAGTGCTGCATCTCCTGTGCAATCCATAGGGCAGGGTAATCAGCACTGAAATACAGCTAACATTGTAGAGAAGATCTATAAAAACTGATTTAACGCAAATACAAAAAGGAAAACATGATTACGGAAGGCTACACTTAAAACAGAGGGGTATTAAAAACCTAAAGATTAGTCAACCACAGCTAGATGCCATAACCCCGGTATCCCCGTTTTCGGCCGGCTACAAGATAAAAGTGGTCTCTGCGGCAGATTCGCCGCAAGATCACTTTTAATCGGTGGCAACGATCCGGTTCCGCCACGATCCGGTGCCCTCCGCCGCTTACCGGAGCCGTCGGCAGTGGCGGAGGCGATCGCGTCCTTTCCCTAGCTGTGCATGGAGATTGAGTGAGGGGAAGATGGCGCCCACCCGTCTTCCCTGACACTGCAGGGCGGAAGCAACGTCAAAACGTCACTTCCGCCCATACGTCTTAAAGGCACATTTTTTCAATGTCATTTTTTTAAATTACTTTTTTTTATTTTTTTTTATTGTATTTTAGTATAAATATGAGATCTGAGGTCTTTTTGACCCCAGATCTCATATTTAAGAGGTCCTGTCACGCTTTTTTCTATTACAAAGGTTGTTTGCATTCCTTGCAATAGGAATAAAAGTGACACCGTTTTTTTTTTAACAGTGTAAAAATAAATAAAATCAAAGTAACATACATAAGAAAAATAAAAAAACAAACATTTTTTTTAAAATGTCCCCGTCCCGACGAGCTCGCGCGCATAAGCGAACACATACGTGAGTAGGGCCCGCATATGAAAACGGTGGTCAAACCACACATGTGAGGTATCATCGCGATCGTTAGAGCGAGAGCAATAATTCTAGCCCTAGACCTCCTCTGTAACGCAAAACATGCAACCCATGGAGATTTGAGGCTAAAAGTTTGACGCCATTCCACGAGTGGGCGCAATTTTGAAGCGAGACATGTTGGGTATCAATTTACTCGGCGTAACATTATCTTTCACAATATAAAAAAAAAAAATTGGGCTAACTTTACTGTTGTCTTATTTTTTTATTCAAAAAATACGCAAATATGGTGTGAAAAAAAGTATTGCAATTACCGCCATTTTATTCTCTAGGGTGTTAGAAAAAAAAACATAATATAATGTTTGGGGGTTCTAAGTAATTTTCTAGCAAAAAAAACTGTTATAAACATGTACACACCTAAATTCCAAAACGAGGCTGGTCTTTAAGTGGTTAAAAAATTAAATAAAATCAGTAAAAGGGGACAGGGTTGCCACTTTTTCTTCAAGCCAAACCCGAACAATTTAGCGGCGCACAGCAAAATAGTTTTTTTTTTTTAGTATACACTATAGGATTGTAGCACAGACCTGGGACACCTTTGGGCGCTCCAAAGAGAACAGTAATGCAAAAACGCATAGTGCCCTCTCACCCTTCTGTCAGGCCCCTTTTCGAGCCACATTCCTGTCTGAATAATGTGTCTGGGTTTCAGGCAGACTGAAACTCGATGCATGATTCAAAACCCGAACTGTCCGGGTGAATCCCAGACAGGTGGCAACCCTAACAGGGGACACAGTGGTGTAGTGGGTAGCACTTTCGCCCAGCAGTAATAAGGGTTGCTGGTACGAATCCCAACCATGACACTACCTGCCTGGAGTTTGCATGTTCTCCCTGTGCCTGTGTGGGTTTCCTCCGGATACTCGGGTTTCCTCCCACACTCCAAAGACATGCTGGCAGGTTAATTGGATCCTGTCTAAAATTGTCCCTAGTATGTATGAATGTGTGTTAGGGACCTTAGATTGTAAGCTCCTTGAGGGTAGGGACTGATGTGAATGTACAATGTATATGTAAAGCACTGCGTAAATTGACGGCGCTATACAAGTACCTGAAATAATAATAAATAATAATCACTTACTATTAATGTGATGTGTCCCTTATGCTGCTGGCTCCCGCTTTGCTAGAAATATTCCTCCTCTGATCCCTTCCTACCCCCACAATCTTTTGATCGGGTGAGGGTTAAAGTGGTTGTAAAGGTAAAAAGTTTTCACCCTAATGCATTCTCTGCATTAAGGTAAACAACCTTTCCATGTCAGCACCCCCCCAACAATACTTAACTGGGCCCGATCTCAATTCAGCGCTGCGCTCATCTGCAGCATTGTTGCTCTTCTCTCCACTCTTGTTAAAGGAGGCTTGGCAGCAGCGGGAGCTATTGGTTCCTGCTGCTATCAATCAATCCTCTGAGCAGAGAGCGGTGGGCAGTCAATAGACGCACACAGTACAGCATGGAATCGAGACTGCACATGTGCCCCCATTGTAAGTAGCTTGCTATGGGGACACTCAAATGGCAGGAGGATCCAGGAGCTCCAATGAGGGACCTCAGAAGAGGAGGATCGGGGCTTCTCTGTGAAAAACCATTGCACAGAACAGGTAAGTACGACACGTTTGTTATTTTAGAGTAAAAAAAAATAAATAAACCTTTACACTCATTTTAATAGAGCAGAGGGATCGACGACTGGCACTCATCAAGAGTGCTGACTATGCCTGCCTTATCCGCCCACCTCCTACATTTATAGGATCTGTACTATGGCTTCTATGAATGAACAACCATCTATAAATGTTGGAGACGGACCTTTCCTTCATCTGCCCGACCTCAATTCAAAGATCATTTTTTTATTCACAGAAGCTTCTATGAATGCAGGTGGTGTGCAGAAAGGGTGGGCATAGTCGGCACTCTTGTTGAATGCATCTGACAGGTCCCTTGGCTCTTTTAATCCTTGCAGCACTGGAAGACTACAGCTGTTGGGGTAGAAGCGGAATCAGGGGAGAGGATGTCAAATAAGACCACAACCAGCAGCACGAGGGACGCTACACATCGATTGTAAGTACACCAGAAGATTAAGACCAGAAGATTAAGATGGCAGTGGGGAGGGGGGGGGGGGGGGGGATTGGCAGAGGAAGATTTCAACTAAAGCAGGAGCCAGCAGCACAAGGAACACATCACATTGATGGCATGCAATGTCCCTGTGCTGATTTTTTTCCCCTTTATTAAACTTAAGCAAGGTATACACGGACCAAAAAAATAAAATAAAAATCGGCCAGTTCAGCAGGCTTTTGTCAAACAGTTCTACTGGAAAACCAGCATAAATCTGCTCTTGCAGCCAATGGCTGCAGAAATGATCTGTATATTCTGATGGGGGGTGAGGGTTGGGGAGTCCCCATTATCAAAATAGCACAGCAGGAGCGATCCCTGCATCCACATCGCTTGAATTTGAGGATGTCAGTTTTTTTTTTTAGTTCAACCCACTGGCTGAACTAAAAAAAACCTCAAAAAGTTGTATACCCAGGCTTTAAGCTATAATCAAAAGACGGCTATAGCGCGGGCTTACATTGTTGGGAAAGCGTCCATGGATTCTTAGGACACAGCTTATTACAGACCAGGGTAAAGGGTCAATCACAGCGGCCCTTTACCACGTGATCAGCTGTGTCTAATGACAGCTGATGACGATGTAAACACAAGCCGGTTATCGGCATTCCTTTCCTCATGCTGACAGCATGAGGAGAGAAGAGCCGGTAACCGGCTTGTGTGAAAGAGACATCTATAGTGAGTAACTGTGTACGGAGTACTGCTGAGTAACTGTGAGTAACTGAGTACTGCTTAAATTAGAGTCAGGAAGTTAGCTTAACAGTTAATTGAGTAAAATTCCTAATCCTCTAGGAGTATCCCCATTAAATTAGTGGGTACCATGTCCAACAGGTATTGTAAAGCACATCTTGGGACATGTATTCATTCCTCAAGCATCTGATCGAGGGTGAATACTGCTGCACAAAATGTGAGCACATAGCTTCTTTGGAAGCCCAGGTTCTGAATCTAGGGAAGCAGCTGGCAACACTCGAAAGTCTCTCCAACCTAAAAGCGAGTTTGGAAGGTACCTAAAAGGTACTGGCAAGGGCAAGCACAGAGGCGGGTGGAGATACAGGGGTGCAGGCACCAGAGCAGAGTAGTTGGGTGACATTTAGGCGGGGTAGAGGGGAAAGCGTCACGGAAGCCGGCCTTTTGTCAGGAACATCCCAATACGTACGCCCTGTTGCGTGATGTTGGAGAAACCAGTCAAGGAGCGGCATTGCTGGAGCAGAGCGACGCCCCTAGCTGCCATGGGAAAAACTCCTCCAGTGAGGGCAGGGGCAAAGCTAAGGGTAAGGAAAGCCAGATCCTGGGGGTAGGGAAATCAATTATTAGAAGGACAGAGAGGGAAATCTGCCACAAAGACCATAAGCACCAAACAGTATGTTGTTTACCTGGCGCTCTGGTTCCCCACATTGCGAATCGGGTGGACAGATAATTAGGTGGGGAGGGCCCAGCTGTCATGGTACACGTGGGTACCAATGACAAAGTTAGAGGAAGATGGAGAGTCCTAAAAAACAATTTCAGGTACTTTGAGAATACTACCTTGGAGGTCCTACTCTAAAATACTACCGGTACCTCAAGCCACACCAGAGAGGCAACGGGAAATTCGGGAAATTACCAATTGGTTGAGGAGCTGGTGTAGAAAGGAGGGGTTCGGGTTCCTGGAAAACTGGGTTGACTGCTCAGGGTCAAGCACAGGATAGTCAGGAGAACAAGCTAAGGTGGGGGCAACTAGCAGACAGGGATGGTCAGGAAGAACACGCCAAGGTCGGTACACAGAAGTCAGCGATAAACATACAGCAGGACACCACACAGAAACCTAGACACAACTGAAGCTCGGGCAAAGTAGGCTTGTAGTGCGTGGGGTTAAATAGTGTTTCCTGTTGAGAGGGTAGTGTGGAGCCATGCTGAGAGCTCATACTTAAACGCCCAGGTGTGGGGGCATGGTCTCTCAAGGCTGAGACACAGACCTGAAAAGGTAAGCAGATAGTCAGAGCATAAACTATTACTGCAGATTCAAGACATATATAAACAGTAAGAAAGTGAGGCCAGAACATATTGGCCCCATTAAGGATGATGAGGGTATGGTTACAAAAAGACAAAGAGAAGGCAAAAGGTTTCAAAAGCATTCTTCTCCTCAGTTTTCACAAAGGAAACAGGGGGAATATAGTAACCAAGACTGTAATGTTAATAAAAAGGTCACAGAATGCCCCCTCATGGCTAACAGAAGACAGTATCAGAAATAGACTTGATTATATCTGAGGGTCCTTAAGGAACTTGGCAAGGTGATAACTAGACCATTGTTCCTAATTTTTATGGACAGTTTACTAACTGGAATGGTACCAGCTGACTGGAGAAAAGCCAACGTGGTACCAATATTTAAAAAAGGGCCAAGATATATCCCTGGAAACTACAGGTCAGCCTAACATTGGTAGTATGTAAGCTAATGGAGGAGATGATAAGGGACTATAAGATTTTAGTAATAAAAACTATATCATTAGTGGCAATCAGCACGGATTCATGAAGAATCGTTCTCGCCAGACCAATCTATTAACGTTCCATGAAGAAGTGAGCTGCCATTTAGATAAAGGAAGGACTGTGGATGTGGTGTATCTAGATTTTGAAAAAGGCATCCAATATGGGCCCCACAAACGTTTACTTTACAAACTGTCGGCATGGACCATAGGGTGAGTACCTGGCTTGAAAACTGGCTACAAGGATGGGTCCAAAGGGTGGTGATAAATAGCGAGTACTCAGAATGGTCTGGTGTGGTAAGTGGGGTCCCCCAAGGATCTTCCCTGGGACCAATTCTGTTTAATTTATTCATAAACGATATAGAGGATGAGATAAACAGCTCAAAGTATTTGCGGATGATACAAAGCTAAGCAGGGCAGTGAACTCAGCGCAGGATGTGGAAACCTTACAAGACCTAAATAAAATAATGAGGTGGGCAACTACATGGCAAATGAGGTTTAATGTTGAAAAATGAAAAGTAATGCATCTGGATGCTAAAAATACAAACGCTAGTTACTCGCTTGGGGGAGAGCCTCTGGGGGAATCTAGGATCGAAAAGGACCGGGAGGTCCTAGTAGATGACAGGCTCAGAAATGGCATGCAATACCAAGATGCTGCAAGCAAAGCCAACAGAATATTGACAAGCATTAAAAAGGGGATTTACTTGAGAGATAAAACAACAATTCTCCCGCTCTACAAGAATCTAGTCAGGCCGCATCTTGAGTATGCCATTCAGTTCTGGGCACCAGCCCTCAGAAAGGATGTGCTGGAACTGGAGAGAGTCCAGTGAAGGGCAACAAAGCTAATAAAGGAACTAGAGGATCTTCGCTACGGGGAAAGACTACAAACAGTGAACCTATTCTCTCTGGAGAGGAGACGCTTGAGAGGGGATATGATGGCAATATACAAATATCGTACTGGTGACCCTAGCATAGGGAAAAAACGTTTCAGTGAAAGGGAGTTTATAAAGACACACGGGCATTCACTCAAATTGGAAGAGAAGCGGTTTAACCTTAAACTGCGTAGAGGATTCTTTACTGACAGAGTGGTAAGGATGTGGAATTCTCTTCCACAAGCAGTGGTATCAGCAGGGAGCGTCCACGGTTTCAAAAAACTGTTAGATGGGCACCTTAACGATCACAACATACAGGGATATACAATGCACTATTGACATAAACACACGCACATACACACACCACACGTTAAACTGGATGGACTGGTGTCTTTTTGCAAGCATACCAACTATGTACAGTGGCTTTAAAAAGTATTCAATTTTGTCATGTTACAACCAAATACAAATTCACAATAAAATTTATTTTATTGGGATTTTATGTGATAGACCAACACAAAATGGCACATAATTGTGAAGTGGAAGGAAAATGATAAATGGTTTTCACAATGGTTTACAAATAAATATGTAAAAAGTGTGGCGTGCATTTGTATTCAGCCCCCCTGAGTCAATACTTAGTAAAACCACCTTTCTCTGCAATTACAGCTGCAAGTCTTTTTGGGGATGTCTCCACCAGCTTTGTACATCTAGGGTGTCATTTTGCCAATTTTTCTTTGCAGAACAGCTCAAGCTCTGTCAGATTGGATGGGGAGTCGTCTGTGGACAGCAATTTTCAAGTCTTTCTACAGATTCTCAATTGGGTTTAGGTCTGGACCTTGACTGGGCCATTCTAACACATGAATATGCTTTGACCTAAACCATTCCATTGTAGCTTTGGCTGCATGTTTAGGGTCATTGTCCTGCTGGAAGGTGAATCTCCACCCCAGTTTCAAGTCTTTTGCAGACTAACAGGTTTTCTTCTAAGATTGCCCCTGTATTTGGCTCCATCCATCTTCCCATCAACTCTGACCAGCTTTCCTGTCCCTGCTGAAAAAAACATCCCCACAACATGATGCTGCCACCACCATGTTTCACGGTGGGTATGGTGTGTTCAAGGTGATGTGCAGTGTTAGTTTTTCACCACACATAGCGTTTTGCTTTTAGGCTAAAATGTTCAATTTTGGTCTCATCTGACCAGAGCACCTTCTTCCACATGTTTGCTGTGTCCCCCACATGGCTTCTCGCAAACTGGACTTCTTATGGCTTCTTGCTACTCTTCCATAAAAGCCAGATTTGTGAAGTGCACGACTAATAGTTGTCCTGTGGACACATTCTCCCACCTGAGCTGTGGATCTCTGCAGCTCCTCCAGGAGTTACTATGTAACTTTTGGCTGCTTCTCTGATTAATGCTCTCCTTGCCCGGCCTGTCAGTTTAGGTGGACAGCCATGTCTCGATTGGTTTGCAGTTGTGCCATACTCTTTCCATTTTCGGATGAAGGATTGGAGAGTGCTCCGTGAGATGTTCAAGGCTTGGGTTTTTTTTTATAACCTAACACTGCTTTAAACTTCTCAACAACTTTATCACTGAACTGTCTGATGTGTTCCTTGGCCTTCATGATGCGGTTTGTTCACTAAGGTTCTCTAACGAACCTCTGAGGGCTTCACAGAGCAGCTGTATTTATACTGAGATTAAAATTACACACAAGTGGACTCTATATACTAATTAGGTGACTTCTTAGGGCAATTGGTTCCACTATATTTTAGCTAGGGGAATCAGAGTAAAAGGAGGCCGAATACAAATGCATGCCACATTTCAGATATTTATTTGTAGAAGATTTTGAAAACCATTTATCATTTTCCTTTCACTTCACAATTATGTGTCACTTTGTGTTGGTCTATCACATAAAATCCCAATAAAATACAATTGCGTTTTTGGTTGTATCATGACAACACGTGGAAACGTTCAAGGGGTATGAATACTTTTTCAAGGCACTGTAACTGTGTAAAAATTTTCCTTTTTTTTTCATTTAGCAAAAAATTAAAAACCCTGTGGTGATTAAATACCACCAAAAGAAAGCTCTATTAGTGTGAAAAAAAAATATATAAAAATGTAATTTGGGTACAGTGTTCCATGACCGCGTGTCATTCAAAGTGTGACAGCACTGAAAACTGAAAATTGGCCTGGGCAGAAAGGGGGTAAAATTGTCCAGTAGGCAAGTAGTTAACGAATCTTAACTGATGTATCCTACTGGAAATACTTTTACACATTACTACAACTGCACACAAACAGTACACTAAGGCAGGAATTGGAAACCAAAAAAAAGTTTGGACAGGATAGTAAAGCCTAATAAAGGCTTGTGTTGACTGCTAAAAGCAGTTTAAGTTCAGGTGCATTCCACTTGCATTTGAGATCATTGAATGTGCTTCTGAGATCATTCATGGTACATAGACAGGTATGTTTTACCTGCAGTTGATTTTCTTCTAAGCTGCATACACCTGCTTTTGCATTTCCACAATTTCTTTTGCACAGAAGAAGCAAAAGCCCGATTCATAAAGTAGTTTAAAACAGCTTTAATTGCTCACAAAGCAGCCAATGCACTTTGGGAGCAAACACTTTGTCTGTTTTGTTAATCATTAAAGCAGTTTTCGACTTCCTTTATGAATTTGGACCAACGCTAGTTCTGGTTTAAACTTTGAATAACGCTCCTGAGTACCCAAAAGGAGAGATGACCCATTTGCATGTCAGCTGCCAAAACAGAGCCAGCGATCTCTCCGAATTACTTTTCTCCTTTACCAATTTGCATTAGTAAGCATTGTGAAGTCCCAGTTTCTCTTGGACATGTCCCTTTAAATGTAGGAGGCTCCTGATCTACCCCCCCCCCCCCCCCCCCCCGATCCACTGAAGCATCAACAGCTGTGCAGTTAGGGTCAGAAACTAGCAAAAATTCTACTAGTATGCACTTGGTAAGACAGGATCTGTAGCATCTTCTCCAGAAAATTATTAGTCAGCCAAAAGGGGAGGACCAATTTCCAAGCAAGGTGCTCCCATGGAGGCATGTGGGCCCACGCTGTCCCAGTACAGTGTACTTGCGGGACAGGGACCCAGGATCCCCTTCTGAAAATCCAAGGAGGCATGGGATCCCTCCAGCAAGATATTCGCTCACCATGTAAGATCTGAGAACCACCCCACTGTACAAGGTTACTTCACCTCCAGGAAGGAGTGGACGCCTCCCCCGGGACAGGGATAGTTGTTGCAAGACACTGCTGAGCATATTAGTCTTGTCTGAGTGGTCCTTCAGAAAGACATTGCCTTGGACAGTCAGTATCCAAGGCAATGTCCTTCTGAAGGACCACTCAGACAAGACTAATATGCTCAGCAGTGTCTTGCAACAACTATCCCTGTCTCGGGGGAGGCGTCCACTCCTTCCTGGAGGTGAAGTAACTTTGTACAGTGGGGACCTCTCTTACAAGGTAGCTGCCCTCTATTTAGTCAATGATCTGAATCCTCAGTGTTTCTTAGGCACAACTGTTGTCTCTAGAAATATTGCCTCTCAGGTTCAGCCCCTTGCCCTTTCCTGGCACCTTCATTGTAGGATCCTCAGGTCACCTCCTGTAAAGGGTTAGCTTTATGAAGACTGGTAGCCAGTACCCTCCCGAAGAGCCTAACTACCTTTTTAAGATCTGGCTAGCCCAAGCCTTGCTAGGTTCCAATGTTGCTGACCACCTGTGATAGGAGGGTGAGATGACCCAACTCATAAAAGGTCCACACATATGACCCCCTTGTTGGCATGCAAGGATATAGGAATCCTAGAGCGGAGGCGTTACTTCACCAGCTTCAGGCGTCTAGGGTAGTCTGTTCCCCCCCTGGGCAATTCTCCTCACTGTAGTACCACTATTTCCAAGACTACTACCTGATCCTTCTGAACAAATACTATAGTTCTCTCCATATTTTGGGACCCCGCCTTGTCTAAGTATCTCACTCCTGACTTCTTTGTTAACCATATAGATTTTGCAGTGCTTTCACCTCCAGGAAGGAGTGGACGCCTCCCCTGGGACAGGGATAGTTGTTGCAAGACACTGCTGAGCATATTAGTCTTGTCTGGGTGGTCCTTCAGAAGGACATTGCCTTGGATACTGACTGGACAGAGAGGTAAGAGAGGTCCCCACTATGACACAGACTGACAGATTAGGGGTCACTGTCAACACAGAACGCAGGGTATAATCAACCTGTTCAAACTGGGATTTTAGGAGGGATTTTACCTGCCAATCAGTAGAATCTGTAAAAGGTAAGTACACCTTCCATCTGACTAGTGTTGTTTCCAATATGGTACACCAGTTGATTTACTGTGGAAACAGTCCACCACTTAACAAATGCCCTCCTCAAGGGGAACATTTTTGGTACAGTCTCAGGTGGGGCACAAGACCCCTTGGGTTGATTTCAATCTACAAAGAGGAATTTCTTGAATTGTGGGTATAAGAGGAAGGTCTGTAGCAGTTCTAAAAGACTCTAGAGTGGAGACAGCAGGCTGATACTCCAAATACAGTGTAAAATGCACTGCATCAATAAGGTCAGATATGAGTCCTTGTAAAACTGAGGTGGTAATAGGAGACTGCAAAGTCCCAAAAACAGTCTCTTCAGTGATAGCCTGGCGAGACTCAATCTGAGTCAGAAACGATGTCAGACATCATTGTCCCAGTCTAATCTAACGCAGCTGGAGGGTTAGAGATACTGCAGGGGATGTCACTAGAGTGCAATCAGAGCCCCTGCTGTCAATGTGTGCAAAGAGTTTAATATAGGGGGCCACAAAAGTACTGGGTGAATATAGAGGTCTCCAAAGATAGGGCAGGGAACCGAGCCCCTTCTATTGGAGCTGATGAAGACTTGAATGAAGAAGACTAACTATAAAGCTATCAGGCACTACAGTATTGATGTTGGTTCGCTTGGAGGATACTGAGTCAATGGCCCCAAAATTACTAGCAGAGTATGGCCTGAGGTCACCCATAGCAGCAGAACTGTGCCCTGAGTGTCTCTGTGCAGACATGTTGCAGCACAGTTGCCCAAAGTGGGAGGCAAAGCCTCAGTAGTCACATAAACTAAGGCAGCTGGTGCTGATGAGGGTCAGGTTGTCAGAGGTGACCAGGTCCCTGTAGGTGGGCAGTGGCAACAATCCAGTGACTGGAGTTCCATGAGGTGCTTGCAAGCAGGAGCAGCAGGGATGTGGTGCTTTCTTAAAACTAGATGGGAGAAGTGAGAGGCATGCACATGGGACACGCCACACAGAGGGTGACCTCAGCCCCCAAGCATTAACCCTTACTGAAGTGAAACTGACAGCAGCAGCGAACTTGAATTGCACCCAGGGGTACACACATTCGTGAGGTAGCTCTCTATTCTGTAGCATGATTGGCCTTACACACAGAGTGAGTCTTCAGAAATAGGGTGACATCTGGGGCTGTGCCACAGCTCTGGATGCAGAAAGTGCTCCATTGCTAACCTACCCAATACACTCAGGTCTGGAAAGCACCACAATGCAAAGCCCAGTCCAAAGGTCACATTTCAGGCTACCTCTGTTTGTCCAGTCCGTTGGGTTCAGGGTACAGCCACCAAAACTAGGCTGCGGAAATGCAGAGACCAACTCAAGCAATGATGTAGAAAGGTAGAAGTCAACAGAAGAGAAATTACAAGGTAAAAAAGCCTAGCAATGAATTCCATCCTTCTAGGCCACAAGCAAAAAACTGAGGCATGCTGGGTAGATGAGGGGTTATACTAGCGAAAAGTTTGCATTTTTCTGTTTGCCAATGCCTGATCCTCCTGTAGGCAACAGTAGCCCACATTTATCTGAATTTCTATGTCCCTAAGTAGACAATAAAGATTTGTCTACACCAGGCATATGCAATTAGCGGACCTTCAGCTGTTGCAGAACTACAAGTCCTATGAGGGTTAGCAAGACTCTGACAGCCACAAACATGACACCCAGAGGCAGAGGCATGATGGGACTTGTAGTTTTGCTACAGCTGGAGGTCCGCTAATTGCATATCCCTGGTCTACACTAAACAGTGAAATCTGATTGGTTAATAGGTTACCACATCCCACCACTCTCTGCACTGCCTTTGTTAAATAAGATCCTATTTTGAAGATGTAAAAAGTTGAAAATATTTTTTTTTTTTTTTAAAGTTCAATTACAGCTAAAATATCACTCTTCACACGGAACAAATGGAATGGTTAGCTACAAGTCACAACTATAATATCATTTATTTGAATCGAACCTACCATGTCAGAAATATGTGAGCTGCCATTGCTAACTTTTTGCTTTACAAGCAGTCAAGCTGTTATTCACCTAAATTTTAACAGGCTGCATATTTTTTCTGGGTAAGGCAAGTCATGAAGTTAGAGGATGATGATGTGCACTTTGCAAATTTTCTTAAATTACACTTAAAATTAAAAAACTGGGACAATACTTGGCCCTTTTTAGCACAATGACAAACAAATGTATTAGTTAGGTCTCATATTAGGTTCTGGAGGATGGTATAATGATACTTCTGAATCAATCTGAGATCAATAGCTTCATTTTCCTATAGTTTCCTTTATATATATATTTTGTGGCATGTGAAATGCCACCTGTCTTTTAAGCAAACATGTCATTTTAACTGGGACTTTGTGAAAAACACTGTCAAGCCTCGTAAAACATAGCTGTTAAACTTAGTAATTTGTTCTCGTGCAGTGCAGAAGAGCTCAGCGGACATGACGAACACCCACCAAAAGTAATTTCTCAAAACACACAAGCACTTTGGGCTCGTCCACACGTGTGTGTTAATTATGAATAATGAAGTAATGCTCATTAAAGGATAAGTTCACCTTTTGAAACATGTTACATGTTCCACCTGCATTTTAGGGTGGAAAATGTAACATGTTCCAACTGCTGCAGCCGCTGACGGTCCCCCCCCTCCCTGTGAATAGCTGTCACTTTTTGACAGCAAACGGCCACATCATTCATTCACACAGCTGTGTGTGAATGAACCACAAGACCCGACATCCTTTGCGGCTGTCGGCTTGTAGGTCTCAATAAGCTGTAGAGCACCATGGTAGTTCATTGATACTTCCCGTCAGTGTATCTGCCTACCCATACAGGATGTACAGACACACAGATACACTGACAGTGCTGCAGGATACCTGCATGGCACCAGCGATCTGCTGATTGCTGGTGCAATGCTTTACAGGCTCCAAAATAAATAAATGCACTTTTTTTTTTTTTACCTGCAAAAAAAATGTGCATTTATTATTTATTTTTTTAAGTGAACTTATCCTTAAACGCGTCTATAGCATTTATGAAGGGTTTATGACATGGTTTTGTTGTGTTTATGAAGCGTTAAAAAAAAAATCTTCATGAATGCTTTATAAAGGCCCATGAAAGTTTTGCTTTTCTAGTGGGAAGTGCTTAAAGGGGAAGTGATGTAGAGGAAATGATCTACTTTGAGGTGTGGTTAGGTTTTAGTGTGAAAGCGGACATTTTTGTGAATTCTTTGCAAGATGGATTTGATTTCTTTGACACTTGGCTTGGTCAAGCTCATCTTTACTGACAAAAAAAAGCTTTGTCACTGGCAATAATGCTCCTGCCTGGCACTGTCAGTATTGCTGGCTGGCTTCCTTTTGCCCGCACACAGAAGTATATGGTGTTACCACACAACTGCTCTGTACTAACAGGAAATTGCTAGAGCTGCCCTGTCCTAGTTCTCTATTATCTCCCAGTGCATTCTGGAATACAGGAGCCTCCACTGTCTCTCCCCCAATGCCCAGCTTACACGTTATAAATGCTTCACTAACACGCCATAAATGCTATAGGTGCTATTAAATTGCGGTTTCAAAGCATTACCAATTAAATCAATGGAGGCAGGTGACAAGCGTCAATGCCTCAGTAACATGCTCCCTAATTTTTAACACAACACAACGCTACTGCTCCTGTGTGAACAGCACTATGTGGTGCCCATTGTAATAATCATGGAAGGCACTAAAGGGCAGTTATGAGACTTTAAAAATACTGAATAAATGCTGCATAAACACAGAGTATTGACGCACGCATGAACAAGCCCTTTGAGATATGATGCTGTAAAATGTCACAAGGAACTTGGACCACAGCAACTGACTGTTTGATACAGCCATCCTGTCATATACTATATGAATATATAGAATATGATGTCCTGATTGGACAGATATAAAAACTTTCTCTGAAATGTATATCCCATGCATCACAGAAGCCAGAGGCATTCTACAAGAGAACACAACTTTTAACTGGCTGTGGAATAAAAATCATAGAGGACAATAGGACTTACTGTACCATTACTGCATACTTCACCTGGTTACAGTGGCGTCTCCAGCTTTCATATTTAGGGGGGGCACATGGGGGGACAGGGACAAAAATAGGGGGGGCAATATAAAATGCAAATATATATATATATATATATATATATATATATATATATATATATAGATAAAATATATATAGATAGATAGATATATCTATCTATCCTGGGGCCCTTTACCCCTTTACTACGATCCCACAACGGCCCTTTCACATGTTCTGCAGTGAGCTCCCTTCCTACTGTATTGGGGTCCCCCCAGGGTGACAGAGAACAAGAGATATATGTCACCAGCATACCAAGAAAATATAAGGGTCCAAAGCAGTGGGAGAACTATCAGGGTTGCAAAGGTTGTCTTGCCACCGGGCCCTGGTGTTCTGCCACTGTGGGGTTCCCCAGCCTCCTCTTGCTGTCCTGCCCCTGCCCTCAGTCTGTTTTTTCAGTAACTGAGAGTCCTGGTGGAGTCCTTCTTGCAACTCGCTCTTCTCCCTGCCAATGAGGATGCAGGGGAAGGAGCAGATCGGGCGGCCGTGGTTGTGTGAGCGCTCGCATTATGCAGTGTCAGCGAGCAGAGGGAGGGGGGAGGAATCACCCACTGGGGACCTTCTCCCTCTCAATAGAGACTGTGTTACCCCAGCGGTGGCCCGAGTAAGATGCGGCACATCCGATATGAATACAAACAAAAAGAAATTGCCTTTTTGTAAAAAAAAAAAAAAAAAAATTGAAAAAAAAAAAAAAAAATTTTTTTTTTTGGGGGGGCACATGGTGGGGCCCAGCATAATGTTGGGGGGGTCAGGGCCCCCTCTGGCCCCCCCCTAGGGTCGCCATTGCCTGGTTAGAAGTTGTGTAAAAAGAAACTTAATGATGAGGTTTAAAAGCTACAATTATCTCATAAATACCTTTATCATTTCGAGATCTTTGTCGACGCCTGTTAGATTTAACTGTTGATTTGTCAGAAATCTGTTTACACCATCATGTTGCTCTGAGCAGTCATTTTCCTTTCCAAAATCCCCTCCATCACCCGGATAACAGCCATCTGTTTCTTCAGAGGGTATCCTAGATTCCAGACAAAGTACATGTGGTTCTCCATGTCCATCAAATATAGGACATGGTGAATCTGAGGCGTTTTCAGCCTTAGCAGAGTCTGGCAAAATGGTTTCTGAATTATTAAATGGACTATCAAGCGATTTTGATTCATCAGCTTCTTTAACTGGCCCTGATTCTTTCTGCTGGGTTACATCAGAGGCAAGGTCTAAGCTTTGGTCAGCCTCAGCTTCAGTTATATCAGTAGTTTCACTAACTGGTGCTTCTACTGTTTCTTTCTCATGTGCTAAGGGTTGTTCAGGTATGTCCTTTAATAATTCAGAAAAACTGGATTCTGAGTACGATGTACTGATGTCTTCTACAGCTTCAACATCTTCTGAAGCAATGCCAGATCCTAGATCTTCAGGACCATCCTCGTGTATTATCGGTTGACTGCTCGGATCTTTCATTTGTACTTCCTGAGGCTTTGGTTCCTTATTTTGAACATTTCCATGTTTAGGTTTACATTCACTATGACAGGAGGCATCTTCCTTTTGCTTGCTTTTATTTCCTCTTGACAGACAATCATGACTTGGTTCCGAGAGAATTGTGGCTAGCTCATATTTGTCTATCTTAGAACTTTTACTCATTAAATCATTTTGCAGAGATTCCATGAGACCCAATTCCATAGAGCAGGCATTACTGCTGTCATCAGAGTCAATATCAGAAGGTGTTTTGCTGCCTTCTTCTAACATGTCTCCAGCATGTTCCAGCTCAGGCTCTTCTAGAACCATATCCAAAACTGGAGGTATATTACGCAACAACTTGTAAGAGTCTGAACGTGTCATTTCTTTATTAATGTGCACATCTAGCATTTCTTCTTCTCCTTCTTCCTTGATGTCAACAAGCTGTTGCTTGCGTAGGTGCATTTCAAGCAAGTGTAAAACATCAGGGTCCAGTTTATCTGAAACGTACTGATGTCTTTCTTTTCTGTGATCGAGCCCGTCTTTTGAGCAGCTGTAATGAAAAGAATTGTCTAAGTTATCCTCTTCACTACTTTCTTCCTTCTCAGAAAGTTCTTCCTCTTCCACAAACTCTAGCTCATGTAAAACTGGCTGTAATCCTCCACATTTTAGTGATCGACGCTCCTTTTTCCGCTTGCCTCTTTTGGTACTATTGTTTTTTGGTAAACATAGCCCAAAGCGTTTGGTTTGAAAATCGAGAGAATTTTTAGAGCCGTCTTCACTCTCACACACATTATGTGCTAGTACATCACATTGCTCCATGCTAGAAGTCTCTTTTTGTTTGATAGAAGGAATATCACATTTGCTAAGTTTTAAGTGCACAGCATGGTTGTCGACATTGTTTTCTGTATGAATGGTTTTATCACAGCCTTGTGGTTTATGATCTAAGCTTTCTCTTGTCGACAGTATGTTACGTTTTGTGACTTCATCCAGCAAGTCTCTCCTGAACATGTCAGAATCGGACACAGCAGTTTCTTTGAAATTATTTATTTCCAAGTGTTCTTTATCTTTTTGCCGATCACCTAAAATAGACTCTGTTGCATAGGATTCCTCTTCATCCTCAGAATTTTCCTGAGGTTTTGACAAATTCACTGTACACGGATTGTGCGTATCTTTGTCTAACTCTTCATTCTGCAGGTCTCCTTGAAATATTTTATTGCTCTCTGAAATATCTTTACTAATGTTGTTTTTTAAGGTGTAATTGGATAAAGTTTGTTTTGATTGCACGTTACACAGTTCTCTCCCATCTTGTATTTTGCCTTTATCTGTAGTCTGACATGAGTCACGCAAGTGATTAAGCGTCTCTTTATATTCTGTGCTGTTCCGGTCTTTAGATGATGTAAGAAATGATTCTTTCGGATTGTCTGCAGCTGATATTTGATCGCTGACTGTGGTAAAATCCCCTGAAGATACAATTCTTTGGTTGGTAAAATAGTCTTGTTCTAATACCTCTTTGTTGTTGTTCAGAAGGTCTTCTGATTTTACATTCTCCTCCAGTTGGAAATGGTCACTTGCCACAGCTTTTGTCAGAGCTGCTGAATGGGCTAATTGACACCCATTTACAATATCTAGAAGAATGCCATTCCCAGGTCGATTATGATCTAGAATACAGAAAAAAGAAACCGGGCTGAATTTGTGTTTTTTTTGTGTCTCATTAACAAATTTAAGTACTTTATATTTTTACACGGTTTTCACGGTGGCATTCTTCTAATACAAAGTTCAAGCTGAAGAAGTTGTTTCCGTGGCCCCTGTCCCTTTCGTTTTGTTCTATGGAAAGCATATACTAATACTAACCTACTAACCTTAACACAAGGTCCCGTAATCTTCCTCTCCTTCTGTTCCAAGAACTGGGCCCCTATGGCCACTCTTCCCGCTGATGTCATTATGTACAGCAGCCATTCTCAACCAGGGTTCCATGGAACCCTAGTCCAATCCAAACCCTAGGGTTTCTCCATGGGTGGCTAGGGGATCTTCCCATCTGATCGTGCCTGCATAGTTCCAGATCCAACTCCACCTAGTAGAGCCAGCAGCATTACTGGAAGGGTGTCATTCTGGTCACCCCTGAAAGGAGGGCATTCATCCCACTTACCACCAATGTAAGGGACATTGAACACGATGACCCTTGATAGACTAATCTTAACAGGGGTTCCCTGAGACCTCGAAATTATTTCAAGGGTTTGTCTGGGTTAAAAAGGTTATTATTATTAATTAAGGTACTTAAATAGTGCCGTCATGTTACGCAGCGCTTTACATATACATTGTACATTCACATCGGTCCCTACCCTCAAGGAGCTTACAATCTAAGGTCCCTAACTCACATTCATATACTAGGGCCAATTTAGACAGAAGCCAATTAACCTACCAGCATGTCTTTGGAGTGTGGGAGGAAACCGGAGTACCCAGAGTACCCACGCAGGCACAGGGAGAACATGTAAACTCCAGGCAGGTAGTGTTGTGGTTAGGATTCGAACCAGCGACCCTTTTTACTGCTAGACGAGAGTGCTACCCACTAACCACTGTGCCGCCCAAAAGGTTGATGTACAGTGCGGGACCAGCAGTCATGTCATCAAGATAATGAGGTGGCAGCTGGTAAGACTGTGCACCAGTGGTCCAGCAAAAAAATAACTAGACCACCAGCTAGGACCCCCTTCAAATTCTGGGGAAGGGGTGGGGAAGAAGCAAACATTTTAATAATTTTTTATGGTTGGGTCTTAAGCATCTTGCCCACTCCAACAGGCTGTCAGAGCTTCAAGAAAACCCAACCTTCCAAATAAGGGGATATTAAACACAGCCCTCTCATAAAGCAATACTAAGTCTAAGAGTATTGCAATGCATCAGTGTCATAGCTAGGGCTATACAAATTTGTTTTTTGCATATACACTATATTGCTAAAAGTTTTGGGAGACCCGCCTTTACACACACAAACCTTAATGGCATCCCAGTCTTAGTCCGTAGGGTTCAGTATTGAGTTGGCCCACCCCACTGGTGCTCAGTCATGTTGGAACAGGAAAGGGCCATCCCCAAACTTTTCCCACAAAGTTGGGAGCATGAAATTGTGTTGTAAGCTGACACCTTAATGCCCCGTACACACGGTCGGACTTTGTTCAGACATTCCGACAACAAAATCCTAGGATTTTTTCCGACGGATGTTGGCTCAAACTTGTCTTGCATACACACGGTCACACAAAGTTGTCAGAAAATCCGATCGTTCTAAACGCGGTGGCGTAAAACACGTACGTCGGGACTATAAACGGGGCAGTGGCCAATAGCTTTCATCCCTTTATTTATTCTGAGCATGCCTGGCACTTTGTCCGTCGGATTTGTGTACACACGATCGGAATTTCCGACAACGGAGTTTGTTGTCGGAAAATTTTATATCCTGCTCTCAAACTTTGTGGGTCGGAAAATCCGATGGAAAATGTGTGATGGAGCCCACACATGGTTGGAATTTCCGACAACAAGGTCCATTCACACATTTTCCGTCGGAGAATCCGACCGTGTGTACGGGGCATTAGAGTTCCCTTCACTGGAACTAAGGGGCTAAGCCCAATCCCTGAAAAACAACCACACACCATAATCCCCCCTCCACCAAATGATTTGGACCAGTGCACAAAGCAAGGTTCATAAAGACATAAGATAGCGAGTTCGGTGTGGAGGAACTTGACTGGCCGGCACAGAGTCCTGACCTCAACCCGATTGAATACCTTTGGGATGAATTAAAGCGTAGACTGCGAGCCAGGCCTTCTCGACCAACATCAGTGCCTGACCAAATGTGCTTCTGGAAGAATGGTCAATTATTCCCAGAAGAGTTGAAGCTGTTAAAGCTGCAAAGGGTGGGCCTACGCAATATTGTATCCTACAGACTAAGACTGAGGTGCCATTAAAGTTCATGTGCGTGTAAAGGCAGGCGTCCAATTACTTTTGCCAATATAGTGTATACTTTGGAGGCACCACTGCAGCTTTGTGATGGGACTGCAAAAAAAAGAATCCATTAATTAATCTTACAGCACAGGACAGTGTGCATGAGGACTTAAATAAGCTGTTGAAATCACTTTCTGTGGCAGACAGGCTTTGCCTAGACTTCTGCCCAAACTGGTGAATGGTGCAACTGGTGGTCTTGCAGGAGTTCAATTCTAGGGCTTCAGTGGCCTGAAGAGGTTTTCGGCCCAGGGCTATTGCAAGGCAGAGGTGGGGTTTAGCTCCATGTGCACCATCTTGAACAACAAGTGCAGATTACGAGAGTCCCCAGGCACACAAACTGATCTAAAGAATAAGGGCTCGCTCACACAATGCGCAGTGACCTGCTTTGTCTACACTGGATCAACACAGGTCACTGCGGTTTTTGTGAGGTGTTCACATGTAAAGGCTCATGGAGTGATTACCTGCGGTTAGGGACAGATGATGGCCCCTTGACAAAAAAAGTGTCAGTGCCTGGATCTGAACCCAAGACCTCTGCTGCGACCTGAGATGCTGGACAGCTACCTTCTGATCGGTTAGACAATCTTGCCTTGAACTTTGTTTTTCTTGAGCCTTAAACTCTTGTTCCTGCTATTAACTTCCTGATTTAAGTCATGTCCCAGAACTTCCTGTTTGCCAGATAATTGTCCTCTCTTCAGCCAATATCTCACTCTGGGTCACTCCTGCTGCTGTCCGTATCTTCGCTACAACACGTTACCGACTTTGGCTTCTTTACGGACTATGCTTCTGCTTGATCCCTACCTGGTCTATCTCCTACTGGACACCAGCTTGCTGGCCTTCTGGTGGGCGCACCCTGGTACTAACACAAAGAAAAACCCATCTCCACCATCAGGAGCGCTGGTGTACACCACTTAGTACTTAGACTCCGCAATTCTTGTGAGCCCGTTTCATCCGCCAGGATGGGCTGCTTCTGTACTAATTCAGCTGGTTGGTGGGTTCTTCTCTACTGCTATTGGCCTCCGAGACAGGGTGAGTGACTACAACTAACTGATTCCATCTGTGAATCAAGGTGTAAAAATACACCGGATTCCTGCCCCAGCTGGCACCAGAATCTCATCAGAATTGGGCCCAAATTGCAAAAGGAAGCATAATGGGAGGAAGAGGAGAAGGTAACATGCTCTTTCATTACAGAGAAGTACCAAGTTTATTTAAGTATAGTAGAAATGGGCAGTGGAGAAATGCAGAGAAAGACATTATAAGTAGCAAAGAAAGTGGAATCTAAAAGAGAACCTGTTACTTTGCTCTTAAAGTGGAGCTTCATCCAAAAGGGGAATATCTGCTTTTCTACCTCCGCCCCCCTCTTTAGGACAATTTTTTTTTTTTTGGAGGGGGACAAAAGAGAGGGTTCCTAGTTTTGATAGGCACCTGCTCCCACTTTCGCTCAGATCGCCTAGGTCAGGGGTGCCCAACCTTTCGAAGAGCGAGGGCTACTTGGGCGTTGGGCCACAATGAGCGTAGCGAGTGGATGACAGGTCCCTGTCCGCTCTGCATATGCAGGGCAGACAAGGACACAGCCTTCTCTACTCTATGGGCCCTCTGATCTGGTCCGCCCAGACAGAAGGGGACTGATCCCCTTCTGTGTTTTCAGCAGATCGGATTGGAGGTAGGCGGGTGTAAACGAACACAAGTACATTTACATCTGCTGCTCCATAGAGATGACCGATTTGACTGGGTCCACTTGAAAAATTGACAGGCGGGCCTGATCAGATCGATCGTGTGAAAGGGGCCTAAGGCTGCTTTCAGTGTGATGTGCTGTGGTTTACCCGCACCATGGTGCAGTGCACCTGTGGCTTTCCTGCATGTTACCTGCACTTTGCCATTGAATTCTTTTATATCCTGCAGGTGTGGTGCATTTTCTGAAAGCGCACCAAACCCACAGGCAATAACAGAGGTCTATGACCTTGCACCCACGGATCAGGTGGAAAGCAGCCCAGAGTAACCAGTGTCTTACTCTGGTTTTTATTTATTTATTTTTTTCCTTTTAATTTACAAAAAAGAAAACAAAAAAAAAAAAAAAAACAAGCTTACAAGTTTAAATTGCTTATTAAAAAGGATACAATCTAATCTTTTCTCACAGGAATCGACTCTTCTGTTATGCCATCCTTAATGACAATGGAAATTTCATCTCCTGTGTACACATCTCTCTCAGTTGCAGGAATAAATATATCTTTGACAAGCTGCAGAGCCAGTGTCCAAGGAAGGTTCCCTACATTCTGCATGTTCTTGTAGACAATCTGATTGTTCAGAAGGGGCTGGAGCATGGCTCAATTATTTTGGCGAGGGTAAGGCAATCCCCGTGAAATCTACTGCATCCAAGAATTGTTTTATCTGTAGGCAAGAGCCAATACATTACCTCCATTAAAGGTGTAGGGTAGGGGCTGAACCTCTGCTGCACCGGCCCATTCTAATGGTAATCTATCCCCTTGTACATGTGCTCCCCAGCCCAGGACTCCGCAGACATATCCTGATACACGTACTATACCACCGGTCTCACTCCTGGCAATCTGTCAGCTGTTGCTCTCCCAGGCAGAGTGCATTTTGTCTTACTCCGCCTGTGACACGAGCCGGTGCTATACAGGAAGCATCGGCTCTGCTCTCTACTGCAGACGAATGCTACCTGTACCACCAGCTCCATTCTTACCATTGAGGCTCTTGGATGGTGGGTCAGGAACCCGCAATCTGGGCTTGCTGACCCCCCCATCCCAGAACAGGTCGTCGCATGCCACATCAGAGGGTGCTGGGCCAGAGCGGGAGAATTATCATTTTGTCCCTGGAGTTGATCCCCTTTTTAATGCAGAACAAAAAGAGGGTAGAGAGTATGGGACTCTAAGATATATCATATAGAAAGGAACACAGTTAATAAAACAAAAATATACAAATATTTATTGGAAAAAACACTTAAAAAAGGTAGGGAATACAGTTTACAGTCATAGGTATACACATATTGCCTATCACTGACAAATGAGAGTACTGTAGTCACATACAAATCTAGCCGCGCCCAAAAATTCGACATGTTTCGCCGGAAGGGCTTCATCAGGAAAAGGACGAGGATATTTAATAAAAACACATGGTATATTCAACCTTAGATGTGTAAACAAAAAAACAAAAACAAAAGAAAAACAAAAATTAATTAATATGTCACATTTCACAAGGGGTTAACACAGATATATAACTTGCACAAACATGGCTCCACCATATTCGTTTGTTGTTGTTTTTTTGCTATCTTTTTTTTGTGTGTTTGCTTTGTGAATATGGTGGAGACATGTTTGTGCAAGTTATATATCTGTGTTAACCCCTTGTGAAATGTGACATATTAATTAAATTTTTGTTTTTCTTTTGTTTGTTTTTTTGTTTACACATCTAAGGTTGAATATACCATGTGTTTTTATTAATTAAATATCCTCGTCCTTTTCCTGATGAAGCCCTTCCAGCGAATCATGTCAAAATTTTTGGATGCGGCTAGATTTTTATGTGACTACAGTACTCTCATTTGTCAGTGATAGGCAATATGTGTATAGCTATGACTATGACTGTAAACTGTATTCCCTACCTTTTTAAGTGTTTTTTCCAATAAATATTTGTATATTTTTATATTATTAACTGTGTTCCTTTCTATATGATGTACCTTAAAGTCCCATACTCTCTACCCTCTTCTTGTTCTATCAATTTTTAGGGATGTTGGTACTATTGCTCTTTGTGTTTATTTGAAGCTGACCTCTACCCTACTTACTTGCCCTTTTTAATGCATGCCAATATTCAGTTTGCTTTGTTAGGAGCAGCTTGGCATTGCATGCCATTGCTGAGCCTATCTACTAGGACCCCCAGGTCCTTTTCCATCCTTGATGGTGACACCAGGAACTCGAAGACTGGCAAAGAACCAGCCCAGATAAGGACCGTGCTGGAATTTTTTTTTTTTGGGTGGGGCTGAAGACTCTTAATTGGGCAAAATGATAGGTTTGCTATGAATACAAATATCATATGTGTTGGTCATAGTTGCCTTTGTTCTTGTAAACTACATTATTAAATCTATCTCTACTATAATTTAGAATATAAAAGAATAAAATCAAGCTGTTTTTTAGCTATATATCCACCAGTTTTTACTTTCTGCATTTTGGAATAATCTATACCACATCACTTGGATGCAGAAATAGTTAATTAGCTTTTAATATGTGAAATGTGACAAATTACCTTCAGAAGATGATTCATCGCAATGACCAACCGCTGCATCCTCCATGTCTCCCCTAGAAGAAAGGTACACTCCCTTAAAACTGTTAATGACAATCACCTGTTAGTTACACAGATGTTTTCCCTGAAGCATTACTTTAGCAGTTGATGTACATGGTACAAAAGAGCATTTGAATAATAATAAAAAAAAAAAAAAATAGTTTTGCTCCCTTAACTAATTAGGCTCCCACCTTCCAATTCAGCAATTTTACTATTTTCAATTCCTGAGCAACAGATCTATAGGCACTGTAAATAGTAATTGTACAATTTGGATTGCTCAATTATACTTCAAGTTCACCTTTTGCCTCAACCGAACGGGCAATGACATGCATGTGATTATATGTATTTACAGGACATTTAAAATTGCATTCCGTTTAATTGCATTTCGAAAAATAGAAATCTGTCCGTCCATGAGCAGAATAGATATTCTGAATGCATCTAAGCGCATGTTAACACATGGAACCCCTCACAAAAAATAAATCTAATCGGAAAGCAGGGGGGGGGGGGGGGGCGGAGAGCTGAAGTCGCACTCTGCAGATCTCAGTGAGGAGAGCTCTGAGAGCTGATTGGAGGGAAGGGACACATCCCCCTCCACACAGCAACAGAGCTGAGGCTGTCAATCAGCTGGAGCTCTCTCCCCGTCATCGTTTTTCTCTTGGTCTTCGGAAAACTTGTCAGAAGTGATTCATGCCGATAGTAGAGGAAGGAAGCAGCAGGCAAAAATTACACTTAGTGCTCTGGATTGGGACAAGTACACACACTATAGAGGGATATGCTTTGTTCATATTTCATGCCTGAGGTTTACACTTTACAACCACTGCTGTTTACTTTTCTTTTGTTCTCAGTTTATTTACCGAAATTTTGCTGCATTTACTTATTCTTCCTGTGTTTTTCAGACCCTGGCTAAAAAGTTTATTTGAATTTACTGGCTTATTCAGATAACATTGCAATGAACTACGGTAACTGCAACCAATCAGAATCCATCTTGTACTGGTTTGGCTTCAGTAACATGAATTCGGGTTAGCTGGCATGGTTTATTGCATTCTACCCTTTCTCCTGGAACCATAACAGAATCAAAGAAAATCTAAATGCCTCGGCATATAAAATTGTACATCATAGGAAAAGATAATATTGGAGATATTCTTAAATGAAAGTGTAAATCAATCTTTTTTTGTTTTGGATAGTCAGAAACAATTAGAACCTGTCTGGGTTTTATTGCTATCCGGAGCTCCATTAGAGAGAGATTTCCTATCACTTCCAGTCCTATTGACAATGGTTTACCACTTGCCAACCAGCTCACATACATTTACTGCTGGAGATTGGCTCTCCTGCGTGAACCGACATACCTGTGCATGCAAGATTGTGGGTGCGCGCCGCCGTGCCCACTGTAAGCCGCGGGAGGGTGCCTGTGGGTCCAGCGGACTCGATGTCCGCCAGCCGCCCGTGATCATTATGCACTGAGGCAGAACGGAGATCTGCCTTTGTAAACAAGGCGATTCCCTGTTCTGCCAGATGACATGACAAGGATCCACTGTTCCCAGTGATCGGGAACAGTGATCTCTGTCATGTTCCAGTGAGCCCATCCCCCCTACCGTTAGAACACACCCAGGGAACACAGTTAACCCCTTGATCACCCCCTAGTGTTAACCCCTTCCCTGCCAGTGTCATTTATACATTGATCAATGCATTTTTATAGCACTGGTCAATGTAATAATGTCACTGGTCCCCAAAAAGTGTAATTTGGGGTCAGATTTGTCTGCCGCAATCCCACTAAAAAAAAAAAATCACAGATCGCCGTCATTAAAAAATAAATAAAAGTCCATAAAGTCCTGTAGTTTGTAGATGCGATAACTTTTGTGCAAACCAATCAATATACGCTTATTGCGATTTTTTTTAACCAAAAATCTGTAGAAGACGACTACACATTGGCCTAAATTTATGAAGAAATTAGTTTTTTTACATTTATTTTTTTTGGATATGTATTATAGCAAAAAGTTAAAAATATTGTTTTTTTTTTTACAAATTGTTGCTCTTCTTTTGTTTATAGCGCAAAAAATAAAAATCGCAGAGGTGATCAAATGCCACCAAAAGATAGCTCTATCTGTGGGGGAAAAAAAAAAAAAAAAAAAAGGACATCAATTTTGTTTGGGTACAACGTCGCACGACCGTGCAATTAGTCAGTTAAAGCGACGCAGTGCCGTATCGCAAAAAATGCTCTGGTCATTAAGGGGGGCAAATCCTTCCGGGGCTGAAGTGGTTAAACTGATTGTAAAGTCTTGGTTTTTTTTCCCCTATAAAAATAACAAACATATTATACTTTCCTGCTCTGTTGCAGTGGATTTTCACAGAGCGGCCCGGATCCTCCTCTTCTCAGATCCCTCTTCTGTGCTCCTGACCCCTCCCTCCTGTTCAGTGCCCCCACAGCAAGCAGCTTGCTATGGGGGCACCCCAGCTGAGTCACAGTTCCCTGTGTCCATTCAGACACGGAGCCCCGACCCGGCCCCTTCCCCTTTCTCTCCCGATTGGCTAGCTGACTTTGATTGACAGCAGTGACAGCCAATGGCACCACTGCTGTGTTACAGCCAATCAGGAGGTAGAATCTTGGACAGCCTGAGACACTCGTGGATATGGCTGGACAGAGAGGGACCACGGGTAAGTGTTAGGGGTGCTGCTGCACACAGAAGGCTTTTTATCTAATGCATAGAATGCATTAACCACTGGCTGACCAGCCGCCACAGTTATACGGCGCTTCGTGTAATACATAGAGCGGGTCAGCAGGCACGCCTGTGGTGCTGGAGCCAATGCGTGTGGCCAGCGGTCGTGATGTCCACCGGCCACCCGCGATCGCTACACAGAGAGGCAGAACAGGGATCTGCCAATGTAAACAAGGTGTATCCCTGTTCTGTCAGGAGAGAAGAGTGCGGTCGTCTGTTCCTAGTGATTAAGAACAGTGATCTCTCTGTACTCCCAGAAAGTCCACTTCCCCCCAGTTAGAAAGCACCTCCCTAGGACACACTTAACCCTTTGATCACCCCTGGTGTTAACCCCTTCCCTGCCCGTGTAATGTTTACAGTAATCAGTGCATTTTATAGCACTGATTGCTGTACAAATGTCGCTGGTCCCAAAAAAAAAAAAAAAGTGTCCGATCTGTCCGCCGCAATCCCGGTAAAAAACGCTGATCACCGCCATTACTAGTAAAAAAAAAAACAAAAACAAAAAATATATTTATATTTTTTTGCTTATAGCGCAAAAAATAAAAACCGCAGAGGTGATCAAATACTACCAAAAGAAAGCTCTATTTGGGGGGGGGGGGGGGGACACGACACAATTTTGTTTGAGTACAACATCGCACAACCGCTTTAATCACACAGGCAGTGAAAGAAGATCTGCTACAGGGACAAAGACAGCAATACAAATCTAACAGGGGTTTTAGCTGTCTCATACTCAACTTGTTGCCTTTGGAGAGTTGCCCTCACTCCCTGCCTGGTAAAACATAGCACACTGGAGTCTACAACAATTCTCGGAATCTAAATATTTGAAATACATTTTTTTTTCTCTCAACATTGGATTAAGATTTTTTTGTTTTGTTTTTTGCTTTAAAGGTTTTGCTTCCTGATTTCCTTTCATTCCCCAGCGTGGAGATGCAACATGAAATCTCTCCGAAGTGAATTCCCATCTTAGAGAGCTGTCACAGGACCAGGTGTCCCCATTGGAGGATTTTCCCTCACTGCTCTGAGGACAACTATCATTGGCCTATCGATTAAGTAACAGGTATCAGCTACCACCATATGGTACTCCTTCCAGCATCTTATGCCCCGTACACACGGTCGGATTTTCCGATGGAAAATGTCCGATCGGAGCGTGTTGTCGGAAATTCCGACCGTGTGTGGGCTCCATCGGACATTTTCCATCGGATTTTCCGACACACAAAGTTGGAGAGCAGGAGATAAAATTTTCCGACAACAAAATCCGTTGTCGGAAATTCCGATCGTGTGTACACAAATCCGACGGAAAAAGTGCCACGCATGCTCAGAATAAATAAAGAGATGAAAGCTATTGGCCACTGCCCCGTTTATAGTCCCGACGTACGTGTTTTACGTCACCGCGTTCAGAACGATCGGATTTTCCGACAACTTTGTGTGACCGTGTGTATGCAAGACAAGTTTGAGCCAACATCCGTCGGAAAAAATCCTAGGATTTTGTTGTCGGAATGTCTGAACAAAGTCCGACCGTGTGTACGGGGCATTAACAAGAATCAAACATCTGATTCCAGTAGTGGATATGTCTAAATGAATCCACGCTTTGGTAAAACTCAGACTGGTTTACTGCAAATCCCACTACTATGGTCCCTCCGAGAAAAATCGGTATTGGTTGCAGCTGGTGCAGAATGCAGCAGCCAGGCTTCTGCTATATATATATATATATATTTGGGGGTTCTAAGTAATCATATAGCAAAAAAAAAAAAAAATACTTGTAAGCAACAAGTGTCAGAAAAAGGCTAAAGCCCTGTACACACGATCGGATTTTCCGACTGGAAATGTTGGATGTGAGCTTGTTGGCGGTAAGTCCGACCGTGTGTACGCTCCATCGGACAATTGTTGTCGGACTTTCCGTCAACAAATGTTGGCTAGCAGGTTCTCAAATTTTCCGCCAACAAACGTGTTTTGTCGGATTTTCCTATAGTGTGTACACAAGTCCGTCGGACAAAAGTACAAACATGCATGCTCGGAATCAAGGACAAGCCGGAAGCGCTCGATCTTGTAAAACTAGCATTCATAATGGAGATATCACGTACGTCTTTTACGTCACTACGTTCGTAATTGTTGGCCAACATTTGTGTGACCGTGTGTATGCAAAACAAGTTGGAGCCAACATCCTTTGAACAAAAATCCACGATTTTGTTTTTGGAAAGTCCGATCGTGTGTACAAGGCTTTAGTCTTTAAAGTGTTAGTTAACCCCCACCCCCCCAAATAAAACTGATATCCTTGTCCCTTAAAGCAGATTAAACAGCACAGTGTTTGTGCTGTGTAATCTGCCCCCCTCTAAACTGTAGAAAAACCTGCCTGAACCTGCCACTTCCTGTGTCCTCCCCTCTGTATGGACCACGATAATCCGGGGCGCTGAGCCCTGATCACCGCGTCAGAGTACGTCCCTCCATCATCCGCAGCCCTGCTCTCAGCTCTGCTCTCTCCCCCCCCTTCCTGTCAGCTCCGTGTTGTGTGTCTCTGTCTCCACCCACCCCCCCCCCCCCCCCCGCCGCTATTAGTAGAAATCAAAAACATACAATGGTCACTGCCAGCCCATCTATTATACTCAGGCATACCACACTGTATATGTCCTTTCCCTAAAAACAAGTCTTGTAAATACCTTTTTAGAGCCATCTTCAGGCCGGTCATGTGACTCGCGGTCACTTTACATCTCCGAGACAGGGCTTCTGCGAGAGGGGCTGAGTGGCCACGTGATCTCCCTAGCTGAAGTCAGAGGGAGATCTTGGCCCCTCCTCCAGCAGCCATGTATTGGAGCTGAAAAGTGGCCACAGGTCACGTGACCAGCCTGAAGATCACTCTAAATAGGTATTTACAAGCCTCGTTTTTAGAAAAGACATATACAGTGTGGTATGCCTGAGTATAATAGAGGAGCTGGCAGTGATTTCTACTTGTGTCTTAACAAACACTTTAAGTGGTTAAACTGCCCTCATTTGCAGAGGAAGTTCAATTCTTTGATCTAAGAGAACCGAATGATACAATGTTTCTATTTATCCCAGTACTGAGCAATGTTGGGATAAACTTTGCTGGCTGCCTTATTTTTTTTTTGACAGCTGTCAGCCATGAGCAGAGAACAGCTCTGCAATTGTTACATTAATCGTGGAAATGCTGGATTAGGATCGTGAGGGGGGGGTTTGAAACGATTCGTGAGGGGGGTTTTGAAACGATTAATCACGCAGCTCTAGCATCCAGGAAGCACCCTCTCTATATATTATTTAATCACAGACTCAGAACATTAAAGTGATTCTAAAGGTTGTAATAAAAAAACAAAACAAATAAACAAACACACACATTATACCTACCTGCTCTGTGCAATGATTTTGCACCGAGCAGCACTTATACTCTTCTTTTTGGGTCCTCTGCCTGGCTTCTCCCCCCTGCTGAGTTCCCCTAATAGCAAGCCTCTTGCTATAGGGACACTCAAGCAGGCTCACTCCCGAGCCACGCTCCCGTGAATGGACATTGTCCACACAGGAGAGTGGTTTGGCCCCGCCCCTCCTCATTGGCTCACTGGCTGTGATTGACAGCAGCAGTCAATGGCTCCTGCTGCTGTGTGAGCCAAAGAGAAGAGAGACGCCCAGGATCCACATGGCAGGATTGAGATGGAACTCAGGTAAGTATGGGGTGGGGGGTGCTGGGAGGGGTGGGGGCTGCACCCAGAAGGTTTTTGTATCACTGTGTATTGGTCAAGCAACGCACTGACACCTTCGCAGCCATTGAGCTACATGCTGGGTGCTCAGTGTGCTCCTGGGGTGGCTCCCCTTCAGTCCACCTGCCCTCCATCTATCCATCAGAATGCATGCACCTCCACTGTGGGGACACTTATAAGTTAGTGTTAGGGACCACAGATACCAGGGTGCCGTGGCGAGGCTCTGTGGCTTACGCATGCATTTGCAAATGCGTGCGGACTAAACCCCTGTTTTTAACGCATACTGTTAAACAGGTTTATTTGGTTGTCTGCAGGCTGGTCGGTAAGTAAGATTGGCTTTTTCCTTGGCCTTGTTTATACCTAATGTTGCCCTCTAATGCTGCTTACTGTGATGGCCAGCTATAGCATGCATTAAAAGGAGAAGTTCAGCCAAAGCTCGTTTGGCTGGGCTTCTCCTATAGATCACTCCTGTGACCCGTTTTCAGCAGACAGCTGAAATCAGTATAGGCACCGCATCATCACAACAATAAAAAGTCTGGATCTGATAGGTGCCTGGACTGATGCCCGTCTCAGCCTCTCAGCGAGCCGCTGAGAGCCTGAGCTGGTTGCTCCCCGCTCCTCCACAGCTCAGCGCTCCAGTGAGCGCGGGGGATCAGAGCGGGGAGCTGCTGAGTGAAAGGGTGCTGACGACACTCGGGAAGCTGTAAGAACCGAGCCATCAGCAGTGTTCGATTGCTCGGTTCTCAGTGCAGAGGCGCCGGGGAACAGATGCAGCATCGAACCGATGCTGCATCCACCTACGAAAGTATGAAACTGGGAAAAAATAAAATCATACTTCTCTTTTAAAGGTAAAAGACATTCGACCTGGAGAACCACTTTTAAGATTCATCTAGGTTAACAGCGACACTTGAAAAGTTCTTCAATTCAAGGATCCCAACACAAATTTGATAAGTGCTTTGAGTCCCCAGAGAGGAAAGACTATAGAAATATTAATACGAATTTCTCTCACTTTCTGTACCAGAGACAATGGAGAGGGTGGCAGCAGGGTCACAGACAGCAATAAAAACTTGAGAAAAGGATGTAGCCCTTTCCCTACAATAACAAAAAAAAAAAATGCCTTTACACAAAGTACAATTATGGTGCAGAATTGACAACAAAAAAAATGTCAGTTCCTGTAAATACATACAGTTTAGGTGTGAAAGATGAGAAAAAGACTACAAAAGATTTGTGAAAAAAAACAAAACAAAAAGAAAAACAACATATACAATAAACATAAACCACTTTCACACTGAAGCAGTTTTCATGCATTTTAGCACTAGAAATGGCGACTGCAAAGCACCTGAAAAACCGCCTCTCATGACTCCTCAGTGTAAAAGCCCAAGTTCTTTCACACTGGGGCGGTGCGCTTGCGGGACATTACAAAAAGTCCTGCAAGCAGCACCTTTGGGGGGCGGTTTGAGAGCGCTGTATACATCGCTCCCAAACCGCCCCTGCCCATTGGAATGCGTGGGCAGCGCTTCGGAAGCGTTGCAACACGGGCGGTTTTAACCCTTTCTTCGGCCGCTAGCGGGGGTTAAAAGTGCCCTGCTATCGGACGAAAATCGGCACTAAAACGACAGTAAAGCAGCGTGGCCCCAGTGTGAAAATACCCTAAGGGCTTGTTCACACTTGACTAAATTTCTAACGCTCCTCTATTAAGCGAAAACTGTTGTACGATCTGTCGTACGATATTCAGATCGTGTGTACGGGCCATTAATAGTCGCAAGTAGAAATTGAATAGGTAGATAAAGTCACGAAAATTCTCGTACGACAAAGAAAAAAAATCAGAAGTGACGTCATGTGTTGTGATGTATTTGTATTGTATTTTCGAAATGACAACTATACTGACTAAACGAAAATCTTACGATCTGGAAACGTACGAGGAAAATTTTCGTGCATGTCCGATCAAATAATATTGGGATGAACTGTCGTGATCGACTGTCGAAAGTAGTGTACACACGATCCTGAAAATCGTACAATTCTTCCTCGGATGACCGTTTTCGTACTATATTCGGATCATGTGTACGGGCCATAAGCGGAAACGGTCGTACGATCTGTCGTACGATATTCGGATCGTGTGTACGGGCCATTAATAGTCGCAAGTAGAAATTGAACAGGTAGATAAAGTCACGAAAATGCTCGTACGACAAAGAATAAAAATCGGAAGTGATGTCATGTGTTGTGATGTATTTGTATTGTATTTTCGAAACGACAACTATACTGACTGGAAACATACGGGGAAATTTTCGTGCATGTCCGATCGAATAATATTCGGATGAACTGTCATGATTGGCTGTCAAAGTAGTGTACACACGATCCTGAAAATTGTACAATTCTTCCTTGGATGACCGTTTTCGTACTATATTCGGATCGTGTGTACGGGCCATAAGCGGAAACGGTCGTACGATCTGTCGTACGATATTCGGATCGCGTGTACGGGCCATAAGCGGAAACGGTCGTACGATCTGTCATACAATATTCGGATCGGGTGTACGGGCCATAAGCGGAAACGGTCGTACGATTCTGTTGTACGATATTTGGATCGCGTGTACGGGCCATAAGAGGAAACGGTCGTACGATTCTGTCGTACGATATTCAGATCGCTTGTACGAGCCATAAGGATTGATAAGCTGCAATTTAATACATGTTTTACTTTTAGGATTAATACTTTACATTTATTAAAATGACAACGTATTTAAAGCGGGATTCCGGCCAGAGCAAAAAAATTTTTTCACAGTCAGCAGCTACAAACACTGTAGCTGCTGACTTTAAATAAGTAGACTTACCAGACCTGGGTGCCCGCGATGTCGGTCGCCCGAGGCCGACCCGTCCCTTGGTTCTCGGCGCCGCCATCCTAAGTAAGGGAAACAGGCAGTGGAGCCTTGCGGCTTCACTGGCAGTTTCCTACTGCGCACGCGCGAGCGGTGCGGCGCTCTGTGAACGGCCCCGTGGTTTTCTGCGAACGCACACAGTTCCCAGAAGGCAACGGGGGGGGGGGGGGGGCGCTCACCGAGGAACAGGACACGCCGCGGAATAGGAAGAGGCAGATTAGGAAGACTGCCTAGCAACACGGGTTCAGGTAAGTTTAAAAAGAAAAAAATTAAAAAAATTTCCAAATGTTTTTTTTTTTTTTTTTTTTTTTAGGATTTTTGGTGCAATTTTTTTTTTTTTCAGGGTGGCCCTCCACTTTAAACAAGAGCAACATTTAATAACGCTCGCAAAATAAAATACAAATCCCCAATAGATACAATGTAAATCTGCACTATAATAAAAAAAAAATGACTGGTCAGGCACTATAATTTGTATCTATACAGTGTGTTGGGTGTAATTCGGATTTGATCAGACATGTTTTGTAAACAGGTAAGTGTGCATACAATGAATAGACATCACATGGAGAATAGGAAGCTTTTCAGGGTGTAAAATAAAAAGCAAGCAGCCTAAATAGGAAGACGGAAACATCCTTTGACACAAAACAAAAGACACAAATATTTTTTTTTTTTCCTAAGCATTTGTGATTTCCTGACATTCCTTGTTTATAAATCATCACATGACAAATGAGAGTCTGGAGATTACCTGTAAAGACACAACCCTTATTTAGCCCCGGATGGTGCTGTAAGGGGAAGAAGGCAGTTAAGTTTGAATGTTATCCTGCAGACGGGAAGTGTGAATGGAGCATCATTGTAGGGGGAGATCTCAATGCTTTAGCCTGGGGTGGCCTGTTTATTGTATCGCTTTTACAAGCAGCAGAGAGGAGGTTTAGTGTTCTTCTCTGGGGCTGGGTGTTGGTGTCCCTGTGTGAGGATGCATGTGGTTGGCTTTGTGTGACATGAAGGGTGGGAGAAGTCCCTGCTCCATAAGATCGGATTTTTTCTGCACACCCGCTCAACAATTCTTTTTGTTTCTGCAGCGAACATTTCCTTCCTGGCAGAGCTCAGCCCTGCGCTTCACACAGCCTGGTCACGTGATCTCTCCACTGAGGCCTGCAACCACAGCGAATGACCCAACACTGTGATCTGCACAGCAAATCTATTCATACAGCATGATGACCTTTTCTATGAAATCATTTCTTCTCCTCTGTGCTGAAGAAAAAAACGCTGGGAGAGAATGATCTGATTATTTTATAGTGCAGGATTTTTTTTTGGGGGGGGGGGTTATATGGAATTGTGTGAGCGACAGCGCCAAGCTGAATGCAAAGCGGATGAATTTAACCCCTTCTGGCACTTCGCTCCTACATGCAAAGAAAAATCTTTTTTTTTCTAGAAAATTATTATTATTATACAAGATTTCTATAGCGCCAACAGTTTACGCAGCGTAGAGGGGGGGGGGGGGGGGGGGGGACAGCACAGAAAATTACTCAGAACCCCCCCCCCCCCCCCCCCCCACAAACATTATATATGTTTATTTTTAGGGAATGAAAAAAAATGTAACCTGTAAAAAATTTCCCGATCTCTGCAGCCGCACATCGGGGCAATGTCTCCCTGCCTGTGATTAGCGCAGCGCCGTGCCGACTTCCTGGCGGGCTCTGCATGTGGGCTGGTGTGCGAACATGCCCGAGCCCATCCTTACTCCTCTGGAACTCTAAAAACGTAACCTGTAAAAAAAAAAAAAAATGTAAAGCGTCGCCTACGGATTTTTTTTTAGGTTTCAAAATTTGTCGCCGTTCCACGAGCGCGCGCAATTTTAAAGCGTGACATGTTAGGTATCTTTTGACTCGGCGTTAACATCCTCTTTCACGTTACACAAAAAAATAAATAAAAGGGCGGTCGTTTGCAACTTTTTTTTTAAATGTCGCACTGTATTTGCGCAGCGATTTTTCAAACGCTTTTTTTTGTGAATTAAAAAAAAAAAACAAAACAAAACGGTAGTTGGCCACATTTTTTTTTTTTTGTATAATGTGAAAGAGGATGTTACGCCGAGTAAAAAGAAAATTCTCGTACGACAAAGAAAAAAAATCGAAAGTGACGTCATGTGTTGTGATGCATTTGTATTGTATTTTCGAAACGACAACTATACTGACTAAACGGAAATCGTACGATCTGGAAACGTGCGTGGAAAATTTTCGTGCATGTCCGATCGAATAATATTCGGATGAACTGTCGTGATCGGCTGTCGAAAGTAGTGTACACACGATCCTGAAAATCGTACGATTCTTCCTCGGACGACCGTTTTCGCACCATATTCGGATCGTGTGTACGGGCCATAAGCGAAAACGGACGTACGATGTTATGCCGCGTAAAAAGATACCCAACGTGTCACGCTTTAAAATTGCGCACGCTCGTGGAATGGCGACAAATTTTGGAACCTAAAAATCTCCGTAGGCGACGCTTTAAATTTTTTTACAGGTTACATTTTTAGAGTTACAGAGGAGTAAGGATGAGCTCCGGTGTGTTCGCACACTCCACGTGCAGAGCCCGCCAGGAAGTCGGCACTGCGCTGCGCTAATCACAGGCAGTGAGACATTGCCCCGATGTGCGGCTGCAGAGATCGGGAAATGTCTCACCGCCTGCGATTAGCGCAGCGCCGTGCCGACTTCCTGGCGGGCTCTGCACGTGGGGTGTGCGAACACACGCCGGAGCCCATCCTTACAGAGGAGGTCTTGGGCTAGAATTGTTGCTTTTGCTCAAACGCACACGGGGATACCTCACGTGTGTGATTTGACCGCCGTTTACATATGTGGGCGCAACTTACGTAAATTTTTTTTTTCTTTTGTAAATGTTTAAGTGCCCCCATCCCGCATGTGCTGCTGTACGTGGGGACAGGGGGCGCGTACATTTTTTTTTTTTCTTTATTTTACTTTTATACTTTCTCTTGAAAAAAAAAATATTTGATCACTTTTATTCCTAAACTAAGTAAGGATGAGCTCAGGCGTGTTCACAAGCCGCACAGGCAGAGCCCGCCAGGAAGTCGGCACTGCACAGCACTAAATCAAAGGCAGTGAGACATTTCCCGATCTCTGCAGCCGCACATCGGGACAATGTCTCACTGCCTGTGATTAGCGCTGTGCAGTGCCGACTTCCTGACGGCCTCTGCACGTGCGGTTTGCGAACACGCCTGAGCTCATCCTTAATTATAAGGAATGCAAACATCCCTTGTAATAGGAATAGTGCATGACAGGTCCTCTTCATGGAGAGATGTGGAGTCTATAAGACCTCACATCTCTTCTCCAGGCTTGAAAGGCTGAGATCAACAACAACAACAAAAAAAAAACCTCTTGGCTTTTCCAGCCGCGTCCTCGGCTTTGTTTGCTTCCACCGGCCCAGACATGACGTCATAACAAAGCACCCGAGCCTCCAAGGATCATAGAAAGGATCGGGGACCATCTGGTCACCAGAAATCTCTATGGTCAACTTCCAGCGGCAAACGATTCTTGCTCCAATCGCACAGGTGAGCCGGGAGAAGCACCGGAGGGCGGCGCATGGAAAGTAGGTTATATGTTTCCAGTGGTATAGTTCACACCAGTGCGGTCAGTTCCGGGGCAGTAGAACATGCTGCATTTTTCCTGCATTGGTCTGTAATGGAATGCAGTAAGACGCATCAAAAAGGCAATAAAATGCATTATAAACGCAGTGGACCCTAGTACAGTGGGGGAAAAAAAACAGGAAAAAAACATCTGGAATGCTTCCGGGAACACATCAAAAACACACTGGAACACGCCAAAAATGTGCATGCAAAAATGCATCCGGAATGGATCTGGAGTGCATTTTCGTGGTGTGAACCAGCCCTCAAATGCAATATTAAACCCGATAACAAACCTTTTTATTATATTGCAGCTTACCAGTTCTTGGCTGCATTTGTTTTCTTTTTTATGGTCCATTCACACTACACGTTTTTTTTTATATCAGAAACATATTGGCAAGTAGGTTACAAGGTTTCCAATGGCATAGTTCACACCAGTGCAGGTCAGTTCCAGTAAAAAAGAAGAGCTGCATTTTTCCTGCACTGGACTGTACTGAAATGCGGTAAAACGCATCAAAAACGCACCGGAATGCACTGAACCGCATCAAAAACGCATAAAAACGCACACTTGACCCCAGTACGGTAAAGGAAGAAAAAAGCACCTGAAATGCATCCAGAAATGCATCAAAAACACACTGAAATGCTTTGAAAATGCAGTAAACACGCATGCAGAAACGCATCTGGATGGATCGGAAGTGTGTTTTTGTGGCTTTCTTCTATTTTAACCTAGTGATCCTGCTAGCAAGTCTGCTGTTTTTCAACAGAAAAAACTGTCCTGCAGATGTAGCAGTTAGAGGGTTAAGACAAATCATTTACTACTGGCAGGGGGTGCTTACGATAATCAGCTTTTATTTATGTAAAACCTTTAACCCAAAAGGAGAAAAAAAGCACTGTTTGCTGTAACTGCTTAAAGTGGGGTTCCACCCAAAAAAAACAAACATATCTAAAAAATTCTAAAAAAAAAAAACATAAAAACATTTGGATATTTTTTTTTTTTTTTACTCACCTCTAAATGCCTGTTGCTAGGTGGTCCCTCGTAGTCTGCCCCCTTCCTCTGCCTGGGCTGGTGACATCACTTCCCCCTGGCACAGGAAGGGCTCTGCTCTGCTCCCTCCCTCCTGTCAATCATCTGGGACCCATTACAGGTCCCAGGTGACTGAGCGGCCAATCACGGCACGCGGCGCGGCTCGCGCATGCGCAGTGGGTGCCAGGCTGTGAAGCCACAGCCCGGCGCCCACAGTTGAAATGCCGGCGCCGACGAGCGGAGGGGGGGGACGAGCGGGGCTTCGATCCCCCGCATCGCTGGACCCAGGGACAGGTAAGTGTCCAATTAAAAGTCAGCAGCTGCAGTATTTGTAGCTGCTGACTTTTAATTTTTTTTTTTTTTTAATGGCCCCCCTGGGTGGAACTCCTCTTTAAGTGAGCAGAAGTGCAGCTTCAATTTGCTAGTGTATCTAACACCCCTCCCCCCTAGATGAACAATGCTTGCTGTCCAAAACGGGTTTCTGTTGCTCCTTCATACAAAGTGGAGGCGCTCTAATCCCTGGTTCATGCTGATGCGATTCAGGAAAGACAGAAAATCCTGCGCGTTTCCCACAGCGCATTGCAATCACACGGCATCCATGTGCTTTGCTGCGCAGGGCTGGTGCAAGGATTTTTTTAACACCCTAGGCGAAACCTCATTTTAACGCCCCCCTTGGCTCCACCCCCTTTGACCTGCCCATGTATACCCCACCTTTTTATTGAAGCGCCCATCAAATGCAGCCTCACCAGTGCCCATCAATGAATGTTTGCTTGCTTCCATTCATTCGGGAGTTGAGACACAGACACAGTCCTCCATCGGCGCTGCGCCTCTGACACTACCTGTGAACGGAGCAGCGGCTGCCTGCTGATACTGAGACTTAGTTGCTTGCTGCAGAGAGAAGAGAGTAGGGACACCAGTGCACCCTAGGCGGCTGCCTAGTTTGCCTAGTGGTAGCACCGGCCCTGCTCCTGCAGGTGTCAACGTACATTGGCCCAAAGAATCCCGTTTCTGGGTGTCAATTGGCCATTCCTCTCGCCTCATTGATGTGGAGCCTTGCTGTCTTCTTCCTCTGATGGCCAGTTCTTAGGAACTTTGCCCCAAACCACATTTGAAACTCAGAAACGGGATTCTTTGGACCAATGTACGTTTGGCTCAAGGGGGTCTTTCAATGCAAAGCTTTTCACCATTCTCTGGGGCAGCCCACGCCAGGCAACTAATGGATGCTGACACCTTGGGGTCTTCAATGGCCTATCCTCGCCATTTTGATGAGTGCTTCTGCTAAACACGTTTTTATTAAGTGGTAATATTCCCCGAAGAAGATGTAAGCCGCGTACACACGAGCCGAAAGTCCGACCGAAAAAGTCAGAAGGAAGCTTTTCATCGCCTATTCTGATCATGTGTGTGCCTCATGGGACTTTCGTATTCGAAAATTCTGACGGACCTAGAAATAGAACATGTTCTAAATTTTTCCGACGGAACCAATTCCTATCGGGAAAACCGCTCGTCTGTATGCTGTTCCAACGGACCAAAAAATGACGCATTCTCTGAAGCAAGTACGAGACGGAAGCTATTGGCTACTGGCTATTGAACTTCCTTTTTTTAGTCCCGTCGTAAGTGTTGTACGTCACCGCGTTCTGGACGGTCGGACTTTGGTGTGACTGTGTGTAGGCAAGACCACTTGAATGGAATTCCGTCGGAGAAACCTTCGAAGTGTATTTCGACAGCAAAACCGGTCGTGTGTACGCGGCATAAGAACAGTATATATGGAAACGAGTTGGATACCCCCCCACTCTGCTGTATTCCTCGGCACAATCAATGACGAAGGGAACAGCAAGTAGATGGGGGACTACCACTTTACGGTTAACAGTCAAATGTGCAGTATTGATAATATCATTGATGCAATGTTTTGCATTTTCAATATGAGATTTTTATGTAATTTTTTCTACAATAAATATTAATTTTCTATACATGAAATTTTATAATTTTTTTCAGTTGCCTACAAAATCCCATATTTTTTCGGTTTATTCGAGGCCCCTGCACTGTGGTCTCCTCCTGCAGGACTGGATCCAGGAACACTGCCCCTTCTGCACAGGCCTCAGACTACTTATGTGATAAATATAAATTGACAAGTAATGGCACCAAACAAATAATATTTACCAAAATCCAAGAAAAGCTGCCCATTTTTCAAGTGAACTGATCACCCATGAACATATACAACAAAATATAAAGGACGGCGCTAACTCATCAAAAAAAAAAAAAAAATGATTACATTAAACGTAAATACCGGTAATATGCATATTATAGTATTAACAATCCTGGAGGAAAGAGTCCACACTTCAAAAAATAAAAAAAAGGTGATCTTAATTGTCCGTGCTCCACCAACACTCATGTGAGAAGAAACAAACTCGCCAAATAACCAGGTGGGATAGAAACTTGCATAGGATTCAGATCCTGAGCAGGATAAGCCAAATCAAAATGGAGATGATCCTTGACTTATTTGGCATCAACTGATAGATATTTAACTTCGTATGCAGGCAAAAGCTGAAAAAAACAGATTACATAACATAGAGCAATATAGCTTGTGCAGGATAAACCATAAACTGCTAGATTTATGTGCTCTCCCCCCACCTTCTGCGCACACCTCCCCAGGGATTAGCTGTAGTTCCATAAATATTCAGTCTGCTTGTTTTGCTCTCCCTCCCACCTCTAGAAGACAGCGGTGAGTAGCAGAACAGCAGCCTGTGAAACACTGAACAGCCGTGAGCAATCGACCCCTGCACACTGTTTACAGAGGAGCCAAACTAAACCAGCAGCCTACTCCACACTAGGAGGGTGCTACACGTGTATGTATTTATTGTTGTTAAAATGACCCTATAGACCTTAGCATTCTTGAAAAGCTTCTTTATCCCAAAAATACCGTAAATCCTAACACTAAACACATTTTATTTACAACAGCAGACATACATGAATTTATGAACAATTTAAAGTGGAACTACACTGTATCTGAGCTCAGCAAACCAAAAGCGCCATTTATTTTTAATATTCAAAGCAAACCTACCCATCCATCCATGTCTCTAGGCTTCATTTTGCTGAGAAATCACTTTGAAATTCACCACCTAGCGTTTCTGGCCGTGGCCATCTTGAGTATGGGCAGGTGGTTCATGTAGCATTTACTTCTTGGAATCGATCTGCCCTTAGCTTAGGCATGAAGGTGTTTTGTCAGACTAGGCGACCCGTCAAATTTTGGAATGGAAGTGACGTTGTGACGCCGCCATCTTGCTACACCCCGCACTCGTCGACAGTAAGGATACAGTCAGAAGGCGGCAAGCGGACATCTTGTTACACCCACCGGAGTCTTGCATTGCACACCTATTTTTAACAGTAAACTCATCTTATATAGTGAAATTCGGTATTTTTAAATTCGTAAGACTGTTTTGATGTTGGCATTTCAAAGCGGTGTTCTGTCATATTGGCAAACCTATAAGCTCAGTTTACTGTTAAAAATAAGTGTACTCCGGTGAGTGCAACAAGATGTCCGCTTGCTGCTGTTTCATCAGATTAGGTGACCCGACAGATTTTTATAGGAAGTGACGTTCCGGCAGGGCCATCTTAGTACACCCCGCACTGGGCCACAGTAAGGATACGGTGAGAAGGCGGCAGCGGACATTTTTGTACACACACCGAAGTCTTGCACTTATTTTTACAAGTAAACTGAGCTTATATAGTAAAATACAGTATTAGAAACCCGTCATACTGTTTTGATGTTGAATTTTAAAAGAGGCAGCAAGCCTGCTGATCTCACAGAACACCCCTGCTTTTATAATTCAACATCAAAACGATCAGACAGATTTCCAAATCCTGTATTTGACGATATAAGCTCAGCTTGCTGGTAAAAATAGGTGTGAAATGCAAAACTCCGGTGGGTGTACAAAGATGTCTGCTGCCGCCTTCTCACTGTATCCTTACTGCGGCCGAGTGCGGGGTGTACCAAGATGGCCGCGACGGAACGTCACTTCCATTACAAAATCTGACAGGATGCCTAATCTGACACAGGCAGGAGGGCTGAGAAAACCCCTCCTCCCCTCTTGGGATGAATGACATCATTTCCCTAGGCATTGAAACTAGGAAGTAACTAAAGAAATGTAAAAAACAGTGCAAAACAAGTAAAAATAATATACTTTCCTATTTATTTACCAATGCTAGCAGCATAAGGATTCAAAATGGTCAGTGCTGATTGGGAGTGAAGTTCCACTTTAAATGTACGCATCAACTGTATTACTTCAGGCCATTGTGTATGCTATAAGCTTTTCTTTTCCCTTTTGGAGTTAACTATATAAATTTACTCTAATAAAGTCATATTAAACTTTCTTTTATGTTGTTTTGTATGATTGCCACCTCATCCCTTTAAAATGGAACACATATTAATTACCCAGGTTCGGTGGCTGATTAAGGTGGTAATTAAACTCACCCTCTGCATTAAATTAGCCCCAGAGCCTGTGTAATTAATATGTGTTCGGGTTTCAAAAGGTTTAAACCCTACGTTTTGGATACAGAAGGGTTGCAACAGGAAGCGAGAGGAAATCTCTACTACAAAGTAGGGGGAAAACCAATCATAGACAGTTGTCACAGAACAGGCGTCCAGATTGGAGGATTTACCCTCACATTTTATTCTGGTAACAAATCTAAAATATGACAAATGGTCAACCAGTACAAGCGATTGAATCAACCCAGTGCTGGCATGGACAGCAATATCTATACTGCCTACAAATGTGTGTCAGAGATAATCAGTTTCGTTTTCAATATCAACCTGACACTCAATCCCAATCTATCCATCAAAGTCTGTCAGTCTGACTTTGTTCATCTATGCTCCTCAATACCATACAATGCAAATGTTTGCTAATAAAGTGGTTTGCCCATACCATTCAATATGCCAGTCAGTCCCTGTCCATTTATAAGTGTATACAGAGAGTTCATAGGAGGATAATTACTTGATGTGACATTTTTTTAAGCCAGGTTAGGTGACAATCTCAGTAAAAGCCGCTTCCGTTCTTGTTGGAACAATTTATATAAATTTCATCCGTGATAGACCACCACCAATGGGGTTTTGTAGAGCCTTCCCTTGTTCTATCTTTAAAGTGGACCTAGAAAAAGATGTATTTTTGCACATTATGTAATGTCTTTTAAAGTGGTTGTAAATCCATGCCTTTTGTCTTGCAGGTATTTTTTTTTTTTCAACTAGCACTACAACATATCCAAATTCGGGTCACAAAATGTCATTCTATGCTGCAGAAAAGTGCTTGATATTTTGCGACCCGAATTTGGGGCCCCATATCTCGGGGCCACCTGGTGCTAGGAACCCCAAAATAGAACACAGTTGGACTAACACTATAACATATACAAATTTGGGGTTCCTAGCACCAAGTGGCCCCGAGATATGGTGCCCCAAAGTCAGGTCGGAAAATGTCATTCTCTGCTGCAGAAGTGCTTGACATTTTGCGACCCGAATTTGGGGCCCCCTATATCGGGGCCTTTTGGTGCTAGGAACCCCAAATTTGGATATATTGTAGTGCTAGTTCCACTGTGTTAGCATACCAAATTTGAGGTTCCTAGCACCAAGTGGCCCAGAGATACTGGGCCCCAAAGTTGGGTCGCAAAGTGTCATTCTCTGCTCTGCAGACGCTTCTAGACGCAAGCGCGGTAAAACGCAGCTAAACGCGGCATGCAAACGCGGCAAAATGGGCGTTTCTAAACGCCGGTTTTAGCTTTTAAAAACATGTGTTCAGCAGAGTTTGCACCGGCGTCTCGTGTGCATGAGGCCTTACATATTTCGTGCACTAGCCTAAGACAAGCATTATTTTTTAATTCCCACCCCCACTCTTTTCTTTAGCAGCTCCTCAAGGATTGGCTGTTCCACACCTCAGCATGATTTGGCATGCTGGAGTCATGTGGTTACTTTTCTGTTTTTTCACTGGTTAGAGATCATAGCAGAAGTTCAGTGTTAGAAATACACAGGAGAAAATGCATATTGACAAGGGGAGTGTAGAGGTGGGCGGGGAGTCTACTGACATCACAACTCCACCCACCGAGCTCCAGACAACAGACCCACCCACAGAATCTGCAGTTTTTCAGGTCTCATAACAGACAGAAGGGAGACATTTGACAGGTAAAGATACATGCAGGAGGCATGTATATCCTTATAGATAACCCCTATGGCAGTAGTTTAGAAAGGATGACATTGGGTTTACATCCACTTTAAGTCTCTACAATCCACTCTGTTAGATAATAACATGTGCCCCACTGTATGTCCCTTATTTAAAAAAAAAAGCTGATTTCTACCTTAGATCAGAGCAGCTCATGTGACTCCTCGGTTCCCTCCTCTCAACGTCTGCAGTGGGAGGGGCTGAGAACTCTCGCTGACGTCAACCAGGAAGAGGGGAGGAGAAAAGGAGAGAGCCGAGGAGTCACGTGAGTGCCGGGAGACGATCTGATCTAAGGTAGAAATTGGCTTTTTTTTAAAAAATAAAGGACATACAGTGGGGGGCATATGTTATTATCGAACAGAGGGGATTGTAAAGATGTAACACGATTATCTTACAAGCTGGAGGGAAGGATCGTGGAGTGGATGGAGCTGACAGGCAGGGAGGGAGGGGTGGGGGTAATGGGACAAAAGAGGCACAGCGGATGGCGGAGGCATGTAAACTGACCACGGTGTCAGGGCTCAGCAACCATTTTACAGGCGGAGGGCAGAACTATGAAGGCTCGGCCAGGTATTTTAGGTGATACAGGGGGCCAAATTACACAGCACAAGTACTGTGCTGTATAAAATGCTTTAACCACTTCAGCCCTGGAAGGATTTACCCCCTTCCTGACCAGAGAATTTTTTGCTATTCGGCACTGCGCCGATTTAGCTGACAATTGCGCGGTCGTGCGACGTTGTACCCAAACAAAATTGACGTCCTTTTTTTCCCACAAATAGAGCTTTCTTTTGGTGGTATTTGATCACCTCTGCTGTTTATTTGTTGCGCTATAAACAAAAAAAAAGTAACAATTTTGAAAAAAAGCAATATTTTTTACTTTTTGCTACAATAAATATCCCCCGAAAATATATATAAAAATTTTTTTTTTCCTCAGTTTAGGTCGATATGTATTCTTCTACATATTTTTGGTAAAAAAAAAAATTGCAATAAGCGTATATTGATTGGTTTGCGCAAAAGTTAGACCCCTTTCACACTGGTGTGTTCTTCAGGCATTTTTCAGGCGCTTTAGCGTTAAAAAAGGCGCCTGTAAAGCGCCTGAAAGAAGCCCCATCTGCAATCCCAATGTAAAAGCCCAAGCCCTTTTACACTGCCAGCGCCCGAAAAACACTGGTAAAGCGCCGCTTAAAAAGTTAGACCCCTTTTCACACTGGGGCGTTTTTCAGGCAGTTTTCGGGCGCTAGCAGTGTGAAAGGGCTCAGGCCATCAGCGCACCCAGCCCGGTGGCAAAAACATGAAAGCGCTGCAAAGAAGCTGCTTGCAGGACTTTTTTGACACCCTGCCAGCGCAGCGCCCCACTGTGAAAGCACTCGGGCTTTCACACTGGGATTGCAGATGAGGCTTCTTTCAGGCGCTCTACAGGCGCTTTTTTTAACGCTAAAGCGCCTGAAAAACGTCCCTGTGTGAAAGGGGTCTTATAGCTTCTAAAAAATAGGGGATAGATTTATCGAGTTCGCTGGACCGGCAAATTCAAAGGAACATACAGGTACGCCCATCTGCCTGTTCGAGCCATTCTGCCGACATATATGTGTGTGCGGCAGTCGGAAAGCGGTTAAAGGAACAGGATCCATTTTTTAACATTTTTTTTAGGGTTACAAACACTTTAAGTAATATATAAATGTAGCATTTATTACCCAACTACATAGATCACAGGACTTCCCCAAACAATGCCTTCATCTGCTTTTCTCTCCAGAAGGATCTGCACCATCTTTGATCAAACAACATCCAAGGTCACCATCTACTTGCCTGACAGTTAGATCTTGCCTGCCTGTTCAGTCTCCCTATGATATCTATAGGTAGCTTAAAAGAGAAGTACAGTTTTTTTTTTTCTAAATCATTTCTACCTACTACTTAATGGTCGTGATCTTGCCCCAGCCTGGACCGGCTCTATGACGTCCGCCGACAGCGGGCTTCAGCCTACTGTCTGCCGAAAACTGGTCACAGGAGTACAGAATTACCTGCACTCCTGTGATGATAGGAGAAGTACAGCCAAATGCACTTTGGCTGTACTTCTCCTTTAAAATGTAGATACATACCATACCAGGGGCGGACTGACCATTCGGGCACTCGGGCACTGCCCGAGGGCCCCATGCCACTAAGGGGCCCCATCAGGGTTGCCAGCCTCAATAAAACCAGGGACAGTATGTAAAAATCTGTGTTTTTTTAAAAATCCCAAGATTATAGCTGCCCTGCCTCTCCAGTACCTTTTCAGTGTGTGTATGTGTATTCTGTGTGTGTATACTGTGTGTGCATATTGTGTGTCTGTGTGTGTATACTTTGTGGCTCCATAATCTATTGCCTGGGGGCCCCATAATCTCCTATTGCCTGGGGGCCTCATAATCTCCTATTGCCTGGGGGTCCCATAATCTCCTATTGCCCGGGGGCCCCATAATCTTCTCCTATTGCCCGGGGGCCCCATGAGTTGTCAGTCCGCCCCTGTACCATACTCAAGTACATACAGGTTTGAAGAGTATCTATTAAAAAACATTTGTTTGTTTTTTTTAGTTTTGGATAGAGTAGGGAAAGATTACAACTGCTTTCATGTTTTACTGTAAACTTCGTTAGAGAGATTCTTTCACTTCCTTTCTGGTAAAAAAGTCATCTCCAGAACAGAAAGTGAGGATAAATCCCTTTAACAGCAACCAAAACAGAAGAGAAATTAATTTTGTAGTGAGAAAAGTAAGTGGAAGACGGAGTTCACCTCCAGGATAATGTAACAGGGTACACCCATGTGGGGCTCTGCCCACACAGTCGCATCATTAATTCACACAGATCTGTGAATGAATAAACTACAAGTCTCATCCCCCACCATAGCAGATAGACTTGTAGTTCTCAGTGGATCATGGACACTTCCTCTGGCTTTCTAACCTAAAGCAGGCCTTTAGTATTTTTTCATCTTTCCATCTATTAAATCCTCTGTCCTTGTTGTTTTAACTTTGGATAGTAAAATGTTATTTTTTTTCTGCCACCAATTACCTTATACAGTCCACATCCTGTTTCTTGTCTGGTAAAAAGCCTAGGCTTATGACATCATGCACAGCTCTCTCTCACTCTCCTGAGAGCTTGCCAGGAAGGGGGGGGGGGGGGAGTCATAAGAGGGCCAATGAGATCTGCAGAGCTGGAGGTGTGCCTCTGTGTAAATCCAGGAAGTGAACAGTCAGCAGCTTCAGCTGCCCACAGTTAAAATGGTTGCAGCCAGACTCAGTGGAGGGAGATTTCTGCAGCATATTTGGCAAGTACAGACGTACGGAATATATAAACTAATATGCAAAGTGGTTGGAGGGAAGCTTCAGAATGGCAAAGATGTTTTTATTACAAATCATGTGAGCAGACTGCAGTTGCTCTTTAGAGTCCATACAGAAGTATGGGCAGAAAGCCAAAGGAAGAGTCTGCTGCAGCCCGACATTGCACCCACGATCCACTGATCCACTTTGCTGGCTCCTGTGGAAAAAAATAAATAAATGCACATTTTTTTCCTACCAAAACATTTGCATTTATTATTATTTTTTCTTATATGCGAACTTAGCTTTTAGGTGGGTAATGTGCAAACCTCTGTCAGCCTTCTATTGTTGTACAGTCAGGTCCATAAATATTGGGACATCCATCGATACAATTCTTTTATCTGCTCCTTGTAAATGGGATAATGAGGGAATAACACACACCTGGCCATGGAACAGCTGAGCAGCCAATTGTCCCATTACTTTTGGTCGCTTAAAAAGTGGGAGGCACATATACAAACTGTTGTAATTCCTACACCGTTCACCTGATTTGGGTGTAAATACCCTCAAATTAAAGCTGAAAGTCTGCAGTTAAAGAACATCTTGTTCGTTTAATTTCAAATCCATTGTGGTGGTGTATAGAGCCAAAAAGATTACAATTGTGTCGATGTCCAAATATTTATGGACCTGACTGTATATTTCCCTATTGCAGATTATCAGAGAAACAAAAATCACCAGTGGGACTTTAATTGAAGTGTTCATGATAATCAAAAGGTGAACAAATGCATAAGTAAAAAAGTAACCGTTTATTAGATTGGTAACAATATCATCCAATACAGGACATGAGTACGAGTGACAGCTTCATACAAAGCAACATAGCATAGTGGTCCTCTAAACATAGCCATAATCATATAACATCACAAAGTATAAATAGTACAGATATGCAAAGTACATCTTTAAACCGACGCGTTTCGCAAGCTTTCCTCGCTTCCTCAGGGGCTGATGTGCATATCTGATGTCTGTAAACATAAATGAAGTATATATTAAAGTAACGGTTATGATGGGACAGAAGCATGGAGCCTAAACCGATCATCCCATACTTACTTGTCAGATGATTGGCTTCAGAGGCTGATCCCAGGAAGGGGCCAGTGGAGGAAATCTCTCCCGGGAGCTGAAGGGACGGAGACCAAGGCAAGGAGGACCGGGGCCAGATGAGGGGCAGGTACGGCAAGGGTGTGAAAAGGTTTCATGCTCTGCAAGAACCATGGGATTAGTTTGGGTTCACATTTCCCTTTTCAAATGCTTGCCGTACCTGCCCCGCTTCTGGCCCCAGTCCTCCTTGCCTTGGTCTCCGTCCCTTCAGCTCCCGGGGGAGATGTCCTCCACTGGCCCCTTCCTGGGATCAGCCTCCGAAGCCAATCATCTGACAAGTGAGTATGGGATAATCGGTTTAGGCTCCATGCTTCTGTCCCATCATAACCGTTACTTTAATATATACTTAATTTATGTTTACAGACATCAGATATGCACATCAGCCCCTGAGGAAGCGAGGAAAGCTCGCGAAACGCGTCGGCTTAAAGATGTACTTTGCATATCTGTACTATTTATACTTTGTGATGTTATATGATTATGGCTATGTTTAGAGGACCACTATGCTATGTTGCTTTGTATGAACCTGTCACTCATACTCATGTCCTGTATTGGATGACATTGTTACCAATCTAATAAACGATTACTTTTTTACTTATGCATTTGTTCACCTTTTGATTATCATGAACACTTCAATTAAAGTCCCACGGGCGATTGTTGTTTCTCTGCTATATATAGGGATGGAGGTGTTTCGTGCATTAAAGGGGGCAGTCTTCAGACTTTCTTTTTCTTGTTCTATTGCAGATTATCCTTCTCTTCCTGTCTGGTAAAATGTTGTCCCCAGAATAGAAAGTGAGGGAAATCTCGCTTAACAGAGCCCAGGATAGCAGTAAAATAACAAGCTTTCAGCTTTTTAACCACTTCCCTACCCGCCTATAGTCAAATGACGTCCACAGATGGGATCTCCCATCCTGGGTGGACGTCATATGATGGCCTTGGGTTTCCGGCCGCCTAGGGGGCGCGCGCCCGCCGCGTTGCTCGGGACCCGGTGCGTGTGCCCGGCGGCCGCGATGTCCGCCGGGCACCCACGATTGCCCGTTAACCGGGCCAGACCGTGGATCTGTGTGTATAAACACACAGATCCACGTCTTGTCAGTTCAGAGGAGAACGATCTGTGTTCCCAGAACAGAGGAACACTGATCGGTCTCCTCCCCTTGTGCGTCCCCTCCCCCTACAGTTAGAAGCATTTCCTAGGAAACACATTTAACCCCTCCCCGCCCCCTAGTGGTTAACCTCTTCACTGCCTGTCACATTTACACAGTAATCAATGCAATTTTATAGCATTGATCGCTGTATAAATGTGAATGGTCCCAAAAATGTGTCAAAAGTGTCTGATGTGTCCGCCATAATGTCGCAGTCACGAAAAAAAAATCGCGATCGCCGCTATTACTAGTAAAAATAAATAAATAAATAATTTTTTTTAAAAAATGCCATAAATCTATCCCGTATTTTATAGACGCTATAACTTTTGCGCAAACCAATCATTATACGCTTATTGCGATTTTTTTTACCAAAAATATGTAGAAGAATGCGTATCGGCCGAAACTAAGGAAAAAAATCTGTTTTATTTTTAAAAAATTGGGATATTTATTATAGCAAAAAGTAAAAAATATTGTGTTTTTTTCAAAATTGTCGCTCTTCTTTTGTTTATAGCGCAAAAAATAAAAACCGCAGAGGCGATCAAATACCACCAAAAGAAAGCTCTATTTCTGGGGAAAAAAGGATGTCAATTTTGTTTGGGTACAACGTCGCACGACCGCGCAATTGTCATTTAAAGTGCGACAGCGCTGAAAACTAAAAATTGGCCTGGGAAGGAAGGGGGTGAAAATGCCCTGTATTGAACTGGTTAAATTAAATTAAAAATAGAAGTAATATTTTTTTTTTACCCGCCTTTACTTTGTTAAAAAAAAAAAAATAGTAATCCTTTAGTTAACAGTTGTTAAAATTACATGAATTACTCTATAATTAAAAGAACTCCATATTAATTATGTTGACAGAAAGCTAATGATTTATAGCAATGTCTATGCATTCATCTGTCATCCTGCCGCGTGCCAAAATAAATATAGTAACATCCACTCTGTGTAATGGCATCATTACACTATAATTTTAAAAACAGAGGTTTAACTTAACATTTTAAAGTCAATTAGTGGGCTCCTATTGCCATCTAGGAACTTTTTAAATCATGCAAAGCCAAAAACATGTAATCAATGTACGTTATTTTATAAACTCCTTTGCCGCCAGCTTCAGCAGGTTTCTGGGTAAGGATACAAACTAAGGCTTGCCACACACTGATATTTTTGTTCAGCAGGAAAAACTAGAATACTCCCATTCACCCTATACAGCACGAACAGGCGAATCTCCTTCTGCAGCTAATGTATTTTGGTTGTGAAAACACCAGAAAAGCAGCTGCAGCTGATCAGATGCCACTGCTGTGTGGCTGAAAATCTTCCAGCAGGCTCCTTTGAAAACATCAAGCTTCAAAATCCACACAGTGTAAGGCCAACTTTATTGTAGATGACTGTTCAATTCCTTTCTCATGATCCTTTGGTATACAGTAGGTGAAGCTGCAGCGGGCTCAGACAGAAAGGTGTCGAGACCAGGGAACACACACCCCTCCAGTTTTGGAAATTCAACTTAAGTACTACTCTCTAGTTCCTTTGTCACCTCCTCCCACGCTCGCCTCCAGGACTTTTCCCGAGCCTGTCCTATCCTCTGGAACTCCCTACCCCTATCTATCCGACTATCTCCTACTCTGTTTGCTTTTAGACAATCCCTGAAAACCCTCCTCTTCAAAGAAGTTGATTCTGCCCCTACCCAACAACTGTACTTTTATTTTCTCCATCAGATCCCCCCCACCCAAAGTTTTTACCTTTTGTATCACTTGACCCTCCCTCTTGGATTGTAAGCTCTATTGAGCAAGGCTCTCTGATTCCCCCTGTATTAAATTGTATTATAACTGTACTGCCTGCCCTCACAAATTTGTAAATATTTTATTATATCATTTCATGTGACAACACTGAAGAAATTACACTTTGCTACAACGTAAAGTAGTGAGTGTACAGCTTGTATAACAGTGTAAATTTGCTGTACCTTCAAAATAACTCAACACACAGCCATTAATGTCTAAACCGCTGGCAACAAAGGTGAGTACACCCCCTAAGTGAAAATGTCCAAATTGGGCCCAATTAGCCATTTTCCCTCCCCGGTGTCATGTGACTCATTAGTGTTACAAGGTCTCAGGTGTGAATGGGGAGCAGGTGTGTTAAATTTTGTGTTATCGCTCTCACTCTCTCATACTGGTCACTGGAAGTTCTACATGACACCTCATGGCAAAGAACTCTCTGAGGATCTGAAAAAAAGAATTGTTGCTCTACATAAAGATGGCCTAGGCAATAAGAAGATTGCCAAGACCCTGAAACTGAGCTGCAGCATGGTGGCCAAGACCATACAGCAGTTTAACAGGACAGGTTCCACTCAGACTCAGAACAGGCCTCTCCATGGTCGACCAAAGAAGTTGAGTGCACGTGCTCAGCGTCATATCCAGAGGTTGTCTTTGGGAAATAGACGTATGAGTGCTGCCAGCATTGCTGCAGAGGTTGAAGGGGTGGGGGGTCAGCCTGTCAGTGCTCAGACCATACGCTGCACACTGCATCAAATTTGTCTGCATGGCTGTCGTCCCAGAAGGAATCCTCTTCTAAAGATGCTGCACAAGAAAGCCCGCAGTTTGCTGAAGACAAGCAGACTAAGGACATGGATTACTGGAACCATGTCCTGTGATCTGATGAGACCAAGATAAACTTTTTTGGTTCAGATGGTGTCAAGCGTGTGTGGCGGGAACCAGGTGAGGAGTACAAAGACAAGTGTGTCTTCCCTACAGTCAAGCAGGCTGGTGGGAGTGTCATGGTCTGGGGCTACATGAGTGCTGCCAGCACTGGGGAGCTACAGTTCATTGAGGGAACCATGAATGCCAACATGTACTGTGACATACTGAAGCAGAGCATGATCCCCTCCCTTCAGAGACTGGGCCGCAGGGCAGTATTCCAACATGATAACCACCCCAAACACACCTCTAAGACGACCACTGCCTTGCTAAAGAAGCTGAGGGTGAAGGTGATGGACTGGCCAAGCATGTCTCCAGACCTAAACTCTATTGAGCATCTGTGGGGCATCCTCAAACGGAAGGTGGAGGAGCGCAAGGTCTCTAACATTTACCAGCTCTGTGATGTCATTATGGAGGAGTGGAAGAGAACTCCAGTGGCAACCTGTGAAGCTCTGGTGAACGCCATGCCCAAGAGGGTTATGGCAGTGCTGGAAAATAATGGTGGTCACACAACATATTGACACTTTGGGCTCAATTTGGACATTTTCCCTTAGGGGTGTACTCACTTTTATTACCAGCAGTTTAGACATTAATGGCTGTGTGTTGAGTTATTTTGAGGGGGCAACAAATTTACTGTTATACAAGCTGTACACTCACTACTTTATATTGTAGCAAAGTGTCATTTCTTCAGTGTTGTCACATGAAAAGATATAATAAAATATTTACAAAAGTGTGAGGGGTGTACTCACTTTTGTGAGATACTGTATATATATAGATCTCTTTTGTGACCCCCAACGAATCCCCGAGCGCTGCTCAGGACCAAGGATGAGCTTGGGAGTGTTATTTGGATATACCGTATTTATCTGCATATAACACGCACCTTCACTTTATGAGGGAAGTTTCAGGAAAAAGCTTAAATTTTAAATAAAGAACTGTGAAGCAAAATAAGGGTCAGTGACCATCAATGCAGCCTAATCAGTGCCCATCTGCAGCCTCACCATTGCAGCCTCACCATTGCCATGAATGCAGCCTCACCATTGCCATGAATGCAGCCTCACCATTGCCATGAATGCAGTCTCACCATTGCCATCTGTGTAGCCTGATCGATGCCCACCTGCAGCCTTGGAGGGGACAGGGAGGGGGCGGGACGAGTGCGGACCTATTGCATACAGGAGAATCTCCTGTTTACTCGGCGGCCTCTTTAATACAAGTCCCGCCTCCTATTATAGACAGGACAGTCGTCCAATGGCAGCCCAGGAGACGGGACTTCCTATTACAGATGCCGCAGAGTAAACAGGAGATTCTCCTGTATGTAATCTCACAGCACTTGTCCCGCCTTCTCCAAGGCAGCGCCGATAAATACGGTGTATATCTTTTGTGGCCCCCAGGGCCACAAACGATATATATATATATCAAAATCACCAGGGAGGACGCATTAAACCGGGAACACGGGCCGCAGTTGGCCACTGGCCGGACTTTGGACATGCCTGGTCTAGATCATAGTTACATAGTAGGCGAGGTTGAAAAAAGTTTATCAAGTCCAACCTATGTGTGTGATTTTATGTCAGTATTACATTGTATATCCCTGTATGTTGTGGTTGTTCAGGCGCCTATCTAATAGTTTTTTTAATTTATCGATGCTCCCCGCTGAGACCACCGCCTGTGGAAGAGAATTCCACATCCTAACACGTTCAGTGCTCGCAACCTTTCCTCATAACTAAGGTCCTCCAGTCCCTTTATTAGTTTTGTTGTCCTTCTCTGGACTCTCTCCAGTTCCAGCACATCCTTCCTGAGGTCTGGTGCCCAGAACTGAGCGGCATACTTCAGGTGTGGGCGGACCAGAGTCTTGTAGAGAGGGAGTATTATCGTTTTATCGAAGGAGTTAATCCCCTTTTTAATGCATGTAAATATCGTCCGCAAATACAGAGATTGAGCGGTTTATACCATCCCATAATGATTGCATAAAAAGCATTACAATTTCTTTGAAAAGGCAAAAAATGTTTACATATATGTGTTATGACTGTGTTTTTAGCTGTTTGCCTGGAGTTCAGGTTTAAAAAAAAAATGTAATGGTGCGCTGGCGACATTACTGAATAAATGCTGACATAAAGCATGACAAAATATTTCTGTCACATTGTTTCCAAGCATTTTACTACACCATAACTAGACAAAAAAAACAAAAGCAGTCATCCAAACGAGCAGACATCCAAACGAGCAGTCAAATATCATTCTTAAGGGGCTCTGTTATAAACTTTCTAGAAGTGTGATGACAATAAATGACACTTAAATAACCCCCTAGGAATACCTTACAGTCTTTCAAAGGGAAAACTTTTTTTTTTTTACCGTCTCTATTGCAACCGACAGGCTGGTAAAATTAGGTGGAGAAAGATCAAAACAGTCTTCCACAGTGTCCATTGTTCCTTAAAGATGTTAAGCATTTAAACTGGAAAAAGAACACAAATTGGAGAAAATCAGAAGATGCAATGAAAGAAAGAAAATTCATTAATTAATGGGGAGCAGCTAGAGACCTTACATTATTGCTTGCAGCTGGTTTAGAAGCTCTCCTGTGCTTTACAAGCAGCAAGTTCTACATTGTCCAAGCAAAGGAGAACAATGTTGGAACCTTTTGAGGGATCGTAGGAAAAAGAGGGGATCAGCAACAAAAGGAGAGTTTCGTTTTTTTTTTTGGCCCGCCTAAATTTTCATATGAGTGCCAAAATGTTTCCAGGGTTCAGACACATTCCCTTCATTATGGCTACAGTCAAACACAAAACATAATAAAGACTAGTAGGAATAGTATCTCTACCAGCAACATCAAAAATCATAAAATGTGTCTAAAACATTGACCAAAATTATAGGCAAAATAAATGTATATATATATATATATATATAAAAATAAATGACAAATTTATAAAAGCAGACCCTCCTTACTGTCATATAACAGATAAAATCTAATATGTCAAAGTAAAAAAACAAAGCATTAAAAAAAAAAAAAAAAAAAAACAATAATAATTCTACTAGAAATAGTAGAATACAAACACAAAAATAAAAGAATGATCATATCCACAAAGAATCTCTTGCGGAAACTTGCGGAAAGCAATAGCAATGCATGACCAATATTCCTTTTGGTAAATTTAGAAGAAACTTTTCTGCAAATATGGATTTTTTTTTCAAGTTTAGGCATTCAAAGCTGAAAACAATAACTGTTTAAGAGAGTGTTTGATCATAAAGCAAAATAAATAAATAAACGTCTATCCCATACATTCTGTCTACAACCTTTCAGTTTGGCTGACCACCAAGATACAACCTTATAGCCAAATAAAATCCATGACTTTTCACTTTGATGCTTTCAAGTTCCACTACTAAAAATCAGACATGTTAATCTATCCTAGCAACAACCTTCCGCAGAGCTAAGACTGAAAGATCAACTTGCGCCTAGCCAAGTAGGTCTTCACACTCCTGGATTTTTTTGAAGCTCCGCGGTGCAATGACCTTGGTGCAAAAAAACTCATAGTGAGCCCCCCCCCCCATCATCGTGAGAATTTACGACACCCCTGGACTGCCAATCCCCGGGGGGGGGGGGGGGTTGGGGGGGGGCATGTACACCAGGGACTTCTCTCAGCCTGGCCCCTGGTCAGACCAGAGAAGCACCATCCCTACCAGGAAGTTATCAGAACTTAGGAAGCCTAGTGAGAGCCTTGCCTTCAACTGGGGACAAGCCTGGTACACCAGGCTAGAATCAAACCAGGAGGAAAAAGGCCCACCCACCAATCCCACAGGGTTCTGTCCCCGACAACTGATCAGAATACTACACAGCCAAAAGGCCGAGAAATGATAGTCTTCACACTCCACTCATCTCCTATTAATTTTTAGACTATGGTATGATAGTCATCATACTATATGTAGTACTATGATAAATAAAGTGGCAGGAGCCGCATGTGCTCATAGGCTGCGCTGGGGGGATTAAGAGGATTTATATATCTAGCCTACCACACAGCACAGCAGTTGATTGGAGAAAGAAGATCCATCGACAGGTACATACAACTAGGCCTAAGAAACCAGAAAAACGTATAGGTCCTAACATCAAAGCAATAGGCAAAAAAACAGAGTTGTTTCTTGCAGATGGAGGGGTTGGTAACCAGCAGGGGCTGCCCTGAGCTGTTCTTTTGTTGTGGCAATGGCACCGAACCCCGTCCATCAAGATCCAAAGATCTAGCTGTGATCCTCAATGTAAGGAAGAAAAGAATTGCTGTGTGAGCCCCAGTTCACACTGCTGCGATCTGACATCCCTGTGCGACTTCATCCTAGCTTGCATACGACTTCTTTAACAGAAGTCAATGCAAGTCGTGTTGAAGTCTGTGAAGTAGTGCAGGAACATTTTTCTAAGTCAGAACGGCTTGGGTCAAACCGATTAGAACGGTTCCATTGCTGTTAATGGGGCATGACTTGTAATGCGACTTTGAACTCTCAAGTTGCACGACAAGTCGCGGCAGTGTGAACCAGAGCTGAGTGCTGCTTTTCAGGTAATAATGCTTATTCTATGCTAAAACACATTTTTTTTTTTTATTTAAGTGAACACATAACTGGATTAAACGTTTTTTTCTTAACGCTATGACTTTAATTTAATTCTTCACAGGTTCAAAAACATTTTCTATAGATTTCACAAAAAAAAATGTATTTTAATCTACTGGCCTTTAACAAATGATAAATAGAATACATGGGAAAATTTACTGCTGCACAAGGTAGCATACCAAGTGACGTTATTTACAGAACAACCTTAGGTTGTTCTGTAAATAATGTCACTTAGTATGCTACATTGAGCAGCAGCAATTTTTACTATGTGTCCAATTCATCAGTGTAACTGCACATCCAGCCAATGACATTGGTATTGCTGATATTGTCCACACACGGATATGCTTCTTGTAATCCCCACCCACATGACTTTATATTTTTATCTATTGGGTTTGGTTGCTATGCCGCTACCTGGCAACAAGTAAATACTTGGTGTCTGAGGATATACACAGCGAGCTTTTCTCGTGCCCTGTAATTGCTACAATGTAAAATACCACTTGGAATGATTCATTAGTGTGTACCCATTCCGGTGATGTCACAGGGATTCTTGGATCTCACTGCATCTGAATCTTTAAAACAATCTCAACTGTATTATTAACGTTGGCCTTTTTAGGATCTATGGGTCAAGAAAATAAAAATACTCTAAAAAAAAAAAAAAAAAAAATCCTACCGGGAAAGATAATATTAGTAAAGTCCTTTAATGGAATGCATATTTTATCAGAGATAACGCCAATGATTCTACAGAGAATTCTCCATTCAGAGTCTAAACAAAATAAATTGTGACGGGTTATTACGCTATGAGCTCATTCTGGCATTACTTTTTCACACTTATTCTAAAATTCCAACTCAAATGCTTTATAAAATGTATCCTGTTGATTGAACCGCTTCAGCCCCGGAAGATTTTTACCCCCTTCCTGTCCAGAGCACTTTTTGCGATTCGGCACTGCAACGCTTTAACTGACAATGGCGCGGTCGTGCGACGTTGCACCCAAACAAAATTGACGTCCTTTTTTCCCCACAAATAAAGCTTCCTTTTGGCAGGCTGTCTCCCAGGGGCACGCTTCTTTAATATATACCTTTATGCACAGCATGGTCTGTCAATTTTTGCCAGCTCCAAGCAGCAGTAAATCCCATTAGGGTTTTTTGTGAGATATATACTTTATATCCCTGCTCTGTTGGCCGCCTTTATTTTTGTAGTGAAGCCGCTACTTGCCCCTGCTGTCTACTATGCTACTCTAGCTATAACTTTGAATTATGAATATCCATCGCCTACTCTAAACCTTTGAGAGACAATTATTTCAGCATATTCCAACTCAAGACAGTGAGATTTTTTTTCTCTTATCTGTTGCGTCTTTGAACCTTGGTCGTGTCCTGAAGAAGCCTAAGGGCGAAATGCGTAGACGCACAAGGGCTCACTGTGCAATATTATTATGCATATGTATGATGGTTCTTGTCTTTATTGTTCTATGTATATTTTGTAAAAAAAAATTTCAATAAATATGATAGTTCTTTTTGTAATACTCCTTTCTCCATTGTTTCCTTGGCCCATAAATTCTGGTTTTGGTAGTACTGTTAGTATTACCCCTCCTTTTCTCATATATTAACGGATGTGGCTTAAAAGTGCCTTTTCTCTATTTATTTGGTGGTATTTGATCACTACTGCGGTTTTTATTTTTTGCGCTATAAACAAAAAGAGAGCAACAATTTTGAAAAAAAAAAAACGCAATATTTTTTACATTTTGCTATAATAAATATACCCCAATAATATATAGAAAAACTATTTTTTTCCTCAGTTTACGCCGATATGTATTCTTCTACATATTTTTGGTAAAAAAATAAAAATAAAATCGCAATAAGCGTATATTGATTGGTTTGCGCAAAAGTTATCACTTCTACAAAATAGGGGATGGTTTTATGGCATTTTTATTTACTTTTAATGGGGTGGGCAACTACATGACAAATGAGGTTTAATGTAGAAAAATGTAAAATAATGCATTTAGGTGGCAAAAATATGAATGCAATCTATACACTGGGGGGTGAACCTCTGGGGGAATCTAGGATGGAAAAGGACCTGGGGGTCCTAGTAGATGACAGGCTCAGCAATGGCATGCAATGCCAAGCTGCTGCTAACAAAGCAAACAGAATATTGACATGCATTAAAAAGGGGATCAACTCCAGAGATAAAACGATAATTCTCCCACCCTACAAGACTCTGGTCCAGCCTCACCTGGAGTATGCTGTCCAGTTCTGGGCACCAGTCCTCAGGAAGGATGTACTTAAAATGGAGCAAAGAACAAAGAAGGGCAACAAAGCTAATAAAGGGTCTGGAGGATATTAGTTATGTGGAAAGGTTGCGAGCACTGAACTTATTCTCTCTGGTGAAGAGACGCTTGAGAGGGGATATGATTTCAAATTTACAAATACCGTACTGGGGACCCCACAATAGGGATAAAACTTTTCAGTGGAAGGGAGTTTAATAAGACACGTGGCCACTCACTAAAATTAGAAGAAAAGCAGTTTACCTTAAACTAGAGGGTTCTTTACTGTAAGAGTGGCAAGGATGTAGAATTCCCTTCCACAGGCGAGGGTTTGAGCGGGGGGCATCGATAGTTTCAAAAAACTATTAGATAAGCACCTGAACGACCACAACATATAGGGATATACAATGTAATACTGACATATAATCACACACATAGGTTGGACTTGATGGACTTGTGTCTTTTTTTTTACCTCACCTAACTATGTAACTGTATACGCTGCCGATGACGTCATCGGCGCACATGCTCTGAAGGTACGGCCCTTTCTTCAGGGCCCTGTGCTGTGACCGGTGGCTCCTGCACACATACACAGGAGTGACATCATCGCAGCCAATCACAGCGCCGGAGCCCGCGAACCGGGGAAGAGGTCAGCTGTCTCAGCGGTGTGAGGGCGCCACTGGAGGGCTTCGTTGTAAGGTAAGTATTTCATAATGAGCTAGTATGTGAAGCACACTAGCTCATTATGCCTTTGTCTTACAGGATTTTTTTTCTTTGGGTTTGCAACCACTTTAAACTAAATTATTGTGCCCTTAAGTACTACTTAAATGAGCCCACTTAATTTAAGCATTCTTAATACTGCAAAACGCTGAGCGAGTTGTCACTTCCATGTCCTGTTTTATTGCACACTACATTCAAAACTTGGGTAATGTATATACCAGTGATCTCTAAACTGTGGTCCTGGGGCCAGATACGGCCCTTTGCTTGCCTTTATTCGGGCCCTTGAGGCATTATTCCTGCCACTGACCCAACAATGGGGCACTATTCCTTCCACTGACACCAACAATGGGGTACTATTCCTTCCACTGACACCAACAATGGGGCACTATTCCTTCCACTGACACCAGTGATGGGGCACTATTCTTTCCATAGACACCAACTATTTCACCCCCTAATACCAAAGATGGAGCATTGTTTACTCCCACTGGGCACAGTCCGTTCCCCCCTAAATTCTAAAGGACAATAAACTGGCCCTTTCTTTAGAAAGTTTGGAGACCCCTGGTATATACCTTTCTGCAAGAAGCAGTAACCCAATAATACATGGGTATTTGAAGTTCTAATAGGTTGACAGGGTTGCTGAGAACTGTTCCCAAATCCAAAGTATTCTATAGTGCTGACAGGAAGGGTCTAACACATGTTTGTATGGGAGCTCAAGGTGGATCATACATTTACTAACCTGGAATTACCTCTGCAAGGTTACTTGTCTTATTACCAATATACAAGACACAGCCTGACATATGGCAGTTTTTGTTATGTTTTTATGGGAATGGGGAGGGAAGTGGGGGAGACTGATGCTGAGATGTTTTGTAGTTTTCTAGGTCCATAAGCTTTTGTGAAGCACTTAATTGTGCCTAGGTTTCTCACCTAAACATGGTAAGGTGTGCTAGGGTTTGTAACAAGAGAAACTAACTAACTAAGTGGGACTTTAAATGAGGACATTTCTAAAATGTACCTCCATCCCCAAAATGTCATACTCCTTTACTCTGTATCCATGCAAGCTATGTGGTCATCAATGTGGTCCATTCACCAGACATTATTGATACTACGATGCAGTCACATGCAAATATCAGTCTGATGAATTTTTACTATGGTACCATACTGACCATAATAGGCTGCTATGCTATTATGTTGTCTTATGATGTCTCTACAATATATACCTTATTATGGAATAAAAGCTCCTGGATTTATTATAACTTACCGTTTATGTAATTATTACTATGCAACACGATGTGGTCGCATTTATGGTGCAATCAACAGATATTCTTATTATTACCATGTTGTGTTATCTTCCCAGGCCTGTCTCATTTAAAGTCCCACAAACCCCCTTAGCTTTCTGTGTTTTTTATATGTGCTAGGGTTTGTGTCTGCTATGGCAGAAACTAAATTTGTTGTATTTTCAGATCTTAAAAGGATACGTGTCATGGTTATGCAATGGGGTTTGTCTGTCAGCCTACCTATAACCATGTGTTCATCTCTAGAGACCAGCCCTGCAGATCAACCTTTGTGTGTTTGGCTTCCTGTTTCCTGCTGCCGTGTGCTCTACGTTTGTTTTCTGTTACCGACCTTGGCGTGTTCTCAACTATTCCTGTCTGCTCATGACCCTGACCTTTTGGCGTGTCCCCGACTATTCCTGTTTGCCTGTGACCCTGAACCTTTGGCGTGTCTGTTGTCCTTGTCTGCTTGTGGCCCTGACCTTGGCTTATTCCCTTACTATCCCTATCCTCCTGTTGCCTACTGTGGGCGTGAGCTAGGGGACCCTGGGGGTCACGACCTGGAGCCAGTTGCAGCCCAGTCCATCCTCACCACTAGAGGCTCTGGTGAACACATGCTGGCTCTTAGACTCCGCGCCCCAGGGAATCCTACGCTCTAACCCCCGTGGGATCCATGTTGCTGTTCCAGCGGCCCTGCCTTCCTTACCACCCCGACTCCCATCCGCAGCAGTCAGCCGTAGGGTCCACTACCTTGCGGTGCACCCCCGATTCCAACGGTGTGCATCTGTCACCTAGCCCCAGGTGACCTGGCAGTTTGATCAGCCGGGCTGCCCCCCTGTGGGAGAAGACTGATCTTGTGGTTTCCAGCCTGTCCAACTTCTTGAAGCCCTTTTGTAATATCTTCAAGGAGCCAGCTCGGGTTTCTTCAGCGGCTAGTGCCTTTTTACACCTTCGCCAAGAATCTTGTTCAGTGGGACAATATGCGCTTCAGTTCCATATCCTCACAGCTGAATTGAGCTGGAACAATGAGGCCCTGGTCGCAACCTTTTTACATGGCCTCTCTGACCGAGTGAAGGATGAATTAGCAGGATAAGCCAACCCCGCCGGTCTGGACGATGTAATTTCCTTGTGCAATCAGACTGACATTCGTTTCCAGGAGAGGTCCCTAGAAGAAAAAAGATGCCAGCACTCCCTAGGTCCTAGTCAGCCTGAACTCTTCCCCCGTCACCCTGTGGAGCATCCTCTGCCTGCTGAGGAACCTATGCAGCTGGGTCAGACCACACTAACCCCCGAAGAACGTGCTAGACGCAGAACTCTGGGCTTGTGTCTTTATTGTGGGGGCAAGGGTCATTTTCGTGACTCCTGCTCGCTTCGTCCGGGAAACGTTAGCCGTAGGGTCCACTACCTTGTGGTGCACCCCTGATTCCAACATTGTGCATCTGTCACCTAGCCCCAGGTGACCTGACAATACGTTCACCATAAAAAAAATAAATAAATAAATGCACATTTTTTATAATATCTGGTCTGGGTCCTGAAGGCTGTGTAGGGCTTTAGGTGAGCTAAAACCCCCAGTCCTAGGTCCACATCTTATCTGTAGTCCAGACCTTACCAATTAGTCTCAGCTGTCCTCAGGTCTTTTATATCTGAGCTGACTAATTACTAGGGATGAAACCTAAGGCTCGATTCACACTAGCGCGTTTTTTGATGCATTTTGCATTTTGCAGAAATGCACGGGAATTTTTTAACATGGGTTCCTATGGAACATGTTCACATCAATGCTTTTTTGTTTCTTTGCGTTTTTGGAAAGGGTCGGGGACTTTTTTTCATGCAAAATGCAGCGTTTTGCATGTAATGGATTTCAATGGACAAGCATCAAAAACGCAAGTGCACCGTTTTTGCAGCGTTTTTGATGCGTTTTTGGTGCGTTTTTGGTGCGTTTTTGACGTTTTTTTTTTTTTTTTTTTTTTAATTTTTTTTTAGACTGTAAAAAAAACTGTAAAAAAAAAAAAAAAAACGCAAAACGCAAATCGCGGCAAAAACGCGGCAAAAACGCGGCAAAAAGGCGGCTCAAAAACGTGGCAAGCATGAAAAAAAAACCTCCAAAAACGCTCAAAAGCAACATGCATAGGTGTGAATCGAGCCTTAGGCCCCTTTCACACTGGGGCGGTGGGGGCGTCGGTGGTACAACAGCGCTATTTTTAGCGCTGCTGTACCGTCGTTCTTGCAGCGGTATTCGGCCGCTAGCGGTGCGGTTTTACCCCCCGCTGGCGGCCGAAAAAGGGTTAAAATCCCTCGTACAGCGCGGCTATAGCCGCGGTAATGCCGCGGTATAGCCGCGCTGTCCCATTGATTTCAATGGGCAGGAGCGGGGAAGGAGCGGTGAATACACCGCTCCTTCCCCGCTCCAAAAAAGCGGTTTGCAGGACTTTTCTCACCACCTGCCTGCGCACCGCTTCAGTGTGAAAGCCCTCGGGCTTTCACACTGAACAAACAGCGGAGGCTGTTTAGGAGCGGTTTTCAGGCGGTATTTTTAGCGCAATACCGCCTGAAAACCGCTCCAGTGTGAAAGGGGTCTTAGGCTTGTTTGGATATTAGTCTTAACCCATATAAGCTATCCCACCAAGTAGCTATCACTTTACAGGGCCAATGGTTAGCAGCCGAGCCATTCCCCACCCGCAGCTGCATAGTTGGAAATACTACAGCTGCTTATCATTGGCTCTGTGCAGTGCCATCTTCCTGGAAGAATATCTCAGGTGGGTTTGGACTAGGATCCAAACAAGTCTGAGTCATTCTAATGAAAAAATCAAGCTGGACTGTTTCTGGGATGGTGTGCTCTAATACTACATAGTAGTTGTTAAATTTAAAGGTCAAACAGACAGACTGTATTGCCAGAAGTATTATGGTTAGGTACGGACCAATAGGAAAACAGAACCAAAAAGCCCTCCACTGAACTAGTGCGGAACAGTACAGCCTTCTCAAAACAGAAGTTGCCTGCATGTCTCACTTCTTTCAAAATCCCATAATAAGGGATTTATTCCTCATTTGAGTATAGTGAGCTGAGCCTTAAAGCACTCCAGAGCCATTATAAATATCAGAGACGTAGAAAGAAAACAAGAAAAATCCATGTAAGCAGTATCAGACTTTTTTTTATTTTAGGTAGAGTAGTAGTAGTAGTAGTAGTAGTAGTAGTAGTAGTAGTAGTAGTAGGAGTAGAGTAGTCCAGTTTCCAAAGATTTGGCAAACATGTCAGGCACAAATTAAAGACACAAAGGAGTGAATCCAGCCTAAAAAATAAATATGCTTATAATGAATGCTTAAAAAACAGTAAATGTATTATTTTTTTAAATCATAAACTCCAGGTATGATCTTAAAGTAGAAGTCCTATCAAAATCCTATCTAAGCTTAAGGCCTCATGCACACTGGACGTTTTTTGACATTTTTACAGCAGCTGTTTTTGGCTGTAGACGTTTTTTTCTACAGTCATTAGGCTGGGTTCACACTGGTGCGACACGACAGCCGTCCTACTTTGGATCCGACTTTGCCCTGCGACATGAAGCCGGCATATGTCCGACTTTCAATGAACGGGGATCCGACTTGGATCCCCGCCACTGTGTTTGGTATGAATCTTTAGGGGGAACTCCGCGCCAAATTTTAAATAAAAAACCGGCATGGGTTCCCCCTCCAAGAGCATACCGGGCCCTTGGGTCTGGTATGGACCTTAAGGGGAACCCCCTACGCCGAAAAAACGGCGTGGGGGTCCCCACAAATCCATACCAGACCCTTATCCAAGCACACAGCCCGGCCGGACAGGAATGGGGGTGGGGACGAGCGAGCGCCCCCCCCTCCTGAACCGTACCAGGTTGCATGCCCTCAACATGGGGGGGTTGGTGCCTTGGGGGAGGGGGGCGCACTGTGGCCCCCCCACCCCAAAGCACCTTGTCCCCATGTTGAGGAGGACAAGGGCCTCTTCCCGACAACCCTGGCCGTTGGTTGTCGGGGTCTGCGGGCGGGGGGCTTATCGGAATCCGGGAGCCCCCTTTAATAAGGGGGCCCCCAGATCCCGGCCCCCCACCCTATGTGAATGAGTATGGGGTACATCGTACCCCTACCCATTCACCTAGGGAAAGTGTCAATTAAAAAAAAAACCACTACACAGATTTTTAAAGTAATTTATTAGACAGCCCCGGGGGTCTTCTTCCGACTTCGGGGGTCTCTCCGGTTCTTCTCCACGCTCTCCGGATCTTCTGCCGGGCTCCTCCGCTCTCTTCTGCTCTTTTGCCGCTCTTTTGCTATAGAGGAGGAGCCCGGTCTTCAGTCTTCTGCCTTCTGCCCTCTTCTCTTCTTCTGATGTTGACACGACGCTCTCTCCGGCTGGAATGCTCTCTGTGCGCTCTGCTATGGCTTATATAGGCGGTGACCCCGCCCCCTTATGCCGTCACAGTCCCTGGGCATGCTGGGACTGTGACGTTTTAGGGGGCGTCGTCATCACCCGATGACCACGCCCCCTTATGCCGTCACAATCCCAGCATGCCCAGGGACTGTGACGGCATAAGGGGTCGGGGTCACCGCCTATATAAGCCATAGCAGAGCGCACAGAGAGCATTCCAGCCGGAGAGAGCGTCGTGTCAACATCAGAAGAGAAGAGGGCAGAAGGCAGAAGACTGAAGATCGGGCTCCTCCTCTATAGCAAAAGAGCGGCAAAAGAGCAGAAGAAAGCGGAGGAGCCCGGCAGAAGATCCGGAGAGCGTGGAGAAGAACCGGAGAGACCCCCGAAGTCGGAAGAAGACGCCGGGAGCAGTCTAATAAATGACTTTAAAAATCTGTGTAGTGTTTTTTTTTTAATTGACACTTTTTCCCTAGGTGAATGGGTAGGGGTACGATGTACCCCATACTCATTCACATAGGGTGGGGGGCCGGGATCTGGGGGCCCCCTTATTAAAGGGGGCTCCCGGATTCCGATAAGCCCCCCGCCCGCAGACCCCGACAACCAACGGCCAGGGTTGTCGGGAAGAGGCCCTTGTCCTCATCAACATGGGGACAAGGTGCTTTGGGGTGGGGGGCCGCAGTGCGCCCCCCTTCCCCAAGGCACCAACCCCCCATGTTGAGGGCATGTGACCTGGTACGGTTCAGGAGGGGGGGGGCGCTCGCTCGTCCCCACCCCCATTCCTGTCCGGCCGGGCTGTGTGCTCGGATAAGGGTCTGGTATGGATTTGGGGGGACCCCCACGCCGTTTTTTCGGCGTAGGGGGTTCCCCTTAAGGTCCATACCAGACCCAAGGGCCTGGTATGCTCTTGGAGGGGGAACCCATGCCGGTTTTTTATTTAAATTTTGGCGCGGAGTTCCCCCTCAAGATCATCAGAGCACAAGTCGCGTGCCGAAGTCGGATCATGCGAGACGGCAATCCGACTTTGATCCGACTTCAATGATAGTCAATAGGCTGAAGTAGGATCAAAGTCGGACCAAAGTAGTACAGGGAGCATTTCTAAAGTCGGAACGACTTGTGTCGGACCAGTTAGGACGGCTCCCATAGGGAAACATTGGATTTCACACGTCATGCGACATGAGCTCCCAATGTCGGAGCGTTTGTCGGACCAGTGTGAACCCAGCCTTAAACTCTTCATCATGTTATCCTCTGTGTCCATGCACACATAGGATGTTATCAGCAGTTTTGGGCAGTGGCGTTTTTGAGCAGTAAAAAAACCCAAAACTAGAAAAAAAAACCTAAAGCTGATAAACGTAGATAAACGCTCAAAAACATCGCTCACCAGCGCTTTTAACGTTTTCGATCCATTGAAAAAGAAAAAAAACGCTAAAACGCCAATGCGAAGACCAATAAAAAAGGCTAAAAACTGGTATTGCAAAAACGTTGAAAAAAGTTGAAAAACTCACTGCAAAGCTACTGACGTTTTTATAACGTTATTTTAACGTCCAGTGTGCATGAGGCCTAAAAGAGAAGTTGGATACTTTTTTTTTTTCAAAAATCATACTTACCGATGCTGCATCTGTCCTCCCGCTGGCTCCAAGACTGAGAACTGAGTGATCAAAGACCGCCGATTGCTCAGTTCTCAGTGCTCCGTGAGCAGACAGCTGGTGACTGTCAGTCACCCCCCCCCCCCAGCTCACTGGAGCGCTGGGCTGTGGAGGGGACGGGAGCAGCCGCCTCAGGCTCTCAGCGGCTCACTTAGAGGCTGAGCCGGGTGCCTGTCCAGGCACGTGGGGGGATCCCGACTTTTTCGCGATCTTGCCGCAGCCTGGACTGGCTCTGTGACATGATTCGACAGCGAGCTTCAGCACCCTGTCTGCTGAAAATGGGTCACAGGAGTGCAGAACAAACCATACTCCTGTGATCCACAAGCTTTGGCTGTACATCTCCTTTAAACGTACTCCCACCCCCATTTTAAGCCCTATATGGTCACAGAAGGAAGCCTCTTCTAAAGATGATGCACAAGAAAGACGGCAAAAATTAGCTAAAGACAAGCAGACTAAGTACATGGATTACTGGAACCAAATTTACACTGTTATACAAGCTGTACACTCACTACTTTACATTGTAGCAAAGTGTCATTTCTTCAGTGTTCCCACATGAAAAGATATAATAAAATATTTACAAAAATGTGAGGGGTGTACTCACTTTTGTGAGATATATATATATATATATATATATATATATATATATATAATATATTTCAGCATTTTTTACAAATTAATATGTGAAAAGTGTGTTGTACATTTGTATTCAGTCCGAGTCAATACTTTATAGAACCACCTTTCGCTGCAATTAGGGCACTTTCACACTGAGGCGCCGACGGTTTTTAGCGGCACTTTACTGTTATTTTAAGTGGCGCTTTTCGGCCGCTAGTGGGCCACTTTTAAGCCCTGCTAGCGGCCGAATAAAGGGTTAAAAGCGCCGCTGCCACTGCGCTTTGCAGGCACTTCGGCGGCGCTGCCCATTGATTTCAATGGGCAGGGGCACTTTAGGAGCGGTGTATCCACCGCTCCTAAAGCGCCTCAAAGATGATGCTTGCAGGACTGTTTTTAACGTCCTGCCAGCACACCACTCCAGTGTGAAAGCACTTAGGCTTTCACACTGAAAAGGCAGGAGAGGCGCTTTACAGTCGCTATTTTTAGCGCTATAGTGCTTGTAAAGCTCCTCAGTGTGAAAGTAGTCTTAGAGGTACAAGCCTTTTTGGGGATGTCTCTACCAGCTTTGCACATCTAGAGAGTGAACGTTTTGCAAATTCTTCTTTGCAAAATAGCTCAAGCTCTGTCAGATTGGATGGAGAGCGTCTGTGAACAGCAATTTTCAAGTCTTGCCACAGATTCTCAATTGGATTTAGGTCTGGACTTTGACTGGGCCATTCTAAAACGTGAATATTCTTTGATCTAAACCATTCCATTGTAGCTCTGGCTGTATGTTTGGAGTCGTTGTCCTGCTGGAAGGTGAACCTCTGCTCCAGTCTCAAGTCTTTTGAAGACTCTAACAAGTTTTCTTCTAAGTTTGCCTTGTATTTGGCTCCATCCATAAACTCTAACAAGCTTCCCTGTCCCTGCTGAAGAAAAGCATCCCCACAGCATGATGCTGCCACCACTATGTTTCACGGTGGGGATGGTGTGTTCAGGGTTATGTTCAGTGTTAGTTTTCTACCACACATAGCGTTTTGCTTTTAGACCAGAAAGTTCAATTTTGGTCTCATCTGACCAGAGCACCTCACCATCCAGGGGCGCTGTCACCTTCGTCTTTCTCATATCAGCTACTTTACTCTAGTTACATCAACTCATTCCAAATCTGTCTCTGACTGATTGGACCAATATTGACCTTTTCAGCGCCCCTGTTTTTCAATCTTGTCTAGATTTAATCTTGTTTTTATTGGCCGCTTCCTACCCCCTGCAGCCACACGATTTAGGAGGTAGGTCGCCGCCCTTTTGGCAGATCCCCTGCCGACATTGCCAGCTGGGCGAATTGGGAGCTATTTCCCTATACTGGTCACGTCCTATTCCCCTGAGGAAGCCAATATCTTGGCGAAACATGTAGGGAAGACCTGACCCGCAATTATACATAGGCCTTTACCAACTTGGCCATTCAGGATACTTTTTATGCTCCCTTTTTAATGTTTAATTTTGACTAGCAATTTTTGTGTGTATTATATGTATTTGATATCTTTGTAATAAAATGTATTTTCTTTTAATAATTCTTTGATTGAGTTATGTTGGCACCGCAATAATCCCCTCCCCTCTGGTTTTTCCCTTTTTCTTAATTACTGGGATGAGGTGCCTTATCTAATACGGACATACCCGCCACTCTTTGCACTTTTCTGAGATTAAATTACACACAGGTGGACTCTATTTACTAATTAGGTGACTTCTGAAGACAATTGGTTCCGCTAGATTTTTAGGGGTATCAGAGTAAATGGGGGCTGAATACAAATGCACGCCACACTTTTCACATATTTATTTGTAAAACATTTTGAAAACAATTTATCATTTTCCTTCCACTTCACAATTATGTGCCACTTTGTGTTGGTCTATCACATAAAATCCCCATAGAATACATTTTACATTTTGGTTATAACATGACAAAATATGGAAAATTTCAAGGGGTATGAACAATACATTTTCAAGGCAATATATTATATATATACACACATACATAAACACACACACGAACCGGCTCTTCAAGGCAGGGGACATGCATGTGTACCCGATTGGCGGGTGCATCATTATGCAGAGAGCCAGAACTGCAATCTGCCTATGTAAACAAGGCAGATCACTGTTCTGACAAGAGGAAAGGGACGGAATTTGTGTCCCTTGCAATAAATTCCATCTCTTCCCCTAGTAAAAGCAGCACATACATTGTAGTAAAACACTGGCTAGGCACACAGTTAAAACACATAAAACACGCATTGGTGATCAAACACCACCAAAAGAAAGCTGTATTAGTGGGGGGGGGGGGGGAAGGACATAAATGTTATTGGGGTACAGCGTTGCATGACCACACAATTGTCAGGTAAAGTAATGCAGTGACATATTACAAAAAATGCCCTGGTCATGAAGTAAATCTTCCGGAGGTCAAGTGCTTAATAAATGCTCAGTTCACATTAAGTTGACATAAAGATGCTAAATACATTATTGGTTATTTTTATGTATGCCAGCTTAAATAAACATTTTTTTATTTAATTTTTAGTTTGTGATCACACTGTATTGCACTGGGACCACTGTAGCCTGCCATTCACAAGTCTGCACTTATAATTCTAAAATGCGGTGACTGAGGACATTAAAGTGTTTGTTGACCTAAAAATAAATACATAAAAAAGGGAAGTAGATCCTGTTTCTTTTAAAGCATGTTATACAGCACAGTGCTTGTGCTGTGTAAATTGGCCCCCCGTATCACCTGAAATACCTGGCCGAGCCTGCCTGGCTCTGCCCCCCCCCCCTGTAAACTGACCACGGTATATCATATCATATCATATCAGGGCTGCTGAGCCCTGACACCGTGGTCAGTTTACGTGCCTCCGTCCTCTGCTCTCTCCTCTGTCCTTCTCTGCCCACTCCTTCGTCCTCTCCCCCCTCCGCTGTTCAGCTCTATGTCCATGTCCGTCCCCTCCTGCTGCTGAAATTACTGTTCAATTTTTACATTATCCTCTCTGTTTATTCATGTAATCTGCCTCAGAGTTTGCTTTATAAAAAAATGTAGAAATATACCTATTTTCAGAGTGCCAATCGGCACTCACGTGACCTGCCGCCTCTCTCCTCCTCCCCTCCTGACTGACGTCAGCGGGGGATCCTCAGCCCCGCCCGCTGCAGCTGTCAGGCCGAGAGAGGAGAGAGCATGCGGGTCAAGTGTGCGCCGATAGGCACTCTGAAAACAGGTATATAGCTTCATTTTTTTTTATAAGGCACAGACACTTGGGCAGACTACATTAAAGGAGAAGTCCAGCCTGAGCTTTTTAGGCTGGGCTTCTCCTATGGGTCACAGGAGTGCAATACGTTTTGCACACCTGTGACCCGTTTTCAGTGGAGATAGGTCTGAAGTCCGCTCTCCGCTGTCGTCACTGCCATCAGACGAGGCAGCGCGTCATCCCGACTTCCAAGTCTGGATCCGCCAGCTGCCTTGATTTATGGCAGTCTCAGCGTCTCAGCTGAGACACTGAGACAGTCTCTCCCCGCCCCTCCACAGCTCAGCGCTCCAGTGAGAGTGGAGAAGCAGAGAGGAGAGATGCTGATTTACAGTCAGCAGCTTTCCTCTCGGGGATCTGTGAGAACCGAGCCATCAGTGCAGAGACGGCGGGGGACAGCTACAGCATCGGTCTGATGTCCCATCCACCGAGGTAAGTATAAATCAAAAAATTAAAAAAAAAACCCATACTTCTTTTTTAATAAGCCAAGAGAGAATTTTGAAAATTTTACTTAGTGGGTTAGCAACCACTTTAATATACATGTTGCAGTTGGAAGATGTGTAAATTGTTGCAGCCATGAACTTGTTTTAACCATTCGATTGCCAAGATGTATTCTTTACATCATTGGCTACTTAAACTAATGTACAACCAAAACATATGTTACAGGTCCTTGGCAGTAAAAATGGTAAAGATAAACTGCAGGCGAGGGGGGCGTGTCCAGATGAGTAGCTGAGCGGCCGCACACTGCCTGAGCTCCGCTCCTGCCGGAATCCTAATTGCCATCTGAGTTCCTTTCCTCCGCACCAATACACCCCATCTGACACCCTGGGTTCCAGGAGGGTACTGGGCACCCCGCGGGCTCCTCTGATCTCCCCGGGAAAGCTCCGATTATCCAAGAAAAGCACAGATCTACAGCACTTCTCCTTTCCCACGGCGGCCATCTTGGACACGAGGAAACCTGTGTCCAGCATGTCAGCAGTGGCAAAGATGCCTCCGGGACTACAGGTACCAACAAACCCTACCTCTGCAGATATTTTAGAGGCGATCAAAGCCTGTAATGAAGCCATAAAGACTTGTAAAGACACACTGGCAACTAAAATTAACTACTTGGCCACTGACATCAGCCTGATACGCCATGACATGGATAAATTTAGATCAAGGGTGTCTGAAGCAGAAGACCACATCTCACAGCTGGAGAACTCCACAAGAGCAGACTCCAGGGAGATGCATGCCCTGCAAATACAAGTGAAAGCCCTCCAAGATAAGGCGATTGACACAGAAAATAGACTCAGACAGAATAACATCCGTATCATAGGCCTCCCAGAGCGGGCTGAGGGCCCCAGAATCAGGCCTGCAGAATTCGCTGAGACATTTCTCGCCAAGCTGCTTGACTTTCCGGATATGCCGCCCACATATGTGGTGGAAAGGGCCCATAGGGTCCCCCCTGCCCCACCTATACCAGGGGCACCCCCGAGACCTTTTCTTTTAAGGCTGCTTAACTACAGAGACAGAGATTGAGTGTTGGCAGCCGCACGACAGAAGCAAGACCTGCGACATGACGGTGCAAAAATCCTACTTTTCCCTGACTATTCGCCACAGGTGCAGCAAAGACGCCGCTCCTATAAAGAAATCTGCACGCCTCTCCGAGAGCAAGGCCTCAAGTACAGCCTCCTTTACCCCAGCAAGCTTCAGGTGGTGGATGGAGATCGCACCAAATTCTTTGAAACTCCTAAGGCGGCTTGCACCTGGATGGACGGTCACTGATCCTAGCACAGATTGATTCACGGCTGGCATCATGCACTAGTTATTAACCGCAAGCATTATAGCTGGGTCCCGTTACCCACCGGGTATAGCAGTTCTAGTGTTTACAAAGGTTTGAGATGTTTTTTCTTCACCTATCCCAAAGTTATCCCCCCTCTTTTTATTTTTGACATTTTCATAGTACTTTATGATTCACGCAGGGTTAGTCCCTAACCCCTCATGTACATAGGAGGCGAACTGCTGCTGTTCCATCCTGTCAGCTGCCCACCATACCTGGACTCCTAGGCGGTCGGCCTGTCTAATCCCTCCATTCTATCACAGGACTGATCCTGTAACCACGGAGCCAAGCAGAGGAACCTTGGACAATCCCCTCCCTTAATAATTAATACCTGCCGCCCTTCAAGTGGACTCACTGATGGCTGTTCTCCCAGTTCCCCACAAGACTGCAGCCCTTGACCAAAGGATTTTACTTGGCTCCTTACCCGAGGTCCCCCATTCTAACTCCACTGGTTGGTGTGCACTACAGGATGGCCCGAGAGCGGGCGGACTTATGATAGACTATTTGCTGCTGCAGATCACATTGCCTTGTGGTCTTAGATCTAGATAAGGACAATGTTGTGTTCTGTTTTGGGTATAGACCGATTCCCAGCCCACCCCCAGTGTTTTTGGGGGGTGCCGGGTACCGGTAGGAAAAGCACACTGTGCTTGGGAAGTTGTTTTGTTTTCTATATGTTAAATGCGGTTGGCTCTGGCTCTAAATACACTCATCAAGTGGGACTCAGTTGGGACTCATTCACCCTGATGTAAGAATATTTCCCCTGGGATCATGGCGTCACATGATCAGGGAACAGTGTCGGTGATGTCCTGGAACATGAGAGGCCTTAATTCTAAATTTAAGAGGGCACTGATGTTCCAGTATGTCAAGTCATACAACCCCCAGGTACTGATGGTCTTGAAAAAGCCCTGGGTTCAGAAAACTTTCCATGCCACATACTCTTCTTATGCCAGAAGGGTCTCAATACTGTTAAACAAATCCTTTCCATGTAAAGTTGAAGCAGTCCATACCAACCCCCATGGCAAATTTGTAATTTTGGTACCAACGGCCTGGCAACAACGATATGTCCTTGTAGGAGTTTATATCCCACCATCATTCAAACCTGAAGTGTTGTACATTATTTTGGAGAGGATTACCCTGTACTGTCCAGCTAAATTGTTAATCCTGGGAGACTTCAATAACACCCTCTCCCCAGATCTCGACAGGACCATGCCATCACAGTCTTCTACTGGAGACTTGCTGGGGTGGACACTTTCAGCTGGAGTTACAGAAGTGTGGAGGTGGCTATGTCCCCAGACTAAAGCTTACTCATGTTTCTCTACAGCATTTAAAACCTCCTCTAGAATTGATTACGTATTTGCAAATCAGCTTATGTTAAATGACATAGTGGGGGCAACATACCTACCGAGTGGGCTTTCTGATCACTCCCCCCCTCAGGATCACTATGCGGACCCGGGACAAGCGCAGCAGCTCCATGTGGCGCCTAGGGGCCCACTGGATCTCCCATAAAGAGATCTCGGGGCAAACACTGCGCAAATTTTAGGGAACATAACGTGGGGTCATCTTCTCCCTCCACAGTATGGGATGCCTTCAAGGCGTTCACTAGAGGACACTATATGTCAGCAATTAAGGTGGTGAAAGTAAATCAACAAGCCAGTACAATGCGGTTGGAAGGGGAAATTGAGACAGCATCCGCCATCTACGGGTCTGACCCCTCGGTTTCCAACTTTGAACGGCTGCAGGCCACAAAGAGAGATCTCCACCCCATCTCACTGAGGTCACACGTTTAGAGTTATTCCATACTAAACAAAGATTTTTTGAGCAGGGTGATAAAATGGCAGGCTGCTGACAATGATGTCCCATCATGACACCCCCATAACCCTGATCCCCAAACTGGTCTCTCCAACGGGTGAATCTATTACGGCCCAAGAAGATATCCTAAAAGAGTTTCAAAGCTTCTATCAGACACTATACAGTACCACGCTCCCTCAGGATATGACTCCTGGTGAGATGGCACCTCTCCTGGACCCCCTGGCTCTGGGGTGGCTCTCAGACGAGGAGAGGTCCCATCTGGTCAGGCCTATCACTACAGAGGTGGTACATGTTATCATTAACACACTGGAAACCGGGAAGGCCCCGGGCCCTGATGGTCTACTTGTCAAATTTTACCGATCCCACGTAGACCTCCTAACCCCTCTATTGGCCGAACTGTATACCCAGTGCCTAAAGAAGGAAGCGCTCCCACCCTGCATGGCAGACGCACACATTATTTTAATCCCCAAGCCCAACAAAGACCCCAAACAGTGCGCCTCATACAGGCCCATGCACTTCTTAACATTAATTTCAAAATTCTATCTAAACTAATTACTGTTAGACTCAACCCACTTTTGCCCTCCATTATAGACACAGACCAGACTGGGTTTAAGGCTGGATTCACACCTATGCAGTTTTAGTGCTTTTTGCATTTTGCAGATTTGCACTACAGTCCATTTAACATTGTTTTCTATGGAACACGTTCTGTAGTGCAAATCTGCAAAATGCAAAAAGCACTAAAAATGCATAGGTGTGAATCGAGCCTAAGGCCCATAAATCAACGGATGTTACCCTCCGCAGACTATTCACCAACTTACATGCCATACATGATAATGTGGGCACTAGAACGGTTGCCTCCTTCGATATTGAGAAGGCATTCTATTCGATCGAATGGCCATTTCTCTGGGAAACTCTGCGGAGGATGGGATTTCCATTGGTGTTTATTAAATTGGCTGCAAACTATATATAAATCTCTGAAGGCAGCTATAAGACTAGGAGGTAATGTTTCTCCCCCTTCCCGCTGTCCAGGGGTACCCCCCCTCTCCAGCACTGTTTGCGATAGCTATGGAACCGGTGGCGGAGGCACTTTGTGTCTTGCACTATATAAAAGGACTTAAAATGGCATGGCTGGAGGAGAGGGTAGCTCTGTATGCGGATGACCTCTTGCTCTTTCTGAACGACGGGGGACTCCTCTCTTAGAGGAGCGCTGCAAGTATTGACTGATTTCTCAAGAGTAACAGGTTTACGAGTGAACTGGTCGAAGTCTCAGTTGCTTGCTATTGACCCCGAGGCCAAAAGACTGGCCCCGCCAGATCTGTAAATGCAATGGGTGGATGAAATAGTGTACCTTGGGGTCCGTGTCTCGAGAGACGCATCCAGCTTAATCCCCCTTAACCTAGAACCTGTGGTTCATGGAGTCAAAGCCAAACTAAAAGCTTGGGAGAACCTTCCTCTATCTCTATTAGGCCGCATTAACCTAATTAAAATGAAAAGCATACCTAAACTTACGTACCTATTTTGCAATTCCCCACAATGGATACCTTGTTCATTTTTCAAGAAACTGAACCGAATATTCTCCTCCTGCCCCAGAGGGCCCAAACCTCCCTAGATTTAAACTGTCCACACTGATGCGTCCGGTGTCGCAAGGGGGTTTGGCATTCCCGGATTGTCAGAAATATTTTCTGGCAGCCCAGCTGGTCACGGCAGTTTGGTGGCTAGTACCGGATCTGTCCAACCCCACGGCAGTTCTGGAGGCTGCAGTGGGCCGCTCTGTGGAGGCCCTAACACATTTACCCCTTCGAGAACCAAAAGCTCCATACGATCTGATCCCCTCAATGCACACGACTCTAAAGGCCTGGAGGGCGGGACTGTGTCTTGAGAAGTTCCCACGGAATGCAGTCTCCCCAAATGCCCCCCTTTGGAACAACCCCACCTTACCCCATCTCTACTCGTATTCTACAATAATGTACCTCCCTCGCACCTATTTCGACATATGCAACTGTCCCATAAGTTTAAAGCACAAAAAAGACTCGATGACACGCAAATAGTGCAATCTGATCTGGACAGAGTCACAAGATACGAATGCACCAGGAAACCGGCTTCAGTCCTTTATGCACATCTCCTCAGAGTTTCCTCCCCGGATCTGTCAAAGCTCCATCAGCGATGGACGCATGATATCCTGGGACTAGACTCCGAGGACTGGGAGGACATTTGGGATTTCCCCTCCAAAGTCCTCGTCTCAATTCGAGACTGTCTCATACAATACAAAATTCTACCCCGGGCATATATTACCCCGTATAGATTGCATAAAATGAGATCCTCCCTGTCCTCGGAGTGTTGGAGGTGTACTGGGGATCCAGGTGATTTTATGCATGTCTTCTGGTCCTGTCCAGCAATTAAAGACTACTGGTCACAGGCACTCTCTGTAATACGAGAGGTAGTAGGAATCGATGTAACTCCAACCCCACAGATTTGCCTACTAGGGTTAGTGGAAGAATAAGCCCCCAGGATAGCAGAGAGAACCCCGATAGGACTCCTGCTCTTTTACGGCAGAAAGATGATCACTCTATGATGGAAAAACGTGCTCCGCCATCCCTATGGCTATGGAAAACACGTCAATAAAGTATTACCACTCTATAAGGAAAGCTACCAAAATAGGGGATGCCCAAAAAAATACGCTAGAGTGTGGGCCAAATGGTTAGCTGAAGCATCCACGGCAACCGCAGACTGATTGAACCTGTACAATATGCCACCCCACGGGTGAATGGAATACATTGGACGCCACATTTAATGTAATGTCGGATATGGGTTTATTTGATATCTATTATTGTCCCTTGGATCTTGACTGATAGACTTGATTCTTAGTTACTACAACCGAGCAGGAGCCAATACAGTACTTTTTTTGTTGACGTGCTACAGCTTTTTGACACGAATGATGGAAGCAGATTACAATGCCGGCTGGCACTATTGACCCCTGCGTGGGTCTAGTTCAAGGCTGTGGCAGGTTTATTGTTGTGGTTTGTTTGTATGTCTTTATACTCAATAAAAAAGAAGATAAACTGCAGGCACACATACCTCTATAGAACCTGCTTTACCAACCAAAAGACTGTATGGTTGTATATCTATCCGAAGACCGGTCCCGTATAGCTTCTTCTCGTACATGCTCCAGCGGTCTAAGGTCCTGACATAATCAAGACCAATACAGGGTCCATAGCTTTGCACTGGTTGTGATGGCAGCAGTGGCGGCCCGTGCATTGTGGGCGCATGGGCCCTAACCCCCTATCCCTGCTGCCGCCCCCCTGTCCATGCGCCCGGCCCCTTTCAGGATGCTGGGTGCATGGATTCCTATGGCGGGGTTGGCAGGGGTGTTTTTTTTTAAGCACCTGATTAGAGCCAGAGGCTCAAATAGGCTTCAAAAAAGGTTGGGCTCGGGGCGCAGAAAGTGACCCCCGATCCCACCCAATTGTGTGACCATAGCAAATTAATTTTCGCTATTTTTACACTACAGTGCCTCCCCGCAGATCAAGAGGCAGGTCAGTGAGACCTGTTTCCTGATTGGTCAAAGCACCAGCGATCCTATTTGATGCCTATCGTGTTGGCGGAAGAGGAGACACCGAGCGGAGGAAGCATGAGGAGCGGACACCTCCGCCGCTGCTGCCCGCACTGGAGGAGACACAGGAGGAGAGAACACCACAGCCCGGTTAGTGCCGGACCTCCCGCGGGGGGAGGGGGGCTTCTGTCAGTGCCACGTGCGGAGTGGGGGGGTGTGCTATCAGTGCCGTGAGCACCTGTCCTATGTGTGTTGGAGTGGGGGTTGTCTTGTACTAGTTACCTGTCCATTTGCCAGGGAGAGGGGGTCTGTATGGAATACCTGTCTTGTGGGGATTGGGAGGGTCTGGATCATATATATCTGTCTTGTGGTGATTTGCGGGGGGGGGGTCTGTATCATGTACCTATCTTGTGGTGATTTGGGGGGGGTGTCCGCATCATGTACCTGTGTCTTGTGATTTGGGGGGGGGGTCTGTAATGCTGGGCTATATACGGTATCTGTAATGTTCAGCTATATACCCCGATCTGTGAGGCTGAGCTATATACTCTGTCCTGTGAGGCTGAGCTATATACTCTGTCCTGTGATGCTGAGCTGCATATGCCTGACACTATGGGTAAAAGCAAGTTGAATACTGTACAGGGGACAGAGTGGGTGGATTCTATAAGGGGTGGGGCTTATGAGAAGTGGGAGTGGGTCAAAAAAATAGGACGGGGTCTAGTGCCCATCATCCTAAAACTTCACCAGCCGCCACTGGATGACAGTGAGGGACTATCTTTGATTTTATATTTGTCTGGAGTTAAAGTGGAAGGAACGCCTAATACTTTAATGTTCCCCTGCAATCATTAATGTAAGCCAAAGTTCAGCCTTATGTCTCAAAATGAGAAAGAAATAAATCCATTTTTTTATACCTTTGTTTTACAGTATCCAATGCCTGTCACATGACTTCAGTCCCTCTCCCTTCTGAGTCTAAGAGCAGCCAGTGGGCGTGGTTACTGAAGGCTTGTGACATCACTTAGGCTGGGTTCACACTATTGGGAATTGGATGTGCGTTTCTCGGTATCCAATTCACATGTCAGGAGAGGAGCAAATTGTATAGGAGTCCTGTGTGTCTTCTGGTCCATTTCAGGTCCGAATTCAGCCAAAAATTCGGACCTAAATCGGACCTGAAACGGTGAACAGGGACACACCAGACCCCTGCTGTGAGCCGCTCCACACAGCAGTGTGAACCCAGGCTTAATTCATGAGAGAATTAAGAAATAAAAAAGATCTATTCACACAGGAGGGCTGGGAGGACCAATGCATATATACAATATAGCTGTTCCAGGGCTTTAAATCAAGACTGTCAGCGGGAGATGGGAGCTGGACGCAGGGGGGACTGTTATTGTAGCAGGAAGTGCTCTGGGGTCTCAGCTCAGCTTACAGTCTACAATGAACACTATACCTTGACTCCACATGATTCCCTCTTTGTAGTGTGTGTAACGTACAACACGCAGAAAGCTCTACATGATTCCATCTTGTAGTGTGAGTGTAACGTACAACACACAGAAAGCTCCACTATTCCACCTTGTAGTGTAAGTGTAATGTACAACACACAGAAAGCTCCACAGGATTCCCCCTTTGTAGTGTGAGTGCAACGTACAACACGCAGAAAGGTCTACATGGTTCCACCTTGTAGTGTGAGTGTAACGTACAACACGCAGAAATCTCCACATGATTCCACCTTGTAGTGTGAGTGTAACTCAAAGTGTGCAGTAAAATCCCCTGGATTCCACTTTGTAGTTTGTATATATGCTGTGTGTGGTGTTCTATACAGATGCACTGTGCTTTACATAAAAGGAAGAAGAATAGAAAAAATAAATAGAAAAAAAATAAACTGCAGCACTGACAAGTGTCCTTTAATGCTAAAAAATGGGTGGATGGATAATAAAAAGTCACTATCTTGGTGGTTGCAGCTCCACATACAAAGGTCTTGAGCCACCTAATGCACAAACAATAAAAACAAACCATAAAAGCGCAACCATTTAAGTGTAAAAGTTTAATGGGAAGGGTTAATAACAAAAATGCAGTCACTCTGTGTGAGGGATCATGCACAGAGAAGAAATCACTGGGACCATGGAAGGCTGCAGAATTCGGCATGTGAGCGCCTGGAATAGCAGGAGTGTAGCAGGGAAGCTGATGGTGAGAGGTGAGCCACTGTGCTAGCTTTGCCGTGGCTCACCTCTCACCATCAGCTTCCCTGCTAAACTAAACATTTTGCTGATGGCTGGGAAGGATGGGGGTGGTGCTGAGTGAGGCTGGGAAGGACTGGGGTGGGTTTACTCAAACCTCTGCTGGACTTCTCACACAGAGAACAGTTTCATGAAGTGCCTGTGAATGGTCAAATGCAGCTGAGCAGGCAAACCGTTATCGGTAAAGAACAGAAGACTGCTAGCTCAGATTAGTCCAAGCTAGACAATCAGCAAGTTTGAAAATGCATATGTAGCAATAACTCACTGTGGAGCTGCTGGTTTAAAGCGGGCTGTTACCGTCACCTGTGTAACCTCAATTTCACCAGAACCGGGTCTAGGGTCCCGTTGAGCTTAATACCAAACAGTGTAAGCACCAGACACTTGAGTATCTTTTCCAATGCTTTAATAAAGAGTAACTGAAGGAAGTAGCAGGAAAGAGGTAGAAGAAGAGTTGCAGGGAAGTTCAAATACCTTTTCTTGATGTAGTATTAAGAATTGGAATCTTGTAGATAAATGTACTTTCCTTTTAGGGTTGAATCTTTGCCCGCCCGGATAGGTTTCTCTCACTAACCTAGCAGCCGGTACGCAGCACGAACAAAAGTCTCTGCCACAGACTTGAATGAAATAGAAACCCGTACGATCCTCTGCCACAGGATGTAATGGTTTACGATGGATAGCAGACACAGCACTAGAACCTTTAAGCTGACCCGGCAGTACTATGTGGTAGGTTTACTTTAGGATATGTCCTCCAACCGAGTCACCAGGCCCCTCTCTAGACCAGCACTCTGCATGATCCTTCCATGACGGGTCCTCCCCTGGGATCTTCTCAGTTGTCCAGCTTCTTCCAGTAGGACAGACAGCACATGACCATTCCCTCGCCGCTGTGGTAGGCCCCAAACAGGCTTCCGGGCTCACCTGAACGCTGCAGCAACGTGGTCCTCCCGATCGGAGGACCACGCGGTAGTACTCCTAACACATACCTGTCGGCCAGGAGGGCCAGCAGGTGGAACGAAAGACCCCTAAAACATGGCGTCTGTCCCATAAATACCCTCTCCCAGAATGCAACTCGGAGGACCACCTCCACCGAGTTATCTCCGGGACAGAGGAGCACTCATACGCTTTAACATGTTGCCTTTCCAACACCGACCCATGGCGACAACAATACCCACAGGCACAATGTAAAACTACATGCAACACAGCCAAACTGGAACAGAGGCTAAATCTGATGTATGAAACAACCCACTAAATTTATCTATAAACGGTAGATTGAAAATCTACCAGCGCTACACATAATATCAAAAACTAAAGATATTTAACATAGGAATCATGGGCAAATTTTTAATTGTAACTGGAATTCCACTTTAAGTGTAAAGCCCTTGAAAACAAAATGCAATAAAACCCATCTTAACCACTTGCCGACCAGCCGCCGCAGTTGTACTGCGCCCTGTGGCCACTAGGGGCGCGCCTGCTGCTCGCCCTCGGAGCCAATGCGAAGGCCCGGCAGTCACAATTATCGTCGAGCTCCCGCGATCGCTGCTGAAACACGGAGAACCGGGACAGTTTCTGGTTCTCTGAGGGAGAAGAGACAGATCGTCTGTTCATACGGAGTATGAACTAGAGGTCGACCGATATGGGTTTTTCTCTGGCCGATGCCGATATTTAGAAATCGCGGTGGCCGATGGCCGATATGTGATGCCGATTTTTTTGGACCAATATATTAGGACCGATTTTTTTTTTTTTTCCTTCATCTCATAAAATGTAACAGTTAGACCCCTTTCACACTGGGGCATTTTTCAGGCGCTTTTGGGCTAAAAATAGCGCCTGTAAAGTGCCTGTAAAACGGCTCCCCTGCAGTCTCAGTTTGATATCCCGAGTGCTTTCACACTGAGGCGATGCGCTGGCAGGATGTTAAAAAAAAGTCCTGCAAGCAGCATCTTTGGAGCGGTGTATACCTCTCCTCCACCACTCCTGCCCATTGAAATGAATGCGCACCGCTGCCAAAGCGCCTGCAAAGCGTTTTGGCAGCGGTGCATTTAACCCCTACCCCCCTGCTAGCTGGGTTATAAGCTCCCCGCTAGCAGCCGAATAGTGCCGCTAAAATGACGGTAAAGCGCCGCTAAAACTAACAGCGTTTTACCGTCAACGCATGCCCGCTGCAGTGTGAAAGCAATCTTAAGTGATACAGAAATTTTTTTACATTTAAACATTTATTAAACAAAACAAACCTCCAATCAGTTCACTTGTATGTAGAATTTAGATAAAAAAAAAACTATATCTTAAAAATAAATACACAAAAACAGGTAATCAAAACTTTTGGACGAAAAAAAATGGGCTAACTTTACTGCAACAACCGCTATTTTATTCCCTAGGGTCTCTGCTAAGAAAAAAAATTATATATATATATATATATATATATATATATATATATATATATATATATATATAAATAATGTTTGGGGGTTCTAAGTGATTTTCTAGCAGAAAATACAGGATTTTTACTTGTAAGCAACAAGTGTCAGAAAAAATTTAGTCTTTAAATGGTTAAACTGAGAGCTTCTACACACCAGAGTTTAGTCCATTCATAAGTGTAAACATTGTATCAATTCAGGTTCTTTTTATCAGATTTGGCAGGCTGCCCAGAGGAGGGAGAAGTCGCTTCACAGGAGAATACAGGCAACTTGTTTACAGAAGTCATTTGCAAGTCGCACTGAGTTATATTCGGCTTTTTTATCAGCACAATCGGCCGATGCCGATTAAGTAAAAAACACCAAATATCGGCCGATATATCGGTCGACCTCTAGTATGAACAGCGATCTGTCATCTCCCCTACACAGTCCCCTCACCCCTTCAGTTAGAACACATGCTAAGGAACACAATTAACCCCTTGATCGCCCCCTACGGTTACCCCTTCCCTGCCAGTGACATTTTTACAGTAATCAATGCATTTTTATAGCACTGATCGCTGTATAAATGCCAATGGTCCCAAAAATGTGTCAAAATTGTCCGATGTGTCCGCCATAATGTCGCAGTCCCAATTTAAAAAAAAAAAAAAAAAAATCGCAGTTTGCCGCCATTACTAGTAAAAAAATAATAATAATAAAAATGCCATAAAACTATCCCCTATTTTGTAGACAACTTTTGCGCAAACCAATCAATATACGCTTATTGCGATTTTTTTTACCAAAAATATGTAGAAGAATATAGATCGGCCTAAACAGGAAAAAAATTGTTTTTTTTATATATTTTTGGGGAATATTTATTATAGCAAAAAGTAAAAAATATTGCGTTTTTTTCAAAATTGACGCTCTTTTTTTGTTTAAAGCGCAAAAAATAAAAAATTAATTAAAAAATAAAAACTGCAGAGGTGATCAAATACCACTAAAAGAAAGCTCTATTTGTGGGAAAAAATGTACGTCAATTTTGTTTGGGTGCCACGTCGCACGATCAAAAATATGTAGCAGAATACATATTGGCCTAAACTGATGAATAAATGTGATTTTTTTACATTTTTTTATATGTATTATAGCAGAAAGTAAAAAATATTGTTTTTTTCCCAAAATTGTTGCTCTTTTTTTGTTTATAGCGCAAAAAATAAAAACCGCAGAGGTGATCAAATACCACCAAAAGAAAGCTCTATTTATTAGAGTACAGCCTCGCAAAAAAATGGCCTGGTCATTGAGGGGGTAAAACCTTCCGGGGCTGACGTGGTTAAGCTTTGACAAAAAAAAAAAAAAAAAAAAAAACTAAAAAGCTGACTGGTTTCTATGCAGAGCTGCACCTGATTTTGCACTCTCTAGTTTTAGTAAATCAACCTCGCTGTGTTAAGAGAAAATCTGGGCTGAGAAGCGAGAACTACCAAGAAGTTGTCAAACGATCAGCAGTAACTACTATCATTAGTGTTCTTATAGTGACCTCTAGTGTTTGTTAAAGTTAATTAAAAAAAACTAAGCCAATTACCAGCCAAAGAGCATCCCAAATGTTGCTCAGTTGTATTGCAGCATTACATTACTTAAGTGCTACCTAAACTATTACAGTTATGGCACATACACATCTAAAAAAAAAACAGCATCCTGTCTTTCTTTTTTTTCTAACTTTTGCAAAAAAAAAACAAAACTGAATTTTAGATTGTGTACATTACTGAATGTTTGATTTTTGTGACACGTATTCGTTTCTCTGTACTATCTCTGTGCTTTGTTTTGTATAAAAGCTGCTCATTATTATTACAATTAATGCACTTACACATACGCTGCATATTCAAGCTGGCCAACTGCATTAAATATGAGATCTGGGGTCAAAAAGTCCTTAGATCTCATATTTGGACTAAGTTGCAAAAAAAAAAAAAAAAAAAAAGTCCTTTGAAAAAATGACATAAAAAAAAACATGCCTTTAAGAAAAGTGGGCGGAGCTGACGTAATGAAGTCACTTCGGCCGTCCAATGGTATGGAGACGGGTAGCGGCCATCTTAGCCTCACTCGTCTCCATACCCAGGCACTGAAAGGTCCCGATCGCCTCCGCCGCTACCGACGGCTCTGGTAAGGTTCTCAACCATCTGGTTTCCCTAGCAAGTGCAACAACGTAGTAGGCGCAGTCGCAATCACCAAGACACTGATGTATTGCCTGGCCCTTCTGCATCGACATGAGACCTCAAACCCGGGTCCTGGCCCTTGATTGTGGACTTGCTAGCCCTAACAAACTGATACGAGACTGCCCGGGACGCACGCTAACCTTACCCGAGTCTCTGACCTTTAGGCCCTACACCTGTGGTTCTGGCCTGGTAGGACCCACCTATGTTCCTAAACCTCCCCTATGCCCCCCCTCCCCTATGCTCCCCCTGGACACCCGGTATCACATACCCCGTTCAAAGTGGTGTGTGCGGAGCGGACCCCCCTACCTTTCTTCCATGCTGGCCCACGTTCCCCCTGTAGGCTGCCCCCATACGGGTTTAGATCCCTTTTGGGATGACAGGTCTGGACCCGGGGATCCCCCTGTGATAGGGGGGACCCCCCAGGCTCAGCCTGCAGTTACCACAAACCGTTGTTTGGCTAAATATGACGGTTTGTCTTGGTAATGTTCTCACTAATGTTAATATTTGTTTCTTTTTCTCCACCTCTCTTTCTCTTTATCTCCTCTCCTCCCTTCACTCTTCTCAGGATCCACCCAGTCTTTCGCTGCTCGCACCGAGCCCCCGCCGGTACCGACACAAGCCAGCTCTGCCACGTCACCATGGCTAATATCAATGTAATCTCGTATAATGTTTGCGGTCTCTGCTCCCCTTGCAAACAGAGTAAGTTATGGTGGGAACTGAAGAAGAACTTGAAAGCACAGGTTGTCTTCTTGCAAGAGACATATTTTACCCCCCAATCAATACCTAAACTGCCCACCCATCTGTACAGTCAGTGGTATATCAGTGCTTCCTCAATCAGTAAATCCAGGGGTACTGCCGTAGTAATCCACAAAAACTGTCCTTTCTAACACAGGGGCAATCTGGTAGACCCTCAGGGCCGCTATGTCTTTTTAGAGGGGACAATTGCAGGTACAAAATACACCTTCGCCAACATCTATGCCCCCAATTCAAATCAGCTAACCTTTATTGATGCAGCTTTGGAGCACCTGGCCGAGTTCAGGGAAGGCTCATTGATTCTTGGGGGTGGACTTCAATGTAAGCCCTGACATAACCCACAGACGGCCCACACACTCCCATGCATTTATTAAACACTTCCGTAAATCCCTCCAGACCTCTGGACTAGTCGATAGCTGGAGAGTTCTCCACCCCTCAGATAGGGACTTTAGCTACTACTACTAAGTACACAACATATACTGTATACCTGTATAGACCTGCTCTATGTGGACCGCCCCACGTTGGAAATCCTGGTGTTTTCGGCCATCGATAACATCAGGATATCGGACCATGCACCGGTCACTGTTACCCTCGCCTTGCGCTTAGGCACCCATAGGGCCTGGACTTGGCGGCTGAACGAAAACTTGTTGGACGACTCTGTAGTAGTTTCAAAGATCTCGGAAGCCTTGAAATAATATTTAAGAAAACACAACAAACGACCTTAGCAATGGGATGATTTGGGAAGGCCACAAGGCGGTGACACAGGGTGAGCTAATCTCCCTGGGGACCAAACTAAAAAAGGTACGACAAGCAGACTTTCATAGAGTATTTACTGCTCTCCAGCAAGCGGAACTCAAGCATAACACTGGCGGAGACCCTGAGGCTTTGCTGAAACCGATGGAGCTTAGAGAGCTGTTTTTGCACTTGCTAGACCGTCAAGCGTGACAAGAACTAAGATACTTATCACACAAATATTATGAACAAGGTAACAAATGCGGCTGTATGCTATCAAGAGCCTGACGTATGAAACGTGCCCAGACGCATGTACATAAACTCCGCTCCTCATCTGGGGAACTGGTGTTTCAGTCCTCTAAGATAGCCTCGGGGTTCCACGCTAGACGCTAGAGCAGCCAGGTTGACTAGGATCCGAGATTATTTGTCAACGACTAGATTACCACCCCTGACCAAAGACCAACAAACAGACTTAGAATCCCCAATTACCACTGAAGAGTTTGAATCCACTATTAAATCGCTGCCCAACGGGAAAAGCCCAGGCCCAGACGGGTTTACTAAAGCGCACTACGCAACGTTCTCCCCGATACTCATGAATCCCATGCATAGATACTTTAACTCCCTAGCAAAAGGCAGCAGCATCCCTCCAGAGGCGCTACTGGCACATATATTGGTAATACCGACAGAGTTATCTTCCCATATCCTTACTGAACACAGACGTGAAGATACTGCCGAAAATTCTGTCTAACCGACTGAAGTACCTCATACCCCACATAATCCACCCTGACCAAACAGGATTCATTACCGGATGTGAGGCTAGAGACAACTCCATTTGGGCGATCCAGCTCATACACTGGGCTAGGAATAGGCAAGAACCACCTTCCTATTTAATACTGCCCACAGACGCCAAGAAAGCATTCGACCACATTGACTGGTCCTACCTCCGTGAAGTCCCAGGCACCCTAGGGTTAGGTTCGAACATGTTAGCCTGGATACTAACCCTCTATAAACAAAAATTGATTCTGGACAGCCGCACTCTTAAAAATTAGCCTTGTTTATTTGGAAGGTTCACATCAAAATCAAAAATAACATTTTGATGTGAACCTTTCCAAATAAACAAGGCTAATTGTTAATAGTGTGGCTGTCCAGTATCAATTCCTGTTTTTTGCTATCTGCAATTGCCAGCACCTACCGCTTCCTAACCGAGAGACATTCTACTTCCTGTCTCTCCAATGCTCCTGGAGCGGTGATATCTCTTTCTCCACAGACTAGCCCTCTACTCGGAACCTAGTGCACAAGTTAAAATCAATGGTATTTTCTCATCCAGGTTCTCGATCAGGAATGGCACGAGGCAAGGGTGTCCCCTCTTGCCTCTCCTCTTCGCACTAGCCCTTGAGCCCTTGCTGTGTAGGGTGAGAGCGAACAGAGACATCAAAGGCCTGACAGTAGGCAACAGAGCACAAACTCTCAGCTTATGCGGGTGATGTGTTGTTCCATTTAACAAACCCTGTGATCTCGCTGCCAGTCCTGATGAGAGAACTCCAACATTTTAGGATGCTCTCGAACTTTAAAATTAATTTCACAAAGTCCGAAATCCTATCCATACAGTTATCCCCTGCTGTGACCAATAGCCTAAAAAAGCGCATTCGCCTTTACATGGGTTTCGGCCTCCCTGCGCTACCTAGGTATTCAGCTAACAGACCGCTTTGACTGTACTCAACTAACTATCCCCCCCGGTTGGTGACCGCGGTCAGACAAGACCTACTACACTGGACAAAAACCGCCTTTACATGGCTAGGGAGGGTAAATATAATAAAAATGAATGTCCTCCCCGGGATATTGTTTTATATGTAGATGCTCCCTATCCCCCTACCTAGTATAGCCCTGAAAGTACTAAAGCGCCCGAAGCGCTCCGGGGGTTTGGGAGTTCCAGATATACAAAGGGTACCACCAAGCTATAGTGCTCCAGAGGACTCTAAACTGGTGCTTTCATGCCCAGTCTAAACTCTGGGTACCTATGGAGAAATATATGGCTGGGAGAAACTTATCCTATGCCTCGTGGCTCCCACGGGAGCACAGAGTGTTATCGGAGGACACGTCCCCCTTGACGATCCACGCACTTAGGATGTGGGACTAAGTCAATCGAGCACTGAACCTGGCACCATCGCTGTCCCCGCTGGCGCCATTGGGAGGGTTCCTCTGGTTTCCCCCTTTGGAGCACATGACTTTCTTCGGAACTTGTGTGGACGATGGGAATGCCAGCTATGGGAAACTATTGAGGGGTGGCAAAATGATACCCTTTGAGTCCCTGACGGCTAGACCTGGGAGACCTCAGATGAATTTCTGGAGGTACAGACAATTGCACCACTTTTTCGAGGTACACGGCAGCTCCATAAGAGACTTATATAACATCACTTACACACTTTAAAGGCCTATTCATAGCAGAAGAACCAATTACACACATGGTCTCAGAACTTTACCAACTACTGGGGTCCTCGGCCTCGACCTCCAAGCCCATATATATCTGTGCCTGGGAGATGTACCTAGGTCTGGAATTTACTGGGCCTCAGCTGACATACCTTTATCTGCTTACCCATTCAAGCTCTGTAGACTCCAAAACGCAAGAGACAAACTACAAAATATGGTCACGCTGCTACAGGGTCCCTGCCAACCTGGTATGGATATACCCTGCCAACTCTGAATTACGTTGGCGGGGCTGTGGAGGCTGCGGAACACTACTACACCTGTGATGGGACTGCCTCCTGGAAGGATGTTAAGGAACAGGTTAAGGAAATTCTGGGGATAGATGTTCCCCCCTCTCCAGTCCATTTCCTCCTACACATTCCTCCATTGCCAGTAAGCCACTATAAAAAAAGATGTGTTACCCCACCTGTTGAATGCAGCCAAGAGATTGCTTCCTATTTTCTGGAAGAAGGCACAGGTACCGGGCAGGGAGGAATGGATACGCAGAGTGAATAAGATCAGGGAAGCAGAGGAATGGATTGCTATGTGTAAGGGCACCAGGGACAAGCTTGCCACCATGTGGTCCTTAAAGAGGGAGTCCCGCAAATTTTTTTTTTAAAAGTCAGCAGCTACAAATACTGCAGCTGTTGACTTTTAAAATATGGACACTCACCTGTCACAGGGTCCAGCGATGTCGGCACCCGAGGACAAACCGTCCCTCGGTCCTCGGATGCTGCCGCCGCCATCTTCGGTATGGGAATCAGGAAATGAAACCTTGTGGTTTCACTTCCCGGTTCCCTACTGCTCATGCGCGAGTCGCGCAGTGCAATCTGAATGGTCCGTGCTGTCTCTGGGACCCGTGTGTGTCCCTGCAGACAGCGCGGCGGGACAGGAAGAGGCATAGACTCCCGTGGGAGTCTATGCCCGGAAGCGGGTGCAAATACCTGTCTTAGACAGGTATCTGCACCCCCGTCCTCCCTGAAAGGTGCCAAATGTGACACCGGAGGGGGGTTCCGAAAAGCGAAAGTTCAATTTTTGTGTGAACCTCCGCTCTATAGACAGACCACTTTTCTGATCCCACCCCTGTCCCTTCTAGCCTAGACGTGGCACTGTTAGAACTAGCGGAGCCAGCCCTGGGACACCGTGACTGACCTCGGTAGTAGAAGAACATATCCTCCTTTAGACCGGAGCACTGACAATGAACATTGCTTACACATGTCTTGATGAAGGACATGGTTGCCTGGTGGCTAGGAGCCCGGTGCGAGCACTGGAGACTCTCATGAGCTCAAGGTAAGATCCTGATTTTTCCCCCTTTCCTATTCTCACCATTTCCCCCATCTTTCCTCTTTAACCCCTTACTACCCCCCCTTTTTTTCCCCTTCTCCCCCCCCAATCATTTACTTATTACTGAAGGGTTATATCGCTTGAAGGCCTGATAACATGTCCCCTTCACCTGGTGGGGCTGTTAAGCACTATAAAGTCTCCCTGCCGGAACATGAGTTACCTAATGGAGGGTGGTAGTGATCTGCCTCACGCTGGGGTTCTGACGCAGCTTAGGCCTGGGCGAAGCACTGGAGGCCAGTTGGAGGTCCTGGTTACCCCCCTCTTCTGGTATGGGGCCCAGACCGGGCGGGGTCTGAGTCAACCTGGACCCCCCCCCCACCAGCCGAGGCTGACATGGGGTAAGAGGCTGGCCTGGTATGTGACAGCCTGCCCTATCGGCCACTATGTAGTTGGCGAATGAAACCCTGAGCCTACCAACAGGCTGATGGAAGAACAAGGGACATACACCCCCTATACAAGAGTAACACCCCTCATGTTGTATCTACCCTTTGTTTGCAGAAACAGATAAAACTGCATAGGTGTGTACCGAGCCTTATGCTGGCCACACGGATCAATTTTCAGATGAGAATATTCAGACAAAAAGTCTTTGTACATTCGCTGAATGAAAGAATGTTGTTTGAAATTTTCACTTGTTTTAAACATTCTGTTTTTAAAACGAATGTAATTTCTGAACGAAAACCACATACACTGTCTGAAAATTCCTTTGACCAAGTTTTCCATTATTTCCAAATTTTCCCATCACTGTGGTTGAAAATGAGCGTCGATTTGACCTCACTAACGATTAGAAAATCGAACAAACGTTCTTAAAATTAGATTTTTTTTATTTTTTTTTGCAGGAAGACATTTGTTTTTTTTAACGGCTTTAGCCCCAGACCATTTGGCTGGCCAAAGACCAGAGCACTATTTGCGATTCGGCACTGCGCCGCTTTAACTGACAATTGCGCGGTTGTGCGACGTTGCACCCAAACAAAATCTACGTCCTTTTTTTCCCACAAATAGAGCTTTTTTTGGTGGTATTTGATTACCTCTGCGGTTTTTATTTTTTGCGCTATAAACAAAAAAAGAGCGACAATTTTCAAATAAACGCATTATTTTTTACTTTTTGCTATAATAAATATCCCCAAAAAAAATATATATATATATAAAAAAATTTCCTCAGTTTAGGCCAATATACGTATATTTCTACATATTTTTAGTAATAAAAAAAACGCAATAAGCGTATATTGATTTCTTTTCGCAAAAGTTATAGCGTCTACAAAATAGGAGTTAGTTTTATGGCATTTTTATTCATTTTTTTTTTTTTTACTAGTAATGGCGGCGATCAGCAATTTTTATCGTGACTGCGACATTATGGCGGACACGTCGGACAATTTTGACACATTTTTGGGACCATTGGCATTAATACAGCGATCAGTGCGATTAAAAATGCATTGATTACTGTAAAAATGTCACTGGCAGTGAAGGGGTTAACACTAGGAGCAGTGAAGGGGTTAATGTGTGTCCTAGGAAGTGTTCTAACTGAAGGGGGATGGGGACTGTGCAGGGAAACTAACAGATCCTCTGTTCATACTCGGTATGAACAGAGGATCTGTCAGTTCTCCCCTCAGAGAACCGGAAACTGTGTGTTTACACACACAGTTCTGGGTTCTCTGTGTGCCCCGAGCGATCGCGGGAGCCCGGTGGTGATCGAGACCGCCGGTGATCGAGACCGCCGGGCACTTGCATTGGATCAGGGGGCAAGCGCGGGCCCCCGAGTGGCCACAGGGCGAAGCGAAGTTACATAACGTCGTTTTGCCCAGCCGTGCCATTCTGCCGCAGTATAACTGCGGCGGCTGGTCGGCACGTGGTTAAAGCAAAATGTGGTCCAACAAAATACTGACATAAGGGGGTGAGCCTTTTTCCAACTCAGTGATTCTGTTTTTGATTTTTTTGATTTTTTCTGACATGTTGGTTGTATATCTTTCACTTGGATGTTATACGTTGAGGAATAGTGGCGATGTGTTGACCAGCGTATAAATTGCTTTGGTCCACAATAGATCTATAGAGATCTTCGGTGAAAAACAGCAAATAAAAATCAAGTGGCGTAAAATCAACTGTTTCCACCTGAATTCCGGGTTGGCCAGTGAATGGGGGAAGTACGGGTGCTGCAGAAGTGGTGGGTACCCAATTCGGATTGGCGAATGCAGCAGGAAGGGCACTATGGGCATGATGGGCCTGTGTTTGTCTTCTTGGTGGCAGCGGGACACTACTTCTGCTTATGTATATAAGTGAGTGGTGCTGCGCTGATCCTTAGTATGAAAACAATTGAAATGGGATAAAAGTATATAAATATTGGATAATAGATACGTGTATCATAAATAAAGTGAAAAATCGTGGGAGGAAAAATTGTACATATAACCCAAAAAAAATATTCAATTACTTAGATGACTAGTGAAGAGGTGACATAAGTAAATTCTAAATAAATAATCACTTTAAATCCTCTAAAATAAAATTTGCATAATTTTGAATGCGTAAACGTGATACTGGAACTATCTCAGCACCAATAGCTGACATTAGGTTAAGCATGGATAAAGTGCATAGTGAATGTAAACAACATGCATCTGCAATTCGACCAGCAAAGTGTACGGTGCAAACAAAAAAGTGCAATGTGCAACCATAAAGCTGAAGGAGTAATAACTTACTCTTATTCATATAGTGCATATGTGCAAAATGACATCAAAAAATGAGTAAATAATTGAAATGAAAAATGGCAAAGAGGAAAAAACATACAGAAATGCATAAAAAAGTCAGTTTAAAAAATTGTGACAGCAACGTCCTAGCATGCACACGTTGCAGTTAGAGTGCTGAAGTGAACCACGTCAAGTGTTTTCTTCGTGTGAAAAACCACTCGGATAGGTAATGGCCCCTTACCTTAAGGTAATAGGGCAAAAGCATGTATCAGGATAGCTGTTGAGGCGTCCACCTATAGGCTCCAGCACGTCCCTCACTGTCCTGGATCCTAGGATGAGGTTCCCTCAGGTATGGTGCAGGGGGGGGTTGTGCATATAGGGGGTAATCGGCAAAAGAAAAGCCAATAGTGTAATCCCGTTTGGTAAATGGTATTCTCTTTATGAAAAAATTTTAGGTACTCACATTAAGGTTAAAAAACAGCGGTATCAATCCGACGAGCGGCGAGCTCGTATGCCTCTGTTTGTGTGTGCAGCCTGTCTCGTCCCTACGCGTGACGTCACACCACCTGACTTCATCAGGGGATAAATACAGGCTGAAATCGTGTCCTTAAATAGTCTGATATTGGCCAATATAGGGCGGCCATTTTCCCGGAGTATAATTGAGTTGATGCGGCGGCCATTTTCCAAGAGATATTTCACCGCTAGTTCCGCCTTAGATGTCTGTCTATGTGGGGATGTCAGCTGACTTGTAGAACCAATAGGCACCATCTAGCTTAGTTAATATGTAAGGTGCTGTCAGCAAAGGAGGTTACTCCGTCTCTAATATACGGGAACTAGCGGGGGGAAGGCTGGATGGGAATATCACAAATTAATTAATAGAACTGGCTAACTTGCTATCGATTAGGTTTTAACTTGGTGCTTGAAGTCTGTCACTTTGATTTGATATAATAAACTACCACCCTGATAGCCGGGTGTAGTAGCGGACAGTGCTTGTATGGGTGAGGGCATTAGAGCATTCTACACTCATCGTGGGAAGAGAGAGACAGCAGACACTGACAGTGCTCATAATAAACATATTGTAAATAGTAAATCAATATAAAAAAATAAAATATAAAAATATAGAATATATCTTTGTCCAGAGACTTATATTAGCCTATTAGGAGGCAGATTGATGCATATCAGTATAGAATAATGGAAATAGACGTGTGATAGATAAAAATAGCAGAGGAACCAGAAATTCGAAAAAAAAAATAAAAAAAAATAAATAAAAAAAAAAAATAAAAAAAATAAAATAAAAATAAAAATAAAATTAAAATAAAAAATATTAAAACATGTTAAAAAACAACATTATAAAACCCAAATACAGCATGTTGTGAGTATTACTAATGTGGGATGTATATGTCTATGGGTTTAAGTATATGGGATATATGTGTACAGAAATGGCCAAGATCTTTAGGTGGGGTATCCTGCCAGAGAGTATATACTGATTGTTTAACTAGTGGGTGGCTGATTAACAGTCTGGTCATAGGGGCCATAGTAAATTTTTTTTTTATATATTTTTATATTTTTTTATATTGATTTACTATTTAAAATATGTTTATTATGAGCACTGTCAGTGTCTGCTGTTTCTCTCTTCCCACGATGAGTGTAGAATGCTCTAATGCCCTCACCCATACAAGCACTGTCCGCTACTACACCCGGCTATCAGGGTGGTAGTTTATTATATCAAATCAAAGTGACAGACTTCAAGCACCAAGTTAAAACCTAATCGATAGCAAGTTAGCCAGTTCTATTAATTAATTTGTGATATTCCCATCCAGCCTTCCCCCCGCTAGTTCCCGTATATTAGAGACGGAGTAACCTCCTTTGCTGACAGCACCTTACATATTAACTAAGCAATATGGTGCCTATTGGTTCTACAAGTCAGCTGACATCCCCACATAGACAGACATCTAAGGCGGAACTAGCGGTGAAATATCTCTTGGAAAATGGCCGCCGCATCAACTCAATTATACTCCGGGAAAATGGCCGCCCTATATTGGCCAATATCAGACTATTTAAGGACACGATTTCAGCCTGTATTTATCCCCTGATGAAGTCACGTGGTGTGACGTCACGCGTAGGGACGAGACAGGCTGCACACACAAACAGAGGCATACGAGCTCGCCGCTCGTCGGATTGATACCGCTGTTTTTTAACCTTAATGTGAGTACCTAAAATTTTTTCATAAAGAGAATACCATTTACCAAACGGGATTACACTATTGGCTTTTCTTTTGCCGATTACCCCCTATATGCACAACCCCCCCCCTGCACCATACCTGAGGGAACCTCATCCTAGGATCCAGGACAGTGAGGGACGTGCTGGAGCCTATAGGTGGACGCCTCAACAGCTATCCTGATACATGCTTTTGCCCTATTACCTTAAGGTAAGGGGCCATTACCTATCCGAGTGGTTTTTCACACGAAGAAAACACTTGACGTGGTTCACTTCAGCACTCTAACTGCAACGTGTGCATGCTAGGACGTTGCTGTCACAATTTTTTAAACTGACTTTTTTTATGCACTTCTGTATGTTTTTTCCTCTTTGCCATTTTTCATTTCAATTATTTACTCATTTTTTGATGTCATTTTGCACATATGCACTATATGAATAAGAGTAAGTTATTACTCCTTCAGCTTTATGGTTGCACATTGCACTTTTTTGTTTGCACCGTACACTTTGCTGGTCGAATTGCAGATGCATGTTGTTTACATTCACTATGCACTTTATCCATGCTTAACCTAATGTCAGCTATTGGTGCTGAGATAGTTCCAGTATCACGTTTACGCATTCAAAATTATGCAAATTTTATTTTAGAGGATTTAAAGTGATTATTTATTTAGAATTTACTTATGTCACCTCTTCACTAGTCATCTAAGTAATTGAATATTTTTTTTGGGTTATATGTACAATTTTTCCTCCCACGATTTTTCACTTTATTTATGATACACGTATCTATTATCCAATATTTATATACTTTTATCCCATTTCAATTGTTTTCATACTAAGGATCAGCGCAGCACCGCTCACTTATATACATATCTACTGAAAAGGTCAGGTGTTTACCTTATCGGTGCATGCGGCTTTTCCACTCCTAGCCGCTTCCATATTTTGATAGCGCGGGAATAACTCCCCTACTTACTACTTCTGCTTGCCACCTCACCAGCTTGAACTGCACTTATGGGACTCGCCACGTCACCAAGTGTTACTGCAGTGCTGGATGTACGACCAGGGTGTACTAGGCCGCTGGTGCTTGCCAGTTCACCGGAAGGAATAGCGGCGCTAGTACTGCTCTGCTCCATACGAGAGCCCTGCGGTTCTTGCACTTCAAGGACAGAAGAAGAAGATTGGGGTCTGGTACGCCTGACCTTGGCAGGGACCACAACTCCGTCGTCAGAGCTATCTGTCATGGAGCTGCTGTCGTCTACAGGATCGTATTCTGAGCCTGAATCTGACAGATGAGCGACTTCCTCTTCACTATCTGTCATGCTCAGAAACGTGTAGGCCTCTTCACTAGTGTACCTTCTATTTGCCATTTTGGGCTCTAAATTTAGTGGTACACTATTGAGACTCACAGGCAAAAAAGCTCCTGACTGTCAGCGACTGATTCAAAATGCTACCAACAAAAACTGTTAGCGATCGCAGGGATCAGGCCTGACTCTGCGAACGCTGCAGTTATGCGTTTAGTGTTTTGTAAGTGACAGTGATCGATCGATACTGCACTTGGGTGGGCTGGGCTGGGCCGGGCGGAGGGGCAAAACGCAGGTGCTAGCAGGTATCTGGGCTGATCTCGCTAACACTGCGTTTTTGGGAACCCTAAACTGCTGGGGACGCTAGTATAGATTTGATCAGATCAGATATTGATCCGTTCAGATACTATAGCACTAAGGGAGGTGTATGCTGCGTGTGCGGGTGTTAGCACTACTAGTGCTAACCTGATGCTGCCTGCAAAGTCCTTTTGCCTGCCCGTGCCATTGTGCCGACGTACATCGTTGTGCGGCGGTCGGCAACTGGTTAATAACAACCACTGTGCTCCTCGCCATCTCGGCACAGTCAAATCGCGGGCAGATCCGTGGCAAATCTGCCCGCTATTCAAAACACTGTAGTGTGAATGCAGCTTCAGTGTAAATGTCCGCTGTCACACTTGATGGTTACCAACTCTCCTCACGCTGTGACTGCGTTTGAGCAAAGGAATGCTGATAACCGGCAAAGTTTGTTTACATGTGGTCAGAAGTGCCTGGCACTTTATCTCGAGCTGTGATCAAGGACACAGCAATCACCGGGCGTGTGGGAGGCGTCTTCTGGGAGGATGTCCAAGAACACCCTCCCAGAAAATCAGGGTCACGCTGTAGCCGCCTTTGGGCTATGGCGCACTATTGAAGTGGGTAAATATCAGCTAACACCATAAATCACAGACATTTCTAAGTACGTATATCTCAACCTGGAAGTCAGCAAAGGATTTCAATAATACAAAAAAATAAGTTACCTTAAAGTGATAATAACTCATTGAAGCCAGCGCCTCTCGGCCCTTTATAGGGGTTTATGATCATGTGACCGCCATGATTGGCTGTCATAGCAGTCACATGATCGGAAAGCTCATGATCGCAAGCACCGATCGGGAGCTTTCTGTTAGCCGCCAGTAACCAGTCCCGGGAGCGTGCTCTTGGCACAGCTGTATTTGCACTAATGCATGCAAATCTGCGGCCGCTCAGCACCAAGGCCCACCTGCCGAGAGGCCGTATATTTTTTTTTTTTAAATAACAAAGACGTTATATTTACCTGCTCTGTGCATTGGTTTTCCACAGAGCAGCCTCTTCTCGGGTCCCCTACTGGCACTCCCGGCTCCTCCCCCTTGACCAGTGCCACTGGACCAAATTCCATGTAATTTATGCATGTATGGGTGTAAGCGCCGGTCAGTGTTGCCAACCGCCCGTAGATTTACGGGCAGCCCGTAAAAACGACCCGTTTTTCGGGGCGCCCGTGAATGCCCGTTACGGGCACCGGTGCCCGTAAAAATGATGGCCGCGAGCCGGCCACGCAACTGCGCATGCGCCGTTCCGAAGCCGGCCGGGCTCGGGAAAGCTCGTACGCGCTCGGCCGGGCGGCGCATGCGCAGTAACGTAATACCGCCGCCCGGCGCCATTTTCGAAATGATCGAGCGCGGCCGCGGCAGCAAGGCAAGCTGAGCTGAGCCAGGCGACTCTGTCCACTCCTGTCATGCAGTGCATGACTTGGCTGGCTGCACACACAGGAGGTACGGAGAGCGAAGCTGTGGGGGGGATGGGATTGGGATCTAAAGGAGAACATTACTGGGACGACTGGTGCCGGGAGAAGTAATATGATGGTGAATAGAGCACATCAGTCTCTGTCCCTGGGCCCTGGCTGCATGGCATATGCAGGGGACAGAGACTGATGTGCTCTATTCACCATCATATTACTTCTCCAGTCCACATCAGATTCATCAGTGTGCTGTGTCCTCCTCCTGTACCCCTTTCACCTCTCCACAGGTCAGGGCAGAGGTGAAAGGGGTACAGGAGGAGGACACAGCACACTGATGAATCTGATGTGGACTGGAGAAGTAATATGATGGTGGACAGGGGAGGAGGCTGCTGTGAGGATGTGTCCTGTCCGCAGTCTTTGTCCACCTCCTGTAGTATGTCCGCAGCCTCTGTCCCCCTCCTGTAGTATGTCCGCAGCCTTTGTCCCCCTCCTGTAGTATGTCCGCAGCCTCTGTCCACCTCCTGTGGTATGTCCGCAGCCTCTGTCCACCGCCTCTGTCCACCTCCTGTGGTATGTACGCAGTCTCTGTCCCCCTCCTGTAGTATGTCCGCAGCCTTTGTCCCCCTCCTGTAGTATGTCCGCAGCCTCTGTCCCCCTCCTGTAGTATGTCCGCAGCCTCTGTCCCCCTCCTGTAGTATGTCCGCAGCCTCTGTCCCCCTCCTGTAGTATGTCCGCAGCCTCTGTCCCCCTCCTGTAGTATGTCCGCAGCCTCTGTCCCCCTCCTGTAGTATGTCCGCAGCCTCTGTCCCCCTCCTGTAGTATGTCCGCAGCCTCTGTCCCCCTCCTGTAGTATGTCCGCAGCCTCTGTCCCCCTCCTGTAGTATGTCCGCAGCCTCTGTCCCCCTCCTGTAGTATGTCCGCAGCCTCTGTCCCCCTCCTGTAGTATGTCCGCAGCCTCTGTCCCCCTCCTGTAGTATGTCCGCAGCCTCTGTCCCCCTCCTGTAGTATGTCCGCAGCCTCTGTCCCCCTCCTGTAGTATGTCCGCAGCCTCTGTCCCCCTCCTGTGGTATGCCCGCAACCTCTGTCCACCTCTTGTAGTATGCCCGCAACCTCTGTCCACCTCTTGTAGTATGCCCGCAACCTCTGTCCACCTCTTGTAGTATGCCCGCAGCCTCTGTCCACCTCTTGTAGTATGCCCGCAGCCTCTGTCCACCTCTTGTAGTATGCCCGCAGCCTCTGTCCACCTCTTGTAGTATGCCCGCAGCCTCTGTCCACCTCTTGTAGTATGTCCGCAGCCTCTGTCCACCTCTTGTAATATGTCCGCAGCCTCTGTCCACCTCTTGTAGTATGTCCGCAGCCTCTGTCCACCTCTTGTAGTATGTCCGCAGCCTCTGTCCACCTCTTGTAGTATGTCCGCAGCCTCTGTCCACCTCTTGTAGTATGCCCGCAGCCTCTGTCCACCTCCTGTAGTATGTCCGCAACCTCTGTCCACCTCCTGTAGTATGTCCGCAACCTCTGTCCACCTCTTGTAGTATGTCCGCAACCTCTGTCCACCTCTTGTAGTATGTCCGCAGCCTCTGTCCACCTCTTGTAGTATGTCCGCAGCCTCTGTCCACCTCTTGTAGTATGTCCGCAGCCTCTGTCCACCTTCTGTAGTATGTCCGCAGCCTCTGTCCTTCTCCTGTAGTATGTCCGCAGTCTCTGACCATCTCTTGTCTCTTATCATGTCTGCAGTCTTTGAGGGGATCCTAGAAAGGATTCAAGAGTGGGAGCGCTGCCGGGATGGGGGTTCGGAAGAGACAGACATGTGTGGACTGTGGAGAGGAGGCTATAGAATAGCCACCAAGCTGGACCCATCTGACTGAGCCCTGCTGGGTGCACCTGAGAGGAGGTCAGTGACAGTGCCGCCAGGCCAGTCTGCGGGGGTCACTGATGTAAGGCGGAAGTAAATACAATAATGTAAGGGGGCACTGATATAAAGGTTCCCCCCCCTATATTAGTAATCCCCCCCTTACCTTAGTGTATTCACACTGCGGAAGGTGGTCTCTGGTCACCATCCTGCAGACTCTGATGTAAGGGGGAACTCTCTGCTGGCCGGGTTATAGTAACCTGACCTTCATGTAAATTGAGAAATATGTTTTTTGACTTTTGTTTAACTTAAACACATTGCTAATAGCACTAGCTATGTGTTTATAGTTCAAATATTAATATTTGCAATGTTTAGCACTAAAAACAGTAATTTTAGGTACTTTTTTTGCAGTGTCAGTAAAAAATGTGGATCTGCCAGTAAATTTCATGGGTTTTTTTTGCCAGTAAAAAATGGGCACCGTTTGTAAATTTTGACGTTCTGCCAGTAAATTTCACTTCGGGGGGTTGGCAACACTGGCGCCGGTTCACAGCAGCGCGATACGGGAACCAGCACGATTCCAGTGCCGGTTCCCGCATTCCCATAGAACTCGCAGGCAGTTCACAGCCAATCAGCCTCATCTATCTATTAGAATGCATGTGATCCCACTGTGGATACACTCAAATATTAAAGCGGAGCGCCACCCAAAAAAGGGACTTCCGCTTTAAGGGAAGGTGACCCCCTGACATGCCACATTTTGCATGTAATTTTTTTTTTTGGCGGCGGGGGAACCCTCTTTTTAGGGGGTTCCAGCTCCCACTTCCGCCTGGAATTTTTTCTGGTTTTGTCTTTCATGCGTTTGCCCATCCATGTGCTCCTTGCTGTGAAGGCCAGTTATAGGTGGGGGCAGGGGCCTTTTCTTTGTTACTGGTGTAAATTGGTCAGGGGACAGGCTGGACACCTTTGCTGCCATTGTGCTATGTGCTGGGTGTCAAGTGTGCCCCCCGTGCCTTTAAGGAGGACGGGGCGGCCTCCTGGCTCACCTGCCCCTCATCTATCAATTAGAATGCATGTGATCCCACTGTGGATACACTCATATATTTAGTAGTGGTAGGACTGCAAGCTTTATCAGCGCTCTCAGCCAATGGCAGAGAACGCTGATCGGATTGTTCTGGTTTGGGCTGTCCCCCTGTGTCAGAACACAACAGCTTAGCGGGGAAGCTTGCTGCACTAACTTCACATAGTTAGTACAGCTGCTCTGACCGGAGCCGACAGGTTTTTTATTTTTTTTATTTCCATCTGCTAAGTTGAAGAAAAAAAAAAAACCTCACAGTGTGTACCAGGCATAAGGATCCATTCACACCAAATTCTCTGACATGCATTGATCAATAAATGCCAGCGCATAGACATTGTAAAAGCGCAATGCATTTCAATAGAACACCAATGCAATGTGCTGATGTGTACTGCAATGCTGTGAAAAAAAAAAAAAAGAAGACACCTATGCCCTACCTTTTTTTTTCAACACAACACACATAAACACAAACATCAAAACAGTCATTTGAAGTTTCTCTTACAAATAAAATTTAGTATGCAGTTTAAAGCATTTCTGAGCTTTGGTGGCTTTATTTATGAGCCAATAGAGAAAAATGTCATCCGTTTAATCATTTGTTTCTATGTTTTATAGCTTTTTCATCCTCCTCTTCTTCCTGGCGTTTATCCATTTATTATTTTTTATTTGTTAGGGGTCAACCACTTAAGTTCCAGATGTTTTTTACCCCCCTTTATGACCAGGCCATTTTTTGCTAATTTAACTGGCTATTGCGCGGTCATACCCAAACTAAATTTATATAACCTCTGGGTTCTTTTTTTGCGAAATAAAGGGGGAAAAAAAAAACCCTGAAAATTGTGAAAAAAACCCCAATTTTTTTACTTTCTGCCCCAAAGCATATGCAGTTAAAAAAAAATAAAAATTATATATATATATATATATATATATATATATATATAAATAAATTATACTACTAATGGCGGTGATCGACGACTTATAATGGGACTGCGATAGTGCGGCGGACAATCTGACATGAACTGAGTGACATCACCAGTGACAATAATACAGTGATCAGTGATAATATTATACACCATCACTGTACTCATGACGCTGGCTGGGAAGGGGTCGGCCGGCCTTAGGCACACATTTAACTAGAGGTCGACCGATATATCGGCTGATATTTGGCTTTTTTTACTTAATCGGCATCAGCCGATTGTGCTGATAAAAAAAGCCGATTATAAACTTCAGCGGGACTTGCAAATGACTTCTGTAATAGAAATCAATGCAAGTTGCCTGAAAGTCATCTGTGGAGAGGATTCTCTCCTCCTCTGGGCAGCCTGCCAAGTCTGATAAGAAGATACATTGTATCTTTTCATGTTTTTTTTATCAATGAGCTGAACTCTGTGTGTAGAAGCTCTCAGTTTAACCATTTAAAGACTCAATCTTTTCTGACACTTGTTGCTTACAAGTAAAAATCCTGTATTTTCTGCTAGAAAATCACTTAGAACCCCCAAACATTATATATATATTTTTTAGCAGAGACCCTAGGGAATAAAATAGCGGTTGTTGCAATATTTTATGTCACACGGTATTTGCGCAGCGGTCTTTCAAACGCAATTTTTTTTTTAAAAATACACTAATGAAATAAAAAAAAAAAAAAAGCAGTAAAGTAAGCCCATTTTTTTTCGTCCAAAAGTTTTGATTACCTGTTTTTGTGTATTTAATATTTTAGATATCGTTATTTTTTTTTTTAATCTAAATTATACATACAAGTGAACTGATTGGAGGTTTGTTTTGTTTAATAAATGTTTAAATGTAAAAAATTTTCTGTATTACTTAAGGCTGCTTTCACACTGGAGCGGGCATGCGTTGACGGTAAAACGCTGTTAGTTTTAGCGGCGCTTTACCGCCATTTTAGCGGCGCTATTCGGCTGCTAGCGGGGCGCTTATAACCCAGCTAGCGGCTGAGGAAGGGGTTAAATGCGCCCCTGAAGCGCTGCTGCCGAAACGCTTTGCAGGCGCTTCGGCAGCGGTGCGCATTCATTTCAATGGGCAGGAGTGGTGGAGGAGAGGTATACACTGCTCCAAAGATGCTGCTTGCAGGACTTTTTTTTAACATCCTGCCAGCGCATTGCCTCAGTGTGAAAGCACTCGGGATATCACACTGAGACTGCAGGGGAGCCGTTTTACAGGCACTTTACAGGCGCTATTTTTAGCCCAAAAGCACCTGAAAAATGCCCCAGTGTGAAAGGGGTCTAACTGTTAGATTTTATGAGATGAAGGGGAAAAAAATAAATAAATAATCGGCCTAATATATCGGCCCAAAAAAAATCGGCATCTTATATCGGCCACCGCGATTTCTAAATATCAGCATCGGCATCAGCCAGAGAAAAACCCATATCGGTCGACCTCTACATTTAACCCCTTGATTGCCCTAGGGTGCCCAACCTGTGGCCCTCCAGCTGTTGCAGAACTACAAGTCCCATGAAGCATTGCAAGCCGTTGACAGTTACAAACATGACTCCCAAAGGCAGAGGTGTGCTGCCCCAACGGGGCATAGAATTTATATAGATTCTTCCTTAACCATTTTCTATGGACGTTTATATTTAACCACCTCAATACTGGGCAGTTTCGCCCCCTTCCTTCCCAGACCAATTTTCAGCTTTCAGCGCTCTCGCACTTTTAATGACAATTACTCGGTCATGCTACACTGTACCCAAATAAAATTTTTATCATTTTGTTCGCACAAATAGAGCTTTCTTTTGGTGGTATTTATTCACGACTCCATTTTTTTTTTTTTGCGATATAAGCGCAAAAATAGTGGAAATTTGGAAAAAAAACAATATTTTCTTTTTTCTGTTTTAAAAGAAATCCAGTAAAATCGAATTTTGTCATAAATTTAAGCCAAAATGTATTCTGCTACATGTTTTTGATAAAAAAAATCCTGTTAAGTGTATAATAATTGGTTTGTGTGATCACGGACATATGTACGCAAATGATCATGTACAGATGTGTGCAGGTGATCACGTACATATGTGTGCAGATTACCATTGGGACATGTGATTTTAGTGTGACATATGTGGGGGGACAGCTTTTTTTATTATTTGGGGACATGTGTTTTGGGGACATGTGTGTTTTACATTATGTGGGGACATGTGTGTGTGTTTTACATTATGTGGGGACATGTGTGTGTTTTACATGTATGTATTTACATGTGTGTTGACACTAGGTTGGTGATCAGTGAGTAAAAAGCTGTAAAAAACAGCTCATACTCACTGATCATCAGCCGGCTGCAGCGATCCCCTCTCCTCTCCTCCTCAGCGACAACTTCCGTGTGAGGAGAGGAGAGCTGATCGCCTAGCAACCGGCTGTGTTTACATCACATGACGGCTGTGATTGGACACGGCCGTCATGTGATCAGGAGGGCCAATCACAGAGCCCTCCTGCCGATCCGAGATGCGCCGTGTCCGGGTGACACGAGCGCATCGGGATCGCGCCGCTGCGCGGCACGCGCGCGCGCGATCCCGCTCCTTCTGAGGGACGTTCCTGAACGTCCACTCAGAAGGAGAGAGCGCCCACCCGGCCGTTTATGTACATTGGCCGGGTGGGAAGTAGTTAATTCACATGCTGCCATCTAGTGACCTTTTGTGGTAATGCACTTGTTTTCTTATGTTCTTTTTCCCTTATGTTATGACACACTTACTTTGTATGTAATGCTCCACCCTTCTTCCTGAGACTGTACTTCCTGTGTCATGGATGCAGCTAGGCACATGTATTCTACATAGTAAGCTACAGACAATATCATCTTCTGACCGCATAAATACCACAACCTATTCATCTGTTTGTATCCTGTCATCTGCAGTAACCTGATGTTCCTTTGTGGATGGAATCGGTATTTGGCGAGTTCAAGCTATCTGATGAGGATTGTCCTCAGTAATTATATCTTATACAGGCCAGGCATAGAGGTCTCACAAGGGATAAGTTGCTTTACAACAATCAGAGTCAGAATAGTCAAAAGATGTATAGACATGGTTGCACGAGTTTACTGCACCTCATGTGAATGTTAAAAACTGTTTCTCTATATTGAACTGCGTTACCCCACCTGTCTAAGCTGCTGTTCGTATTCTTAAAAAGACAGTACCATTTCTTGCAAAAACATGAAAAATGTCTAGACAAGACTCCGAGCACCCTTTTGTGGCTGAACCAACGCAGATTCATCATGCCTCTTGTTAGAATATTATTCCAAATTCATAATTTGGCACTTATAGGTGTTCTATTATATTCATGGCAAGCTTGCAAAACATATTTGGTTTTATGATTAGTCATAATAAATAGTATGTGTGAATGACCTTGATCAAATGTTCAGTGAAATATATCCCCATCTAAAGCTGAGTATTGCTGGAAGTGTATGGTGTATGAGTATGACATACAAGGTATCTTGGTATAGAATGTCATGAGAAGACAAAAACAGACACGTGTCTACGTAGCTAAGGGAATAATACATTGTGGATTATATCTTGCCAAGTTAAGTTTAGAGTAGTCTCAGTCTTATTAATAAGTATTAGCAGGGCTTTTTTACAGCTGGAACTCAGTTCCACCACCTCTGGCTCAGGTCTTCTGCTCCCTGCTCACCACTATCACTTGGTAACACTGAAGTCCAGCTTCTGTGTTTACAAGTGATAGCTTATCTCCCAGTAGCTCCCACAGGTTAGATCCCCTGCGCAGATCCCACTGAGTGCCGGACAGGGACAAGGGAGATACAGAACAGGTGCCCAGGGTTCAGTGAAGTCATGGGGCAGGAGAGGGTGCGTGGTAGGCTGCACCCTCTGTGGTCTCCATTTTTTCCCTGGTGACCAGTTGTTGATGCTCCTACTGCATGATCTCCCTTGCAAGTAACTGTAGTATAGTATAGTATGCTGGGAGGTGGTACAGCCAGATAGGTGCTTCAGCTTAATATTGGAACAAAGGTAAGAAATATGACAGATGGTGGAGCTTTTAAGGAGGGGGGAGAAGATGAGGGCAGTGGAGGGAAGGGGTTGTATGCAGAGGGAAGAGCTACTATTTCATGCCATTTGGCAAGTATGTGTGTGTGTGTGTATCGAGCATGGTTGAGTTCCTGCACCTATTCTCTGAGAAAAAAAGCCCTGAGTATTAGTATATAGTGTCAGGGCTTTTTTTCAGGGGGAACTTGGTGGAACTCAGTTCCACCACCTCTAGCTCAGACCCTTTGGTGCCTGCTCACCACAATCACTTGTAAACACAGAAGTCTGGTTTCTGTGTTTACAAGTGACAGCTCTGCACTCTGCATGTAGTGCAATCCTGGTATTTAATGCCCCTTTAAGACCCTCCTACTGTTTTTGTGAAATTTGACTGAACACACCCACTATTTGATGTGATTTGGAGGGTGTGTGTAGGGGGAGGGGTTTTGTGGCGCCGTGGTTAAGTTCCAGCACCTATTGTTTGAGAAAAAAAGCCATGTAGTTACTTAATGTAAAGTTGGTAATATCTGTTCATATTATGTAAAATATTTGGTTATATGACATTACATGATCAGCACATTACTTCAATTATGGAGTGTTACATGTGGGCTTGTCAATCAAATGCCATATACTCTGAGTTAGAACCTCCTCTGGTATAGCATATTGCTGAAGTTAGCAGAAATGAATGTGTGCCATACAAGGTTCTAAGTTTTTGTGAGGTTATGATGTTCACATGTAACATATAAAGCCAACGCTTCCTTATTGAAGGTCAAACACACACACACCCTGTAGAACAGGGGTGTCCAAACTTTTTTCAAAGAGGGCCAGATTTGATGAAGAGAACATGCCTGAGGGCAGACCATTTAGCCTGACATTCTTTGAACCATTAAAATTCGGTTTAAGTGTGTTCGTTCGAGCGCTAATTCACTACCCAACAAGAATTCTCTTGCCTTTGTGGCTTTGTGTGCGTAAAGAGATGAGCATGGGCATGTTATTTGGATACACTGTATGTATTGGCGTATAACACGTACCTTCACTTTAAGAGGGAAGTTTCAGGAGAAAAAACGTAAATTTTAAATAAAGAACTGTGAAGCAAAATAAGGGTCAGTGACCATCTGCAGCCTCACAAGTGCCATGAATACAGCACCACCATTTCCATGAACGCAGCCCCACTATTGCCATCAGTGCAGCACCCCCATTGCCAGGAATGCAGCACCCACAATTGCCAGGAATGCAGCACCCACCATTGCCAGGAATGCAGCACACAGTATTGCCAGGAATGCAGACTCACCATTGCCATCAGTGCAGCCTGAAGGATTGCCCATCCATCTGCAGCCTCAGAGGGGACAGGGAGGGGGCAGGACGAGCACCAAAAGATTACATACAGGAGAAACTCTCTCTTTAATAGAAAGTCCTGCCTCCCTTGATGGACAGAACAGTCGTTCAATGGCAGCACCTGAGACGGGACTTCCTATTACAGAGGCTGCCGTGTAAACAGGAAATACTCCTTTGTGTACGGCTCTCGTCCCGCCTCCTCCCTGTCCCCTCCAAGGCAGGCGGCAATGGGGCGTTCAAAACTGTAACGCGGGCCGCGATTGGCCCGCGGGCCGGACTTTGGACATGCCTGCTCTAGGAGGAATGACACTGATATATTCACACAAAGAGACTGATAAGTTGGGACAGCTGAATTCTGCCAGAAGTCTTAGAACATCATTTCCTGCTTCTTCTTGGACACACGAGTCAGGATGGACAGAAGGCAGCAGCCATGAAGCACACATGCTTTCATAAGCTTATTACAGCTTTATAACTATTTATTCTATTTCATATATTTTTACCCACACTGAACTGAACTATTATACTTTTTACTTTGTATTTATGATGCCAACTGTGTGACAATAAACTCACACTTTGTTTTAAGTCAGTTTGACTATCAATGCTATTCATCCAGGAAACGCCCTTGAGATACAAGAATATTAGATATTAATATTATTCCTCACCTCTGAACCCGCAGATGTACAGAGAGCAGATTCTACAGATATTGCCGAACCAAGTGCAAGACCCAAACGTACAATAAAACCTATACAGAAACTCAGAGAAAACTATGAAGCCTTTAGAGATGAGTTCTCCAGCAATCTGTCAGACTAATGGGACAGAACTTTACACTGCATGTCAGTTTTGTCACACATTAATGATCAACCAGCTGAACTAAGAGACTCTATAGATAGCTTATCTGCCGCGTACGAAGGCTACCAGCGGCTGTTTGAAAAATACACAGCTTTTTTGCAGGACTGTAATATAGAGGACTCTTCAGCAGAACTGACCAGGGCTGATGCACTAAACCAAGAAAGGGATCTCTTAGTGCAAAATGCCCAGTGTAAGGCAGAACTCCGCATTGCTCAACTGCAGGAGACCAGATCTCACAGATCCACATCAACCAAGCACACTACATGTTCTTCTAGATCCTCTTGCTCCAGAAGTTCAACATTAAAAGGATAAGATAATAGAGGCCCGTGCTGATGCGGAATCAAAAAAAGTGCAAAGCTCCTTTGCCAGAAGGGAAGCAGAACTAGAAACACAAAAGGCAACGCAAAAGGCAAAGATGAAAGCTCAACAAGCAGAGGCAGATTCCCAATTAAAGATTCTGAAAATGGAAAGGGAGGTAGCTGCCCTAGCAAGGCTGAGAGTCCTCGAACAAGCGATGGGAGAAAGGGCTAACTCAGACTGGTCCATCCCAGCGGAACTGCAAGACCCAGTTGAACGCACCAGTGAATATGTACTAAAGAATAATGTTTGCAATGGTACAGAGTTATCTCCTGTACGTCTTACTAACACTATTCTGACTCTCAACACAGAGACCTCTCAGTTCCAAATGCCTGAGCCTCTTCAAGTCTACAACACAAATGGATCTATGCAGCAAACCGCATCACCTCTTGCTGACAACAAGGTGACTTCCAGTGACAAGCCGCAGATCAAGCCACAGCCAGCACAAGCCTTAGGGACTTCACCTCAGTTAAATGCTCTCGCAACATCATTTCATCCTGGTAAACCTCACCCTACTTCCCCAGAGAGCTTTCACACGTTACTTTGGCACCGAAGAGTGAGAGACCGGACTTGAATGACTTTGCCAAATATATGGTACGCCGTGAGCTCATTAACACTACCCTCTCAAGGTTTGACGACTGTGCGGAGAGCTACAGCTTATAGGTAGGAATACCGCGCTAACAATAAGCGGCAGCATACAGTGCGATCACACCAATGTTCAAAAATCTTGTAAAAAAGCTGCGCTAGAAATTAAAATTAAAGTCCATACAAATCACATCAAAGGAAAAAAAATTTTGAATCCTTCCAGAGCATAAACACCACCACCGTGCACCTATAGACAATAGTGCTAATCCACCATAGTAGTTGATTGAGCTTACCAAATGGCAAGCATAAAAGGGCAAGTGGCTATAGCCCAGCCAAGGCCTTTTAGCTTGCTGCCGCTCCCGGTGTTCTAATGGCGGGGGGTAAATCTCCAGGCTCACACACGGTGTCCACATATCCACTTGTTGCAATGGAAACCCGGATAGCAACTGCAATCAACAGGTGGCCTGGAGCAGACCAAAAAAGAGCTACAGCTGTCATTGCTGATTTCAACCTACCAAGGAGGAACTTGATTTGCTCATAAGGTGGATGGGGCCCGAATCTGCAGATCGTGTTAAAATACTGAGAACAATGCATATTAACCACCCAGCTGCAGGTCTTGTTGCTGCATGGGCAAGACTTGAGCAAGCCTATGGTAGCTCTGAAGCCATAGAAAGCGCTCTATTCAAGAGACTGCAAAACTTCCCAAAAATAGGGAACAAAGACTATCGCAAGCTCCAAAATCTGAGTTATCTTCTCATGGAGCTGGAGTTGGCAAAGACAGACCCACTTCTACATGGACTAAGCTTCCTAGATATTGCTCATGGTATCAATCCAGTGGTGTCTAAACTGCCATACGGCCTGCAAGAGAAATGGGCATAACAAGGCTCAAGGTACAAAAGAAAGACTATAACGTATCATTTCCTCCATTCGCATATTTTTGCAGGTTCATCTGCGATCAAGCCTGGATGAGAAACGATCCCAGCTTCAGCGAACCCAACTTGCCTGCTTCATCATCATCATCAAGGTACAATAACATAGCAGCTAAACGTAGAGACTTTAATAGAGAAATATCTGTTAAAAGGCCAGACATCTTACCTCCCGCATCCTCTCCTGCTCACCAGATCGATTCGGGTTACAGAGATAAAGACCCTAATCGTCAGTGCTCTATTCACAAGAAGCCTCACCCCCTAAAGAAATGTCGTGGGCTTAGGGCAAAGATGTTACAAGAGCACAGGGAGATTCTTTAGAAACTTGGAATATGCTACAGGTGCTGTGCTTGTTATGGACATTTTGCTAAAGACTGTAAGGTTGTCATCAAGTGCACAGAATGCAGTAGCGACAGACACGTTAAAACTATGCATCCAAGCCCACCCTCAGACAATCCACAGCAGCCTCCTACCTCCAGCCCTTTCTCAAGTCATGGCGAGAAGCAACAAGGTCATGCTCCAGCCACAGCTAACGTTTCTTCTTCATGCACAGAAGTCTGTGGAGAAGGCTTAGAACACAAATGCTGTGCCAAGATATGCCTAGTCAAGATATACCCAAAGGGTCAACCTGAAGAAGCTATTAGGATGTATGCCATAATAGATGAACAGAGCAACAGATCCCTGGTTAAGCCTAAATTATTTGAAACCTTTGGTATAGAGGGACACGCATCACCGTATACTCTCAGAACCTGTTCTGGTTGTGAAGAGACCTTCGGTAGAAGGGCCGATGGCTTCATGGTCTCTCATATCAATAAGGGAGAGGGCATACCCCTACCAACATTAGTTGAGTGTGTTATAAATAATAAATGATGCACTATAACTGCCCTCACCACTAGTGCAATCAAATAGCAGCGCTGAAAATACTATGTGATCTCAAAGGAACAAAATACATATAACCCTTAAATTATATATAATATCCAGCTGTTGTGCACAGCGCTAAATAAACATGTGTTACTAATCAATAGACATAATGTGAACCAACCGTGTAAACTACTTTAAATCAAAATTGCAAATAAATTACAAAAATGACCAGTGAACATATAAAGTCCAAAGTAAAGTGAATAGTGGATAATGGTGAAAATATCAAACAGATAAAAATCTTCAGTGATAATATCTAGTTGAGTGTGACCAGATACCAGACAAAAGGGAAGAAATTCCTACTCCAGAGGCTGCATATCACCATCCTCACTTGAGGCACCTTGTTAATGAAATTCCTGCAATGGACATGAATGCTGAAATCTTGATCTTGCTAGGAAGAGACATTTTCAGAGTACAGAAAGTACGCAAGCAGTGCAATGGACCGGATGATGCCCCTTACGCACAAAAACTTGATCTAGGCTGGGTAATCGTGGGTGACATATGCTTGGATAGAATGCGTACGTCATCCGAGATCCACTCCTTCAAAACTTACATATTAGGAAATGGACGTGCATTCCACTTCAAACAGTGCCCTCGCCATTATGAAGTAAAAGAGAAGCCTCTTGACATCATCCAAGTACCTGATGTCACTCCTAACCTTTGTGATGACAACCTAGGTACCACAGTGTTTTGTACTACAAGCGATGACAACAAAATAGCCTTGTCAGTCGAAGATAGAGAGTTAATCAAAATAACGGACAAGGAATTCTTCCAGGATGAGTCTAACAGCTGGGTTGCACCATTACCTCTTCATGCTGCAAGGGTTAAACTCCCAACCAATCGTGAACAGGCTCTATCCAGATTCCACTTACTTCAACGAACACTAAAGAACAGGCCTGAAATGAAGGAACATTTCATCGCCTTTATGAACAAGATCTTTGACAATGATCACGCCAAAACCAACTCCACCACTTCAAACACACGATGAGTGCTGGTACCTGCCTTTCTTCGGAGTGTATCATCCACGTAAGCCAAAGCAAATCAGGGTAGTATTTGACTCCAGTGCCAAGCATCAAGGCGCATCCCTGAACGATGTTCTTCTCACTGGTCCGAACCTAACCAACAACCTTGTAGGTGTACTTATGAGGTTTAGAAGAGAGCCAGTTGCCATAACTGCTGACATTGAACAAATGTTCCATTGCTTCATTGTGCGTGAAGACCATAGGAACCTCCTAAGGTTTCTGTGGCACTGTGACAACAACATGAACAATGAGATGATTGAATACCGCATGAAGGTACATGTTTTCGGAAATAGTCCCTCATCCGCTGTTGCAACATACAGTTTACGAAGGACTGCCCTTGATGGGAAAAAGGAGTATGGCATGGACGCTCGACACTTCATTGAGAGAGACTTCTTTGTGGACGACGGACTTAAATCTTTACTTACAGACGAAGAAGTCATAGACCTGCTCCAAAAGACACAAGGTATGCTTTTTGAGGCTAACCTCAGACTACACAAGATTGCCTCAAATAGTGTTGCTGTTATGAAAGCCTTTCAACCTGGCGATCATGCCAAAGGGTTTAAAAACTTAAATCTGGGAATGGACATACCACCTGTACAGAGAAGTCTGGGCCTACAGTGAGACTTATTAAAAGACACCTTCGATTTTCAAGTCAGCTCTGCAGACAAGCCATTTACCGAATGTGGTGTTCTGTCAGTAGTGAACAGCCTATAAGATCCATTGGGATTCGTAGCTCCCATCACCATACAAGGTAAATCCTTACTTATAACAGTTCTCAGAGACTATTAAAGATTGGGATGCTCCACTACCGATAGACTAGCTTTCAAAGTGGAAACTGGAAACAATCTCTACATGCCTTAGATGGAATCCATAGACCACGCTGCTACACTTCTGCCTCCCTTGCCACAAGTCAGAGGAAAGAGCTTCACATCTTCTCAGATGCATCTACTGAGGCCATAGAAGCTGTCGCTTACCTCAAGGAGATTCTTCTAATCAAGCCCACATAGGGTTTCTGTTTGGGAAAGCTAAGTTAGCACCTAAGCCTGAACACACAATTCCCAGGCTTGAAACTTTGTGGGACTGTGCTAGCTGTAGAAATAGCAGATTTCATACCGCGTGAGCTAGACATTCAGATAGATAACATCAGATTCTATACAGACAGCAAAGTTGTTCTGGGCTACATCTACAACCAGACTAAACGTTTCTATGTCAGCAACCGTGTAGAGAGAATCAGGAAATTATCTACACCTGAACAATGTCATTATGTTCCATCTGAAATTAACCCTGCAGATCATGCCACCAGGCCAGTGTCTGCAAGTGTTTTTGCAAATTCTTCTTGGTTAACAGGTCCTGAATTCCTGCTGGATCATCCAGAAGAAACCGCAGCTGATGTCTTCAGTCTTCTAGAACCTGACAAGGGTGCAGAGATTCGTCCTGAAGTTAAAACCCTCATCACCAGAACTGAACAAAGACTCGGCCTGTGCTGTCAACGCATTGAACGTTTCTCCAAGTGGAGAAGGCTTGTACGCACCACCGCAAGGTTCGTTCATATCGCAGATTGCTTCCACATAAAGCCCACAGATGCTCACTGTCAAGGTTGGCACGTGTGTCAAAAGCTTCTTTCTGCCAAAGACATTGCTGTAGGTGAACCGATCATAATACACAGTGTATAACAGAGTATCTTTGGCTCAGAAATTAAATGTATCCGTGACAAGAGGGACATTGCAAAAAACAGTCCAATTGCCAAACTGAATCCATTCATTGACAACGAAGGTATGTTAAGGGTTGGTGGACGTTTAAACAAGGCCAAGTTGAGTGATCAAGAACAGAATCCTCTCATTATACCTGCTCGCCATCACATCACCACTTTGCTCATTCGGCACTACCATGACGGGGTTAAGCACCAAGGTAGACACTTCACAGAGGGTGCCATAAGAGCTGCAGGCCTTTGGATTATAGGAGCAAAGAGACAGATCACAGCTACACTGCACAGCTGTGTTCAGTGCCGCAAACTGAGAGGGAAACACCAACAACAGCAAATGTCAGATTTGCCAGCTGACAGGTTGAGTACTGACCCACCTTTCACTCATGTTGGTTTGGATGTCTTTGGGCCATGGATGGTAACAGCCCGCAGGACTCGAGGTGGCCAAGCAAATAGCAAACGATGGGCAGTGCTGTTCACTTGCATGAGTGTGCGTGTAGTACACATTGAAGTAATAGAATCTATGGATGCCTCAAGTTTCATAAATGCTTTAAGGTGACTCCTAGCCATCTGAGGACCGGTCAAGACACTAAGATCTGACTGTGGAACTAATTTAGTTGGAGCCTGTCGAGAGTTACAGCTCAATTCTAGGCCAATCCAAGACTTTTTAACTGAAAAAGGCTGTACATGGATTTTCAATCCTCCTCACTCTTCCCACATGGGTGGCTCATGGGAGAGAATGATAGGCATCGGCGTAAAATATTGGACTCTATGCTTAAGGACTTTAATTCCACAAGACTTATCCACGAGATTTTAACCACCTTCCTGGCAGAGGCATATGCCATAATCAATTCAAGACCACTGGTTCCAGTGTCCAAAGATCCAGAGACCCCAACTATCCTTACCCCTGCTACTCTTCTTATCCAGAAGTTTGGATCTGTTCCTGTTCCACCTGGAAACTTTAAAGCAGGAAATCTGTGCTAGGACCAGTGGAAGTGAGTACAACACCTCGCCAACTGCTTCTGGAATCGTTGGAAGATGGAGTATCTTTCTACTCTGCAAGGACGCAGGAAATGGCAACGACTGAACCCCAACATACAAGTTGGAGATCTTGTTCTGCTTAAGGACCAGCAAGCTGAAAGATTTGAATGGCCCATGGGACTTATTGTAAAGAGCGTTCCTAGTGATGATGGAAAGGTACGTAAGGTTTGAAGACAAGGGACCGTAAGGAACTTCATCTGACCTATCACGGAACTTATTCTGCTCTTACCCTTTGGAGAATTAACTTGTTGCTTATGCTGCTGGATTCTACCTGTGATTTCAAGAAAGAAAGTGTCTTGAACTTTAGTTGACATAACTTGAAACCTTAAATTAAGAGTTGTTGTTATTGCATTATGTGCATGTTCTTTTTATGTCTTTCAGACATCTAGCAAATTGCACTGTTTGTTATTTGCAGTTGCATAACTACCGTTCTGATGCATATAGTGACATTTACCATGCCAGACAGGGAGTGTGCTGCCCCAACGGGGCATAGAATTTATATAGATTGTTCCTTAACCACTTGACCACTGGGCACTTAAACCCCCTTAATAACCAGACCAATTTTCAGCTTTTGGTGCTCTCACATTTTGAATGACAATTACTCAGTCATGCAACACTGTATCTATATGAAATTTTGGTTCTTTTTTTCACACAAATAGAGCTTTCTTTTGGTGGTATTTAATCACCGCTGGGTTCGTTATTTTTTGCACTATAAAAGAAAAAAGACCAAAAAATCTGTAAAAAAATACATTTTTCTTCGTTTCTGTTATAAAATTTTGGAAATTAGTAATTTTTCTTCATATATTTTGGCCAAAATTTATACCGCTACATATCTTTGGTAAAAATAACCCAAATTAGTGTATATTATTTGGTCTTTGTGAAAGTTATAGCGTCCACAAGCTATGGTGCCAATATCTGAAAATTGATCACACCTGAAGTACTGATGGCCTATCTCATTTCTTGAGACCCTAACATGCCAGAAAAGTACAAATACCCCCCAAATGACCCCTTTTTGGAAAGAAGACATTCCAAGGTATTTAGAAAGATGCATGGTGAGTTTTTTGAAGTTGTCATTTTTTCCCACAATTCTTTGCAAAATCAAGTTTGTTTTTTTTTCTTGTTTTTTTTTTTTCACAAAATTGTCATATTAGCAGGGTATTTCTCACACACAGCATATGCATACCACAAATTACACCCCAAAACACATTCTGCTATTACTCCCGGGTATGGCGACACCACATGTGTGAGACTTTTACACAGTGTGGCCACATACAGAGGCCCAACATGCAGGGGAGCACCTTCAGGCGTTCTGGAGCACCCAGGCCAATTCTGACATTTCTCTCCTACATGTAAAAATCATCATTTATTTGCTAGAAAATTACATAGAACCCCAAAACATTATATATGTTTTTTTTAGCAAAGACCCTAGAGAATACAATAGCGGTCATTGCAACTTTTTATCTCGCACGATATTTGCGTAGCAATTTTTCGAACGCGTTTTTTTTTGGAAAAAAAAATGTTTTTTGCTTTGAAAAAAACCAAAACAGTAAAGTTAGCCCGATGTTTTTGCATAATATGAAAGATGAAGTTACGCCGAGTAAATAGATACCTAACATGTCACCTTTCAAAATTGCACACGCTTGTGGAATGGCGCCAAACTTCGCTACTTAAAAATCCCCATAGGCGACGCTTTAAAATTTTTTACTGGTTACAAATTTTGAGTTACAGAGGAGGTCTAGGGCCAAAATTATTGCTCTCGCTCTACCGATCGCAGCGATACCTCACATGTGTGGTTTGAACACCGTTTTCATATGTGGGCGGGACTTACGTATGCGTTCGCTTCTGCGTGCGAGCACACGGACAGGGGCGCTTTAAATTTTTTTTTTTTTTATTGTTCATTTTACTTTATTTATTTTAGTTTGACACTTTTTTAAAAAAAATTATTTTTTTGATCACTTTTATTCCTATTTCAAGGAATGTAAACATCCCTTGTAATAGGAATATGGCATGACAGGTCCTCTTTACAGTGAGATATGGGGTCAATAAGACCCCACATCTCACCTCTAGGCTGTGCCTGAAATAAAAAAAAAAACGATCCTGGCTTCGATCGTAGCGGTGAGTCGGTAGAAGCACCGGAGGGCGGCGGGAGGGGGGGGGACGTCCCCTCTTGCCTCCCGTAAGAATGATCAAGCAGTGGAACAGCCGCTATGATCGTTCTTATAGTGTAGGGAATCGCCGGCTGAAAAAGCTGATATCTGAATGATGCCTGTAGCTGCACCAATCATTCAGATATCCCCGCACAAAGTCAAGGACGTCGTATGACGGAAGGCGGGAAGTGGTTAAAACGCTTTTTTTTTTTTAACACAAAGTTGTCCATTTATACAATATTTCTAACACATAGCATGTACATACCAAAAATGACACCCCAAAATACATTCTCCTCCTCCTCCTGAGTACGGCGATACCACATGTGTGAGACTTCCACAGCCTGGCCACATACAGAGGCTGGGTATGGCTGAGCATGGCTGGGTATGGCTGAGCATGGCTGGGTATGGCTGAGCATGGCTGGGTATTGCAGAGTATCGCCGAGTATGACTGGGTATGGCAGAGTGTGGCTGGGTATCACCGAGTATTGCAGAGTATGGCTGGGTATTGCAGAGTATGGCTGGGTATGGCAGAGTATTGCGGATTATGGCAGAGTATTGCAGATTTTTGCGGGGTATTGCAGAGCATGGCTGGGTATGGCAGAGTATTGCAGAGTATGGCTGGGTATCACTGAGTATTGCCGAGTATGGCTGGGTATTGCGGGGTATTGCAGAGTATTGCGGGATATTTCGGGGTATTGCAGGGTATGGCAGAGTATTTCGGGGTATTGCAGGGTATGGCAGAGTATTGCAGAGTATTGCGGGGTATGGCAGAGTATTTCAGGGTATGGCAGAGTATTGTGGGGTATTGCAGAGTATTGCAGGGTATGGCAGAGTATTGCAGGGTATGGCAGAGTATTGCAGGGTATGGCAGAGTATTGTGGGGTATTGCAGAGTATTGCAGGGTATGGCAGAGTATTGCGGGGTATTGCAGGATATGGCAGAGTATTGCGGGGTATTGCAGGGTATGGCAGAGTATTGCAGGGGCATTGCAGAGTATTGTGGGGCATTGCAGGGTATTGTGGGGCATTGCAGAGTATTGTGGGGCATTGCAGAGGGCATTGCAGAGTAGTGAGGGATGGCTGAGCATGGATGGATGGATGGCTGGATGTCTCTGTACAGCGCTGTGGGCACTACAGATGCAGACCACAACGCTGCTACCATCCATCCATCACCCTCTCCGCTCACAGTGTACCGATCGGTACACAGGAGGGGAGGAGAGGAACCGGCGTCATGAGATGACGCCGGTTTGTTTACATGTGATCGCTCCGTCATTTGACGGAGCGATCACATGGTAAACGGCCGCGATTAGCGGCCATTTACCGAGATCAGAGGACCCGGCGGTCACGGATGCTCTCGAGTGCGCGCCCTAGGGAGCGCGCGAGAGCGGAATTCTGGGAGGACGTCCCTGGACGCCCTCCAAGAGTTAAGCAACCGCCCTGTAGCCGTCATTTGGCTATGGGCCGGTTGTTAAGTGGTTAAAGAGGAGGTCCACTTAAACAAAAAATATTAAAAGCCAGCAGCTACAAATACTGCAGCTGCTGACTTTTAATAAATGGACACTTACCTGTCCCAGGGTCCAGCGATGTCGGCAGCCGAAGCCGATCGATCGCTCGTCTCTCAGTTGCCCCCACCGCCATCTTCGGTCAAGGAATCAGGAAGTGAAGCGTTGCGGCTTCACTGCCCGGTTCCCTACTGCGCATGCGCGAGTCGCGCTGCGCGTCTACACTGGTCCCCGTTATGTTGTGGGAACTGTGTATTTCCCAGAACACAACGGGGGTGGGTGGGCATTTGCGGCTAGCTATTCCCGGAAGTGGGTGCAGATACCTGTATTATACAGGTATCTGCACCCCCCTCCCCCCTGAAAGGTGCCAATTGAGGCACCGGAGGAGGAATCCGATGAGCGGAAGTTCCACTTTAGGGTGGAACTCCGCTTTACCATTTTCTATGGACGTTTATATTTAATTCACATGCTGCCATCTAGTGACCTTTTGTGGTAATGCACTTGTTTTCTTATGTTCTTTTTCTCTTATGTTATGACACACTTACTTTGTATGTAATGCTCCACCCTTCCTCCTGAGACTGTACTTCCTGTGTCATGGATGAAGCTAACAGGCCACATGTATTCTGCATAGTAAGCTACAGACAATATCATCTTCTGACCGCATAAATACCACAACCTATTCATCTGTTTGTATCCTGTCATCTGCTGTAACCTGATGTTCAGAATAAAAGCATCTGGGCGGCACAGTGGTGTAGTGGGTAGCACATTCACCTAGCAGTAAGAAGGGTTGCTGGTTCGAATCCCAATTACGACACTACCTGCCTGGAGTTTGCATGTTCTCCCTGTGCCTGCGTGGGTTTCTTCTGGGTACTCCGGTTTCCTCCCACACTCCAAAGACATGCTGGTAGGTTAATTGGATCCTGTCTAAATTGTCCCTAATATGTATGAATGTGAGTTAGGGACCTTAGGTTGTAAGCACCTTGAGGGTAGGTACTGATGTGAGTGTACAATGTATATGTAAAGCGCTGTGTAAATTGACAGTGCTATATAAGTACCTGAAATAAATAAATAAAGCACCTTTGTGGATGGAATCGGTATTTGGCGAATTCAAACTATCTGATGAGGATTGTCCTCAGTGATTATATCTTATACAGGCCAGGCATAGAGGTCTCCTAAGGGATAAGTCGCTTCACAAAAATCGGAGTCAGAATAAGAGGCATGGTGGGACTTGTAGTTCCACAACAGTTGGCGGGCCACAGGTTGAGCACCCTAGGGCAATCTGCCAAAAAATCGCTGATAACAGCCTATGTGTGCATGGACACATAGGATAACATGCGGGGGAGTGTACTGGCTGCCGAAAAATTAACCATTGAAGTGGCTCTAAAGGCAAGGAAGCTGCCATCTTGGTCTCTGTTTAATCTTCAACTGCCATGATGCTGCACATGTGATCAGCTCCGACGCCAGACTTTGGATCGTTTGACAGTTTGGTTGAGATCGCAATCAATGTGACAGTTACATTCACGGCATGTGCAGGAAAGGTAACTTTTCTGAAACTGTTAAATTTATGGGTTTACTTCGCTTTAAGGTAAAAAACTTTCTGTGTGCAGCAGCTCTCCTAATACTTACTAGGGTTGCACCAATACGGATACTAGTATAGGTGCCGATACCAAGTATTTGCCCGAGTACTTGTACTCGGGCAAATGCTCCGATGCTTTATCTGATACCTGGACAGTCAGCGGGTCATCGGTGCAGCGGTGGAGGGGGGGGGGATTACAAGCACCGATCCCCCCTGTATAGATTTCAATAAAGTATACTCCGCTCCTGTCCCCCCCTCTGTATACTCCGCTCCTGTCCCCCCTCTGTATACTCCGCTCCTGTTCCCCTCTGTATACTCCGCTCCTGTTCCCCCTCTGTATACTCCGCTCCTGTTCCCCTCTGTATACTCCGCTCCTGTTCCCCCTCTGTATACTCCGCTCCTGTTCCCCCTCTGTATACTCCGCTCCTGTCCCCCCTCTGTATACTCCGCTCCTGTCCCCCCTCTGTATACTCCGCTCCTGTCCCCCCTCTGTATACTCCGCTCCTGTTCCCCCTCTGTATACTCCGCTCCTGTCCCCCCTCTGTATACTCCGCTCCTGTCCCCCCTCTGTATACTCCGCTCCTGTCCCCCCCTCTGTATACTCCGCTCCTGTCCCCCCCTCTGTATACTCCGCTCCTCCTGTCCCCCCCTCTGTAAACGTCGCTCCTGTCCCCCCCCCTCTGTAAACGTCGCTCCTGTCCCCCCTCTGTATACTCCGCTCCTGTCCCCCCTCTGTATACTCCGCTCCTGTCCCCCCTCTGTATACTCCGCTCCTGTCCCCCCTCTGTATACTCCGCTCCTGTCCCCCCTCTGTATACTCCGCTCCTGTCCCCCCTCTGTATACTCCGCTCCTGTCCCCCTCTGTATACTCCGCTCCTGTCCCCCCTCTGTATACTCCGCTCCTGTCCCCCCCTCTGTATACTTCACTCCTGTCCCCCCCTCTGTATACTCCACTCCTGCCCCCCCTCTGTATACTCCACTCCTGCCCCCCCTCTGTATACTCCACTCCTGCCCCCCCCCCTCTGTATACTCCACTCCTGTCCCCCCTCTGTATACTCCACTACTGTCCCCCCCACTGTATACTCCACTACTGTCCCCCCCACTGTATACTCCACTCCTGTCCCCTCCTCTGTATACTTCACTCCTGTCCCCCCCTCTGTATACTTCACTCCTGTCCCCCCCTCTGTATACTTCACTCCTGTCCCCCCCTCTGTATACTTCACTCCTGTCCCCCCCTCTGTATACTCCACTCCTGCCCCCCCTCTGTATACTCCACTCCTGCCCCCCCTCTGTATACTCCACTCCTGCCCCCCCCCCTCTGTATACTCCACTCCTGCCCCCCCCTCTGTATACTCCACTCCTGCCCCCCTCTGTATACTCCACTCCTGTCCCCCCCACTGTATACTCCACTACTGTCCCCCCCTCTGTATACTCCACTCCTGTCCCCCCTCTGTATACTCCACTCCTGTCCCCCCTTCTGTATACTCCACTCCTGTCCCCCCTTCTGTATACTCCACTCCTGTCCCCCCTTCTGTATACTCCACTCCTGTCCCCCCTTCTGTATACTCCACTCCTGTCCCCCCTTCTGTATACTCCACTCCTGTCCCCCCTTCTGTATACTCCACTCCTGTCCCCCCTTCTGTATACTCCACTCCTGTCCCCCCCTCTGTATACTCCACTCCTGTCCCCCCTTCTGTATACTCCACTCCTGTCCCCCCTTCTGTATACTCCACTCCTGTCCCCCCTCTGTATACTCCACTCCTGTCCCCCCTTCTGTATACTCCACTCCTGTCCCCCCTTCTGTATACTACACTACTGTACCCCCCTCTGTATACTCCACTCCTGTCCCCCCTTCTGTATACTCCACTCCTGTCCCCCCTTCTGTATACTCCACTCCTGTCCCCCCCTTCTGTATACTCCACTCCTGTCCCCCCCTTCTGTATACTCCACTCCTGTCCCCCCCTTCTGTATACTCCACTCCTGTCCCCCCCTTCTGTATACTCCACTCCTGCCCCCCCTCTGTATACTCCACTCCTGCCCCCCCTCTGTATACTCCACTCCTGCCCCCCCTCTGTATACTCCACTCCTGCCCCCCCTCTGTATACGCCACTCCTGTCCCCCCTTCTGTATACTCCACTCCTGTCCCCCCTTCTGTATACTCCACTCCTGTCCCCCCTTCTGTATACTCCACTCCTGTCCCCCCTTCTGTATACTCCACTCCTGTCCCCCCCTCTGTATACTCCACTCCTGTCCCCCCTTCTGTATACTCCACTCCTGTCCCCCCTTCTGTATACTCCACTCCTGTCCCCCCTTCTGTATACTCCACTCCTGTCCCCCCTTCTGTATACTCCACTCCTGTCCCCCCTTCTGTATACTCCACTCCTGTCCCCCCCTCTGTATACTCCACTCCTGTTCCCCCTTCTGTATACTCCACTCCTGTCCCCCCTTCTGTATACTCCACTCCTGTCCCCCCTTCTGTATACTCCACTCCTGTCCCCCCTTCTGTATACTCCACTCCTGTCCCCCTTCTGTATACTCCACTCCTGTCCCCCACTTCCTGTACTACTCCCCCCTTCTGTATACTCCACTCCTGTCCCCCCTTCTGTATACTCCACTCCTGTCCCCCTTCTGTATACTCCACTTCCTGTCCCCCCTTCTGTATACTCCACTCCTGTCCCCCCTTCTGTATACTCCACTCCTGTCCCCCTTCTGTATACTCCACTCCTGTCCCCCCCTTCTGTATACTCCACTCCTGTCCCCCCCTTCTGTATACTCCACTCCTGTCCCCCCTTCTGTATACTCCACTCCTGTCCCCCTTCTGTATACTCCACTCCTGTCCCCCCTTCTGTATACTCCACTCCTGTCCCCCCTTCTGTATACTCCACTCCTGTCCCCCTTCTGTATACTCCACTCCCTGTCCCCCCTTCTGTATACTCCACTCCTGTCCCCCCTTCTGTATTACTCCACTCCTGTCCCCCCTTCTGTATACTCCACTCTGTCCCCCCTTCTGTATACTCCCACTCCTGTCCCCCTTCTGTATACTCCACTCCTGTCCCCCCTTCTGTATACTCCACTCCTGTCTCCCCTCCGTGAAGATGTACTCCGCTTCCTGTCCTCCCTCTGTTACTCCACTCCTGTCCCCCCCTCTGTATACTCCACTTCTGTCTCCCCTCGTGTAGATGTACTCAGCTCCTGTCCAGTGATCACTGACTCTGTCCAATCATAATTGAGCATCGTAAACTGTGTTTATGATGCTTCAGTTTATGAATGGACAGGAGCCTCTGTCTCCTGTCCATTCATCTTCAGTGCAGCTGAGGCTGCTGAGAAAGGGACTGGGGAATCTGTGTCCTCAGTCCCTTTCCGTTTCTCAAAAGTGAGATGTCAGGGGACCTCCGATATCTCACCAAAGCCCCCCCCCCCCCCACAGGGCTGATAAAAAAAAATAATAAAGAATTGTAATAAATAAATATTTAAACGGTTAAATTGTAACAATGATTAAAAAATAAAATAGAAAAAAACACACTGACACCGTCCACTCCCCCCCCCCCCCCCCCCAAAAAAAAATTGTAAAAAAAAAATTGTAAAAAATAAAAAACTACAGACAGTCCACGCGTCATCAGTGCTGCATATTAGTGCCACGGTCACGTGACATTATCAAAGTATCGGTAATCAATATCGTCGAGTACTTGAAAAAAGTATTGGTACGTGTACTCAGTCTTAAATTTAGTGGTATCGGTGCAACCCTAATACTTACCTGAGCCCCCTCTCTATCCAGCGATGTTGTATGAGAGATTCGGCTGTCTAAAACTCTCCCTCAACTTGGGTACAACCAGCCTGCCGGATTCGCTTCCAATTATTGCAAGCAGCTGTTACTATATTAATATTATCAATCTAATATAATAATCACGGTCTTATTTTCTCCTGGCGGGTCCATGCCGGGAGATGACAATGGCTTAGCAGGAGGGATTCCCCTGTCAGCACTGTCTGTCTTGATGTCGAATGTGATGCTTTTTACTACAGATCTTTGTTTCTTATCCCTGCTACAGCGCAGGCTTACTTTTCCGGGAGGGCGTCTATTGATGTCCTCCGGTGATCATGCTACCCACGTGCCCCTTGTGGCGAGCTTTGTGATCACTGAGCTAAGGACTCAGCTGATCTCAGATCGGAGTAAAGGGCTGATCACATATGTAAACACAAGCCAGATTATCGCCTTTCCTTTCCTCACCCTGACAGCATGAAAAGAGAAGAGAGCCGATAACTGACTTGTGTTAAAGGGACATCGGCACTGATTACTCAGTTCCTCCTCATCCGTGTCACCCATCAGTGCTAATCAGCGCCACCTATCAGTGCCCATCAGTGTCACCTAGCAACGCCCATCAGGGCAACCTATCAGTGCCACCTATCAATACCCAACAGTGCCACCTAACAGAGCCCATCGGTGTCGCCTATCAGTGCTAACCGGACCCACCTATCAGTGCCATCAGTGCAGCCTATCAGTGTCCACTATCAATGCCCAACAGTGCAGCCTATCAGTGTCCACTATCAATGCCCAACAGTGCAGCCTATCAGTGCCACCTATCAGTGTCACCTATCAATGCCCATCAGTGCAGCCTATCAATGCCACATCCCGCCGCCTATCAGTGCAGCCTATCAATGCCCATCAGTGTCGCCTATCAATGCCCATCAGTGCAGCCTATCAATGCCCATCAGCGCCGCCTATCAGTGCAGCCTATCAATGCCCATCAGTGTCGCCTATCAATGCCCATCAGCGCCGCCTATCAGTGCCCATCAGTGCAGCCTATTAGTGCCCATTAGTGCAGCCCTATCAGCACCACCTATCAGTGCCCATCAGTGTCGCCTATGAATGCCCAATAGTGCAGCCTATCAGAGCCCATCTGCCCCACCTATCAGAGAAGGAGAAAAATGACCTGTTTTAAAAAAAGTTATAGCTATGAAAAAAAGTTTTTTGTTTTTTTTTTCCAAAATGTTCGGTGTTTGTTTGTTTAGCACAAAATAAATACCCCAGTGATGACTAAATACCA